>OY726518.1:132649682-133383290 GCA_963383655.1 Bathymodiolus septemdierum
GTCACGGCACTATACGGACTATAAAATACCCTCCATGTTACTCAGATAGTCAAGTTGTGTAGGTCACCACTATACACTATAAAATACCCTCCATGTTACTCAGATAGTCAAGTTGTGTAGGTCACCACTATACACTATAAAATACCCTCCATGTTACTCAGATAGTCAAGTTGTGTAGGTCACCACTATACACTATAAATAACCCTCCATGTTACTCAGATAGTTCAAGTTGTGTAGGTCACCACTATACACTATAAAATACCCTCCATGTTACTCAGATAGTCAAGTTGTGTAGGTCACCACTATACACTATAAAATACCCTCCATGTTACTCAGATAGTCAAGTTGTGTAGGTCACCACTATACACTATAAAATACCCTCCATGTTACTCAGATAGTCAAGTTGTGTAGGTCACCACTATACACTATAAAATACCCTCCATGTTACTCAGATAGTCAAGTTGTGTAGGTCACCACTATACACTATAAAATACCCTCCATGTTACTCAGATAATCAAGTTGTGTAGGTCACCACTATACACTATAAAATACCCTCCATGTTACTCAGGTAGTCAAGTTGTGTAGGTCACCACTATACACTATAAAATACCCTCCATGTTACTCAGATAGTCAAGTTGTGTAGGTCACCACTATACACTATAAAATACCCTCCATGTTACTCAGATAGTCAAGTTGTGTAGGTCACCACTATACACTATAAAATACCCTCCATGTTACTCAGATAGTCAAGTTGTGTAGGTCACCACTATACACTATAAAATACCCTCCATGTTACTCAGATAGTCAAGTTGTGTAGGTCACCACTATACACTATAAAATACCCTCCATGTTACTCAGATAGTCAAGTTGTGTAGGTCACCACTATACACTATAAAATACCCTCCATGTTACTCAAATAGTCAAGTTGTGTAGGTCACCACTATACACTATAAAATACCCTCCATGTTACTCAGATAGTCAAGTTGTGTAGGTCACCACTATACACTATAAAATACCCTCCATGTTACTCAAATAGTCAAGTTGTGTAGGTCACCACTATACACTATAAAATACCCTCCATGTTACTCAGATAGTCAAGTTGTGTAGGTCACCACTATACACTATAAAATACCCTCCATGTTACTCAGATAGTCAAGTTGTGTAGGTCACCACTATACACTATAAAATACCCTCCATGTTACTCAGATAGTCAAGTTGTGTAGGTCACCACTATACACTATAAAATACCCTCCATGTTACTCAGATAGTCAAGTTGTGTAGGTCACCACTATACACTATAAAATACCCTCCATGTTACTCAGATAGTCAAGTTGTGTAGGTCACCACTATACACTATAAAATACCCTCCATGTTACTCAGATAATCAAGTTGTGTAGGTCACCACTATACACTATAAAATACCCTCCATGTTACTCAGATAGTCAAGTTGTGTAGGTCATCACTATACACTATAAAATACCCTCCATGTTACTCAGATAGTCAAGTTGTGTAGGTCACCACTATACACTATAAAATACCCTCCATGTTACTCAGATAGTCAAGTTGTGTAGGTCACCACTATACACTATAAAATACCCTCCATGTTACTCAGATAATCAAGTTGTGTAGGTCACCACTATACACTATAAAATACCCTCCATGTTACTCAGATAATCAAGTTGTGTAGGTCACCACTATACACTATAAAATACCCTCCATGTTACTCAGATAATCAAGTTGTGTAGGTCACCACTATACACTATAAAATACCCTCCATGTTACTCAGATAGTCAAGTTGTGTAGGTCATCACTATACACTATAAAATACCCTCCATGTTACTCAGATAGTCAAGTTGTGTAGGTCACCACTATACACTATAAAATACCCTCCATGTTACTCAGATAGTCAAGTTGTGTAGGTCACCACTATACACTATAAAATACCCTCCATGTTACTCAGGTAGTCAAGTTGTGTAGGTCACCACTATACACTATAAAATACCCTCCATGTTACTCAGATAATCAAGTTGTGTAGGTCACCACTATACACTATAAAATACCCTCCATGTTACTCAGATAATCAAGTTGTGTAGGTCACCACTATACACTATAAAATACCCTCCATGTTACTCAGATAGTCAAGTTGTGTAGGTCACCACTATACACTATAAAATACCCTCCATGTTACTCAGGTAGTCAAGTTGTGTAGGTCATCACTATACACTATAAAATACCCTCCATGTTACTCAGGTAGTCAAGTTGTGTAGGTCACCACTATACACTATAAAATACCCTCCATGTTACTCAGATAGTCAAGTTGTGTAGGTCACCACTATACACTATAAAATACCCTCCATGTTACTCAGATAGTCAAGTTGTGTAGGTCACCACTATACACTATAAAATACCCTCCATGTTACTCAGATAGTCAAGTTGTGTAGGTCACCACTATACACTATAAAATACCCTCCATGTTACTCAGATAGTCAAGTTGTGTAGGTCACCACTATACACTATAAAATACCCTCCATGTTACTCAGGTAGTCAAGTTGTGTAGGTTACCACTATACACTATAAAATACCCTCCATGTTACTCAGGTAGTCAAGTTGTGTAGGTCACCACTATACACTATAAAATACCCTCCATGTTACTCAGATAGTCAAGTTGTGTAGGTCACCACTATACACTATAAAATACCCTCCATGTTACTCAGATAGTCAAGTTGTGTAGGTCACCACTATACACTATAAAATACCCTCCATGTTACTCAGATAGTCAAGTTGTGTAGGTCACCACTATACACTATAAAATACCCTCCATGTTACTCAGATAGTCAAGTTGTGTAGGTTACCACTATACACTATAAAAACAAACAACACACATAAGTCATGAGCCTTCCTACAACAACTGGGGGTAAAGACGAACCAAACATCATTTTTACGTATTAAATCGTAATGGACATGACATATATGTTACCACAGATACAGATATGTCTGCTTCATACCTTGATCTACACCTCAAAATTGACAGTGAGGGGCGGTTAAGAATGAAACTTTACGACAAAAGAGATGATTTCAATTTTCCCATTGTGAACTTTCCATTCATATGTAGCAGCATTCCAGCAGCACCTGCATATGGAGTATATATCTCTCAGTTGATATGATATTCCAGAGCTTGTGGTTCCTATCAGGATTTCCCTGATAGCGGGTCGCTGCTAACAAGGAAGCTACTGAACCAAGGGTTCCTCTTAGATAAGTTGAAGTCATCACTTCAAAAGTTTTACGGTCGCCACCATGACTTGCTTGACCGCTATGGAATATTTGTGTCACAAATGACCACAGATATGTTCCACTTGTTGTAAACACTTCCAGGTACTTTCCTCGTTCATGACTTATCACTTGGTTTATAACTAGATTAACACAATGGATGTCACTAGTGGAGCAGGAACTATTTACCCTTCCGGAGCACCTGAGTTCACCCCCAGTTTTTAGTGGGGTTCGTGTTACTCGATCTTTAGTTTTATATGTATGTTTTGTTGATCGTTGTTTGTCCTTTTGTACTTTTTCTTTTGGCCATTGTGTGGTCTGTTCTTCTTCAATATACAGATTCTGATTAACCATTTGGTATCTTTTGGCCATTGTGTGGTCTGTTCTTCTTCAATATACAGATTCTGATTACCTCCCTTTGGTATCTTCAAACTCTTCTTACATTTTGTTTCTTCAGCAACTAATAGTAAATACATGTACAAACAACTGATAACGTTAATAAGAAAGTCATTTATTACCCACAACATAAAGGATCTATTAAACAACTATAATTTATATCATTTGACTAAGAAATGCTCCCTGATTTCTATGTATTATACATGAGATATATTTAGTGACTCTATGATTCCCACAGAGTAGGACTATTATTGATTTTACCAAGTCTACCATATGCCTGTATTACTTAAAACTACATCAACATCTAACATATGATTGCACAATAAATAGCCATTCAATAAGTCATATCATTCATTTCACTGATTAGAAGCAGAAAACAAGCTCTTCCATACATTAGTATTAGGATGTAATACATCAAGAACTTACAATTCAAGCCAAAATAAAATAAAATACTGATAAAGAAGAATGAGGCTTCAGACAAGTTCAAAATATGTATAAGTACAAATCATTTGTTTGACAGTATTTCTACTAAGTGTTCATGTTGGAAAGTGGACATGATCAATGGTCTAATTTTGCAAGGGGACCACCCAAGGACTGTTTATATTCAAATTTGATTTCATTTCACCTAGTGATTCTGTTGAAAAAGAATGTAAAATATTTCCAATTTTCAACCATTCACAAGCCTCGGTGGCCATCTTAGATGAAGGGCAAGGTCATTAGACAAAACTTTTGGTAGAGGATCATCCATTAGGTGTATCACAATCAATGACAGAGGTCTAGGAATGACAAAGCTTCAGAGGTGCACAAGCCAAATCACAATCAATAACAGAGGTCTAGGAATGACAAAGCGTCAGGGGTGCACAAGCCAAATCACAATCAATAACAGAGGTCTAGGAATGACAAAGCTTCAGAGGTGCACAAGCCAAATCACAATCAATAACAGAGGTCTAGGAATGACAAAGCGTCAGGGGTGCACAAGCCAAATCACAATCAATAACAGAGGTCTAGGAATGACAAAGCTTCAGAGGTGCACAAGCCAAATCACAATCAATAACAGAGGTCTAGGAATGACAAAGCTTCAGATATGTACAAGCCAAATCACAATCAATAACAGAGGTCTAGGAATGACAAAGCTTCAGAGGTGCACAAGCCAAATCACAATCAATAACAGAGGTCTAGGAATGACAAAGCTTCAGGGGTGCACAAGCCAAATCACAATCAATAACAGAGGTCTAGGAATGACAAAGCGTCAGGGGTGCACAAGCCAAATCACAATCAATAACAGAGGTCTAGGAATGACAAAGCTTCAGGGGTGCACAAGCCAAATTACAATCAATAACAGAGGTCTAGGAATGACAAAGCTTCAGGGGTGCACAAGCCAAATCACAATCAGTAACAGAGGTCTAGGAATGACAAAGCTTCAGGGGTGCACAAGCCAAATCACAATCAGTAACAGAGGACTAGGAATGACAAAGCTTCAGAGATGTACAAGCCAAATCACAATCAGTAACAGAGGTCTAGGAATGACAAAGCTTCAGAGATGTACAAGCCAAATCACAATCAATAACAGAGGTCTAGGAATGACAAAGCTTCAGAGATGTACAAGCCAAATCACAATCAATAACAGAGGTCTAGGAATGACAAAGCTTCAGAGATGCACAAGCCAAATGGCCATTGATGTCCTGTAGGAGAAGAGTAAACTTTGGTTGCCAAGCCAACCTGTATTTTATCCATTTAAAGCTAGTTTTAAAATTATAAATTGATGCAAAATACAAGATACGAGATAACACTCAGAAACAATCAATTACCCATAATTAAGGGGGTAAAACTCTGGAAGCATATTAGTCAGATTCCTAAATTGCAAACTTTACCTGTATTTTATCAATCTAAATGTTATTTCAAAAGATTAGTTCAACCGCAGATATCAGAATTTGATAATGCTGGAACACTGAAAATAGCCCTCCCCTTCTAATGGTATGAAAAGTATTGAAATAAAAAACAAACACTATAAACAAATTGATCATATATCTGAAGCTTGTATAATTAACTATATAATCACACTAGTGATGAAATTCTGGATGCTACAGATAAAAATATGACAATATATAATAATCTATTGCTATCTGTTAATAATTACTGAAAATCCATATCTGTAAAATTAATCCAATAGTTTTTCTACTTAAATTTTAATGCTGCATAAATTAAATTGAATGGCAGCTGTGAGTAACCATGTATAATTCTACTTTTTAGAAAGTTTTAGAAAATACAACTACAGTGAAACATCTTCTTAAAGAACATATTAGCATGAGATCAATTTAAGTCACAATTCTTTTTCTGTATTAAATATGAAATATATTGTACCAGGATGCTTAAAATGTTATAGTCCATAGCTGACATGGCATCCCACCAGGATCCAGTTGTTGAAGATTTGCCAACATCAATTGGAGATTTAACAGTCACATATATATATCTTACTGGCTATGCTATGTGTCACCAAGTAAAACTGCATTTGCAACCCTAAAATCCCCAATTGATGCCAGCAACTCTTCAAATACAATAAAGTTATTCCTCAAATATACAGATGTTTTATACATGACCAATTATGACATAATATACATATAGTCTTTCTGTTGGGTGTATCAGTTTAATCTCTCTTTCTATGATTTTTCCCACTGGATTTTGGAACTGTTCTGACAGTGTTGTATGTTTTTTTTTTTTTATTTTATTGCGTAATATGAGTAAGTTTACTAACATAATATAGATTTTAACTGTCTTCCTGACAGAGATACTAAAATATAATATGAAATCTATAAACTGATGTAATATTTATGGTATAATGACATTATATTAATGCTGAAACATGGCAGTTACTTGATGTGAAACATTGGTGTAAGAGAAATTTTAAGTCAATGTTTAACTGGATTGTAAAATAAAACAAGCATTGTAATAAATAAAACAAACATAGTCATAGATAAAACAAGTATTGTAATAAATAAAACAACCATAGTCATAAATAAAACAAGCATTGTAATAATAAAACAACCATAGTCATAAATAAAACAAACATTGTAATAAATAAAACAAGCATTGTAATAAATAAAACAAGCATTGTAATAAATAAAACAACCATAGTCATAAATAAAACAAACATAGTCATAAATAAAACAACCATAGTCATAAATAAAACAAACATTGTAATAATAAAACAAGCATCACAATAAATAAAACAAACATTGTAATAAATAAAACAAGCATTGTAATAAATAAAACAAACATAGTCATAAATAAAACAAACATTGTAATAAATAAAACAACCATAGTCATAAATAAAACAAACATTGTAATAATAAAACAAGCATTACAATAAATAAAACAAGCATTGTAATAAATAAAACAGGCATTGTAATAAATAAAACAAACATAGTCATAAATAAAACAAACATTGTAATAATAAAACAAGCATTACAATAAATAAAACAAGCATTACAATAAATAAAACAAGCATTGTAATAAATAAAACAAGCATTGTAATAAATAAAACAAACATTGTAATAAATAAAACAAGCATTACAATAAATAAAACAAGCATTGTAATAAATAACACAATCATTGTAATAAATAAAACAAACATTGTAATAAATAAAAACAAACATTGTAATAAATAAAACAAGCATTGCAATAAAAACAAGCATAGTCATAAATAAAACAAACATTGTAATAAATAAAACAACCATAGTCATAAATAAAACAAACATTGTAATAAATAAAACAAGCATTGTAATAAAAACAAGCATAGTCATAAATAAAACAAGCATTATCATCAATAAAACAAACAATGTAATAAATAAAACAAGCATTGTAATAAAAACAAGCATAGTTATAAATAAAACAAGCATTATCATCAATAAAACAAACATTGTAATAAATAAAACAAGCATTGTCATGAATAAAACAATCATTGTAATGAATAAAACAAAACAATCATAATCTCTGCTGGGTTCGTAATAAATAATTGCTTAATGGGGAATTTGTGGTAGTGACTACCGACAAAATTTGTGGGTGGAGCATATCATCAAAAATTCCTGTTGATATGAACAGCATATTTATGAAACTGTATGTCACATAACCTCAGAAATTTGAATTTTCGAAGTGATTTTTGTAGTTTTTAGACTGATGAAGAATATTATTTTTAATAAGACTGAAATTTTCGCAGGGAGGAACACTTGTGACCATGCCTGTCAAATATTTTGCTTCAAAAGTACCTGTGGAAATATGTATCATTGATTTTTCCTCCTCGAGATAACCGTGGTAAAAAAAATGAACAATCTGAATGTTTACTCCGCCCACAGCTATTTATACCCATGGTCCCGGTTTAAGGGAAACAAAACAGACCTACTTGGTTGCTATAAAAAATCTCCTCATGGAAAAAAAAAGAAGATATTTCTGTGCTGGGTTGTAATTAATAATCTTTTTATGGGGAAAAAGCATGTTCCCTTTTTGGGTTTGTAATAAATAATTTCTTTATAAGAAATAAACCAAGCATGTTCTCAGTTATGACAAATTACCTGTGGTTAGAATTAATCAATTTTAACATATTACAACAAATAAATAGATATTTATCAATGTTAACATGTGTAAATGGTTGCTACATGTTAATCCCAGAAAGGAGATGAAATCTGATAGTAATGGCTACATTATAATATCAAAATGATTGTCACAAGGAGATTTGGCTTCAAGGTTGGGTATTGTAAACTAAAATAACATGGTATAATGTGTAGCAGACTATTTAACTACTATGTAAACTAAAATAACATGGTATAATGTGTGTAGCAGACTATTAAACTATAATAACATGGTATAATGTGTGTAGCAGACTATTAAACTATAATAACATGGTATAATGTGTGTAGCAGACTATTAAACTATAATAACATGGTATAATGTGTGTAGCAGACTATTAAACTATAATAACATGGTATAATGTGTGTAGCAGACTATTAAACTATAATAACATGGTATAATGTGTGTAGCAGACTATTAAACTATAATAACATGGTATAATGTGTGTAGCAGACTATTAAACTATAATAACATGGTATAATGTGTGTAGCAGACTATTAAACTATAATAACATGGTATAATGTGTGTAGCAGACTATTAAACTATAATAACATGGTATAATGTGTGTAGCAGACTATTAAACTATAATAACATGGTATAATGTGTAGCAGACTATTAAACTATAATAACATGGTATAATGTGTGTAGCAGACTATTAAACTATAATAACATGGTATAATGTGTGTAGCAGACTATTAAACTATAATAACATGGTATAATGTGTAGCAGACTATTAAACTATAATAACATGGTATAATGTGTGTAGCAGACTATTAAACTATAATAACATGGTATAATGTGTAGCAGACAATTAAACTATAATAACATGGTATAATGTGTGTAGCAGACTATTAAACTATAATAACATGGTATAATGTGTAGCAGACTATTAAACTATAATAACATGGTATAATGTGTGTAGCAGACTATTAAACTATAATAACATGGTATAATGTGTGTAGCAGACTATTAAACTATAATAACATGGTATAATGTGTAGCAGACTATTAAACTATAATAACATGGTATAATGTGTGTAGCAGACTATTAAACTATAATAACATGGTATAATGTGTAGTAGACTATTAAACTATAATAACATGGTATAATGTGTAGCAGACTATTAAACTATAATAACATGGTATAATGTGTGTAGCAGACTATTAAACTATAATAACATGGTATAATGTGTAGCAGACTATTAAACTAAAATAACATGGTATAATGTGTAGCAGACTATTTAACTACTGTGAAACTAAAATAACATGGTATAATGTGTAGCAGACTATTAAACTATAATAACATGGTATAATGTGTAGCAGACTATTTAACTACTGTGAAACTAAAATAACATGGTATAATGTGTGTAGCAGACTATTAAACTATAATAACATGGTATAATGTGTAGCAGACTATTTAACTACTGTGAAACTATAATAACATGGTATAATGTGTGTAGCAGACTATTAAACTAAAATAACATGGTATAATGTGTGTAGCAGACTATTAAACTATAATAACATGGTATAATGTGTAGCAGACTATTTAAATACTGTGAAACTATAATAACATGGTATAATGTGTGTAGCAGACTATTAAACTATAATAACATGGTATAATGTGTAGCAGACTATTAAACTATAATAACATGGTATAATGTGTGTAGCAGACAATTAAACTATAATAACATGGTATAATGTGTAGCAGACTATTAAACTATAATAACATGGTATAATGTGTGTAGCAGACTATTAAACTATAATAACATGGTATAATGTGTAGCAGACTATTAAACTATAATAACATGGTATAATGTGTGTAGCAGACTATTAAACTATAATAACATGGTATAATGTGTGTAGCAGACTATTAAACTATAATAACATGGTATAATGTGTGTAGCAGACTATTAAACTATAATAACATGGTATAATGTGTAGCAGACTATTAAACTATAATAACATGGTATAATGTGTAGCAGACTATCTAACTACTGTGAAACTTATTAGTGAATTCATTGGATGACTCAGTATATTTGAATCAAGTGTTTTAACCTTATTAACATTTTAACCTCATGAATTTTGACAAGGAGTACATCAAAACTAACTAATATATAACTATCAAACATTTGACAAGTTAACCTCTGTCGCCAACTATAGTGATAAATATCCATCATATACATTACACTTGTATTTATTTGATTTTTTCAAACATTTGATTTTTTTGGACTGTTAAATTTTACATAATTGTTGTAATACATCACAAAAATTGATGTAAATCCACCCAGAATTGTTGACATTAATGTGACATTTCACCATGAAATTTAACAACTCTTTTATCAAAACAATCTGCAGAAATTAACTAACAGGCCACCCAAATTTTAGTGAGGTTTAATAAAGCAAAAAAATTAAGACTTACATGGGTAAAGTTCAAATAAGAACAAGATATGATTTGATGATAAAAATACCTAATAATGTCTTACAATGCAATGTATTGAAAACACATAATGTGATTCACTGAAATTATTCATAGCCCCTCCCTTACTTTTATCACGCTTTAGAAAGAATTAACAAAATGTAAAATTATATACATGCATATAAATACCTGACATGAGGTTTTTTAGATTTAACCATTTCCCCTCCCCTGAATTAGGTATATTGGACATATACAACTTGTTAAATATCTACTATATTTATAGTGTTACTTATTGGAGATAACATCTGATCTACACTTTTCTATGTTCAACTTTGGTCCGTTTAGATTGATGGGAATGTCATGATATTCTATGTGAGGTCATGATATTCTATGTGAGGTCATGATATTATATGTGAGGTCATGATATTAAATGTGAGGTCATGATATTATATGTGAGGTAATGATATTATATGTAAGGTCATGATATTGTATGTAAGGTCATGATATTGTATGTAAGGTCATGATATTCTATGTGAGGTCATGATATTGTATGTAAGGTCATGATATTCTATGTAAGGTCATGATATTCTATGTGAGGTCATGATATTGTATGTAAGGTCATGATAGTCTATGTGAGGTCATGATATTCTATATGAGGTCATGATATTATATGTGAGGTCATGATATTGTATGTAAGGTCATGATATTCTATGTGAGGTCATGATATTCTATGTGATGTCATGATATGCGAGCTTAAGCGAGCTCTTTATGGTATAAAATGTGTACTTAGGATTTTTTAACAAACATGGCTGAACATACTACCAAAGAAAAAAAAATTTGATGCTTTGTAAACACCGGTTTCCGTGTAACACACTAACACACTCAATTAATGAAGATCTTCTTAACATAAAGTGCAAAGGTGATCCTGAAGTCTCGTACCCTCTCTCGTACGTCTGATACCACTGAAACCCGGAACCCGTGTGTAATAAAAGTCATTTATTTTTTAATTTATTTAATCTCTTCTGACATACTGACAAGAATTTTTGTTTCTACGCGGAAGTGAACTTTTGAGATTCCGTAAGGAACGATAACTCCAATAAAGGAACGACAGCTCAATTGAATGAGACTAGATTCGGCCCTAAAAATAAGTCGTCCCCAATATATCTCGGCCCAAAAAATCTCGACACTTTTTGATCCACTGGATGAGCGTGAAATTGCCAGATAATTTTCAGATGCGCGAGCATTCATGGCCGTGTCGGTTTCATATTATTCTATGTGAGGTCATGATATTCTATGAGAGGTCATGATATTCTATGTGAGTTCATGATATCCTATGTGAGGTCATGATATTCTATGAGAGGTCATGATATTATGTGAGGTCATGATATTCTATGTGAGGTCATGATATTCTATGTGAGGTCATGATATCCTATTAGGTGAGGTCATGATATTCTATGAGAGGTCATAATATTCTATGTGAGGTCATGATATTCTATGTGAGGTCATGATATTCTATATGAGGTCATGATATTCTATGTGAGGTCATGATATTGTATGTGAGGTCATGATATTGTATGTGAGGTCATGGTATTCTATGAGAGGTCATGATATTCTATGTCAGGTCAAGATATTCTATATCAGGTCATGAAACTTTATGTGAGGTCATGATATCCTATGTGAGGTCATGATATTCTATGTGAGGTCAAGATATTCTATGTGAGGTCATGATATTCTATGTGAGGTCATGATATTCTATGTGAAGTCATGATATTCTATGTAAGGTCATGATATTCTATGTGAGTTCATGATATTCTATGTGAGGTCATGGTATTCTGTGTGAGGTCAACAGTTATCTTCAATATTATATCGACTAAGCTTAAACCATCAAGACTAAAAAAAATATCAAAATATTTAGTAAATTTAAGTTGTTTAAACAGAACTTTCACTAAATCATATTTGTATTTAAGATTTGTTTCTCTGATCATTCTAAACAGAAGTTGATATCACTAAAACAGTCAACCGCATCAGTGGCGTAATGGTTAGCGTGCTCGTCTCGAGTGCGGTAGATCTTGAGTTCAAGCTCCAGTCAGGTCAAACCAAAGACTATAAAATTGGTATTTATAAGGTTGAAATCCAGACAGTTAGAACAAATGACTAACATGCAATGTTTATTTCGATAATAATGTCTACTTTTAGTTACAGAAAATAAAAACTGTCCACAACATTGTTTTTTGAAATATAGAAATATGTCTTCTTTATTTATTGACCATTGTACAAGAACCCTAGATAAAATAAAGTACAAACATATACATTTGGTGCACTAGATTATGTTATAAGTATCTTGATTTTTTTTAAAAATAAATTATAGACATAAAAATGTGTAATACTTACAGGGCTATATTACAGTGACCATGTGAGTTAACATTGATATTCTTTATGTACTAAAAGTAATTAAGGTAAGGAAAGGTAGATGTTTCAGGTAAAAGTAATTAAGGTAAGGAAAGGTAGATGTTTCAGGTAAAGAACAAAAGGTTTAGAATTGTTCTATGATCAATGTCTGTACAAAGCTTCAATGTTTCCTACTGTAATCAGACCTGCCTCCTCATTGGAAATGTGTCAATTTGTCTACATAAATCAAAGAGAAGTACAATTAGAGATGCCTGGTAGATATCCTTTGATGTTACCTAGATACAGGTAGATTGAATACCTGGGTCCTCCCTTTGAACATTATTGGGGATAATTATTACAAATTGACCACTTTGTCAGGAGAATATGTTTAAAGTAATAGCTTAGAGTTTTTATTGTGTTTAACACCAATACTAGTTATTTATTGTTAAGGTAAAGTTAGTCTTATACAATACTATAGATTAAATCAACTGAGTGGAAGTTTATATCTTAATTTAATGTTCTTGGTTTTAAAGGGAGGCTAAATGACAATATTATAATGTGTTTTATGAGATAAACTTTCCAAATCATCTATTCTTCAATAGGTTGTAGGATTTAAAAATCTAGAGGTATTATAACTATTAAAATCTAGTAATATATTAACCAAATATCTTTATATACATAAACATGTTTTGATAAACAAATAAAAAGAAATACAAAGAAACTATCTCCTTGATTTTAATCAGTAGTTTAAATAAATAAGATGATCTATGAAAATCTATCTCCTTGATAGATGTAAATCTCTGTAAAACACATTCTACAATAAGATGATCTATGAAAATCTATCTCCTTGATAGATGTAAATCTCTGTAAAACACATTCTACAATAAGCTGTGATACCCTTCTTTTATTATGAAAATAAAGATTAAACACTAATGGTCAACAATTCAACAAATATCAACAAAACAAACAATCACCTCTCACCTGAAATCATTGAACATAAACAAAACATGACATATAATTATTACATCTAAACCTCTATAACATTAGGTAAGTAACAGGGGATCACATTTGAACTATATATAATAATATAGATAATGTATATTGTGACTTCTATAATTGATGTTGATGTCTTTATACAGAAGTATACTCTGTATATAAGTATAATACCTTGTCATGTAATCACACAATATCATCTTAGATTTTATCATTGTACACTGGATCAATAAAGTCTGAAGCCTAAAGGGGAAAACTATCTATGTACTATAGTTGATTACTGTGATATATAAAAAATAACAATCTTAATACTATTGGTCCTATTATATGACACAGATAAGACATGTAGAATGTAGTGTCCACAACCAGTCTTATCTTAAAAGACATGTGGAATGTTGTGTCCACAACCAGTCTATCTTAAAAGACATGTGAAATGTTGTGTCCACAGCCAGTCTAATCTTAAAAGACATGTGGAATGTTGTGTTCACAGCCAGTCTAATCTTAAAAGACATGTGGAATGTAGTGTCCACAACCAGTCTTATCTTAAAAGACATGTGGAATGTTGTGTCCACAGCCAGTCTAATCTTAAAAGACATGTGGAATGTTGTGTTCACAACCAGTCTAATCTTAAAAGACATGTGGAATGTTGTGTCCACAGCCAGTCTAATCTTAAAAGACATGTGGAATGTTGTGTCCACAGCCAGTCTAATCTTAAAAGACATGTGGAATGTAGTGTCCACAATCAGTCTAATCTCAAAAGACATGTAGAATGTTGTGTCCACAACCAGTCTTATCTTAAAAGACATGAAGAATGTTGTGTCCACAATCAGTCTAATCTTAAAAGACATGAAGAATGTTGTGTCCACAACCAGTCTAATCTTAAAAGACATGTGGAATGTAGTGTCCACAATCAGTCTAATCTTAAAAGACATGTGGAATGTTGTGTCCACAATCAGTCTAATCTTAAAAGACATGTGGAATGTTGTGTCCACAGCCAGTCTAATCTTAAAAGACATGTGGAATGTAGTGTCCACAATCAGTCTAATCTTAAAAGACATGTGGAATGTAGTGTCCACAATCAGTCTAATCTTAAAAGACATGTAGAATGTTGTGTCCACAACCAGTCTAATCTTAAAAGACATGTGGAATGTAGTGTCCACAATCAGTCTAATCTTAAAAGACATGTGGAATGTAGTGTCCACAATCAGTCTAATCTTAAAAGACATGTGGAATGTAGTGTCCACAATCAGTCTTATCTTAAAAGACATGAAGAATGTAGTGTCCACAATCAGTCTAATCTTAAAAGACATATGGAATGTTGTGTCCACAATCAGTCTAATCTTAAAAGACATGAAGAATGTAGTGTCCACAACCAGTCTTATCTTAAAAGACATGTAGAATGTTGTGTCCACAACCAGTCTAATCTTAAAAGACATGTAGAATGTAGTGTCCACAATCAGTCTAATCTTAAAAGACATGTAGAATGTTGTGTCCACAACCAGTCTTATCTTAAAAGACATGCAGAATGTTGTGTCCACAACCAGTCTTATCTTAAAAGACATGTGAAATGTTGTGTCCACAACCAGTCTTATCTTAAAAGACATGAAGAATGTTGTGTCCACAATCAGTCTAATAACAAAAGACATGTAGAATGTTGTGTTCACAACCAGTCTAATCTTAAAAGACATGAAGAATGTTGTGTCCACAACCAGTCTAATCTTAAAAGACATGTGGAATGTAGTGTCCACAATCAGTCTAATCTTAAAAGACATGTAGAATGTAGTGTCCACAATCAGTCTAATAACAAAAGACATGTGGAATGTAGTGTCCACAACCAGTCTAATCTTAAAAGACATGTAGAATGTAGTGTCCACAATCAGTCTAATAACAAAAGACATGTGGAATGTAGTGTCCACAATCAGTCTAATCTTAAAAGACATGTAGAACGTAGTGTCCACAATCAGTCTAATAACAAAAGACATGTAGAATGTTGTGTCCACAACCAGTCTTATCTTAAAAGACATGAAGAATGTTGTGTCCACAATCAGTCTAATAACAAAAGACATGTAGAATGTTGTGTTCACAACCAGTCTAATCTTAAAACACACGAAGAATGTTGTGTCCACAACCAGTCTAATCTTAAAAGACATGTGGAATGTAGTGTCCACAATCAGTCTAATCTTAAAAGACATGTAGAATGTTGTGTCCACAACCAGTCTTATCTTAAAAGACATGTGGAATGTAGTGTCCACAACCAGTCTAATCTTAAAAGACATGTGGAATGTAGTGTCCACAATCAGTCTAATCTTAAAAGACATGTACAATGTTGTGTCCACAACCAGTCTTATCTTAAAAGACATGAAGAATGTTGTGTCCACAATCAGTCTAATCTTAAAAGACATGTGGAATGTAGTGTCCACAACCAGTCTAATCTTAAAAGACAGGTGGAATGTAGTGTCCACAATCAGTCTAATCTTAAAAGACATGTAGAATGTTGTGTCCACAACCAGTCTAATCTTAAGACATGTAGAATGTTGTGTCCACAATCAGTCTTATCTTAAGACATGTAGAATGTTGTGTCCACAATCAGTCTTATCTTAAAAGACATGAAGAATGTTGTGTCCACAACCAGTCTAATCTTAAAAGACATGTAGAATGTTGTGTCCACAACCAGTCTTATCTTAAAAGACATGAAAAATGTTGTGTCCACAATCAGTCTAATCTTAAAAGACATGTGGAATGTAGTGTCCACAATCAGTCTTATCTTAAAAGACATGTGGAATGTAGTGTCCACAATCAGTCTAATCTTAAAAGACATGTAGAATGTTGTGTCCACAACCAGTCTTATCTTAAAAGACATGAAGAATGTTGTGTCCACAACCAGCCTAATCTTAAAAGACATGTAGAATGTTGTGTCCACAACCAGTCTTATCTTAAAAGACATGAAGAATGTTGTGTCCACAACCAGTCTAATCTTAAAAGACATGTGGAATGTAGTGTCCACAATCAGTCTAATCTTAAGACATGTAGAATGTTGTGTCCACAACCAGTCTTATCTTAAAAGACATGTGGAATGTTGTGTCCACAATCAGTCTTATCTTAAAAGACATGAAGAATGTAGTGTCCACAATCAGTCTAATCTTAAAAGACATGTGGAATGTAGTGTCCACAACCAGTCTTATCTTAAAAGACATGTGGAATGTAGTGTCCACAATCAGTCTAATCTTAAAAGACATGTGGAATGTTGTGTCCACAACCAGTCTAATCTTAAAAGACATGTGGAATGTAGTGTCCACAATCAGTCTTATCTTAAAAGACATGTGGAATGTAGTGTCCACAACCAGTCTTATCTTAAAAGACATGTGGAATGTAGTGTCCACAATCAGTCTAATCTTAAAAGACATGTGGAATGTTGTGTCCACAACCAGTCTAATCTTAAAAGACATGTGGAATGTAGTGTCCACAATCAGTCTAATCTTAAAAGACATGTGGAATGTTGTGTCCACAATCAGTCTAATCTTAAAAGACATGTGGAATGTAGTGTCCACAATCAGTCTAATCTTAAAAGACATGAAGAATGTTGTGTCCACAACCAGTCTAATCTTAAAAGACATGTGGAATGTAGTGTCCACAATCAGTCTAATCTTAAAAGAAATGTGGAATGTAGTGTCCACAATCAGTCTTATCTTAAAAGACATGTAGAATGTAGTGTCCACAACCAGTCTTATCTTAAAAGACATGAAGAATGTTGTGTCCACAACCAGTCTAATCTTAAAAGACATGTAGAATGTAGTGTCCACAACCAGTCTTATCTTAAAAGACATGTAGAATGTTGTGTCCACAACCAGTCTTATCTTAAAAGACATGTAGAATGTAGTGTCCACAACCAGTCTTATCTTAAAAGACATGTAGAATGTAGTGTCCACAACCAGTCTAATCTTAAAAGACATGTGGAATGTAGTGTCCACAATCAGTCTTATCTTAAAAGACATGTGGAATGTTATGTCCACAACCAGTCTTATCTTAAAAGACATGTGGAATGTAGTGTCCACAATCAGTCTAATCTTAAAAGACATGTAGAATGTAGTGTCCACAATCAGTCTTATCTTAAAAGACATGTGGAATGTAGTGTCCACAATCAGTCTAATCTTAAGACATGTAGAATGTAGTGTCCACAATCAGTCTTATCTTAAAAGACATGTGGAATGTTGTGTTCACAACCAGTCTAATCTTAAAAGACATGTAGAATGTTGTGTCCACAATCAGTCTTATCTTAAAAGACATGTGGAATGTAGTGTCCACAACCAGTCTTATCTTAAAAGACATGTGGAATGTAGTGTCCACAATCAGTCTAATCTTAAAAGACATGTGGAATGTAGTGTCCACAACCAGTCTTATCTTAAAAGACATGAAGAATGTAGTGTCCACAACCAGTCTAATCTTAAAAGACATGTGGAATGTAGTGTCCACAATCAGTCTAATCTTAAAAGACATGTAGAATGTTGTGTCCACAACCAGTCTAATCTTAAAAGACATGTGGAATGTTGTGTTCACAGCCAGTCTAATCTTAAAAGATATGTAGAATGTTGTGTCCACAACCAGTCTAATCTTAAAAGACATGTAGAATGTTGTGTCCACAATCAGTCTAATCTTAAAAGACATGAAGAATGTTGTGTCCACAACCAGTCTAATCTTAAAAGACATGAAGAATGTTGTGTCCACAACCAGTCTAATCTTAAAAGACATGTAGAATGTTGTGTCCACAACCAGTCTTATCTTAAAAGACATGTGGAATGTAGTGTTCACAATCAGTCTTATCTTAAAAGACATGAAGAATGTTGTGTCCACAACCAGTCTTATCTTAAAAGACATGTAGAATGTTGTGTCCACAATCAGTCTTATCTTAAAAGACATGTAGAATGTTGTGTCCACAACCAGTCTAATCTTAAGACATGTAGAATGTAGTGTCCACAATCAGTCTTATCTTAAAAGACATGTGGAATGTTGTGTCCACAATCAGTCTTATCTTAAAAGACATGTGGAATGTAGTGTCCACAACCAGTCTTATCTTAAAAGACATGAAGAATGTTGTGTCCACAACCAGTCTTATCTTAAAAGACATGAAGAATGTTGTGTCCACAACCAGTCTTATCTTAAAAGACATGTGGAATGTAGTGTCCACAACCAGTCTTATCTTAAAAGACATGAAGAATGTTGTGTCCACAACCAGTCTTATCTTAAAAGACATGTGGAATGTAGTGTCCACAACCAGTCTTATCTTAAAAGACATGAAGAATGTTGTGTCCACAACCAGTCTTATCTTAAAAGACATGAAGAATGTTGTGTCCACAACCAGTCTTATCTTAAAAGACATGTGGAATGTAGTGTCCACAACCAGTCTTATCTTAAAAGACATGAAGAATGTTGTGTCCACAACCAGTCTTATCTTAAAAGACATGAAGAATGTTGTGTCCACAACCAGTCTAATCTTAAAAGACATGTGGAATGTAGTGTCCACAATCAGTCTTATCTTAAAAGACATGTGGAATGTAGTGTCCACAACCAGTCTAATCTTAAAAGACATGTAGAATGTTGTGTCCACAACCAGTCTTATCTTAAAAGACATGTGGAATGTAGTGTCCACAATCAGTCTAATCTTAAAAGACATGTGGAATGTAGTGTCTACAACCAGTCTTATCTTAAAAGACATGTGGAATGTAGTGTCCACAACCAGTCTAATCTTAAAAGACATGTAGAATGTAGTGTCCACAACCAGTCTAATCTTAAAAGACATGTAGAATGTAGTGTCCACAACCAGTCTAATCTTAAAAGACATGTGGAATGTAGTGTCCACAACCAGTCTAATCTTAAGACATGTAGAATGTAGTGTCCACAACCAGTCTAATCTTAAAAGACATGTGGAATGTTGTGTTCACAGCCAGTCTAATCTTAAAAGACATGTGGAATGTAGTGTCCACAACCAGTCTAATCTTAAGACATGTAGAATGTAGTGTCCACAACCAGTCTAATCTTAAAAGACATGTGGAATGTTGTGTTCACAGCCAGTCTAATCTTAAAAGACATGTGGAATGTTGTGTTCACAGCCAGTCTAATCTTAAAAGACATGTGGAATGTAGTGTCCACAACCAGTCTAATCTTAAGACATGTGGAATGTAGTGTCCACAACCAGTCTTATCTTAAAAGACATGTGGAATGCAGTGTCCACAACCAGTCTAATCTTAAGACATGTGGAATGTAGTGTCCACAACCAGTCTTATCTTAAAAGACATGTGGAATGCAGTGTCCACAACCAGTCTAATCTTAAGACATGTGGAATGTAGTGTCCACAACCAGTGATTTCCAGTAGAACTGAAGTAGTAGTTATCTTAAGTGTACATTCACAGTCAATTTACATTACCAATATTTTACAAGATATCAACAATTCTTACTGTCTCTAAAAATCCTCACAGGGACTACAAATACCTAATTAATGATTGATTACTGCTTAAAGTCCAGCAGCAGAATTTCAGCTATATTCAGGACAGGAAAAGTTCAACAATATAAAAAATCCAAAGATAAAAAAGATCTTTAACATGCAGGAAGTGTGGCACTGTACAAACATATTACTATTAATTAGATCAAATGACCACTTAATCTTTTTATCTTACAACTGAAAACGTTTCAATAATTTGATTTTTATGCAAATTAATATAATATGGAGAAATATTTAAATAATTATGCAAAATAAATCATCATTAATTCATGATTTACAGTTATTATGAAGACATTATGGTAGTAAAAGAACTAATTTTTGTGTGATATACATAAGATAAAAATGATATCTCATTTTACATGACAAGGAAACATGATCAACAAGATTTATTCATGGGCAACAAAACTGATTTAATAGTGTATACTAATAGTAACAATTGATACATGACAAGTTTGAACATAATACACCATACTTTCTACTATTTCACTTTTACCTGGTTATAAAATGATTGTCAAAGTTAACAATAGCACAGAGTTCAAAGGTGTCTCTTTAATTGAAAACATGATATTTAAATGTTGTAAGAACTATAGATATAGTTTATCATAGCATGTTGTAATTTCAATTAAAAAAATGAAAGTATGAATACTGGAAGAATGTAAGGTGACATTAAAATGTCCCTAACACAAAAACGATGATTGCATGACACTGTGACGACTGCACGATAGTATGATGATGACTTATAAACAGGCAAATAAACAAAGCACAATACTATGTATATCTCTCCAGTTGATACATAGAATTTCGCTGGTATAAATATCTTTATAATCAAGATTGATATTATACTGTCTGGTCAGCAGCTATTTTTCATTTCTTATCTAAATCCTGCCTTGAGACAGATAAATAGTTCTATTACTACTTAATGAATATATTATATTGACACAAGACCTACAGACTTATATGTAGCAGCATTCCAGCAGCACCTGCATATGGAGTATATACCTCTCAGTTGATATGATATTCCAGAGCTTGTGGTTCCTAACAGGATTTCTTTGATAGAGGATTGCTGCAAACAAGAAAGCTACTGAACCTAATTGGCTAAGTTGAAATTATTACTCCGAAAGTTTTTCGGTCGCCACCATGATTTGGTTAACCGGTACGGTATATCTGTGTCACAAATGACTGGGAATATGTTCTATTTGTCGTAATTATTTCCTGTTCCTTTCCTCATTCATGACTTATCACTGGGTTTGTAACTAGAATAACATGAGGGGTGCCACTTGTGGAGCAGGAACAGCTTACCCATCTGGAGCACTTGAGTTCAACCCCGGTTTTCAGTGGGGTTCATGTTGCTCGATCTTTAGTTTTCCATGTAGTGCTTTGTTGATTGTTGTTTGCCCTTTTGTCCTTTTCTTTTGGCCATTGTGTTGTCTGTTCATTATGGATTCTGAATATCCCTTTGGTATCTTCAAACTCTTCTCTCAGTTGCCATTAATAGCAGGCTAATAGCTAGTGGCTTGTCACAACAACAAATATAGTGTACAACACAGTTGCCATTAATAGCAGGCTAATAGCTAGTGGCTTGTCACAACAACAAATATAGTGTACAACACAGTTGCCATTAATAGCAGGCTAATAGCTAGTGGCTTGTCACAACAACAAATATAGTGTACAACACAGTTGCCATTAATAGCAGGCTAATAGCTAGTGGCTTGTCACAACAACAAATATAGTGTACAACACAGTTGCCATTAATAGCAGGCTAATAGCTAGTGGCTTGTCACAACAACAAATATAGTGTACAACACAGTTGCCATTAATAGCAGGCTAATAGCTAGTGGCTTGTCACAACAACAAATATAGTGTACAACACAGTTGCCATTAATAGCAGGCTAATAGCTAGTGGCTTGTCACAACAACAAATATAGTGTACAACACAGTTGCCATTAATAGCAGGCTAATAGCTAGTGGCTTGTCACAACAACAAATATAGTGTACAACACAGTTGCCATTAATAGCAGGCTAATAGCTAGTGGCTTGTCACAACAACAAATATAGTGTACAACACAGTTGCCATTAATAGCAGGCTAATAGCTAGTGGCTTGTCACAACAACAAATATAGTGTACAACACAGTTGCCATTAATAGCAGGCTAATAGCTAGTGGCTTGTCACAACAACAAATATAGTGTACAACACAGTTGCCATTAATAGCAGGCTAATAGCTAGTGGCTTGTCACAACAACAAATATAGTGTACAACACAGTTGCCATTAATAGCAGGCTAATAGCTAGTGGCTTGTCACAACAACAAATATAGTGTACAACACAGTTGCCATTAATAGCAGGCTAATAGCTAGTGGCTTGTCACAACAACAAATATAGTGTACAACACAGTTGCCATTAATAGCAGGCTAATAGCTAGTGGCTTGTCACAACAACAAATATAGTGTACAACACAGTTGCCATTAATAGCAGGCTAATAGCTAGTGGCTTGTCACAACAACAAATATAGTGTACAACACAGTTGCCATTAATAGCAGGCTAATAGCTAGTGGCTTGTCACAACAACAAATATAGTGTACAACACAGTTGCCATTAATAGCAGGCTAATAGCTAGTGGCTTGTCACAACAACAAATATAGTGTACAACACAGTTGCCATTAATAGCAGGCTAATAGCTAGTGGCTTGTCACAACAACAAATATAGTGTACAACACAGTTGCCATTAATAGCAGGCTAATAGCTAGTGGCTTGTCACAACAACAAATATAGTGTACAACACAGTTGCCATTAATAGCAGGCTAATAGCTAGTGGCTTGTCACAACAACAAATATAGTGTACAACACAGTTGCCATTAATAGCAGGCTAATAGCTAGTGGCTTGTCACAACAACAAATATAGTGTACAACAAAAGAGAAATGATCAATCTTGTTAGACAAATTTCAGACTTCTGAAGATTTCCAAAATGAAAGATAAAAATTAATCTAACAACACAATGACTTCAAAGGTAGAAATATTACAGAAATAGGATTAATATATGGATATGAATAACCTAAGCTGAACTGGCATTGTTTATATACAACAATCTGTGTTACAACCAGAACAGATGTTAACATATTTTTGTCATGAATTATAAATATTCATTTATGAACAAATTCCAACCAAAGTGTCCATGTCACCTAGTGAATTACAGACAATTTGATATGAAGATCAAACGCTAGCAGACCAGATGTCTAACTTTGACTAGGGTTTGAGTCGGACTGATTGATGCTTTATTTGGTTATAATTAGTGTTTTTATGGTGAATTAATAAACTATGGTACATTTATTAACACATGTTAGTAGTGTTATTATTTGATCTGTATTCAATATCTGATTTTCTACTTCAATAAGCCTAATATGATAGAATATTTGACCAGATGAATCACAAATGTAACTCTTTTCTTTTAATATGGATGCATCTATCACAACAGTGTTATTTAACAAGGTCACACAAACTGGAAAGCCTTCTTCAGTTAATGGTTACCCTCCTCCTCACTAAACAATATAATAAATTTTGAGTGTTAGATTCCATAATGCACAGTATAAAGCAGTCCATCCACAGGTAATCTTAGTCAGCATTCTAAACTATCAATTATGACAATCAACTTTAATAAACCACTAGGTCACTGTGTCCCTCTTCCCAGATTCTGTATAATGTGTCAAATTAAATATTGAAGGTAATGTGATAATCTGTGATTGGTTGTCATATATGTCACATGAGAGTCACATGGGATGAATCTAATTAGAGGAGATCAAAAACATGATGACAGGTGTAACATGACAATAATTACAGGTGTATAGTATAAACACAAAATGTCAATGAACATTCAAGTTCAACCTAAGTATTTTCTTTGGCAAACTGAAGGTAAACATGACTGTATTTGTTCCTGTGTCATTACCTTACTATAATATACCCTTTGTACCTATATGTACCTGATTACTCCATTTCATGCTACATGTAAAAAAATAACATTTCAGGGAGGTCTACATTAATCTAACTTATAGACTACCAATGCTATAAAGACATAAATGATCTCAACTCTCTTTTATGTAATGTGTAAATATCCATTTTAATTTTCCTATTTTTAGTGTATTTGGTATTTTTCGTCACTTTCAGCTGCATTACATGTGTATCATGACTGATAGCAATAAAAGCACTGTTCCTTCACTTTAAATTGTGCTTAAGTGTAAAATTAGATAGTCTTTCATGTTCATATACATCCATATCCTTTCTTACTATATTCATATTTACATAAATGGGAACGAAAGCTAGGGTAGTAATAACGAAGTGACGGTTGAAACACCTGGCCTAAGGTAGGGATCCATCATCCTTTACACTTGAGGTGAACTCATGTCAGTAGGTGAAACACCTGGCCTAAGGTAGGGATCCATCATCCTTTACACTTGAGGTGAGCATTGTGAGGTGAACTCATGTCAGTAGGTGAAACACCTGGCCTAAGGTAGGGATCCATCATCCTTTACACTTGAGGTGAGCATTGTGAGGTGAACTCATGTCAGTAGGTGAAACACCTGGCCTAAGGTAGGGATCCATCATCCTTTACACTTGAGGTGAGCATTGTGAGGTGAACTCATGTCAGTAGGTGAAACACCTGGCCTAAGGTAGGGATCTATCAACCTTTACACTTGAGGTGGGCATTGTGAGGTGAGCTCATGTCAGTAGGTGAAACACCTGGCCTAAGGTAGGGATCTATCATCCTTTAAACTTGAGGTGGGCATTGTGAGGTGAACTCATGTCAGTAGGTGAAACCTGGCCTAAGGTAGGGATCTATCATCCTTTAAACTTGAGGTGGGCATTGTGAGGTGAACTCATGTCAGTAGGTGAAACCTGGCCTAAGGTAGGGATCTATCATCCTTTAAACTTGAGGTGGGCATTGTGAGGTGAACTCATGTCAGTAGGTGAAACACCTGGCCTAAGGTAGGGATCTATCATCCTTTACACTTGAGGTGAGCATTGTGAGGTGAACTCATGTCAGTAGGTGAAACACCTGGCCTAAGGTAGGGATCTATCATCCTTTACACTTGAGGTGGGCATTGTGAGGTGAACTCATGTCAGTAGGTGAAACCTGGCCTAAGGTAGGGATCTATCATCCTTTAAACTTGAGGTGGGCATTGTGAGGTGAACTCATGTCAGTAGGTGAAACCTGGCCTAAGGTAGGGATCTATCATCCTTTAAACTTGAGGTGGGCATTGTGAGGTGAACTCATGTCAGTAGGTGAAACACCTGGCCTAAGGTAGGGATCTATCAACCTTTACACTTGAGGTGGGCATTGTGAGGTGAACTCAAGTCAGTAGGTGAAACCTGGCCTAAGGTAGGGATCTATCATCCTTTAAACTTGAGGTGGGCATTGTGAGGTGAACTCATGTCAGTAGGTGAAACACCTGGCCTAAGGTAGGGATCTATCATCCTTTACACTTGAGGTGAGCATTGTGAGGTGAACTCATGTCAGTAGGTGAAACACCTGGCCTAAGGTAGGGATCTATCATCCTTTACACTTGAGGTGGGCATTGTGAGGTGAACTCATGTCAGTAGGTGAAACCTGGCCTAAGGTAGGGATCTATCATCCTTTAAACTTGAGGTGGGCATTGTGAGGTGAACTCATGTCAGTAGGTGAAACCTGGCCTAAGGTAGGGATCTATCATCCTTTAAACTTGAGGTGAGCATTGTGAGGTGAACTCATGTCAGTAGGTGAAACACCTGGCCTAAGGTAGGGATCTATCATCCTTTAAACTTGAGGTGGGCATTGTGAGGTGAACTCATGTCAGTAGGTGAAACACCTGGCCTAAGGTAGGGATCTATCATCCTTTAAACTTGAGGTGGGCATTGTGAGGTGAACTCATGTCAGTAGGTGAAACACCTGGCCTATGGTAGGGATCTATCATCCTTTACACTGGAGGTGAGCATTGTGAGGTGAACTCAAGTCAGTAGTGTAAGGATTGTAATGTAGAAGTCAACGACCTCACCCACAGGGCCACCCAGATCCCTCCCATATTTAGATTCCTAGTATAATCTTTAATGCACATCTTTATATTTCAGTAAATTCTTGGTAAAGTCTGTGGAAAATTGTATGCACTTATAGCAAAGGATTTGACAAAACAATTGTAGGCATTCATATTTCACTGGCTATAAACATGCTACAAATAAAACAGATACAGGGCAAGATATATTTTCAACTATTATACCTATGACATAAACTCATGAAAATATTGTTTTTACCATCAGACCCAAGACATAAAATGCATAACATATATTTTACCACTATGACATAAAATCATTAAAATATATCTTTTACTATCAGACCTAAGACATAAAACCCATTCAAATAAACTTTAAATATAGCCATACAATATAACAATAAATATTTGTATACTACCCAGGACTTAATTCATACAGATAGGACTTTTCTACTATCAGACTAAATACATAAAATCTATAATCAATCAATGTAACTTTCCATTCATTTTTATTCCATATAAAGATGTAACACAAAAAGAGGAATTGAAACACTTGTTAATTATGTGTACAACATAGCATCATATCTACCAGAACAATGACTCATCATAAATATCTGTTGAAGGGAAGTAATATTGATTCAGAAGTAAACAGACCAATATAGCCTTCAATTGGCCAACTTCCTGGAAATTATTTATTTTATTGTCAATGAGAATAATCCAATCTGTAGATCACAAATTCTTTGACAAAATCCACAAGAAAATGGGGGGTCCCTAAGGGAGATAATTATGTTATGAGATTGACCAGTCACACAGCCATTGATACTATTATCTGATGGAACGACAAGTGAATAAACTCATCTGGTTCATACAGAATGAAAGAAAGCATTACAGATTTAAGAATTATTCTGGTTTCCTTTTCTTGGAGTGGGTGGGGTGCCTATGTTTGACATATATATCTGTGTTGATTTCAGCAACAAATGAGTGTCAAAATTAACACTGTCCTACAAAGTATGATTAATGTAAAGTAAAGATGGTCTACAACAGTCCAGGAGGATTAGCATTAGGAAGATGAAAAGACACAGGATAAGAGATGGGAGACAAACAAGTGCATTACATCATTTTTAACAGATATTGTAATTTCTGTTCTGTAGACCAGTAACTGGAGAATGGGAGATCTAAGCTATTGGAGTGACAGCGTGAACCTATTGCTTAAAATAAATAAATGTCACAATGACAAAATATCCCTTGACTTAAATAAAGCCAGATCAAAATGATATGTTTTAACATCACATCTGATGTACAGACACATAAACAACTGTCTTCATGAGGATCATATTTATAGAACTATGTACTCTTTTACTTCATTATCAAAACATGAAAGGTCTTAAGACTTAATTAGTTATAAATTTTAGATTTAACCAGCTGTAAAATAGCTATCAATGACATATCATGTAAACTATAAATCAGGGGGTATTAATGGTATCAGTCAATATCAGACTAGAAATTATTGACTATTTATAAGGTATTAATGGTAGAAAATCAGACTAGAGATTATTGACTATTTATAACATTGACTATTTTGTTGTCAAATGATCCTTTGGGCATTTTCACAAAATGTCAGCTGTTCTTTTTGATTTTTCCTTTGTAACTGAAGACTTTTGTATTATATTTTGTAGTAACCTGAGGTACTATGAAGCTCTATTCAGCCTCCAGTATGTAATGGCTTCAGAGGTTTTATGACAACAGTGATAACCTATTTATCCCATTATTCATTTATTAATATTTAATGTTTCCTTTTAATATTTTAAGAGGGGGGATCCTTTAGGGATTTGTCTCTATATGATTTATGTTGATTGATGCAAAAATATCAGATTACATTTAATGCAATCACATGACCAATCATGTGACCAAGTTGATGATTACTGGGAAACAACCAGTAAAAATGAACTCTAACAATATGTTGTTGTCTTCTCCAAATGTCAAAATCAGACATTGTTGATTGACTACCGGTATCTATTTTAGGTAACTTAAGCCAATTAAATCCTTTATTATGATGAATATTGAAGAAACAGTTCTATTATCCTGATATTACAGTCATAAATCTCTACAAAGGTCATCAAAGGTCAAGTCTCATCTGTCCACCATCATAAAGTGTCCAAACCAATACACTAATTTGTACTGGGCAATACACAAATGAGCTAATTAGGTAATGAACACTCAACAAAGGTCATACTGAGATCAAATCAATTAATTCTGCAGACTAGTTACTAAAACAAGTAAACTTAGAAACCATTTTAAACCCTTGAAAAGTAATCAGCGAGTTAAAATAAGATGCCTAAGAGAATTTAGGTAAAGATTTTGACTGATGTTTAAGAGGATTTAGGTGCAGTAAAGATTTGATGTTTAAGATAACTATTACATCATTTGTTATCACTAATTATAAACAACTACCATACTTTAATGTTAAATAATCCATTTCTTCCCTACAAATCAATATCAAACACCTTAGGGTATATCAAGTCTAACCCTATCTCATTTAATACAATTCAATATTCAGTTTACTGTAACATAATTGGTGAAAAGTCATACCATTTCTGTTATAGCCCTTTTACATTGATTACAAATTGTATCAATAATTGTGTACAGACAATGTAGATACATATACAATAAGTCTATATTTTGATTTGATTTATTGTGTTTAACACCACTTTCAGCAATATTTCAACTATATCATGGCGACCAGTTTCAGTGGTGGAAGAAGCCAGAGTACCCGGAGAGAACCACTGACCATGGACAAGCAACTGGTAAACTTTATCACTTGCCGCTGCGAGTCGAGTGCACCCTTTTTTGTAATTTACAAAGCCAGGCGCAAACCCACGCGGCATAGGATTGTATGAGTTGTTAGGTAATCGAGCTACCTAACTCATTGAGCCAATCGGGCCCTTCTATATTTTGATTTTTATTTATTGTGTTTAATGCCACTTTCTCTATATTTAAGTACATGTACAATAAGTCTATATTTAAGTACATGTACAATAAGTCTATATTTTAAATACATGTACAATAAGTCTATATTTTAAGTACATGTACAATAAGTCTATATTTTAAATACATGTACAATAAGTCTATATTTAAGTACATGTACAATAAGTCTATATTTTAAGTACATGTACAATAAGTCTATATTTTAAGTACATGTACAATAAGTCTATATTTAAGTACATGTACAATAAGTCTATATTTTAAATACATGTACAATAAGTCTATATTTTAAGTACATGTACAATAAGTCTATATTTTAAATACATGTACAATAAGTCTATATTTAAGTACATGTACAATAAGTCTATATTTTAAGTACATGTACAATAAGTCTATATTTTAAGTACATGTACAACAAGTCAATATTTAAGTACATGTACAATAAGTCTATATTTTAAGTACATGTACAATAAGTCTATATTTAAGTACATGTACAATAAGTCTATATTTTAAGTACATGTACAATAAGTCTATATTTAAGTACATGTACAATAAGTCTATATTTAAGTACATGTACAATAAGTCTATATTTTAAGTACATGTACAATAAGTCTATATTTTAAATACATGTACAATAAGTCTATATTTTAAGTACATGTACAATAAGTCTATATTTTAAATACATGTACAATAAGTCTATATTTTAAGTACATGTACAATAAGTCTATATTTCAAGTACATGTACAATAAGTCTATATTTTAAGTACATGTACAATAAGTCTATATTTAAGTACATGTACAATAAATCTATATTTTAAGTACATGTACAATAAATCTATATTTTAAGTACATGTACAATAAGTCTATATTTCAAGTACATGTACAACAAGTCAATATTTAAGTACATGTACAATAAGTCTATATTTAAGTACATGTACAATAAGTCTATATTTTAAATACATGTACAATAAGTCTATATTTAAGTACATGTACAATAAATCTATATTTTAAGTACATGTACAATAAGTCTATATTTAAGTACATGTACAATAAGTCTATATTTTAAATACATGTACAATAAGTCTATATTTTAAGTACATGTACAATAAGTCTATATTTTAAGTACATGTACAATAAGTCTATATTTTAAGTACATGTACAATAAGTCTATATTTTAAGTACATGTACAATAAGTCTATATTTTAAGTACATGTACAATAAGTCTATATTTTAAGTACATGTACAATAAGTCTATATTTTAAGTACATGTACAATAAGTCTATATTTTAAGTACATGTACAATAAGTCTATATTTCAAGTACATGTACAATAAATCTATATTTAAGTACATGTACAATAAGTCTATATTTAAGTACATGTACAATAAGTCTATATTTTAAATACATGTACAATAAGTCTATATTTCAAGTACATGTACAACAAGTCAATATTTAAGTACATGTACAATAAGTCTATATTTAAGTACATGTACAATAAGTCTATATTTTAAATACATGTACAATAAGTCTATATTTTAAGTACATGTACAATAAGTCTATATTTTAAGTACATGTACAATAAGTCTATATTTTAAGTACATGTACAATAAGTCTATATTTTAAGTACATGTACAATAAATCTATATTTTAAGTACATGTACAATAAATCTATATTTTAAGTACATGTACAATAAGTCTATATTTCAAGTACATGTACAATAAATCTATATTTAAGTACATGTACAATAAGTCTATATTTAAGTACATGTACAATAAGTCTATATTTTAAGTACATGTACAATAAGTCTATATTTTAAGTACATGTACAATAAATCTATATTTTAAGTACATGTACAATAAGTCTATATTTTAAGTACATGTACAATAAGTCTATATTTTAAGTACATGTACAATAAGTCTATATTTTAAGTACATGTACAATAAGTCTATATTTTAAATACATGTACAATAAGTCTATATTTTAAGTACATGTACAATAAGTCTATATTTAAGTACATGTACAATAAGTCTATATTTTAAATACATGTACAATAAGTCTATATTTTAAGTACATGTACAATAAGTCTATATTTTAAGTACATGTACAATAAGTCTATATTTCAAGTACATGTACAACAAGTCAATATTTAAGTACATGTACAATAAGTCTATATTTAAGTACATGTACAATAAGTCTATATTTTAAATACATGTACAATAAGTCTATATTTAAGTACATGTACAATAAATCTATATTTTAAGTACATGTACAATATGTCTATATTTAAGTACATGTACAATAAGTCTATATTTTAAGTACATGTACAATAAGTCTATATTTTAAGTACATGTACAATAAGTCTATATTTTAAGTACATGTACAATAAGTCTATATTTAAGTACATGTACAATAAGTCTATATTTAAGTACATGTACAATAAGTCTATATTTTAAGTACATGTACAATAAGTCTATATTTTAAGTACATGTACAATAAGTCTATATTTCAAGTACATGTACAGCAAGTCAATATTTAAGTACATGTACAATAAGTCTATATTTTAAGTACATGTACAATAAATCTATATTTTAAGTACATGTACAATGAGTCTATATTTCAAGTACATGTACAACAAGTCAATATTTAAGTACATGTACAATAAGTCTATATTTAAGTACATGTACAATAAGTCAATATTTAAGTACATGTACAATAAGTCTATATTTTAAGTACATGTACAATAAATCTATATTTTAAGTACATGTACAATAAGTCTATATTTAAGTACATGTACAATAAGTCTATATTTAAGTACATGTACAATAAGTCTATATTTTAAGTACATGTACAACAAGTCAATATTTAAGTACATGTACAATAAGTCTATATTTAAGTACATGTACAATAAGTCAATATTTAAGTACATGTACAATAAGTCTATATTTTAAGTACATGTACAATAAATCTATATTTTAAGTACATGTACAATAAGTCTATATTTAAGTACATGTACAATAAGTCTATATTTAAGTACATGTACAATAAGTCTATATTTTAAGTACATGTACAATAAGTCTATATTTTAAGTACATGTACAATAAGTCTATATTTAAGTACATGTACAATAAATCTATATTTAAGTACATGTACAATAAGTCTATATTTTAAGTACATGTACAATAAGTCTATATTTAAGTACATGTACAATAAATCTATATTTTAAGTACATGTACAATAAGTCTATATTTAAGTACATGTATAATAAGTCTATATTTTAAGTACATGTATAATAAGTCTATATTTTAAGTACATGTACAATAAATCTATATTTTAAGTACATGTACAATAAGTCTATATTTCAAGTACATGTACAATAAATCTATATTTAAGTACATGTACAATAAGTCTATATTTAAGTACATGTACAATAAGTCTATATTTTAAGTACATGTACAATAAGTCTATATTTTAAGTACATGTACAATAAATCTATATTTTAAGTACATGTACAATAAGTCTATATTTTAAGTACATGTACAATAAGTCTATATTTTAAGTACATGTACAATAAGTCTATATTTTAAGTACATGTACAATAAGTCTATATTTAAGTACATGTACAATAAGTCTATATTTTAAGTACATGTACAATAAATCTATATTTTAAGTACATGTACAATAAGTCTATATTTAAGTACATGTATAATAAGTCTATATTTTAAGTACATGTATAATAAGTCTATATTTAAGTACATGTACAATAAGTCTATATTTAAGTACATGTACAATAAGTCTATATTTAAGTACATGTACAATAAGTCCATATTTTGAGTACATGTACAATAAGTCCATATTTTGAGTACATGTAATTAATCATGTACAAAAATTAGTGAACACTTTCTTTGTATAAAATTCATTTATTTTGTGACAACACTGTTCATGATACAAAACATTTCTTAAAAAATTCAAAGGTTGGCTTCTCCTCAAGTTTACCTTCTTACAAAGGAATAGTGACTGCCATTATTTAAGTTGAAAAGGTAAAAAATTGGAACAGTGAAGTATTATTAGATTTTCAAAAAAATGTTAATCAAGAAAGAATTAACAACCTGATAATTGAATTATCACGCCCAGGAGACGACATGACCCCCGGCAGTGTTAACTCAATTGTTGAAAATATCGGTGAAATATTTGTAGAAAGTGCTAAAATTACTTTTGATACTTTTTGTTCAATGAAAAGTCGACCACGTCAGAAAAAATCAGAAGATAAGCCCTGGTTTAACGTAGAATGCAAATTAGCCCGACAAAATAATAGAAAACTAAGGAGAAAATATAAGAAAAATACAACTGAAAAATACAAAGAAGAATTAAATAACTCCGAAAAATATTATAAAAGAACACTAGATAAGAATCAGAAACTATATAGAAACAAAATAACAAAACAGTTGAGAAATTTACACACAAATAATCCGAAAGAATATTGGAAAATACTCAATAGTGGTAGACACAAAAAACAACCAAATATATCTATTGAAAATCTCTTACAATTTTTTAAAAATCTAAATGGTGCTCCATCGAATTTTGATAAAATAGATATACCTTCTCTGAATGATGATATGATGAATGGACAGAATTATAATCTGAATTTATACATCCAAAAAGACGAAATTATAAAATGTATTCAAAAATTTTAAAATAATAAGGCAGGGGGTGAAGATGCTATCATAAACGAATACATAAAAACAACTTCAAACCAGTTCATTGAAATTTACGAAAAACTATTTAACTTGATTTTCGACACTGGATTTATACCTGAGAGTTGGGTGGTTGGAAACATAATCCCTATCTACAAAAATAAAGGAGACAGTAATGACCCCAAAAACTTTAGACCAATAACATTAGTTAGCTGCTTGGGTAAACTTTTTACTGCTATTTTGAGTGAGAGACTGAGTAAATATTCTGACGATTTCTTTGTTATGCATGATAATCAGTGTGGTTTTAGGCAAGGCTATTGTACAGTTGATAATTTATTTACATTGTATTCATTCTTTGAACTTTTAAAAAGGAAAAAGAAAAAATTGTATTGTGTGTTTATAGATTTTGAGAAGGCCTTTGAAAAAATCTGGCGGGAAGGATTATGGTAAAAATTGTTAATTAATAATATAAATGGGAAAATGTTAAATGTAATACAGAATATATATAAAGATATCAAATCAAACATTATTTTTAATAACAGTAAATCTGATTATTTTCCATGTGATAATGGCAACAGACAAGGTGAAAACTTGCAATCTTTCTTATTTGCAATATTTTTGAATGATCTGGAAGTTTTTTTTAGAAAACCACAATGTTACAGGCCTTCTCACAATTTCACAAGATATTGAAAATATTATGAATGTATATATGAACATATTTTTATTGCTTTATGCAGATGACACCGTCCTAATGGCAGAAACCCCTGAAGATCTTCAAAAACAATTAAATATTTCCATGATTACTCCTTGGCTTGGAAATTAAAAGTAAATATAGACAAAACTAAAATTGTAATGCTTTAAAAATGGAAGATTACCACAAAATTTACAATTTACATATAGCAACAGCGAAATTGAAATTGTGAAGGAATTTAATTATTTGGGTTTATTATTGACAAAAACGGGAAACTTTAAAAGGACAATTACAACACTTGCTGATAAAGGGACCAAAGCAATGTACGAAATCCTGAAAAGAGGAAAATTCCACAATCTTTCTATTTCATGTCAACTTGATTTATTTGATAAAGTGGTAAAACCTATATTACTTTATGGTTGTGAATTATGGGGATTAAGTAACTGTGATATAATTGAGAGAGTACATTTGAAATATTGTAAGCTTCTACTAAATCTCAAATCTTCAACTCCAAATTGTATGATTTATGGTGAATTGGGACGCTACCCCCTCTATATAGATATAAAACAGCGGATGGTGTCATACTGTATCAAACTTATACCAGGAAAACAGTCAAAAATTTGTTCTGTTGTGTATCGTTTAATGTACCATTTATGTAATACACGGAATGTAAATTTTTCCTGGTTAAACAGTGTAAAAAATATTCTAGATGAATGTGGTTTTTCGTATATTTGGGAAACACAAATTTTCATTAGTGAAGTCTGGTTAAAATTCAATATAAAAATGAGATTGCACGATCAATTCCAGCAGACATGGCGAGAAACATTACACAATTGTTCTAGAACCCTAAATTATTGTATTTTTAAAGAAACGTTTATTTTTTAACAATATTTTGATATTTTAAACGAAAAAGATTTCTTAACTCTATGTAGATTTCGAACAACAAACCATAAACTGCCAATAGAACATGGAAGATGGAATAACATACCACGCAAAAATCGCCAAGCAGAAAATTTAATAAAAACACAACTATCTATATTTACCACTTTTGCCTTTAATATCTGGACTACTGTTTAATCATTAAACATGTTTAGTTAATTATGTTGTCTGTTTACAAATATTGACTATCAATGTTTACTATGTGTCAATCATTTAACATTAAATCATTAGCTACCATACATTTGTCAATAAACTCTGACTAACAAATCTTCCTTATATGGACAATAATGCCAGAACAAACCAGATAAATCTATCAACAATAATCTTTATTACTAGAATGTTTTAATGAGAAATAATCAGTCATTCTAGGTTCAATAAACATCTAAAAACAGAAAAGTCTCTCCAAATCATCCTGGTCACCACATTAGTGGTGCTATGGTTAGAATGCTCAACAAGAGGGTGCCAATCATGGGTTCAAGCCCTGGTCGGGTCAAACCTAAGATTCAAGCCCTGGTCGGGTCAAACCTAAGATTCAAGTCCTGGTCGGGTCAAACCAAAGACTGAACAATTTGTATTTGCTGCTTCTCTGCTAAGCATAAAGAATTTAGGGGTAAAACAAAGACTGGATGCCTCGGAATCAGGATAATGTGTACGAGTAGAGTGACATTCCTATCCGAGTACTGTTGCTTCAGTGAGCTAGCACTATAAAAAATAAAATTAGCATGTTGGTCTCATACATGTTGGACGTCATAATTGTCTCATCGAAATATACCATCCAAGATGTAGTTTGCTACAAGAATAATTAATTTGATAATTAAGGCTTGTGACAGAATCCAGTACATGACTGCATTACAAAGAGTAATGGAATGGACCTCTTAATTATCTGGTAGAAAAAAAAATTGGACAGGGTTAAAAAATCATATTGATATGCAAGAATTATGTCATCTTTCGTATTGAATTTTATATAAAATTTCAAGGAAAAATATTTTTTTGCTAATAAAACTTTTTTATACTTTATATGAATTTTCTTCAATGTTTCTTGAGTTTTAAAATCACATATGTATTATGTCAATGTCAGTTCATGCCAAATGCATGTGAAGAAAGCAGATAATTTTTAACATCAAATAACATGTTTTTTATACTTAATCACCTTTTCTAAGTGTATATGATTAATGTATTTCTCTTAAGAATTTGATAATTATGTGCTTATCTTTTCATTCTAAAATCTTGGACAAACTGAAGATGAAAATCACATGGAGCTATTTTTCCTGTGTAGACCAAACGTTTATATGACAGATATTAAGTTAACTGAACTTCTATGATCTACGTATGAACTTATTTAAAGCTATGAAACTTTATCCCCTTTGTAGGTATGTAAAGTCAGCAGTGTATTCAGATCAGATTAAATACTTTAGTCATTTATGATATAACATCAATAAATACTTATAGAAATCAATCAAGAGTTATCTCATCTTGAATTTTCTTATCTGATTAAGATACTCTAGAGATATTACAACAGATTGGTCAGTCATTTGGAAATTAACCAATCATGATGGCATGTTATAGACAGCTGTTGATTAATAGAGACAATAAGTTTGCTTTGTTTAGGAAAAATATATAAATATGAGTGTTTATAATCAATTTATACCAATATCTATATAAATATACCACAAACAACAATACAAACAATGTATGCAGAAGAAGCTGCAAGGATGTTAATTCTACTAAACAGGTAGACAAAAATCAGATGTTCCTATATTTTAATATGATAATGAGGGCCTCATGGAAGATTAGTAGATTAGATTAAACATATTTTATTGCTAAATATTATTAACTAACTGTGTAACCCTCTATAAATAAAGAATTTATTATTATTATTTCTCTGACAAAATTAATACATAAAGTAGAAAGAAATATTTTTTGACAAAAATCATTTGATGTAGATGAAAAATTGTTAAGACTTTGTAGAAAATCTCATATTAAAGTAATACATTTTCTAAATTTATATGATAGGTAAGAAATTGATGCTTTCCAAAATAATTTTTTTATTTTCAATTTCTTCAATTTTTTTTTAACAATTAAGTATACAGAAGAAGGTCCTAACCTCATCATACCACCCAGTAGTATGAATGAATTCTTTATTTGCAAAAAGCATATACATGCTATTGCAATCAAACAGATATATACACATGTAACACAATGACAAAAAGCAGAGAACAATTAAATACATTATATATCGACAACAATATTAACTAATTATATGACATCTGATTTTCCAAGCTGCCATTAGATAATTATATAATTTTATAGTGAGATTTTTATTGGCAGCTTTTAATAAATGTTCAAGTTTATAAATATTCGGCCAAGAACAGTAATATGTAAGGTAATTACATGTAGTATGTACATTCACATCATTCTATTTATTAACATTTTATTGCTAAATGCATGAATAAAAACAAAGAATCTGAAACTTTAATTATATTCCTATAAAAATAAGAATTATTCATTTCTATTACAATTTGTTTACTACCATCATTTGAAAAACTTCATCATAAAATAAAATTAAAAAAATAAAATAAAATTTAAAGTAAACAAAAATCAGTTAAAAGTAAATATACTTACCGTTTCTGAATAACCTGAATAATGACCTTCAGTATTTAATATCCCACGATCCTATAGGTGTTAATATTTATTTACTGAATGTAAATACCAAATGCTTTACTTTTAAAAATCTGACCAAGACGCACAATACAGGACAGGCAAAAATACTATCTGACAGCTCATAGGTGTGTTAAAGGGACCTATGTTAGACTGTCAATAATTACTACTCTTCTACACACAGGGCACTATTTGTTATTATTGAAGGGTGATAATGATAGGTCTCTAAGGATCAAGGTTTGGAGGGCTAATTACACACGGAAGACAAAATTACCACTTTCTTTTTATACAGTTGTTACAGTTTAATTGAAAAAATATGTTGGTTAATATAATTTAAACGTATTTTATTCAGAAAATTACTGAAAAGGATTGGATAGCAGGACAAGCCTATATATATCCTCTCCTATGGTTAATATCACTTGAAACACGTCAAAATTCTACAAAAAATATGTTGGTTAATATCACTTGAAACACGTCAAAATTCTACACATGAAACTATGTCTTTTTAACAAAACTGTTTCATCTGAAAGATTCTACCTGACATTTGTATTTGATCAAATAAAGTTACTATATCATAACTGACATTATTCTATGGTCATTTTTTAAAATATATTCTATCTACTTTATACCTATATTATGTGCCTGTGATAAACTTTGTCACAATCTGGTCCTTTCCTTATTCATGACTTCTCACCACGTTCATAACAATAATAACATGACAGGTGCCACTAATGGAGCAGAAACTGCTTACCCGTTCGGAGCACCTGAGTACACTCCTGTTTTTAGTGACGTTTGTGTTGCTCGATCTTTAGTTTTCTGTGTACTATTTTGATCTTTAGTTTTCTGTGTACTATTTTGATCTTTAGTTTTCTGTGTACTATTTTGATCTTTAGTTTTCTGTGTACTATTTTGATCTTTAGTTTTCTGTGTACTATTTTGATCTTTAGTTTTCTGTGTACTATTTTGATCTTTAGTTTTCTGTGTACTATTTTGATATTTAGTTTTCTGTGTACTATTTTGATCTTTAGTTTTCTGTGTACTATTTTGATCTTTAGTTTTCTGTGTACTATTTTGATCTTTAGTTTTCTGTGTACTATTTTGATTTTTAGTTTTCTGTGTACTATTTTGATCTTTAGTTTTCTGTGTACTATTTTGATATTTAGTTTTCTGTGTACTATTTTGATCTTTAGTTTTCTGTGTACTATTTTGATCTTTAGTTTTCTGTGTACTATTTTGATCTTTAGTTTTCTGTGTACTATTTTGATCTTTAGTTTTCTGTGTACTATTTTGATCTTTAGTTTTCTGTGTACTATTTTGATCTTTAGTTTTCTGTGTACTATTTTGATCTTTAGTTTTCTGTGTACTATTTTGATCTTTAGTTTTCTGTGTACTATTTTGATCTTTAGTTTTCTGTGTACTATTTTGATCTTTAGTTTTCTGTGTACTATTTTGATCTTTAGTTTTCTGTGTACTATTTTGATCTTTAGTTTTCTGTGTACTATTTTGATCTTTAGTTTTCTGTGTACTATTTTGAACATCATTGTTTGTTCTTTTTCTTTTGGCCATTGTATTATCTTTCGTTCTTTGATTTACAACTTCTCATTACGACTTTGGTATCTTCAAAGTTTTCCTTATATTTTAAATCATTTTGATAAATAAGAATATTTTTCCTTGCTCTTTAAAAACAATAATATTTAAAAGACAAAACAAAAAACAAAGTCATTATATAAGTACTACTAGCTTAGCTAAAAGAGGATTATAGAAATTTACTTGAGATATTATTAGCCAACTAAAGTTATTCTAACACAAATTATTGGCTATAAGCCTTTTTACACCTATAGGATGTATTTGAAGTCATTAAATAAAAATAACTTAGCACATATTTTGCATTTTTTAATTTAAATTTATGAGAATGTATTACATTTGTTTGGTAAAGATATAAATTCTTTTATAATTTGTTATGTATTATTATTTTACCAATAATCATTGAAAGAAAGGAATGATTGACTGCAATCCTTTATCATTTTTTTCAATTCATGTACAAAAAAAATCATTTGTTATTCCATAGACCATGCATAATTATCAAAATCTGTCACTTTTATAACCCAAAAAATGGTTTTCACTGAAAATATTTGTGCAATTTTTTTCATGCTTGAACTTTTTGACATCCATACAATTTCCAGCAAAGTTTTGAAATAAATGGCCCATTTGTTGCTCAGCACATTAAATCTATTTATATTAATAATTCTATAAATCTAGATATTCATTTCAAGTCAGCTGCAGAGCCATTTCAAAATTACTAATTTCACATAGTATCAAATGATTCTGTAGTCATATTTTAGCCAAATGGCAAAAGTTTCAATGACACAAAATAGGTTTTAATTTTCATATGAAAAAGTAAATTTGTAAAAATTCTTCACTGGTGGACTATAAAATCTACCTACTTTATGTTGATAAATGTCACTAAAAATCATGACAGCTGAAAACTCCACTCAATCTTGATTTAAATTTTAATTAAAACAAAATAATTATCCTAAACTCTGATATCAAATATACAAGCCATCTAATACAACATCTTGAATCAACACCAGATCATGAGACATTTGTATACTGTTACTGATTTACTAGTAAAACTCTGAGACATTTAGTTTATAACAAGAAGTCATGTAACAGTGTAGAAGAAAGTAAATAAGTTATGTTAAATACACCTGTTACATATAGTTACTACATCACATAAATACAATACATATGTCTAACATCATCAAGATTAACCTGAACTTCATTCATTATATAAATAAAATATTCCAAGACCAATAGCTATTATTGTCAATAAAATGTCATCATTTATACCATTGAAAATAAACGCTAGAGAAAACCAAAGGGGCAATCAAGAATAGACAACCCAAAGATACCCGCAACACAATGGACAGGACGGGCAATCAAGAATAGACAATCCAAAGATACCGGCAACACAATGGACAGGACGGGCAATCAAGATTAGACAATCCAAAGATACCGGCAACACAATGGACAGGACGGGCAATCAAGAATAGACAATCCAAAGATACCGGCAACACAATGGATAGGACGGGCAATCAAGAATAGACAATCCAAATATACCGGCAACACAATGGACAGGACGGGCAATCAAGAATAGACAATCCAAAGATACCGGCAACACAATTTACAGGACGGGCAATCAAGAATAGACAATCCAAAGATACCGGCAACACAATGGACAGAACGGGCAATCAAGAATAGACAATCCAAAGATACCGGCAACACAATGGACAGGACGGGCAATCAAGAATAGACAATCCAAAGATACCGGCAACACAATGGACAGAACGGGAAATCAAGAATAGACAATCCAAATATACCGGCAACACAATTTACAGGACGGGCAATCAAGAATAAACAATCCAAAGATACCGGCAACACAATGGACAGAACGGGCAATCAAGAATAGACAATCCAAAGATACCGGCAACACAATTTACAGGACGGGCAATCAAGAATAGACAATCCAAAGATACCGGCAACACAATTTACAGGACGGGCAATCAAGAATAGACAATCCAAAGATACCGGCAACACAATTTACAGAACGGGCAATCAAGAATAGACAATCCAAAGATACCGGCAACACAATTTACAGGACGGGCAATCAAGAATAGACAATCCAAAGATACCGGCAACACAATGGACAGGACGGGCAATCAAGAATAGACAATCCAAAGATACCGGCAACACAATGGACAGGACGGGCAATCAAGAATAGACAATCCGAATATACCGGCAACACAATGGACAGGACGGGCAATCAAGAATAGACAATCCAAAGATACCGGCAACACAATGGACAGGACGGGCAATCAAGAATAGACAATCCAAAGATACCGGCAACACAATTTACAGGACGGGCAATCAAGAATAGACAATCCAAAGATACCGGCAACACAATGGACAGAACGGGCAATCAAGAATAGACAATCCAAAGATACCGGCAACACAATGGACAGGACGGGCAATCAAGAATAAACAATCCAAAGATACCGGCAACACAATGGACAGGACGGGCAATCAAGAATAGACAATCCAAAGATACCGGCAACACAATTTACAGGACGGGCAATCAAGAATAGACAATCCAAAGATACCGGCAACACAATTTACAGGACGGGCAATCAAGAATAGACAATCCAAAGATACCGGCAACACAATGGACAGGACGGGCAATCAAGAATAGACAATCCAAAGATACCGGCAACACAATGGACAGGACAGGCAATCAAGAATAGACAATTCAAATATACCGGCAACACAATGGACAGGACGGGCAATCAAGAATAGACAATCCAAAGATACCGGCAACACAATGGACAGGACGGGCAATCAAGAATAGACAATCCAAAGATACCGGCAACACAATGGACAGGACGGGCAATCAAGAATAGACAATCCAAAGATACCGGCAACACAATGGACAGGACGGGCAATCAAGAATAGACAATCCAAAGATACCGGCAACACAATGGACAGGACGGGCAATCAAGAATAGACAATCCAAAGATACCGGCAACACAATGGACAGGACGGGCAATCAAGAATAGACAATCCAAAGATACCGGCAACACAATGGACAGGACGGGCAATCAAGAATAGACAATCCAAAGATACCGGCAACACAATGGACAGGACGGGCAATCAAGAATAGACAATCCAAAGATACAGGCAACACAATGGACAGGATGGGCAATCAAGAATAGACAATCCAAAGATACCGGCAACACAATGGACAGGACGGGCAATCAAGAATAAACAATCCAAAGATACCGGCAACACAATGGACAGGACGAGCAATCAAGAATAGACAATCCAAAGATACCGGCAACACAATGGACAGGACGGGCAATCAAGAATAGACAATCCAAAGATACCGGCAACACAATGGACAGGACGAGCAATCAAGAATAGACAATCCAAAGATACCGGCAACACAATGGACAGGACGGGCAATCAAGAATAGACAATCCAAAGATACCGGCAACACAATGGACAGGACGGGCAATCAAGAATAGACAATCCAAAGATACCGGCAACACAATGGACAGGACGGGCAATCAAGAATAGACAATCCAAAGATACCGGCAACACAATGGACAGGACGGGCAATCAAGAATAGACAATCCAAAGATACCGGCAACACAATGGACAGGACGGGCAATCAAGAATAGACAATCCAAAGATACCGGCAACACAATGGACAGGACGGGCAATCAAGAATAGACAATCCAAAGATACCGGCAACACAATGGACAGGATGGGCAATCAAGAATAGACAATCCAAAGATACCGGCAACACAATGGACAGGACGGGCAATCAAGAATAAACAATCCAAAGATACCGGCAACACAATGGACAGGACGGGCAATCAAGAATAGACAATCCAAAGATACCGGCAACACAATGGACAGGACGGGCAATCAAGAATAGACAATCCAAAGATACCGGCAACACAATGGACAGGACGAGTAATCAAGAATAGACAATCCAAAGATACCGGCAACACAATGGACAGGACGGGCAATCAAGAATAGACAATCCAAAGATACCGGCAACACAATGGACAGGATGAAGTCAACCAAAACAAAACAGCACAATACAACACAGAAAACCAAAAAGATGAGCAACAGACCTCACCAAAAACTGAAGATGAACACAGGTCCTCACTAAGAGTAATGCAGTCTAATATGAACCCTGAATAAAACCAGAGGTGAACACAGGTCCTCACTAAGAGTAATGCAGTCTAATATGAACCCTGAATAAAACCAGAGGTGAACACAGGTCCTCACTAAGAGTAATGCAGTCTAATATGAACCCTGAATAAAACCAGAGGTGAACACAGGTCCTCACTAAGAGTAATGCAGTCTAATATGAACCCTGAATAAAACCAGAGGTGAACACAGGTCCTCACTAAGAGTAATGCAGTCTAATATGAACCCTGAATAAAACCAGAGGTGAACACAGGTCCTCACTAAGAGTAATGCAGTCTAATATGAACCCTGAATAAAACCAGAGGTGAACACAGGTCCTCACTAAGAGTAATGCAGTCTAATATGAACCCTGAATAAAACCAGAGGTGAACACAGGTCCTCACTAAGAGTAATGCAGTCTAATATGAACCCTGAATAAAACCAGAGGTGAACACAGGTCCTCACTAAGAGTAATGCAGTCTAATATGAACCCTGAATAAAACCAGAGGTGAACACAGGTCCTCACTAAGAGTAATGCAGTCTAATATGAACCCTGAATAAAACCAGAGGTGAACACAGGTCCTCACTAAGAGTAATGCAGTCTAATATGAACCCTGAATAAAACCAGAGGTGAACACAGGTCCTCACTAAGAGTAATGCAGTCTAATATGAACCCTGAATAAAACCAGAGGTGAACACAGGTCCTCACTAAGAGTAATGCAGTCTAATATGAACCCTGAATAAAACCAGAGGTGAACACAGGTCCTCACTAAGAGTAATGCAGTCTAATATGAACCCTGAATAAAACCAGAGGTGAACACAGGTCCTCACTAAGAGTAATGCAGTCTAATATGAACCCTGAATAAAACCAGAGGTGAACACAGGTCCTCACTAAGAGTAATGCAGTCTAATATGAACCCTGAATAAAACCAGAGGTGAACACAGGTCCTCACTAAGAGTAATGCAGTCTAATATGAACCCTGAATAAAACCAGAGGTGAACACAGGTCCTCACTAAGAGTAATGCAGTCTAATATGAACCCTGAATAAAACCAGAGGTGAACACAGGTCCTCACTAAGAGTAATGCAGTCTAATATGAACCCTGAATAAAACCAGAGGTGAACACAGGTCCTCACTAAGAGTAATGCAGTCTAATATGAACCCTGAATAAAACCAGAGGTGAACACAGGTCCTCACTAAGAGTAATGCAGTCTAATATGAACCCTGAATAAAACCAGAGGTGAACACAGGTCCTCACTAAGAGTAATGCAGTCTAATATGAACCCTGAATAAAACCAGAGGTGAACACAGGTCCTCACTAAGAGTAATGCAGTCTAATATGAACCCTGAATAAAACCAGAGGTGAACACAGGTCCTCACTAAGAGTAATGCAGTCTAATATGAACCCTGAATAAAACCAGAGGTGAACACAGGTCCTCACTAAGAGTAATGCAGTCTAATATGAACCCTGAATAAAACCAGAGGTGAACACAGGTCCTCACTAAGAGTAATGCAGTCTAATATGAACCCTGAATAAAACCAGAGGTGAACACAGGTCCTCACTAAGAGTAATGCAGTCTAATATGAACCCTGAATAAAACCAGAGGTGAACACAGGTCCTCACTAAGAGTAATGCAGTCTAATATGAACCCTGAATAAAACCAGAGGTGAACACAGGTCCTCACTAAGAGTAATGCAGTCTAATATGAACCCTGAATAAAACCAGAGGTGAACACAGGTCCTCACTAAGAGTAATGCAGTCTAATATGAACCCTGAATAAAACCAGAGGTGAACACAGGTCCTCACTAAGAGTAATGCAGTCTAATATGAACCCTGAATAAAACCAGAGGTGAACACAGGTCCTCACTAAGAGTAATGCAGTCTAATATGAACCCTGAATAAAACCAGAGGTGAACACAGGTCCTCACTAAGAGTAATGCAGTCTAATATGAACCCTGAATAAAACCAGAGGTGAACACAGGTCCTCACTAAGAGTAATGCAGTCTAATATGAACCCTGAATAAAACCAGAGGTGAACACAGGTCCTCACTAAGAGTAATGCAGTCTAATATGAACCCTGAATAAAACCAGAGGTGAACACAGGTCCTCACTAAGAGTAATGCAGTCTAATATGAACCCTGAATAAAACCAGAGGTGAACACAGGTCCTCACTAAGAGTAATGCAGTCTAATATGAACCCTGAATAAAACCAGAGGTGAACACAGGTCCTCACTAAGAGTAATGCAGTCTAATATGAACCCTGAATAAAACCAGAGGTGAACACAGGTCCTCACTAAGAGTAATGCAGTCTAATATGAACCCTGAATAAAACCAGAGGTGAACACAGGTCCTCACTAAGAGTAATGCAGTCTAATATGAACCCTGAATAAAACCAGAGGTGAACACAGGTCCTCACTAAGAGTAATGCAGTCTAATATGAACCCTGAATAAAACCAGAGGTGAACACAGGTCCTCACTAAGAGTAATGCAGTCTAATATGAACCCTGAATAAAACCAGAGGTGAACACAGGTCCTCACTAAGAGTAATGCAGTCTAATATGAACCCTGAATAAAACCAGAGGTGAACACAGGTCCTCACTAAGAGTAATGCAGTCTAATATGAACCCTGAATAAAACCAGAGGTGAACACAGGTCCTCACTAAGAGTAATGCAGTCTAATATGAACCCTGAATAAAACCAGAGGTGAACACAGGTCCTCACTAAGAGTAATGCAGTCTAATATGAACCCTGAATAAAACGTAATCCTGTATAAATAAAGTCCCAATGTAGAAAATAATCTTTGTTACTTAAACCTGTAAAAACTGAACACCTGTCTATTCCAAATACAAAAGTTGGTCCAAGAAGGTTCTGTTTATACAGGCTTCATTGTACAATTAAAACTCCATAGTAATTAATTCAACCTTTTCTCACCAGTAATATACATAGTAATTAATTCAACCTTTTCTCACCAGTAATATACATAGTAATTAATTCAACCTTTATCTCACCAGTAATATACATAGTAATTAATTCAACCTTTATCTCACCAGTAATATACATAGTAATTAATTCAACCTTTATCTCACCAGTAATATACATAGTCATTAATTCAACCTTTATCTCACCAGTAATATACATAGTAATTAATTCAACCTTTATCTCACCAGTAATATACATAGTAATTAATTCAACCTTTATCTCACCAGTAATATACATAGTCATTAATTCAACCTTTTCTCACCAGTAATATACATAGTCATTAATTCAACCTTTATCTCACCAGTAATATACATAGTCATTAATTCAACCTTTATCTCACCAGTAATATACATAGTCATTAATTCAACCTTTATCTCACCAGTAATATACATAGTCATTAATTCAACCTTTATCTCACCAGTAATATACATAGTAATTAATTCAACCTTTATCTCACCAGTAATATACATACATGAAATTATTTTTATTGGGCTTCAATAATGCCTTCCATTATACAACTTTTCAAGTAAGTAATTTACAAAATCTATGAAATTTTTTTTAAAAGAAAGTCAGTTATACTTTTGACTATGTAATAAAACATGAAAGTGTAACCATGTCATAAATTATCTTTAGTCTTTAGGTATTTAAAGAAGACAAAATCAATAATATCAAGACAGATATTATTGAGGGTACACACAACTGTTTACACACAAATCTCTACCTGACTCTATATTACCTCAATATAGATATATATTTAACTTACAGAAATTACAACCTCTTCCTACACAAATACACCATCTTATGAATGATTGCTGTTTAATACCTCTAATTATCACAGGACAGGTAAAAACCTCTTAATTATTACAGGACAGGTAAAAACCTCTTAATTATTACAGGACAGGTAGCCTTTTCTGGGACCTTCTTCATACTAAAGTTAAAGTTGTAGGAAAGTTTATTTTGAATAGGAAGTCCAGATTAGAGGCCTTATTTTGCACCCACAAGTCTAGATAATATACTTAACATATCTCAAAAGTGGCATTAAACTCCAATAATCCAAACAAATCAAATAGTCATTGATCAAAATTTACTCAAACAGCTGCCACTGTAAATGTTTCAGGATAAATATTTAATTGATCTTCTGAATAAAACATTTGTTAAATCTATAATAATTGTTATATATTCAATGTTGTTAAATTTAATATATTAATAAATAAATTAGAATTATTGCTAGTTTTCTGTGTATGTTACAGAGAGAATTCATCAAACCTGTCCCATTAGGACAGAATATAGTTCCAATCAATATTTTGTCAATTAGTCTTAATGTATGTTTACCTGATAACTAACTACCTGTGTTAATTAATCTCCATCACTTATAGAAATCCACCTGAAGTAAACCTTGGATATATCTACAGACCACAAAGACATAAAAAATATGTTGCTATCAGCTGGTCATGGTTAAGGTACTATGGTCATATATTGACAGTTAAACATCAATATAGTTCTGACTTCCACATTCTTTTTCTACTGACATACATGTAGGTAGTATGTCAGACATCTGCTTGTTAGGGGTACTATATTATACTTATTTACCTGACAGAATACCAGGGGTACTATATTATACTTATTTACCTGACAGAATACCAACCTTACCTTTATACTATATTTATTTTTGTATATTATGAATTCTCTGACTTTTAGAGATATATACTTTATAGTATTTAGAGAAAACAAAACTTTCACATTTATTATATTACTATTATAAAAGAATTCAGGAATGTTAATTTGCCCATGTTAATTATACAAGTATAGATATACATTAATATATATGAACAGGCTATTTTATCTGTAGATTTGTGTTCTGTGATATTACTGTTAATTATATCAAGTCTAGCTAATACAATAAATACTCCTACATCAATCTGATTAGACAAAGCAATACATTAGAATGGTTTGCTTTAAACAAACACAATTATTTAAGAACATGTAGTAGTTAGTAGATGGTACATGCTCAAGATGTATTTTTTTTTCATGCTGCACTTCCAGGAATGTTACAGGTTGTTTATTTTCAGTAACACATTTCTATATAATTACTGTGATGTAATATAGATAAACACAGATCTGTCAGTTATAGTACTTACTGATTCTAGTACATAGTATATGTTATAGTACTGTTTAGTAACAACAGAGGAAATTTATAAAAACAAAAACCTATATAAATCATGAACAGATCAAGGATTTTAAGTTAAGAGATGTGTACAAGGCCACCAAGCAGAGTGAGCTGAAAAGGTTTTTATTATTGGCTTTATGACTTTCAATGAACCCTCCTCTGTTTGTGCTTTCAATGAACCCTCCTCTGTTTGTGCCATTTGGAATATCTCTAATGTATACTACTCTATACAATAACATCAAATCTAGTCCACTTTATACATCAACCTTATAATATAAAAATCTGTCTATTCTGAACAAAATAAACTTGTTCTCAGTATTCAATTATGATATACTTCTCATATTGTAATAGTTTCCTTCTAAAAGGTGTAATAAATAGTAAATTACATGTTGGTAACTTCAGAACAAATATTCCAGTAATGCCTCAGTAAGATGTGATACACACAGCCAGCCAGTAAGTGCTTCAACATAATTAACATAGGTATTCATTAAAAAACAGGTACAAGTGGTATATGTTATGTAATACTAAGGAATGTTCATCACTTTATATATATGTTTGTTGCTAGGTATATTTTTGTAAGTTCTATCAAGAGATAAATGGTACAGTCTATAGATCCTGTATTCTAATCAGGAAGCTAAATGTAATGTACGTCAATGACCTACAGGATTACAATGACTTATTTATATGAGATGATTCTTAATTTCTCTTTAAATCCATTACAATAATTCCATATTGACTAGTCATTAAGTAATGTTAGAGAACCCGATGAATACTAAGTGGTGATGTGTCTATACTATAGTACCACAGCCATAGACAAGTTAAAAATAGAAAGTAATTTTAGAAATATGTATAGTACTTAAAATACAGGCAAATCATAACAACACAGTTGTCCCCCTCACACAAGGCCACCCATCCTAGTCCCCCCTCACACAAGGCCACCCATCCTAGTCTCCCTCACACAAGGCCACCCATCCTAGTCCCCCCTCACACAAGGCCACCCATCCTAGTCCCCCCTCACACAAGGCCACCCATCCTAGTCTCCCTCACACAAGGCCACCCATCCTAGTCCCCATCCTAGTCCCCCCTCACACAAGGCCACCCATCCTAGTCCCCCTCACACAAGGCCACCCATCCTAGTCCCCATCACACAAGGCCACCCATCCTAGTCCCCCCTCACACAAGGCCACCCATCCTAGTCCCCCTCACAGAAGGCCACCCATCCTAGCCCCCCTCACACAAGGCCACCCATCCTAGTCTCCCTCACACAAGGCCACCCATCCTAGTCCCCATCACACAAGGCCACCCATCCTAGTCCCCCCTCACACAAGGCCACCCATCCTAGTCCCCCTCACACAAGTCCACCCATCCTAGCCCCCCTCATACAAGGCCACCCATCCTAGTCTCCCCTCACACAAGGCCACCCATCCTAGTCCCCCTCACACAAGGCCACCCATCCTAGTCCCCCTCACACAAGGCCACCCATCCTAGTCTCCCTCACACAAGGCCACCCATCCTAGTCTCCCTCACACAAGGCCACCCATCCTAGTCCCCCTCACACAAGGCCACCCATCCTAGTCCCCCTCACACAAGGTCACCCATCCTAGTCCCCCTAACACAAGGCCACCCATCCTAGAATCTACTATCTCAGTGAATCTAAGATCTAACCTGACATTAACAAGACGAGTGGCCTTTAGTGGGAGTGGCCTTATAAGAAGGGAATGTTATAACAAACATAATTGTGCAATGGTTATGTGCTATACACAGAGCATAAACTTGTTCAACTTTTATTTATTGTATAAAGGATGATATATAAAAATTATACCTCCATCACAATTATAAATGTACCTGTCACAATCCTTATACATACATATACTTAGAAAAGATCATTATATACATAGTACAATAATAGTACAAGAGACTATATAATCATTTGTGACTGTAGTATAATATGTAACAGATAAGTGTTCAATATGTGTAAACAGAATATTGGGACATACACTTTACAAACACAGGTATCTTCTCTTAGACTTAGCCTGAAAAAGTACAAATCTAAGTGATCTTTTATGTTTCGCAGCAATTCAAAATATTTTAATAAAGATGTATACCAAGTATTCTGAAGCTACACCAAATATAAACAAGATTAATGTAATTCTGATTGGGGGAATATAATGTAACAAAAATATCTATTATACAGACGATTGAAAAGCAATAGTACAAGTAATCCGGGTTGATGCGTTTTTCACAATGACCATACCTTATATCATAATGTAGATGTTTACAAATTCTCTTTCAAATATCTAAGGATGCCAACCATGCATACTTTAAGTAACAATTATTTGCCTTTTGTTTTAAAAGTAATATGATCAAAATGGTCAAGACCCATTATTATACTTCCTAATATGAGAGAGATAACAATACTATATAAATAAAACAGAACCCAATAATAACTGTATTAAATGAAAACAAACAATACAATCTGGTGCTGTTGTTACCAGACAACACTGAATTTGTGGAAACTACCATTGTTGCACAAATATGTCATGTCACGAGCACCTGTTTTCATGTTTCATATTTGTTTCAGGTTAAAAAATAAATTTCCTCCAATATCTAAAAAAATTGCATGTCCATCATATTTGCTGTGGACAAAATGGGTCCTTACAGCACATGTACCTCTAGTTCTTTACTCAACATTCAGTAAAAGTTTGTTATCATAAATAGAATCCTGGGAATAGAAGGCTGGAGAACCAGACCTTCCCATTTCTAATACTTAAAACAAAAACAAATCATTTTATTATTCATCATTCCTGACCATTTCAAAATCTCTGGTTACACAATGTTTATTAATTTAGAGATATCTTATCAATTTTCTCACTGAGAAATCTTGTCAAAAAGTCAAAATGTCAAGAGGTGGTCATCATTCAATAACATATGATTGATAACAAGTTTTAAATGTATTAATTTACCTATATGACTTACCTGTTGCTGTAAGGTCAGGTATCGTTATGATCACTAATCCCTCAATAAAAACATAATCCTGATCAAGTTAGCATTTTCATTAATGAATGTCTTCTTATGTATACAGGTACATACCGCTTAAAGAAATAATATATACATTTTTCACAATATAATACTACACAATGAACATATTGACAGCTATTTAGAGGAAGTTATCATCAATGGCCCATGTAATATTATAATGCACAAGTAAAATGATAAGGTGAATGGTAGATAGCTCTTACCTAAGAGTTTGTATTGAAAGTAAAGATGTTTACTATTGGTTACTCCTGTGTTATTTGTAACAGCTATGTAGGAGGCAGTATAAAAGGTTAATAAACACACACAACATTAACTCAATATCAGATAATATAATAATTATAATTCAATCAACGCTTCACTGCATATTTTTCTTTGAAATTATTGATATTTTCAGCTGTTTGTAATCATTGGATAATAATTTATTTTTCAATGAATTTCTGGTGTCTTGATGTAGAAAGTTATAACCAGAACCATCTACATTATTATATGATATAAAGTATAAAATATATGTCAGATTGTGTTATCACACCCTCATATTTTATTTATTTATTTATTATTTATTTATTTATTTATTTATTTATTTATTTATTTATTTATTTTATTTATTTTATTTATTTTATTTATTTATTTATTTATTTATTTAAATTGCATATTACACCCAATTCAAGCAATTACAATACAAAAGCATGCAAACATATAAAAGAAAAAAACTACAAACATAATAAATATGTAAATGTAGGAGAAATCTTTGACCGGCGTGGACCCTATTGTCTCAAGTCTAGTGATTGTTTTATGAAGGTGCAAACAACCGATAAAAGATCTGAAGTTGGATTGAGTATGTAATCAAGTCTATTCATGGGTGACATATTAGTAAAAGAAGGACATTTATTTTCAATAGTATTTATTAGTAAATTTCTTGGTTGCTGGTTTAAATGACAATTTAAAAAGAAGTGATATTCATCTTCTAAGATATTACAAGTAGTGCAGTCTTTGTTGACGGGGTATATTATTATATCGACAAGTTTCAATTTGCAAACAATGGTCATTTGTCCGAAATTTAGCTATGAGTTGTCTATTTTTAAAGCTTTTTTCCTGTATCAAATACTCTTCATTTTATTATACAAATAAAGTTTTGAATTATCTGTTAATTTTGAAAGTTTGTCTTTAGTTTTCTGAATGTAATTATTATGCACAACCTTTTTAAATTCTTTTTTAAATGGAACTTTTATTTTATGGAAACACTTATCCATATTAGAAAAATCTTCAGCATCCAAATCAAATTCTTGAAAGACATTTAATGCCAAAGTATACCATGTGTAGAAGCCTTCATCATGTAAAGATTTAACATTAAGGGATTCTTTAATTAATGGGTTTATATTATTAGTACAAAATACATCATAACTTGAGTATTAATAAAGGAAGCAATAGGGAGTCGCCCCAACTCTGATAATGTCGAAATGTTACATGCAGTTTTTTTAAGGCCTAAAACTGTTTTACAATATTTTGTATGTATTTTTTCATATGATGATTTTTCCTGTAGGGCTAAAGTATTACAAAAAGTATTATTTCTGGTTATTCGAAGCATGGCTCTATATAAGGGGGAGTATTCGTCCATATACCATATTTCACAATTGTAACTTAAAATGGGACGGATCAGCGTGTCAAAGAGTTTACATGAGAGGTTGACAGGTAGTTGTTCAAAATTTGAGAAAAGTTTCCGCAAAGAAAATAAAACTTTTAAACCCTTTTTAGACAATTCTTGTATTCCCCTTTTGAAACAACCCTTATGATCAATGACAGTTCCGAGAAAATTGTATTCTTTAGTTTCTGTGAGTGGTTTATGATCATAAAAAAGCATGGGGGTAGGTGAAAAAGTCTTCTGAAAAGTCAATATTTTTGTTTTATGTATATTAACAGTCAATTGCCAATCAAAACAATATTTTTGTAACTTATACAAAGCATTCTGCAGTCCTTTATGAGATTCTGAAAATATTACAAGGTCGTCAGCAAAGCTTAAACTAGATACTAATGTGTGATCAAGTTTGAGTGGATCACAAGATTGATCAAATATATCATGCATATCATTAATGAAACAGTTAAATAACGTGAGGCTTGCTTTACTCCTTTTTCTAAATTGAAATAGTTGGAATGTTTATTATCAATTTTAGCAGTAGATTGACATAAATTATACATATTTTGAATAATATTGAAAAATTTATGACCAATTTTATTTGTCCTTAGCTTATACAACAGATCATTGTGCCAAACAGTATCGAATGCTTTGCATAGATCAACGAAGCAAGAAAATGTTTGTGTTTTCTTTTTTAAAACATATTTAGATATTAGGGTTTTTAAAATAAATAAACTATCTGTAGTACTATGATCAGGCCTAAAACCAAACTGCTGTGATGAAAATAAATTTTCGTAATGTGACATAAGTCTCTTGTTTAGTGCAGAACTAAATAGTTTAGCAATGCAGTTTTGAAGAGAGATGCCTCTGTAATTATTTAAATCCCTTTTATCCCCTGACTTGTGTATAAGAATAATGAATGATTTTCTCCATGCAGATGGGTATTTTCCAGAATCTAGTATTAAATTGAATAACTTCACTATAGATTTACAAGTTGCTATAGAGCTATACTTAATTATTTCATTGGCTATAAGGTCAGGTCCTGCACTTTTATTGCTTTTAAGTATATTAATGTACTGTTTTATTTCAGAGATAGTAAATGGTTTATCAGTATTGGAATTTTCTGTTAGCAAATTTTTATATTGAATTATATGATTTTCAACTTTAATTTTTAAACTTACATTATATATAGCTAACTAATATCTAGTATAATTATAAATCAGAGGCTTAAATGAGCCTTGTCTGGTACAATTATAAACCAGAGACTAACATCAGTCTTGTCTGCTACAATTATAAACCAGAGGCCAACATGAACCTTGTCTGGTACAATTATAAACCAGAGGCTAACATGAACCTTGTCTGGTACAATTATAAACCAGAGGCCAACATGAACCTTGTCTGGTACAATAATAAACCAGAGGCTAACATGAACCTTGTCTGGTACAATTATAAACCAGAGGTTAACATGAACCTTGTCTGGTACAATTATAAACCAGAGGCTAACATGAACCTTGTCTGGTACAATTATAAACCAGAGGCCAACATGAACCTTGTCTGGTACAATTATAAACCAGAGGCTAACATGAACCTTGTCTGGTACATTTATAAATCAGAGGCTAACATCAGCCTTGTCTGGTACAATTATAAACCAGAGGCTAACATGAACCTTGTCTAGTAGAATTATAAACCAGAGGTTAACATGAGTCTTGTCTGGTACAATTATAAACCAGAGGTTAACATGAATCTTGTCTGGTACAATTATAAACCAAAGACCAACATGAACCTTGTCTGGTACAATTATAAACCAGGGGCTAACATCAGCCTTGTCTGGTACAATCATAAACCAGAGGCTAACATCAGCCTTGTCTGGTACAATTATAAACCAGAGGCTAACATGAACCTTGTCTGGTTCAATTATAAACCAGAGACTAACATAAGTCTTGTCTGGTACAATTATAAACCAGAGGCTAACATGAGCCTTGTCTGGTACAATTATAAACCAAAGTCCAACATGAATCTTGTCTGGTACAATAGTAAACCAAAGGCTAACATGAGTCTTGTCTGGTACAATTATAAACCAGAGGTTAACATGAGTCTTGTCTGGTTACCAATTATAAACCAGAGGTCAACATGAACCTTGTCTGGTACAATTATAAACCAGAGGCTAACATGAGCCTTGACAGGTACAATTACAAACCAAAGACTAACATGAATCTTCTCTGGTACAATTATAAACCAGAAGCTAACACGAGTCTTGTCTGGTACAATTATAAACCAGAGGCTAACATGAGCCTTGTCTGGTACAATTATAAACCAGAGGCTAACATGAGCCTTGTCTGGTACAATTATAAACCAAAGGTTACCATGAGTCTTGTCTGGTACAATCATAAACCAGAGGCTAATACGAGCCTTGTCTGGTACAATTATAAACCAAAGGTTACCACAAGTCTTGTTTGGTACAATTATAAACCAGAGGCTAACATCAGTCTTGTCTGGTACAATTATAAACCAGAGGCTAACATCACCCTTGTCTGGTACAATCATAAACCAGAGGCCAACATTAACCTTGTCTGGTACAATTATAAACCAGAGGCTAACATGAGCCTTGTCTGGTACAATTATAAATCAAAGGTTACCATGAGTCTTGTCTGGTACAATTATAAACCAGAGGCTAATATGAGCCTTGTCTGGTACAATTATAAACCAAAGGTTACCACAAGTCTTGTCTGGTACAATTATAAACCAGAGGCTAACTTCAGTGTTGTCTGGTACAATTATAAACCAGAGGCTAACATCGGGCTTGTCTGGTACAATTATAAACCAGAGGCTAATATGAACCTTGTCTTGTACAATTATAAACCAGAGGCAAACATGAACCTTGTCTGGTACAATTATAAACCCGAGGCTAACATGAGCCTTATCTGGTACAATAATAAACCAGAGGCTAACATAAACCTCAAATTTTAGGGCCATGTTACACCTACAAGGACTACAGAAATAAGTCCAATGATATATTACTTTAATATTCTTGAAATTGAAATTTTGCTTCCAAATTTTTAACGGCAAAAACCTTTAAATTCTAATAAATGGATTTTAATATCATTGTATCTCAGTATCATGTAAATCACACAAACATTTGAACAAAGAATCAAACCATCAACAGTCACCATCTGGTTATACATTTTGTAGCCTTATAAATGTTTTTATATGTCAAAGACATACCCAAATAAAATATCACATGGTAGGAGTTTGTTTTTCAGAAGTGTAATCAAGTTATACCAAGTTTTTATTTGAAATCATTTTCAGCTGTATTTTTAATAGTCCAGCAGATGTGGCTTATCACATCAATCTATTATATTTCCACATAATTTAAATTTTTTAAATGTTGCTCAATTTTATTCAAAATAATAACAGTAATTTTACCTTTTCATTGTGATACAATCTCTTATCTGTAGTCTTTCTGTAATCTATATAAAAATAATAATTCAACCAAAGTGTCACCGATGTCATCGACAATCATCAAAATGATTAACATAGAATGTATTCTCAATTATATATCACTAGATGTATATCATTTTGATCATAGATTTCAAATTTTTTTATTATTTTCTTGTGTACAAACTACATGGATTTTATCAACAATTTTAATTCAATGAGGAAAACTGTTCCTAACCATCGTGTTAAATAAAGAATTAAATCAATTTTAATTTGATTAATTTATTAACATTAAATCATCACTGAATTAATCATAAGTATAAATGAGTACAACACAATTATATAAGATGTCAACATTTTATATTTTCCCCCATTTTGATATAAATTTCATGACAAATTTAGTAACAAATAGTACAAACGTTAAACAGTTTAAAGGGGAATAACTCAAATGGCTGATATGATATATGTTTCTGTTAAATCTTCATAATCTCACCTTTATTGGTGAAAGAACTAGTATACTAAAAGACATACAAATATTACATAAATCACACTCTCCCATGGGCTGATGTTGACCTCATGACATTAGAAGAAAGTTTACTATTCCATCAGTCATGGACATGTTAACAGAACATTTACCAACTTCATTCTAAAATCATACATTTTTAGAATTCTTTCCCTTTAATGCAGGCAAACAGTTTTACTTTCATTAAAAGTTCAATGAAAATAATAATTTTTTTCCCCATATTCTGGTACAAAATTTAATGTTGCATCAACTTGTAAATTTTCTATTTCCTTTATTTTTAAAAGGTTCGAATATTTACAAATTATAAAACTAGAGGCTCAGTGGGCTGAGCCTGTGTCGCACACCTTTCATTCTGCTTTGAGGAAACTTAATACAGAACCTTCCATACATGTAGATGCTTCCTACCAAGCTTCGGTTCATTTGGCTAGGCAGTTTCAGAGGAGAAGATTTTTTAGATATCGACCAATCAGAAACAAGAATTGCCTGTGGTGGCCATGTTTGTTAACCGATCGGAACGAAATGAGCAATCTCCATAGATGACATTCCATTAATGCTTCCTACCACGTTTCAGTTAATTTGGCCAAGTGGTTTCAGAGATGATTTTTAAAAATTGGCCAATCAGAAACAAGAATTGCCTGTGGTGGCCATGTTTGGTAATGGATCATAACAAAATGTGCACTCTTTAGAGAGGACCTTCCATAGATGCTTCCTACTAAGTTTCAGTTCATTTGGCTAATGGGTTTCAGAGGAGAAGATTAAAATGTGAAAAGTTAACAGATGACAGACAACAAACGATGGACGCCAAGTGATGCCAAAAGCTCACATTGTATTTGGCAAGGCAAGCTAAAAAGAATATTAAAATAAGAATACCTACATGTAATGTATAGTATAAACATGTTACACTATATCAGCATTAGTTAATTTCTAAGGGAGATAATGGCAAGCATTATCTTTCTTTTAACAGTTTAATGGCAAGAGTTATCTCTCTTTTAACAGTTTACTACAATGGAGAAGTTTCTTTAGAAATGAACCAATCAGAAACAAGAATTGCCAGTGGCCGCCATGTTTGTCAACAGATCGCAATGAAATGAGCAATCGTTATAGAGGACCTTCCATAGATGTTTCCTACCAAGTTTCAGTTCATTTGGCCATGCGGTTTCGGGGGGAGAAGATTTTCAAAAATCGGCCAATCAGAAACAAGAATTGCCTGTGGTGGCCATGTTTGTTAATAGATTAGGATAAAATGAGCAGTCTTTAGAGAGGACATTCCATAGATACTTCCTACCAAGTTTCAGTTCATTTGGCCAAGAGGTTTCAGAGGAGAAGATTAAAATGTGAAAAGTTAAAGGACGACAGACGACAGACAACGGACGACGGACGCCAAGTGATGGCAAAAGCTCACATTGCCTTTGGCAAGGTGAGCTTATAAAAAAAATTTAACTCAAATTCTTTGTCCTTTTCTTTGAATGGAACAGGTATAATTTTGTCCACCACAAGGGAAATAACTTCTATTTAAAAGGTCAAAAACATCATTCTAGACACATCAACCAGACTCCAGAATAACACCATCAATTTAGACATAACAAGGTCAACGCAAAGTGTGACATATCCCCTCGACTATATATTTGACCCAGTGATCTTGACCTTTGACCTTGAAAATCAATAGGGTTCCAGATTCTCTTAAGGACTAAGTATGTACCAAGTTTGGTCAAAATCCATTGAAGGATGTTGATTCTAGAGTGTTCACAAGGATGTTACGTGGTAAAAATTTGACCCTGTGACCTTGACATTTGACCTTGAAAATCAATAGGGCTCCAGATTCTCCTAAGGACTAAGTATGTACCGAATTCGTTTAAAAACCATTGAAGGATGTTGATTCTAGTGTTCACAAGAATGTTGACTGTGACCTTGACCTTTGACCTATGACCTTTAAAATCAATAGGGTTCCAGAATCTCCTAAGGACTAAGTATGTACCAAGTTTGGTCAAAATCCATTGAAGGATGTTGATTCTAGTGTTCACAACGATGTTACGCGGTAACAATTTGACCCTGTGACCTTGAAAATCAATAGGGTTCCAGACTCTCCTAAGGATTAAGAATGTACCAAGGCTGTTGATTCTAGAGTGGTCATAAGGATGCTACGGAAGGATGGACGGACGGATGGTAGCATTACTATACCCATTCGCAACTTCGTTGGCAAGGGAATAACAAGCAGATCCCAGAATAACACAATCATTTTAGACATAACAACCAGACCCCAGAATAACACAATCATTTTAGACATAACAACCAGACACCAGAATAACACAATCATTTTAGACATAACAACCAGACACCAGAATAACACAATCATCTTAGACATAAAAAGCAGACTCCAGAATAACACAATCATTTTAGACACATCAACCAGATTCCAGAATAACAAAATCATTTTAAACATAACAAGCAGACCCCAGAATAACACAATCATTTTAGACATAACAAGCAGACCCCAGAATAACACAATCATTTTAGACATAACAACCAGACAGCAGAATAACACAATCATCTTAGACATAAAAAGCAGACTCCAGAATAACACAATCATTTTAGACACATCAACCAGACTCCAGAATAACAAAATCATTTTAAACATAACAAGCAGACCCCAGAATAACACAATCATTTTAGACATAACAACCAGACCCCAGAATAACACAATCATTTTAGACATAACAAGCAGACCCCAGAATAACACAATCATTTTAGACATAACAACCAGACACCAGAATAACACAATCATCTTAGACATAAAAAGCAGACTCCAGAATAACACAATCATTTTAGACACATCAACCAGACTCCAGAATAACAAATCATTTTAAACATAACAAGCAGACCCCAGAATAACACAATCATTTTAGACATAACAAGCAGACCCCAGAATAACACAATCATTTTAGACATAACAACCAGACACCAGAATAACACAATCATCTTAGACATAAAAAGCAGACTTCAGAATAACACAATCATTTTAGACACATCAACCAGACTCCAGAATAACAAAATCATTTTAAACATAACAAGCAGACCCCAAAATAACACAATCATTTTAGACATAACAACCAGACCCCAGAATAACACAATCATTTTAGACATAACAACCAGACCCCAGAATAACACAATCATCTTAAGACATAAAAAACAGACTCCAGAATAACACAATCATTATAGACATAACAAGGAGACCCCAGAATAACACAATCATCTTAGACATAAAAAGCAGACTCCAGAATAACACAATCATTTTAGACACATCAAACAGACTCCAGAATAACACAATCATTTTAGACATAACAAGGAGACCCCAGAATAACACAATCATCTTAGACATAACAAGGAGACCTCAGAATAACACAATCATCTTAGACATAAAAAGCAGACTCCAGAATAACACAATCATTTTAGACACATCAAACAGACTCCAGAATAACACAATCATTTTAGACATAACAACCAGACCCCAGAATAACACAATCATTTTAGAAATAACAACCAGACCCCAGAATAACACAATCATCTTAGACATAAAAAGCAGACTCCAGAATAACACAATCATTTTAGACTCATCAACCAGACTCCAGAATAACACAGTCATTTTAGACATAACAAGCAGACCCCAGAATAACACAATCATCTTAGACATAAAAAGCAGACTCCAGAATAACACAATCATTTCAGACTCATCAAACAGACTACAGAATAACACAATCATTTTAGACATAACAATCAGACCCCAGAATAACACAATCATTTTAGACATAACAACCAGAGCCCAGAATAACACAATCATTTTAGACATAACAACCAGACCCCAGAATAACACAATCATCTTAGACATAAAAAGCAGACTCCAGAATAACACAATCATTTTAGACACAACAACCAGACCCCAGAATAACACAATCATCTTAGACATAACAAGCAGACCCCAGAATAACACAATCATTTTAGACATAACAACCAGACCCCAGAATAACACAATCATCTTAGACATAACAATCAGACCCCAGAATAACACAATCATTTTAGACATAACAACCAGACTCCAGAATAACACAATCATTTTAGACATAACAACCAGACCAAAGAATAACACAATCATTTTAGACATAACAACCAGACTCCAGAATAACACAATCATTTTAGACATAACAACCAGACCCCAGAATAACACAATCATCTTAGACATAACAAGGAGACCCCAGAATAACACAATCATCTTAGACATAAAAAGCAGACTCCAGAATAACACAATCATTTTAGACACATCAAACAGACTCCAGAATAACACAATCATGTTAGACATAACAAGCAGACCCCAGAATAACACAATCATTTTAGACATAACAAGCAGACCCCAGAATAACACAATCATTTTAGACATAACAACCAGACCCCAGAATAACAATCATTTTAGACATAACAACCAGACCCCAGAATAACACAATCATCTTAGACATAACAACCAGACTCCAGAATAACACAATCATTTTAGACATAACAACCAGACCCCAGAATAACACAATCATTTTAGACATAACAACCAGATCCCAGAATAACACAATCATTTTAGACATAACAACCAGACCCCAGAATAACACAATCATTTTAGACATAACAACCAGACTCCAGAATAACACAATCATTTTAGACATAACAACCAGACCCCAGAATAACACAATCATCTTAGACATAAAAAGCAGACTCCAGAATAACACAATCATTTTAGACATAACAACCAGACTCCAGAATAACACAATCATTTTAGACATAACAACCAGAGCCCAGAATAACACAATCATTTTAGACATAACAAGCAGACCCCAGAATAACACAATCATTTTAGACATAACAACCAGACTCCAGAATAACACAATCATTTTAGACATAACAACCAAACCCCAGAATAACACAATCATCTTAGACATAACAACCAGACTCCAGAATAACACAATCATTTTAGACATAACAAGCAGACCCCAGAATAACACAATCATTTTAGACATAACAAGCAGACCCCAGAATAACACAATCATTTTAGACATAACAACCAGACACCAGAATAACACAATCATCTTAGACATAAAAAGCAGACTCCAGAATAACACAATCATTTTAGACACATCAACCAGACTCCAGAATAACAAATCATTTTAAACATAACAACCAGACCCCAGAATAACACAATCATTTTAGACATAACAACCAGACCCCAGAATAACACAATCATTTTAGACATAACAAGCAGACCCCAGAATAACACAATCATTTTAGACATAACAACCAGACACCAGAATAACACAATCATCTTAGACATAAAAAGCAGACTCCAGAATAACACAATCATTTTAGACATAACAACCAGACCCGAGAATAACACAATCATTTTAGACATAACAACCAGACCCCAGAATAACACAATCATTTTAGACATAACAACCAGACCACAGAATAACACAATCATTTTAGACATAACAAGCAGACCCCAGAATAACACAATCATTTTAGACATAACAAGCAGACCCCAGAATAACACAATCATTTTAGACATAACTACCAGACTCCAGAATAACACAATCATTTTAGACATAACAACCAGACCCCAGAATAACACAATCATTTTAGACATAACAAGCAGACCCCAGAATAACAATCATTTTAGACATAACAACCAGACTCCAGAATAACACAATCATTTTAGACATAACAAGCAGACCCCAGAATAACACAATCATTTTAGACATAACAACCAGACCCCAGAATAACAATCATTTTAGACATAACAACCAGAGCCCAGAATAACACAATCATCTTAGACATAACAACCAGACTCCAGAATAACACAATCATTTTAGACATAACAACCAGACTCCAGAATAACACAATCATTTTAGACATAACAACCAGACCCCAGAATAACACAATCATTTTAGACATAACAACCAGACCCCAGAATAACACAATCATTTTAGACATAACAACCAGACTCCAGAATAACACAATCATCTTAGACATAACAACCAGACTCCAGAATAACACAATCACTTTAGACATAACAAGCAGACCCCAGAATAACACAATCATTTTAGACACATCAAACAGACTCCAGAATAACACAATCATTTTAGACATAACAACCAGACCCCAGAATAACACAATCATTTTAGACATAACAACCAGACCCCAGAATAACACAATCATTTTAGACATCACAACCAGAGCCCAGAATAACACAATCATTTTAGACATAACAACCAGACCGCAGAATAACACAATCATTTTAGACATAACAACCAGACTCCAGAATAACACAATCATTTTAGACATAACAAGCAGACCCCAGAATAACACAATCATTTTAGACATAACAACCAGAGCCCAGAATAACACAATCATTTAAGACATAACAACCAGACCCCAGAATAACACAATCATTTTAGACATAACAACCAGACTCCAGAATAACACAATCATTTTAGACATAACAACCAGACCCCAGAATAACACAATCATCTTAGACATAACAACCAGACCCCAGAATAACACAATCATTTTAGACATAACAACCAGACCCCAGAATAACACAATCATTTTAGACATAACAAGCAGAACCCAGAATAACACAATCATTTTAGACATAACAACCAGACCCCAGAATAACACAATCATTTTAGACATAACAACCAGAGCCCAGAATAACACAATCATTTTAGACATAACAACCAGACCCCAGAATAACACAATCATCTTAGACATAAAAAGCAGACTCCAGAATAACAATCATTTTAGACATAACAACCAGACCCCAGAATAACACAATCATCTTAGACATAACAACCAGACCCCAGAATAACACAATCATTTTAGACATAACAACCAGACTCCAGAATAACACAATCATTTTAGACATAACAAGCAGACCCCAGAATAACACAACCATTTTAGACATAACAACCAGAGCCCAGAATAACACAATCATTTTAGACATAACAACCAGACCCCAGAATAACACAATCATCTTAGACATAACAAGCAGACTTCAGAATAACACAATCATTTTAGACATAACAACCAGACCCCAGAATAACACAATCATTTTAGACATAACAAGCAGACTCCAGAATAACACAATCATTTTAGACATAACAACCAGATCCCAGAATAACACAATCATTTTAGACATAAAAAGCAGACTCCAAAATAACACAATCATTTTAGACATAACAACCAGACCCCAGAATAACACAATCATTTTAGACATAACAACCAGACTCCAGAATAACACAATCATTTTAGACATAACAAGCAGACCCCAGAATAACACAATCATTTTAGACATAACAACCAGACCCCAGAATAACACAATCATTTTAGACATAACAACCAGAGCCCAGAATAACACAATCATTTTAGACAAAACAACCAGACCCCAGAATAACACAATCATTTTAGACATAACAACCAGACCCCAGAATAACACAATCATCTTAGACATAACAACCAGACCCCAGAATAACACAATCATCTTAGACATAACAACCAGACCCCAGAATAACACAATCATTTTAGACATAACAAGCAGACCCCAGAATAACACAATCATTTTAGACATAACAACCAGACCTCAGAATAACACAATCATTTTAGACATAACAACCAGAGCCCAGAATAACACAATCATTTTAGACATAACAACCAGACCCCAGAATAACACAATCATCTTAGACATAAAAAGCAGACTCCAGAATAACACAATCATTATAGACATAACAACCAGACCCCAGAATAACACAATCATCTTAGACATAACAACCAGACCCCAGAATAACACAATCATTTTAGACATAACAACCAGACTCCAGAATAACACAATCATTTTAGACATAACAAGCAGACCCCAGAATAACACAACCATTTTAGACATAACAACCAGAGCCCAGAATAACACAATCATTTTAGACATAACAACCAGACCCCAGAATAACACAATCATCTTAGACATAACAAGCAGACTCCAGAATAACACAATCATTTTAGACATAACAACCAGACCCCAGAATAACACAATCATTTTAGACATAACAAGCAGACTCCAGAATAACACAATCATTTTAGACATAACAACCAGATCCCAGAATAACACAATCATTTTAGACATAAAAAGCAGACTCCAAAATAACACAATCATTTTAGACATAACAACCAGACCCCAGAATAACACAATCATTTTAGACATAACAACCAGACTCCAGAATAACACAATCATTTTAGACATAAAAAGCAGACCCCAGAATAACACAATCATTTTAGACATAACAACCAGACCCCAGAATAACACAATCATTTTAGACATAACAACCAGACCCCAGAATAACACAATCATTTTAGACAAAACAACCAGACCCCAGAATAACACAATCATTTTAGAAATAACAACCAGACCCCAGAATAACACAATCATCTTAGACATAACAACCAGACCCCAGAATAACACAATCATCTTAGACATAACAACCAGACCCCAGAATAACACAATCATTTTAGACATAACAAGCAGACCCCAGAATAACACAATCATTTTAGACATAACAACCAGACCTCAGAATAACACAATCATTTTAGACATAACAACCAGAGCCCAGAATAACACAATCATTTTAGACATAACAACCAGACCCCAGAATAACACAATCATCTTAGACATAAAAAGCAGACTCCAGAATAACACAATCATTATAGACATAACAACCAGACCCCAGAATAACACAATCATCTTAGACATAACAACCAGACCCCAGAATAACACAATCATTTTAGACATAACAACCAGACTCCAGAATAACACAATCATTTTAGACATAACAAGCAGACCCCAGAATAACACAACCATTTTAGACATAACAACCAGACTCCAGAATAACACAATCATTTTAGACATAACAAGCAGACCCCAGAATAACACAACCATTTTAGACATAACAACCAGAGCCCAGAATAACACAATCATTTTAGACATAACAACCAGACCCCAGAATAACACAATCATCTTAGACATAAAAAGCAGACTCCAGAATAACACAATCATTTTAGACATAACAACCAGACCCCAGAATAACACAATCATTTTAGACATAACAAGCAGACTCCAGAATAACACAATCATTTTAGACATAACAACCAGACCCCAGAATAACACAATCATTTTAGACATAAAAAGCAGACTCCAGAATAACACAATCATTTTAGACATAACAACCAGACCCCAGAATAACACAATCATTTTAGACATAACAACCAGACTCCAGAATAACACAATCATTTTAGACATAACAAGCAGACCCCAGAATAACACAATCATTTTAGACATAACAACCAGACCCCAGAATAACACAATCATTTTAGACATAACAACCAGACCCCAGAATAACACAATCATTTTAGACAAAACAACCAGACTCCAGAATAACACAATCATTTTAGACATAACAACCAGACCCCAGAATAACACAATCATCTTAGACATAACAACCAGACCCCAGAATAACACAATCATTTTAGACATAACAACCAGACCCCAGAATAACACAATCATCTTAGACATAAAAAGCAGACTCCAGAATAACACAATCATCTTAGACATAAAAAGCAGACTCCAGAATAACACAATCATTTTAGACATAACAACCAGACCCCAGAATAACACAATCATTTTAGACATAACAAGCAGACTCCAGAATAACACAATCATTTTAGACATAACAACCAGGCCCCAGAATAACACAATCATTTTAGACATAAAAAGTAGACTCCAGAATAACACAATCATTTTAGACATAACAACCAGACCCCAGAATAACACAATCATTTTAGACATAACAAGCAGACTCCAGAATAACACAATCATTTTAGACATAACAAGCAGACCCCAGAATAACACAATCATTTTAGACATAACAACCAGACCCCAGAATAACACAATCATTTTAGACATAACAACCAGAGCCCAGAATAACACAATCATTTTAGACAAAACAACCAGACTCCAGAATAACACAATCATTTTAGACATAACAACCAGACCCCAGAATAACACAATCATTTTAGACATAACAACCAGACCCCAGAATAACACAATCATTTTAGACATAACAAGCAGACCCCAGAATAACACAATCATTTTAGACATAACAACCAGACCCCAGAATAACACAATCATTTTAGACATAACAACCAGACCCCAGAATAACACAATCATTTTAGACAAAACAACCAGACTCCAGAATAACACAATCATTTTAGACATAACAACCAGACCCCAGAATAACACAATCATCTTAGACATAACAACCAGACCCCAGAATAACACAATCATTTTAGACATAACAACCAGACCCCAGAATAACACAATCATTTTAGACATAACAACCAGAGCCCAGAATAACACAATCATTTTAGACATAACAACCAGACCCCAGAATAACACAATCATCTTAGACATAAAAAGCAGACTCCAGAATAACACAATCATTATAGACATAACAAGCAGACCCCAGAATAACACAATCATCTTAGACATAACAACCAGACCCCAGAATAACACAATCATTTTAGACATAACAACCAGACTCCAGAATAACACAATCATTTTAGACATAACAAGCAGACCCCAGAATAACACAACCATTTTAGACATAACAACCAGACTCCAGAATAGCAGAATCATTTTAGATATAACAAGCAGACCCCAGAATAACACAACCATTTTAGACATAACAACCAGAGCTCAGAATAACACAATCATTTTAGACAAAACAACCAGACCCCAGAATAACACAATCATCTTAGACATAAAAAGCAGACTCCAGAATAACACAATCATTTTAGACATAACAACCAGACCCCAGAATAACACAATCATTTTAGACATAACAACCAGACCCCAGAATAACACAATCATTTTAGACATAAAAAGCAGACTCCAGAATAACACAATCATTTTAGACATAACAACCAGACCCCAGAATAACACAATCATTTTAGACATAACAACCAGACTCCAGAATAACACAATCATTTTAGACATAACAAGCAGATCCCAGAATAACACAATCATTTTAGACATAACAACCAGACCCCAGAATAACACAATCATTTTAGACATAACAACCAGACCCCAGAATAACACAATCATTTTAGACAAAACAACCAGACCCCAGAATAACACAATCATTTTAGACATAACAACCAGACCCCAGAATAACACAATCATCTTAGACATAACAACCAGACCCCAGAATAACACAATCATTTTAGACATAACAACCAGACCCCAGAATAACACAATCATCTTAGACATAAAAAGCAGACTCCAGAATAACACAATCATTTTAGACATAACAACCAGACCCCAGAATAACACAATCATTTTAGACATAACAAGCAGACTCCAGAATAACACAATCATTTTAGACATAACAACCAGGCCCCAGAATAACACAATCATTTTAGACATAAAAAGCAGACTCCAGAATAACACAATCATTTTAGACATAACAACCAGACCCCAGAATAACACAATCATTTTAGACATAACAAGCAGACTCCAGAATAACACAATCATTTTAGACATAACAAGCAGACCCCAGAATAACACAATCATTTTAGACATAACAACCAGACCCCAGAATAACACAATCATTTTAGACATAACAACCAGAGCCCAGAATAACACAATCATTTTAGACAAAACAACCAGACTCCAGAATAACACAATCATTTTAGACATAACAACCAGACCCCAGAATAACACAATCATTTTAGACATAACAAGCAGACTCCAGAATAACACAATCATTATAGACATAACAAGCAGACCCCAGAATAACACAATCATCTTAGACATAACAACCAGACCCCAGAATAACACAATCATTTTAGACATAACAACCAGACTCCAGAATAACACAATCATTTTAGACATAACAAGCAGACCCCAGAATAACACAACCATTTTAGACATAACAACCAGACTCCAGAATAGCAGAATCATTTTAGATATAACAAGCAGACCCCAGAATAACACAACCATTTTAGACATAACAACCAGAGCTCAGAATAACACAATCATTTTAGACAAAACAACCAGACCCCAGAATAACACAATCATCTTAGACATAAAAAGCAGACTCCAGAATAACACAATCATTTTAGACATAACAACCAGACCCCAGAATAACACAATCATTTTAGACATAACAACCAGACCCCAGAATAACACAATCATTTTAGACATAAAAAGCAGACTCCAGAATAACACAATCATTTTAGACATAACAACCAGACCCCAGAATAACACAATCATTTTAGACATAACAACCAGACTCCAGAATAACACAATCATTTTAGACATAACAAGCAGATCCCAGAATAACACAATCATTTTAGACATAACAACCAGACCCCAGAATAACACAATCATTTTAGACATAACAACCAGACCCCAGAATAACACAATCATTTTAGACAAAACAACCAGACCCCAGAATAACACAATCATTTTAGACATAACAACCAGACCCCAGAATAACACAATCATCTTAGACATAACAACCAGACCCCAGAATAACACAATCATTTTAGACATAACAACCAGACCCCAGAATAACACAATCATCTTAGACATAAAAAGCAGACTCCAGAATAACACAATCATTTTAGACATAACAACCAGACCCCAGAATAACACAATCATTTTAGACATAACAAGCAGACTCCAGAATAACACAATCATTTTAGACATAACAACCAGGCCCCAGAATAACACAATCATTTTAGACATAAAAAGCAGACTCCAGAATAACACAATCATTTTAGACATAACAACCAGACCCCAGAATAACACAATCATTTTAGACATAACAAGCAGACTCCAGAATAACACAATCATTTTAGACATAACAAGCAGACCCCAGAATAACACAATCATTTTAGACATAACAACCAGACCCCAGAATAACACAATCATTTTAGACATAACAACCAGAGCCCAGAATAACACAATCATTTTAGACAAAACAACCAGACTCCAGAATAACACAATCATTTTAGACATAACAACCAGACCCCAGAATAACACAATCATTTTAGACATAACAACCAGACCCCAGAATAACACAATCATTTTAGACATAACAACCAGACTCCAGAATAACACAATCATTTTAGACATAACAAGCAGACCCCAGAATAACACAATCATTTTAGACATAACAACCAGACTCCAGAATAACACAATCATTTTAGACATAACAACCAGACCCCAGAATAACACAATCATTTTAGACATAACAAGCAGACCCCAGAATAACACAACCATTTTAGACATAACAACCAGACTCCAGAATAACACAATCATTTTAGACATAACAACCAGACCCCAGAATAACACAATCATTTTAGACATAACAAGCAGACCCCAGAATAACACAATCATTTTAGACATAACAACCAGACCCCAGAATAACACAATCATTTTAGACATAACAAGCAGACTCCAGAATAACACAATCATTTTAGACATAACAACCAGACCCCAGAATAACACAATCATTTTAGACATAAAAAGCAGACTCCAGAATAACACAATCATTTTAGACATAACAACCAGACCCCAGAATAACACAATCATTTTAGACATAACAACCAGACTCCAGAATAACACAATCATTTTAGACATAACAAGCAGACCCCAGAATAACACAATCATTTTAGACATAACAACCAGACCCCAGAATAACACAATCATTTTAGACATAACAACCAGACCCCAGAATAACACAATCATTTTAGACAAAACAACCAGACCCCAGAATAACACAATCATTTTAGACATAACAACCAGACCCCAGAATAACACAATCATCTTAGACATAACAACCAGACCCCAGAATAACACAATCATTTTAGACATAACAACCAGACCCCAGAATAACACAATCATCTTAGACATAAAAAGCAGACTCCAGAATAACACAATCATCTTAGACATAAAAAGCAGACTCCAGAATAACACAATCATTTTAGACATAACAACCAGACCCCAGAATAACACAATCATTTTAGACATAACAAGCAGACTCCAGAATAACACAATCATTTTAGACATAACAACCAGGCCCCAGAATAACACAATCATTTTAGACATAAAAAGCAGACTCCAGAATAACACAATCATTTTAGACATAACAACCAGACCCCAGAATAACACAATCATTTTAGACATAACAAGCAGACTCCAGAATAACACAATCATTTTAGACATAACAAGCAGACCCCAGAATAACACAATCATTTTAGACATAACAACCAGACCCCAGAATAACACAATCATTTTAGACATAACAACCAGAGCCCAGAATAACACAATCATTTTAGACAAAACAACCAGACTCCAGAATAACACAATCATTTTAGACATAACAACCAGACCCCAGAATAACACAATCATTTTAGACATAACAACCAGACCCCAGAATAACAGAATCATTTTAGACATAACAAGCAGACCCCAGAATAACACAATCATTTTAGACATAACAACCAGACCCCAGAATAACACAATCATTTTAGACATAACAACCAGACCCCAGAATAACACAATCATTTTAGACAAAACAACCAGACTCCAGAATAACACAATCATTTTAGACATAACAACCAGACCCCAGAATAACACAATCATCTTAGACATAACAACCAGACCCCAGAATAACACAATCATTTTAGACATAACAACCAGACCCCAGAATAACACAATCATTTTAGACATAACAACCAGAGCCCAGAATAACACAATCATTTTAGACATAACAACCAGACCCCAGAATAACACAATCATCTTAGACATAAAAAGTAGACTCCAGAATAACACAATCATTATAGACATAACAACCAGACCCCAGAATAACACAATCATCTTAGACATAACAACCAGACCCCAGAATAACACAATCATTTTAGACATAACAACCAGACTCCAGAATAACACAATCATTTTAGACATAACAAGCAGACCCCAGAATAACACAACCATTTTAGACATAACAACCAGACTCCAGAATAGCAGAATCATTTTAGATATAACAAGCAGACCCCAGAATAACACAACCATTTTAGACATAACAACCAGAGCTCAGAATAACACAATCATTTTAGACAAAACAACCAGACTCCAGAATAACACAATCATCTTAGACATAAAAAGCAGACTCCAGAATAACACAATCATTTTAGACATAACAACCAGACCCCAGAATAACACAATCATTTTAGACATAACAAGCAGACTCCAGAATAACACAATCATTTTAGACATAACAACCAGACCCCAGAATAACACAATCATTTTAGACATAAAAAGCAGACTCCAGAATAACACAATCATTTTAGACATAACAACCAGACCCCAGAATAACACAATCATTTTAGACATAACAACCAGACTCCAGAATAACACAATCATTTTAGACATAACAAGCAGACCCCAGAATAACACAATCATTTTAGACATAACAACCAGACCCCAGAATAACACAATCATTTTAGACATAACAACCAGACCCCAGAATAACACAATCATTTTAGACAAAACAACCAGACCCCAGAATAACACAATCATTTTAGACATAACAACCAGACCCCAGAATAACACAATCATCTTAGACATAACAACCAGACCCCAGAATAACACAATCATTTTAGACATAACAACCAGACCCCAGAATAACACAATAATCTTAGACATAAAAAGCAGACTCCAGAATAACACAATCATTTTAGACATAACAACCAGACCCCAGAATAACACAATCATTTTAGACATAACAAGCAGACTCCAGAATAACACAATCATTTTAGACATAACAACCAGGCCCCAGAATAACACAATCATTTTAGACATAAAAAGCAGACTCCAGAATAACACAATCATTTTAGACATAACAACCAGACCCCAGAATAACACAATCATTTTAGACATAACAAGCAGACTCCAGAATAACACAATCATTTTAGACATAACAAGCAGACCCCAGAATAACACAATCATTTTAGACATAACAACCAGACCCCAGAATAACACAATCATTTTAGACATAACAACCAGAGCCCAGAAAAAACACAATCATTTTAGACAAAACAACCAGACTCCAGAATAACACAATCATTTTAGACATAACAACCAGACCCCAGAATAACACAATCATTTTAGACATAACAACCAGACCCCAGAATAACACAATCATTTTAGACATAACAACCAGACTCCAGAATAACACAATCATTTTAGACATAACAAGCAGACCCCAGAATAACACAATCATTTTAGACATAACAAGCAGACTCCAGAATAACACAATCATTTTAGACATAACAACCAGACCCCAGAATAACACAATCATTTTAGACATAACAACCAGACCCCAGAATAACACAATCATTTTAGACATAACAAGCAGACTCCAGAATAACACAATCATTTTAGACATAACAACCAGAGCCCAGAATAACACAATCATTTTAGACATAACAAGCAGACCCCAGAATAACACAATCATTTTAGACATAACAACCAGACTCCAGAATAACACAATCATTTTAGACATAACAAGCAGACCCCAGAATAACACAATCATTTTAGACATAACAACCAGACCCCAGAATAACACAATCATTTTAGACATAACAACCAGACCCCAGAATAACACAATCATTTTAGACATAACAACCAGACCCCAGAGTAACACAATCATTTTAGACATAACAAGCAGACCCCAGAATAACACAATCCTCTTAGACATAACAAGCAGACCCCAGAATAACACAATCATTTTAGACATAACAACCAGACTCCAGAATAACACAATCATTTTAGACATAACAAGCAGACCCCAGAATAACACAATCATCTTAGACATAACAACCAGACCCCAGAATAACACAATCATTTAAGACATAACAACCAGACCCCATAATAACACAATCATCTTAGACATAACAAGCAGACCTCAGAATAATGCAATCATTTTAGACCCCAGAATAACACAATTATTGTAAACATATCAATATCTGCTTCTTTATTTAATAGAATTAGAAATGACATTAAGATGAAGGGCAGCAACCAAAACAGTAACACACTATTAATATGAAGTATAAGATGTCTGTCTTTTTCTATCCACACCCTTCTTTCTTTAATCTAGTGGAAACAACTAATATAATGAAATCAAGATGTTTGCATTGTCCTTTTATTCATCATGAAGGGCTTCAATCTTTCCAACATTCATTCCCATGTCATGTATTCAAGTTGTATTTAATAGTACTGGCATTAATACATAATTATATGAATTTGAAAATATTATGTAAACTGTACATGTCATGTATTTATGGTGCTGACAAGAAATCAAACTCTACATGTCATGTATTTATGGTGCTGACAAGAAATCAAACTCTACATGTCATATATTTATGGTGCTGACAAGAAATCAAACTCTACATGTCATGTATTTATGGTGCTGACAAGAAATCAAACTCTACATGTCATGTATTTATGGTGCCGACAAGAAATCAAACTCTACATGTCATGTATTTATGGTGCTGACAAGAAATCAAACTCTACATGTCATGTATTTATGGTGCTGACGAGAAATCAAACTCTACATGTCATGTATCTATGGTGCTGACAAGAAATCGAATTCTACATGTCATGTATTTATGGTGCTGACAAGAAATCAAACTCTACATGTCATGTATTTATGGTGCTGACAAGAAATCAAACTCTACATGTCATGTATTTATGGTGCTGACAAGAAATCAAACTCTACATGTCATGTATTTATGGTGCTGACAAGAAATCAAACTCTACATGTCATGTATCTATGGTGCTGACGAGAAATCAAACTCTACATGTCATGTATTTATGGTGCCGACAAGAAATCAAACCCTACATGTCATGTATTTATGGTGCTGACAAGAAATCAAACTCTACATGTCATGTATTTATGGGGCTGAAAAGACATCCAAGAAAGATAACTCTGACACTTCACTATACCCACATAATAAACACTGCTTATTTGTATACAAACAACAGCCAATTGTTTAAAAGAAAATCCTACTAATTTGGTTAGTCATCAGAACCATTTTGGCTAGTGGATTGGTTCAATGCACATAATTTTGTAAGAGGGCCATCCAACGAGTACCACATCCAGGTCTGATTGAACTTGGCCCAGTAGTTGATGCCAAGTGATGAAAAAAGTTCACTTGAGCCAAAGACTATGGTTGAGCTAAAAATAGTACTTTTATAGGACAAAATTTGATGACAAGCAAGTTATGTTGACCTACTATTAGCATGCTTCAAATGAACTACCTTTTCTAATCAAAAGATAATGACACATTCATGGCACATTGCATTAAAGCATTCTTGAAGATGGCGACATTTTCATTTCCTCAATTTTTTTTTTACCTTTCCGCAAAAAGATCTGTGTTACTCTGATATTTAAAAATCATTGACCAATCAGTGAACATATGGAAAGTGAGTGTAAGAAGTACTAGCATGGAGGGGGCGGGTCATTTCTTATATACAGTTGTGTTGCTGGATTGTCAGCTTTTTAAGCTTTCACATACATATATAGGATTGTGTTGTAAATTTTCCACTTCAATATATCAATTGATGGGAATGCTTCTTGGTACATTTTAAGTTGTTGTAAAACAAAGTTGATTTGTTTTCTCAGACAAATAGAGGTAAATCCTGCTCAGGTTTATAAATAGAGGTAAATCCTGCTCAGGTTTATAAATAGAGGCAAGTTCTGTTCAGGTTTATAAATAGAGGTACATCCTGCTCAGGTTTATAAATAGAGGTAAATCCTGATCAGATTTATAAATAGAGGTAAGTCCTGCTCAGGTTTATAAATAGAGGTAAATCCTGCTCAGGTTTATAAATAGAGGTAAATCCTGCTCAGGTTTATAAATAGAGGTAAATCCTGCTCAGGTTTATAAATAGAGGTAAATCCTGCTCAGGTTTATAAATAGAGGCAAGTCCTGCTCAGGTTTATAAATAGAGGTAAGTCCTGCTCAGGTTTATAAATAGAGGTAAATCCTGCCCAGATTTATAAATAGAGGTAAATCCTGATCAGATTTATAAATAGAGGCAAGTCCTGCTCAGGTTTATAAATAGAGGTAAATCCTGCTCAGGTTTATAAATAGAGGTAAATCCTGCTCAGGTTTATAAATAGAGGTAAATCCTGCTCAGGTTTATAAATAGAGGCAAGTCCTGCTCAGGTTTATAAATAGAGGTAAGTCCTGCTCAGGTTTATAAATAGAGGTAAATCCTGCCCAGGTTTATAAATAGAGGTAAATCCTGCTCAGGTTTATAAATAGAGGCAAGTTCTGTTCAGGTTTATAAATAGAGGTACATCCTGCTCAGGTTTATAAATAGAGGTAAATCCTGATCAGATTTATAAATAGAGGTAAGTCCTGCTCAGGTTTATAAATAGAGGTAAATCCTGCTTAGGTTTATAAATAGAGGTAAATCCTGCTCAGGTTTATAAATAGAGGTAAATCCTGCTCAGGTTTATAAATAGAGGCAAGTCCAGCTCAGGTTTATAAATAGAGGTAAGTCCTGCTCAGGTTTATAAATAGAGGTAAATCCTGCTCAGGTTTATAGAGGTAAATCCTGCTCAGGTTTATAAATAGAGGTAAATCCTGATAAGATTTAAAAGATTAGCATATAAAAACTGGAAATCACAAAAATATATTTTTGCAATACTGGCAAACGGAAGGGGTAAATAATTAAATTTAATTAAGAATATGAAAATTGTACAAAAACTCTACTCAATTTTACAAGCAAAAAAGAAAGATCTTTATGCGGTAATAGAAAGAACCAGATTATTGTGTCTTGGTGTAATTTCTATAAATATATAGTATTTTGTATTGTACATATATTCCTGAAAATAAATTAAGATATCTACGTTTTGATTACACCTGTAATAATTACCTGTAAAACTTAATGATTATTGTTTCTTGGTGTTGTATATATACACCGTATATATACCATGTACACAACACATAAATAACATGAAGATCTATATGAGTAGTAAGAGTACTAGTAAAACAAGGAATTATCAATTGGACTTCAATTAAAGTTTTTCTATAGATATTTAAAGTCTATATATGAATAATTACATTTTGTTCTGGATGCTTCAGCTGAACACAACCTGTCTCCATGAATTTGTTTTTATTGCAATGACAACTAAGATAGAAATACATAACAGTAGAATTACGTTAAAATACTGATGACATCATGATGTATGGCATAAATAATGAGTGTTAAATACATAGGGATTTAGACTTTAATGTTTCTAAATTTCCTATGTACCAGAACAGTCATTATACTATATATGATAGACTCAGATCGACGTCCGGTCTCTAATCGACATCCACTTCTCAAATTGGCTTCCACTGACGTCATTATCTCAAATCATGGTCCAATCTCAGGATATTCTCAAATCGGCATCCTTTCCAAACTCTCATAGCTATAGGCCCGCTTACACCATCAAAGTTTGCCATCAAAAATAATTGTAACGACAGTTTTGCTTTTTATAATCTGTTTTGTTTTGTTTTGTGTGTGTTTGTGTGTGTGTGGTTTTTTTAAAGCATTTTCCCATTCTTTAATATTATCAATAGGGGTAGAATCTACTTTGGCAGACCACGGAAGTCAGATATTGTAATAAACAAAGCGGATGACCCATAACCTTTCATTTTGCTACCATGCGGATATGCCAACAAAAGGGTTAGGATTAGGGTTAAGGTTAAGTTTAGGGTTCAAGGGTTAATGTTAGGGTTAAGGTTAGGGCAGGGTTCACATTGGAGGGCGATTTGGGCAAAGAAGTCGCCTTGTGGCTGCTCACTTCACTTTGTACTAGTGCCAAAAGAGAAGTGGAAGTCTCCCTGTAATTTTACCAAGTCGCTTTGCTAATTTTAACTGTTTTAACAGTAAAACATCGGTATATTTTTACTACAAAATTTCCGTTTTTCAAACCGCCATTTTAAAGGGACGCAATCGAAACAGTTACGAATATAAAAACTGTACCACGGATTAGTACTCGGGAAAATAACGTCGGTATTGTTTCATTTCATTTATTTGGGGCTTGATGGTGGCTATCCAAAGGGATTGTTAACTTTGTGGATATGATTAGTTTCTTAATCAATATCAATCAGTGATTAAAGAGAAGCAATGTAAATAATATACACTCATTCAAATTTGATTAAATTAAAATAATTATTCAATTTTATTTATTCATTATTTATTGGACAATAGTTGACTATCATATATGTGCCTTTATCATCTGCAAGACACAACAAAGAATCTGAAAAGGGTTTATTTAATACAAACAAACAAAAAACAAATACAAGGACATATGTAAATCAGAGAGATGATATGCTAACAAAAACAAGGAATTAAACAACTACTGAATATACCTTAATGCATAACAAGTACATTATAACATATGAATGCCACGATAATACCCCGCGAATGTGAAAAGTGGTACAATTAGAGAAATATTTTGACTTCTCCCTGTACTCTCACCACTTCTCCCTGTTGTCTCTCACTTCTCTTTTGTCAGCACCTGAAAGAGAAGTCACTTCTCCCTCTGATTTCAAAGTAGTGGGAACCCTGGGTTAGGGTTAGGGCTAGGGTTAAGTTTACGGTTAGGGTTAGGGTCCACTAAAGTAGAAGTACTCCTAAACACAATAGGATTTTATCTACAGTAACTATAAAATACATAGGCATTTTTGTCATCAAGAACCCCTCATCTGGAATCTGGTCTTATACCTTCTCCATCATTGCTTCAAAAACATTCCCCAACGGGTGTGACGTCATTTGAAGTATACGTCAGTGACGTCATTGGACGTCGATTTGAGAAAGTGAAAAACGGTCATATATTTGAGAATTGGAGGTCGATTAGAGACTGGACGTCGTCCCGAGTCTTACATATATATGTAGTATTGTTTCATATTAACAGAAGCTAATTTGTCAAGGAATTCAAACATAATATTCTTGTTTCTTATGTTCCATTTAAACATATATGGTACAGTGATGACACTTACCTTAGTAGTAATTTAAACTTTTCTGCTGTATCTCCACTCCGTAAAAATATGTCAAGACACCCAGCCTTGGAATTAAAGGGTAAAGGTTGTTTAACGCCACTTTCAACAATATTTCAGTTATATCGTGACAGTCAGTTTTATTGGTGATGGAAACTGGAGTACCCCGGATAAAACCGCTGACCTGATGCAAGTCACAGAGTGACGAACTTTATCATATAATGTTGTATTGAGTGCACCTCACCATGCGTGGGATTCGAACTACAATATCAGTGGTGATAGGCACTGATTGCATAGGTAGTTGTAAATCCAACTAACATAGGATTATGACCACGACAGCCTCACCATGGAATTAAAATTGCCATCCCTAGATGTTATGTACGTTTTAATGGATCAGCTATAATTGCTCTCAAGAAATTCAAGATAATTTATTGATCTTATTTGGTATTGTAATAATTTTAAATATATAAAACCCACTTGGAAATTTAGGATATTATTTATAATACCTGTCTACCTTCATAATGACCATACATTTTATTTGTTTAAATTATTCTGTTACAAACTGGAGATTCCTGATGTTAATTTTGTGAAGTTAATTTGCTCAGTGAATCGGCATACTGAAATTCATTACTATGTTCATATTCACACAGGTCTAAAGCAACAATACAGCTTTCTTTAACTACTCTTTCTTTGTCCTTTAAGTATTGTTCTAAAATATTAGTACACTCTTCTGTTGCTATGGCTCCTAAGGCCTCGGCACATTCATGTCGTACCATAGGGTTTTCTTTTTCATCACATAAATTGTCTTTTAATTCCTGTATGCATGCACTATGTTGCATTTGTCCTAACACATATGCAATTTCATGGCGAAACAAAGCACTTGAACATTTTAAACCTGGAAGAAATAGAAAAATGGTTTACATAACATTTTATTGAACAAAATCATAGGCTTAAAAACAATAAAATTAAATTGTATTTGTATTTATTTTTTTCTTTTACTCGACATTTGACAATTGCCAATGGTCGTGAATAATAATGCTGAAGAGATGGTCAATTTTAACATGCTCAAGAGATGGTCAATTTTAACATGCTCAAGAGATGATAAATTCTAAAATGTTCAAGAGATGGTTAATTTTAACATGCTCAAGAAATGGTCAATTTTAACATACTCAAGAGATGGTCAATTTGAACATGCTCAAGAGATGGTCAATTTTAACATGCTCAAGAGATGGTCAATTTTAACCTGCTACATTTGTAAAAGTAAAATGCTGGAAACCAGACAGTCTCAACAACTTGTAATCATTTTGCAGATCTAACATTTAACATTTAAACTTTTGTAATGGTTCAAAATTGAAATATTATAATCATTAAATTATACAATTCTTTTTGTTATCTGTGATGTTCTTTAAAGGATTTTCTAGACTCAACTGAACTAAATACACAATCCTGTGAGTATCAATACAGGTAATTCTGAACTAAATACACAATCCTGTGAATATCAATACAGGTAATTCTGAACTAAATACACAATCCTGTGAGTATCAATACAGGTAATTCACTATGACAACTGAACTAAATACACAATCCTGTCAGTATCAATACAGGTAATTCACTATGACAACTGAACTAAATACACAATCCTGTCAGTATCAATACACGTAATTCACTATGACAATATTTCATAATCACATTGTCTTTTTATCTACTTAAAAATTACCTTGAGCTAATGCTTGAACGGCCTCGGTTGACCCAATATTTCTCAGTGAAAATATAGCTCTATATCTTTTAAATAAAGATAGTGACTCATCCAGCAGGTCTGTCTTTAAACTTTGAACATCAATATCTATTGATGGTGGTGCAGGGTCAACAGAGAAATAAGGATTGTTAGATAACTGTTTCTCTTCCTGGGCTTTATGTTGTAGCCACTTAATCCTTTCTAAAGCTAACTCACATGTTTCTGCAACCTGAAATGTCATAAAAACAAGTTATTATGAAATGTAAGTTTGCTGTATAAAATGTTCTATTGAGCTCAATTGGAGTAACAAATTATTACTAATACCATCTGTAAGTAAAACTCCCACACATATCATCAGATACGTGAAATAACAAAAACTGCTCAACTGTTCAAGAAATGAGTAATTAACAAATTGTCAGATATGTGATGTAACAATGGCTGTTTAACTGTTGTCTTTGTTGTTACCATAGTATAATAGTGGTACTTAACTACACAAGTTGATATTAAGTAATCACTAAACAAATTAAGCTTTCATAGTTTTGCTGAATTCTAACAAAATCATCCCTTACATATATATATATATATATTACGGATTTAGTTTGTTACACATATTTTCATTGGTTCTTCAGCCCTGAATGTCAGCGTATATTCGGAAAACAGACGGGGTATATATTTCAGTCCCCAAAAGCGATTAAAACATGGACGACAAAACATTACGCTTCACTGAATCAATGGTATAATACGGGATAATAAATGTATTTTTACCAAATTAAATGCTGTTTTTATACTCAAAACGGCTGCATGAACAAAAAAATATTACAACGGTTAATTCCGTCACAAATACCTAATCGATTCAGCAAACTCCTATGTTCCACGGCTGTACCATAACAAATAACCAAAACGTTGAGCCTTGAAAACTTTCGACGTCATGGAGCCACACCAAGGTTTTATTTACATGTAGTCAGGGGTTTCAAAGTTTTTTATAATAGTAGGTACTTCTTAAATTTTAGGAGGTACCTAAAAAATTAGGCTGAGGGCCGTAAGGGGTCCAGGGGGCGGAAGCTCCTGAAATCTAGCATTTTGTAGACCAAAAAATGTACTTCAGAGACTGCAAAACATTAAGTGTTTTTGAAAGAAAAATCCCATTAACTTTAGAGTTCAGATTTCACCAAGAGTGAAGACCATGCATAATGCCTGGATTTTTCCCCCCAATTTCTTTATTGAATATTTCAGTTTACAGACTTCAGCCAAGATTATTCATAGATAGTCTGCCATATCTTAAAAAAACCCAAAAGGACCATAAAGAGCTACGGTTCCGCAGCTAGGCTTGACCAAGCCATTGTTATCAAAGCTTAAACTTCTCAAAATTCTTTTGTTGGCTTTGTCCTTTTCTTTTTCACAATAACTTGGCTTGTGTGTTTTTTTTACTTTATTACCAGTAATTAAACTCATCAAAGACCATTGGCAGGATCAAGACATATAAGCGTCATAATTAATGAAACCAAGGACGTATATAGAATATGTCCTTGATGAAACATATAAATTTAATTTGCAATCATCAATCTTTAATAAAATTTATAATTTTTTAATAGATCAATACAAATATAATTAAACAAAAACAATATATATTGTTACTTTCACGACTTATGTGCAAAAAAAATGTTCGAACAAAAAGGATTCGCAGGAAGACATTTATTAACATTTGAATCACAAAAGTTAAATTATTTTGGAAAAAAAGGGGGGCCAGCGTTTTGACATTACAATGTAATTCGTATTTGAGCCATGTCCGGTCCTTTTTCAAGATTTCTAGTAATTTTCTATCCCTTATCTCCTCATACCCCCTTTTAAAAATGTTTTTCAGCACACTTTCATTTCTGTGGACAACCGCGGTAGGGCCCCGTCAAAAAAATGTAAATAAATTAGCCATAGGTTTTTAATTTTTTTATGCCGGAAGTTAAACAATATGGACGGAGTTAAGCAACAAAAATTTATTTATTATTGAGTACGCCCATAATGATTCGACCTGGGTTTTAAATGGATAAAAAAAATCGCACAAAATATTGTGTAGTCATATATTCATAATACATAATGATCATACTTATATTACTGTAGATTACACTAAATTGTGTTTGAACATAATTTGTAATGATGTCAACTTTGTTCCGGTCCGAGTTTTACACAAAGATGAAAAGATATTGGGGCCAAAACATATCTATTTACCGCATGCACAAACTGCTATTAACGATTCTAAGGTAAAGTTATTTTTAAAACAGGGAATATCCCATCAACTTGGTCGTGACCCAGTTGTTCGATTTGAATGCGAGAATTCAGCAATTGACGTGATCATTAATTTTATATGAAAAATATTCCACAAGCCTATCGACCATCGTATTTGTGGTTTTGACCACCGCTAATTTTGAGGGGTTCAGTCATTTCTGCCGGTACTATACACGATCTCAGGCGGGTAAAAGTACCGGGTACCGGCCCACTTTGAAACCCCTGTGTAGTTAACATTTAAATTATTGAAACTGTTTCGCAAACCCGTTGCTTTGTTATGTGATATATTAATGCTATATTTATAAAGTTTATAAAATTTACTACATATGAAACTGTATTGATTTAGAAATTTAGTACAGTATTTTCCTTCATGAGACACCCTATACATGAAATATGATGTGACACATATTTTGACGTCATTGAAGAATGACGTCAAAGGTACGGACATCTAGAGATACGAAAAATGAAAATAAAAGAGGCAAATTTATTTAATACAGTTGGATGTTGTATTTAAAAAAAAAATAGGTTAAATCCGTAATATATCTGTTATTCAGCTATCAGACAGGGTATATAATGTGACATTCCCGGCTTAGGATCTATATTCCCTGAGGCACATCCCTTCGGCTGCTAGCTGAATAACATATAATATATATATATAATAGCATTAAATCTTTAATAGCATTAAAAAAAAGATGAGGGGTCGACTCCTTTAATTTTTAGAACTAAGACTGGCTAAGTATTCCTACCTCAATAACTTTATTTGGCTAAGTATTCCTACCTCAATAACTTTATCTGGCTAAGTATTCCTACCTCAATAACTTTATCTGGCTAAGCATTCCTACCTCAATAACTTTATCTGGCTAAGTATTCCTACCTCAATAACTTATCTGGCTAAGTATTCCTACCTCAATAACTTTATCTGGCTAAGTATTCCTACCTCAGTAACTTTATCTGACTAAGTATTCCTACCTCAATAACTTTATCTGGCTAAGTATTCCTACCTCAGTAACTTTATCTGGCTAAGTATTCCTACCTCAATAACTTTATCTGGCTAAGTATTCCTATCTCAATAACTTTATCTGGCTAAGTATTCCTACCTCAATAACTTTATCTGGCTAAGCATTCCTACCTCAATAACTTTATCTGGCTAAGTATTCCTACCTCAATAACTTTATCTGGCTAAGTATTCCTACCTCAATAACTTTATCTGGCTAAGTATTCCTACCTCAATAACTTTATCTGGCTAAGTATTCCTACCTCAATAACTTTATCTGGCTAAGTATTCCTACCTCAGTAACTTTATCTGGCTAAGTATTCCTACCTCAGTAACTTTATCTGGTTAAGTATTCCTACATCAATAACTTTATCTGGCTAAGTATTCCTACCTCAATAACTTTATCTGGCTAAGTATTCCTACCTCAATAACTTTATCTGGCTAAGTATTCCTACCTCAATAACTTTATCTTGCTAAGTATTCCTACCTCAATAACTTTATCTGGCTAAGTATTCCTACCTCAATAACTTTATCTGGCTAAGTATTCCTACCTCAATAACTTTATCTGGCTAAGCATTCCTACCTCAGTAACTTATCTGGCTAAGTATTCCTACCTCAATAACTTTATCTGGCTAAGCATTCCTACCTCAATAACTTTATCTGGCTAAGTATTCCTACCTCAATAACTTTATCTGGTCAAGCATTCCTACCTCAATAACTTTATCTGGCTAAGTATTCCTACCTCAATAACTTTATCTGGCTAAGCATTCCTACCTCAATAACTTTATCTGGCCAAGCATTCCTACCTCAATAACTTTATCTGGCTAAGCATTCATACCTCAATAACTTATCTGGCTAAGTATTCCTACCTCAATAACTTTATTTGGCTAAGTATTCCTACCTCAATAACTTTATCTGGCTAAGTATTCCTACCTCAATAACTTTATCTGGCTAAGTATTCCTACCTCAGTAACTTTATCTGGCTAAGTATTCCTACCTCAGTAACTTTATCTGGCTAAGTATTCCTACCTCAATAACTTTATCTGGCTAAGTATTCCTACCTCAATAACTTTATCTGGCTAAGTATTCCTACCTCAATAACTTTATCTGGCTAAGTATTCCTACCTCAGTAACTTTATCTGGCTAAGTATTCCTACCTCAATAACTTTATCTGGCTAAGTATTCCTACCTCAATAACTTTATCTGGCTAAGTATTCCTACCTCAATAACTTTATCTGGCTAAGTATTCCTACCTCAATAACTTTATCTGGCTAAGTATTCCTACCTCAATAACTTTATCTGGCTAAGTATTCCTACCTCAATAACTTTATCTGGCTAAGTATTCCTACCTCAATAACTTTATCTGGCTAAGCATTCCTACCTCAGTAACTTATCTGGCTAAGTATTCCTACCTCAATAACTTTATCTGGCTAAGCATTCCTACCTCAATAACTTTATCTGGCTAAGTATTCCTACCTCAATAACTTTATCTTGCTAAGTATTCCTACCTCAATAACTTTATCTGGTCAAGCATTCCTACCTCAATAACTTTATCTGGCTAAGTATTCCTACCTCAATAACTTTATCTGGCTAAGCATTCCTACCTCAATAACTTTATCTGGCCAAGCATTCCTACCTCAATAACTTTATCTGGCTAAGCATTCATACCTCAATAACTTATCTGGCTAAGTATTCCTACCTCAATAACTTTATTTGGCTAAGTATTCCTACCTCAATAACTTTATCTGGCTAAGTATTCCTACCTCAATAACTTTATCTGGCTAAGTATTCCTACCTCAGTAACTTTATCTGGCTAAGTATTCCTACCTCAGTAACTTTATCTGGCTAAGTATTCCTACCTCAATAACTTTATCTGGCTAAGTATTCCTACCTCAATAACTTTATCTGGCTAAGTATTCCTACCTCAGTAACTTTATCTGGCTAAGTATTCCTACCTCAATAACATTATCTGGCTAAGCATTCCTACCTCAATAACTTTATCTGGCTAAGTATTCCTACCTCAATAACTTTATTTGGCTAAGTATTCCTACCTCAATAACTTTATTTGGCTAAGTATTCCTACCTCAATAACTTTATCATCTTTATACTTTTCTAGGATAGGAACTGCTTCTGCACAACCTATTGCTCCAAGGGCCTCTCCTGAAAATAAAAAATACAATCCTTGCCTAAAAAGGTAATTTAAACAAAAGACCATCTGCCTATATTAATTCATAATAATAAGCATATTAGTAGAGCTTTAATTGAGTTGACATACTGAAGCAAATCTGTGCAGGTTTTGTATTGTGCATATCTGTCTTACCCTTGAAGATCAGAGGGGAGGGTTGTGATCCCATCAATCTGTTTAATCTCCTCCCCCCCCCCCCACACACTTTTTTGTGTCTGTCCCAAGGCACAACCTGGATTTCCATCAGCATATGTCATCATGGTCTTTTTCATTTTCAGTGGTTTAAGATGAGAGGTTGTTGTTAGATTTGTTGATATTGGTGCAATTACTGACCCTCATTGTTTAATTTTATCTCCACTCGAACAAATATTTATATATACCATATATATATCTTCCCATTATGCAGGGAAACCTGTCAAAACTATGTACCTTTGAGGCCAACATTATTGTATCGAATAGATAGGAACCGTGGTGTAATGGTTTTTTTATTTTATTTTATATATCAATTTAATTGAATTGTATTGTCTAATTTTAAACGTTTTGACTTATTATGAAAGGTTTTTCGATAATATGACAATATTTTGAAAAAAAAAAAAAAAAATCAGTGGTTACAGTGCTAGCTTTGAGAGTGGCAGATCATGGGTACTAGCCCTGGTCAAACCAAAGACTATCAAGTTACAGTGCTAGCTTTGAGAGTGGCAGATCATGGGTACTAGCCCTGGTCAAACTAAAGACTATCAAATTACTAAGCATGCAGCACTAAGAGTGTTGCTTCAATGAGCTAGCACTATAAACATTAAACTCAGTGTGCTGGTCTAGTACAAAGCCAACATAATCTCATTCAAATGTAAATTGTTTTCACCATGAGGTAGCTGAAAAATTGCTCATTTGAAGTTAAAAAATAATAACTCACTTGAATAGACAGATGTTAAAATTACACATGTTTGCAAAGATATTAGACATATACAATGTACATGACATGTAAATGGGAAATTCGATTTAGGTAGATTGTGGTTTATTCAGGGTTTGCCTTAAAACCGATTATGGTTTATTCAGGGTTCACTTGAAACAAGTTATGCCAGGGTTCTGTTTACACAGGTTGTGGATTATTTAGGGTTTACCTAAGACAGTTTGTGGTTTATAATTATTCAGGGTTCATTTTGAAACAATTAGTCGATTCAAAAGCTCATTAGAGCTTATATTTGTATATTTTCATATCGACTTTAAATAAAACATTTGACTTTCGACTTGAACAAGTTGTGCTTTATTCAAGGTTCTATTTAGACAGGTTGTGATTTATTCATGGTTTACAAAAGCTCATTTAAGAGCTTATATTATTTGTATATTTTTATGTCGACATTAAATAAAACATTTGACTTTGACTTGAACAAGTTGTGCTTTATTCAAGGTTCTATTTAGACAGGTTGTGATTTATTCATGGTTTACCTTATACAGGTTGTGGTTTATTCAGGGTTTTGCATTAGACATGTTAAATTTCTGACTCCTGTGCTCATAATCAGCCCAGTAAATATGCTCTTATCCTTGGTGTAATATATACCAGTAGCCGAGTCGGCAAGTGGGTATTAACCAGTGTCCAGATTAGCTTGAGGCTTACAAGTTTATAGAACAGACATAATGAAAGGACCAGATATACAAAATTACTGACATAATTTTCAAGTTGTTGAAGTCGGTCAGCATTTGGTAGAAGTAGAAGATAATGCACCTGCGCCGGACGATCTAAAATTTGTCCTCAGAATTTTTTTCTGAAATACCTGTTTAAAGGCATCGTTTTCATCAACGTTTGGTTGGAAACATTTGATAACTAGCTATTGTCAACACTACAACACAAAAGAGTTAAATATTTTTCAAAATAAAAAAGTTTTGAACAGTTGTGTAAATTTTCACAGCCGATACTCCCTACAAATACCACTTCCGGTATAAACAAGGGCAACGCAAAGCGTGGCGTATCCCCTCGCTTAAAAATTAGACCCTGTGACCTTGAAAATCAATAGGGTTCCAGATTCTCTTAAGGTGTACCAAGTTTGGTCAAAATCCATTGAAGGATGTTGATTCTAGAGTGTTCACAAGGATGTTATGCAGTAAAAATTTGACTCGGTGATTGACCTTTGACCTATGACCTTGAAAATCAATAGGGTTCCAGACTCTTCTAAGGACTACATATGTACCAAGTTTGGTCAAAATCCATTGAAGGATGTTGATTCTAGTGTTCACAAGGATGTTATGCGGTAAAAATTTGACCCAGTGACCTTGACCTTGAAAATCAATAGGGCTCCAGACTCTCGTAAGGACTAAGTATGTACCAAGTTTGGTCAAAATCCATTGAAGGATGTTGATTCTAGAGTGTTCACATGGATGTTATGCGGTAAAAATTTTACCCCTTGACCTTTGACCTTGAAATTCAATAGGGTTCCAGATTCTCCTAAGGACTAAGTATGTACCAAGTTTGGTCAAAATCCATTGAAGGATGTTGATTCTAGAGTGTTCACAAGGATGTTACACGGTAAAAAATTTGCCCGGTGACCTTGACCTTTGACCTTGAAAATCAATAGGGTTCCAGACTCTCCTAAGGACTAAGTATGTACCAAGTTTAGTCAAAATCCATTGAAGGATGTTGATTCTAGAGTGTTCACAAGGATGTTATGCGGTAAATATTTGACCCGGTGACATTGACCTTTGACCTTGAAAATCAATAGGGTTCCAGTTCTCTTAAGGACTAAATATGTACCAAGTTTGGTCAAAATCCATTAAAGGATGTTGATCCTAGAGTTCACAAGGATGTGACGGACGGATGGAAGGACGGACGGTAGCGTTACTATATCCCTTCGCAACTTCGTTGGCGAGGGGATAACAAAACACATGGTTTTCAAACATTGATTACTCCAAGGTGAAATTATTTAATACTAATATTACTTGTTTACTATTCTATTCATATATTAATTTGTCTTGTCAATCATTTACACAAGTCCAGTCATAACCTGCATATTGTGTCTAACATTTGTGTACTTGTCAATGTGTTGTATTACCATTTCATTACTAACAAATCAATAAATATTTATCATTTTGAAAACCATGAACATATTAGTCATAGTATTCATCATATTAGCTGTGTGTAAGAACTTAACACAGATTGAAAATGTACCACAAAATATTGTACATGCAGAGATCAAATGCCCACATCACCATATAGCTTATTTGTTTTCTTACCAAATTAAGATACCTAAACAAACTTTTACACCCACAATGAAGAACCAACATCTTCTTATCAAACTATTATTAAGTGGGTAAGTAGAACTCAACCCAGGACCGAGGTCACCCAGGTGGCCTTGTGGTTCCTGTGGTAAAAATGTCAATTGGAGGTGTAAAGCCCTTGAATGTGATACATGTAAAACCTTGTATCATACTGACTGCCAAGTGTATTCCCAGGAAAACCAAATCAAAAACAACATCAACAGTTTTTAGATATAATAAATGACAATTCGCTTACTCAAGTAGTTAATAAAACAACACGCAAAGACAAAACATTAGATCTTATTTTAACAAATTACCCAGCAACAGTAAATAAAGTAGAAACATTGCCTCCCATTGCTGACCATGACATTGTTTATATAGAATGTATAACTTCTTTAAGAAGATACCAACCAAAACCAAGAAAAATATTTAAATACTCCAAAGCAAATTGGGAAAATATAAACAAAGACTTCGGTAACTTAAGAGAAAGAAATAAAAGATAAATATTCAGACTCTGATGTCAACACAATCTGGAACTTACTAAAAAATGAAATACACCGATCAGTGACAGAAAACATCCCTCAGAAAATGCTTAAATATCGAAAGAACCTTCCATGGATAACTAATGAAATAAAAACAAAAATGTCAAAATACAAAAAGAAATATAAAAAATACAAACTTAGTGGCAAGTGTAAAGATTCTAAACTTAAACAAATCAAAGCGAACATACAAAAAGAACAGAGAACAGCATATTGGCAGTACATAGAAAAAATGATATGTAAATACCAGTTGACATGACAAAACACCAACATCCTCAAAGTTTCCAAAAAAATCTATTTTCTTACATAGAGTCAAAAATCTGAAAGTTCAAACATAGCAACATAATAGAACAAAATGATCATTTACATTCTGACACTAAAATTAAAGCAAACATTCTTAATGAACAATTTCAAAAGTTATTTACACCAGCAACTGATGACCCAGTACCAAACAAAGGTCAAAGGTCAACATCCACAAATGACTGATATTATCATCACTGAAAATGGCATTAATAAGTTGTTACAAAATAAAAATATCCACAAAGCATCTGGACCAGATAATATACATGGCAGAATACTTAAAGAGTGCACTACACAAATAGCACCTATCTTAACCACATTATTTAATTTGTCACTCAAAACCGGTAAAATTCCAGATGATTGGAGATATGCTAGTGTCTGTCCTGCATTTAAAAAAGGTGATAAAAACAACCCTATAAATTATAGAACGATCTCACTCACATGTACATTTGAATCAGCTGCAAACATTTAGAACATGTTGTAACAAGCAGTATCATGAAACATCTAGAATACAATAATATATTATACGATCTTCAGCACGGGTTCAGATCAGTAATTCCGTTCTTGTGAAACACAACTAGTATCATTCATTCAAGATCTGGCCAAATCATCAGATAAAAACATCCAAACTGACCTCATAATAATGGACTTCACTAAGGCTTTTGACAAAGTGTCACATAAACATTTCATGTACAAAATCAGCTACTATGGTATAAACTGCAACGCTTTTCACTGGATAAAAGCCTTTCTTCCAGACAGAACACAAATGGTTATCCTTGAGGGAGAAACATCTAACAAAATATCTGTAACATCTGGTGTCCCTCAAGGAACAGTACTTGGACCTATATTATTTCTCATATTCATAAACGATCTAGCAGAATACATCCAACACAGCACTCTCCGTTTATTTGCAGACGACAGCATCATATACAAACAAATAAAAAACAAAGAAGATGCAATAAAACTCCAACAAGACCTCAATGCTGCAGGTAAATGGGAACAAGAGTGGCTCATGCGCTTCCACCCAAACAAATGTACAGTATTAAGTGTAGCACAAAAGCGGAAAACAATCTCGCATACATATCAATTGCATGGGCACACACTAGAGAAAGCTGACTCTGCAAAATATTTAGGCATTACCTTTTAGAATAACTTAAAGTAGGACAAACATATCAACACCATGACAGCTAAAGCTAATCAGTCACTAGGAATAGGATTCATTAAAAGAAATTTAAAAGTACATTCACCAGCCATCAAAGAACATGCATTCAAAGCTTTAGTCCGACCGAAATTGGAATATTGTAACAACATTTGGAACACACACACACAACAGCAAAAACTTCAAATTGAAAAAATTCAACGGAGAGCGGCCCGCTATGTCAGTAACAGGTACATGTACCACAATACAAGTTCTGTAGCAGATATGATGTCTGACTTGAATTGGGCCCCACTTGAGGTGCACCGCATAAGGTACAGACTCATATTCTTTTACAAAGTCATATACCTGTTAACCCTCCCCCTTTGCACGGGAGTCTCCCGTGTAAGAGCCTTATCTCCCACATGGACTGGATCTCCCATGCGGGAGACATAAATCTCCTGCACACACCTTTTCCTCCCGCACGATCTCCCCCCCAACAAATAAATTGTTTTCTTTCTTCAGTCGCCATATTTGTTTACAATCGATCGGCTATTTCCGTCAATTGTCAAGATGTTTCGTATCAATTTTTATCGAGTTTCTCTAGACTTTTCCTTCAGGAATACGAAACTGATTGTTGTTTACGTAATCGAACGGACACCAATTAGAAATGTACATTCTCGGTAAGTACTATTCAGATTTAGCTTTAAATAAGATCTGTTTCTGGCATTTTATAACGATGTCTCAATCAACAAAGAGAAGGTGGAATTCGGGACCTAGTACTCCTTCTTCGACATCAAAGAAAAAGAAATACATTTGTAAATTCCAGGACGAGTGGAAAAAATCACACCACTGGTTACAATAAATTTCGTTGGGAAATGATCTGGCGTTTTGCACTCTGTGTAGTTCCAACTTCAGTGTTGCTTCAGGGGGACTGTATGGTATTAAGAGACACTCAGAGACCAGCTTACACAAGAAAGCAGTCACTGCTACTAACAAAACCCCTCAATTGCGCCAGTTTATGCCAACAAAATCAGTTGATGACAAAGTGACTAGGACTGAAACTTTATTCAGCAACTTTGTCTGGAATTGACACCTTTTGGGGGCTAATGGCAGATCATAATGAACTATTTACTGATAAACTTAGCTTTAGAGTTTTATCCAAATTGGCTAAAGCTTGTTGTATGATCCCTGTCAGCAATGCTGACCCAGAGAGAATTTTTTCAATGTTAAAAAAAATACAAACTGATATGAGGTCAGATCTGAACAATGACACTATTTGCTGTTTAAATATGTGCAAAACAAAACCAAGACAAAGCTTGCTTTGAATTCAATCCAAGTGACAGTGTTCTGAAAGCTGTTCTAACATACCAGAGTAACATAAGTTCATGTAACTAGACTGTCAAGCTATTAATAGAAGGGTCAACAATAAATTTGTATACAATGAATGTGTCTTTATATACCATTTTACTGCATTGCTTTATTATCATTCAACTACAAGGTACAATTTTGTGCGTTTAAAGGCGACACGCAAAATCTCCCCCTTAGAAGAGTTGCTAGGGGGGAGATCTCCCCCCTAGCAGTTCCCAGAGGTTAACAGGTATGAAGTCGTACACCACTTAGTTGCCATACCATATATTCAAAACTATTAATTCCAGTTGACACCAGAATCAGACACACAAATCCAAATTCATTCAGGTACATACGGACATCAAGACTGCTACAAATACTCATTCTTCCCCAGGTCTATTACACTTTGGAATCAACTGCCTACAACATTTACCACTGCAGACACAGTTGACGGTTTCAAGAGTATGATCCCAGTATCTGCCTTGATTCCAATTTCCACAATATAATCACTCATAGTAGTTATCAAATGTATATAGTTTTAACCTTTGATTCATTGTTTATTGTATATATGTTATAACTTTATGTATTAACTAAATTTAATACGGCACTCGGCCAATAATCTTCAGTAGTGAAAGACGGCTAGAAATGGGTACCAGGTCGTTTCGCCCTGATTACCTGTTCGCCCCGGAAAGTGAGTCAATTCGCCCCACTTAATCGCTATTTTATAATAATAGATGAAGTCTTTTTCGACAATTTTTTGGTAATTATTTATTTATAAGTTGTATACAAAAAAAATAATAACATAAAAATAAAATAAAAATATATGATAAACAACGGAGTTAACATCATCATGATGTTATATTATAATATTTAATAATTATTGATCAATTATTACTAATCAAACTGCAAAAAAATAATAAAGAGAAATTAATAAAAAAAAAATTGAAAGTGAAGCCATGCATAATATTATTATTAAACACGTCAAGAAAGCATGTTAATTATGAGGAAGACAAAAATAAAGTAGCCCGGGGTTCTATGGTACCGCGGTACTTAATGTTTAACGTCTGTGTAACGTAACTAGTTTTCGGAATTGATTAAAAAATGTTATATTTTATTCCCCGGTATAGAAACCTATTTTCCCTCACAATTCATTTTATTCTTTGAATTTGCTTAAAAATATGTCGCCACTTTTCCCTATGAAAACGCTGATGTACCTCCCAGAAATGGTTTCCTATCATATCACGGTAATTGCAAAATTAATGTTATAACTTATGGGACACAATGTTTGACAAATCAAGACATCGTTTATAAATACTAAATCAAGGTGAATATCTGGCAAACTTATACCATAAAGAAAATTTCGACAATTTATCACATTTAATAAAGTAGTTTCTTTGAAATAACAAATGTAACGAAGTTGAGTCAATTTGATGTAACGTTATGTTGATTAATATGTTTTCATCCTAGCTTAATTTTTCCATCAACTTTGTCGGTCTAGAAAGTAACTAAAAATAGCACCAAAAATCCCAAATCGGGTTGAAATGAAACGTAAACAAACGGACGACATTTCTAAAAAAAATAGCAGACGAATTATGACAACTATGGTTTAATTATTGGACATTTTACAAAGCATGGTATCAGGGTAAAATAAAAATGTCTGCTATTTCTAAGGAAAAGATAAAAATATGTGTACTTACAAAAATTCAAGACATTTGGACAGAATGACCAGACATTCCGATAAATGTGACTGTTGTGTTTATGAATATATAAATAGAAAAACCGGCGGGTGGCGCTGCAGTGCATAGGAACAGACAAAATAAATACCGCGGTATCATAGAACCTGTGGTACCATAGCCATAGGAAGGGAGTATACACATGAACAAGCCTTACAACATCCAAAATACGAATATTTGCAATGGTATTTTCCATATTTCATTTTTTAAAGTACTATTAATAAACGAGGGCGAAAGAGAATCGGGGTGAACGGGAATAGAGTCGAAACGACTCACGGGGCAAAATGACCCGGATTCCTAGAAATGTAAAGAAGAAATACTGTCACCTTCAATGGCTTCATCCTTGCATCGGATAAAAAATATATACCTGCTTCATGTCTAACCATAGGCTCTTGTTCTTCGTTCTCTAAAACATTTATCAATTTTGGGATTGCATAAGGATCCTGCATCTGCCCAAGACAATATGCAAGTTCATGTTTGAGAAGAGCAGACGAGTCTGTAAAAGAGTTTGCGATGAAATCTATTGCTTCTTTGCCTCCGATGTTTTTCAAAGTAAAAAGTGCTCTAAATCGCTCTTTCAATGGCTTAGAGATGTCAGCTAAATTTTTTCCTATTTCCTTAACCTGAAAATTATTTGCCATTGCACTGATATGATAATTTGTTTTTGTTTTAACTGTTAATTAAATAAGGACAACAAAACATTTGTTCTGATTTCACAACCACATGTGTACACCGGAAAAGGTTGGTCTAAAAACAGGACGGAGAAAAACAGGACGGGCAAATTTTGATACATTTTTAGACATAACTTTTTTATTACTTGAGCTTTTTTTTAATTTAAATTGATTTGTAAAGTAGAAACAAATATCTAACGTTGGATCTCCTGTACTTGGCGATCACAATACTGGTATACTAGTATTGTGCACAATACTGGAATAAAAATTTGTTCCAGTATTGTATACCAGTATTGTACCAGTATTGTGATTTAAAAAAAATAATTTTTTTCTTGTGTATAGTATTGTAGTAAGTATTGTAATAGGTATAGATCAGTTCTTGAAGCAGTTGTTCTTGTGTCGCTGTATAATAATCTTGACTCTATCCATAACGGATTGTTGTGTATTGTAATGTATTACTGATACGATGTTATAAATGCCAATAAAATGATACACAATGAACTTGTACTTTTAGTATGCTTTTCAACAGTTGATAACATGAACCTTCTAATATGAAGCAAGCCAATACACTATAAAAAATCCATGCAATTTCATATTTTTATAATTGAATTACAATACTGGTATACCAGTATTGTAACAAATTCTGAAAAAAATACACAATACTGGAACAAATTTTTATACTAGTGATCGCTAAGTACAGGAGATCCCTAACGTTTGCTATACGATTTATTTGGAAATATTGAAAGATGAATTCAAATTCTTGACAGGACGGACTTTTTCACGGAACAAAATGGCGAGAAAATTATCAGTGTTCTCATCTTTGATATAAAATTATTCTGTTCATGATAATTTCTGTCAAAAGATAATTATATATTTGGAAAGCTTGTACAATAACCTTTATTTTGATATTAAGTTTATTTGGAAATACTGAAAGATGAATTCAAAATCTTGACAGGACGGACTTTTTCACAGAACAAAATGGCGAGAAAATTATCAGTGTTCTCATCTTTGATATCAAATTATTCTTTTCATAATAATTTCTGTCAAAAGAGAATTATATATTTGGAAAGCTTGTACAATAAGCTTTATTTTGATATAAGGTTTATTTGGAAATACTGAAAGATGAATTCAAAATTTTGACAGGACGGACTTTTTCACGGAACAAAATGGCGAGAAAATTATCAGTGTTCTCATCTTTGATGCCAAATCATTCTTTTCATAATAATTTCTGTCAAAAAATAATTATATATTTGGAAAGCTTGTACAATAAGCTTTATTTTGATATAAGGTTTATTTGGAAATACTGAAAGATGAATTCAAAATTTTGACAGGACGGACTTTTTCACGGAACAAAATGGCGAGAAAATTATCAGTGTTCTCATATTTGATATCAAATTATTCTTTTCGTAATTATTTCTGTCGAAAGATAATTATATATTTGGAAAGCTTGTACAATAAGTTTTATTTTGATATTTAAATTAAAAAAAAAGCTCAAGTAATAAAAAAGTTATGTCTAAAAATGTATCAAAATTTTCCCGTCCTGTTTTTCTCCGTCCTGTTTTTAGACCAACCCCACCGGAAGTTTTCACTCGGAACTTTTGCAACTTTGGGTTCGGAATGTCTTAGGCGGTTATACATGTAACCTATACTATAATCCCCTGATGTAACTTGTTCCGTTACTTATCACACAATTTGTCTAAAATCTGCACAAATCATTTTATTATTCATTGGTAAGATAATACTTGAGTGATGGGTCAACGACCTTTTTCAAGTCAACACCATAGATAGAATTCTTTAGCATCTCCTGTACTTGTCGATCACGAGTATTGTTATACGATACTGGAACAGAATTTTCTTCCGGTAATACATTACTGTGTAACACAAAACCCAAAGCAGAAAACAATCATGGCTCATGGTCATGCATACATATCAATTCGACAATTGCATGGGAACACACTAGAGAAAGTTGAATCTGCAAAATATTTAGGCATTACCTTTAAATTTTTTGTTTTGTTTTATTCACACTTTTGATTTCACTTTATGAAATTTATGTAAATATTTTTGTAAATACCCACGCATGCAACAGTACGTAATCTTCAACGTCTTGAAGGAGTATTGTATACCTAAAGAAGAAGAAGAAGAAGAAAAACTTAAAGTGGGACAAACATATCAACACCATGACAGCTAAAGCTAATCAGTCACTAGGATTCATTAAAAGAAATTTAAAAGTACATTCACCAGCCATCAAGGAACATTCATTCAAAGCTTTAATCCGACCGAAATTGGAATATTGTAACACCATTTGGGACACACACACACACACACAACAGCAAAAACTTCAAATTGAAAAAATTCAACGGAGAGTGGCCCGCTATGTCAGTAACAGGTACATGTACCACAATACAAGTTCTGTAACAGATATGATGTCTGACTTGAATTGGGCCCCACTTGAGGTGCACCGCATAAGGTACAGACTCATATTCTTTTACAAAGTCATACACCACTTAGTTGCCATACCATATTCAAACCTATTAATTCCAGTTGACACCAGAACCAGACACACAAATCCAAATTCATTCAGGCACATACAGACATCAAAAGACTGCTACAAATACTCATACTTCCCCAGGTCTATCACACTTTGGAATCAACTGCCTACAACATATACCACTGCAGACACAGTTGACGGTTTCAAGTGCATGATCCCAGTATCTGCCTTGATTCCAATTTTCACACCATAATCACTCATAGTAGTTATCAAATGTATATAGTTTTAACCTTCGATTCATTGTTTATTATATATGTTAACTTTATGTATTAACTAAATTAAATAAGGCGCTCGGCCAATAATCTTCAGTAGTGAAGGACGGCTAGAAATGTAAAGAAGAAAAAGAAGACTGTTAGATTTTATGCCTTTTACAGTAGCATCGTGTTATGGGTTTTCGTACCCTTCATTCATATGACGATTGGAATTTTCAAAGAATGGCTAGTTAAATATTTCTTTGTACATAAGATTGTCTTAAAAGCCATTCTTGTATTTTAATATACTCTCGATTATCTGGCAACTTTTGCTGTCAGTAAAATGGTGTCATATGTTTTTGTATGAAGTAAAACAGGGCCGATATACGGGATGGAAATGAATATAAAATCCGGAAATGGCTGGTTTTAAAATTTCATGGTTCTGGCCATCTACAAATCATACTACATGTACATCTAAATAAAATAACAGAATGTTTGAAAATGACCACTTTCAAAATTGTGTTTACTTTTGATGTTTTTTTTAGTGCTGAAACCACATGCACTGCAAGATGACATGTGTTTTATATAAGAAACAGGCACATTTCAGTCAGCTTTTTTGTTTACAAGTACGATCAGTGACCCCATGACAGTCACATGACAGGAAGAGCCGGTGTCTGAGAGGCAGACGACATAGTTCAATTTTATATAGCCCTTCTGGATTTTTTTCCAGCTACTTTATAAATGAAGTAAATTTTTAGCATTACAAAAAGTATGGTTCAGTAGGTAGGTTCACTATTTTTGGTACTGTACGTCTTTAAAAGCAACCTTGAACATTTTTGACAGATGTCACGTTGGAGTTCTGTTTACGTTCCAGAAATAGAAACCGGAAGACACGTCAAAAATAACTTGTGCACTGTGGAAATCAAAATAAAATGGATGATACGAAAACACATACCGTGATGATACCTGAATAAATATTATTATTATTATTATTATTATCATAATCCAGTATTATATCACTGAGTGTATTTCTTTCGTATGTTTGGGATGTACCGAACATGTTCTAGCGAATGAAGTGGTACGGAACAAACAGAACAGTCTGTGGGGTGTACACCTTAGCTTACCTCCGGATCTTCAACCCCTCTGAAGGGGAACCATACAGGGTCCTCTGTATGTAAAACTAGTGCTCTAAATTTATATACAGTGATTTATCCTCCACCAAACGCGTATGTATGTGCATAGATTAAAACTGATAAAAAAAAGTTTGGGTAATGCCCTCACTATCTATTTACAGTCCAATCGTTAAAATCTAAAAATCTCTTTCCACGAAGTGTTGACATTTAAGACGGTATAGAATGGATATCACAGGATGGCTTGTTATAAGCTGGTATTTTCCGTGACAGGTTAAAAGTTAAAAATAACCCCTCAACTGTATTAAAATATTGGCATTACGCTAATGAGTCTGTCTTCTCATTAAATTTAAAAACACTCACAATTAAAATCTGGTTCGGTTGTGGTATGTTTAAAGGGTAAAAGTATCTTTTGGATACCCATCAACAATAATAAAATATTGGCATTACGCTAATGAGTCTGTCTTCTCATTAAGTTTAAAAACACTAACAATTAAAATCTGGTTCGGTTGTGATATGTTTAAAGGGTAAAAGTATCTTTTGGCTATCCCTCAACTGTAATAAAATATTGGCATTACGCTAATGAGTCTGTCTTCTTATTCAAATTAAATGTTCGGAACAGTCCAAAGAAATACACCCACTGTCAGATTGTATCAGCATTTTAGAATTGTTCAGTTTTATCTAGGACTAGGACCTAAGGTGTCTGATCTCAATTTGAAAACATTCAAGTATATATCTGACCATTCTTGATCTGATATATCTCTACTTAAAAAGTTAATCACTTTGACTTGGCATTTTTTCTGATTTTTCAATGACTGAGCTTATAAATAATCTGTAACTTGTAAGTGTAAAAGAACTTTTGTAATAATATTATCACTAGTGATATTTACAAGCCTAGGAACTGGCATGGTTCAATCCTCGAACTGAATATTTTAATTTACTGGGCCGAATCAAATCCTTAAATTTATTTTTATATATTTCTTTTAAAAAAACGGAAAAATTTACTTGTCCGAACAAAGTGTTACTGGTCTTGGGACGGAGGACCGGTGCTCATCGTGAGGACTAGATTATTCTATTTAAGTCTATACATTTGATATTAATGTTGAATTTTTCTTTGGTTTCAACCAAATATAAGAATCCCTCGTTATTTTTAACTATATCATTGACAAAAAAATATACCACTTTGACGCCAGCTTTTTGGATAATTAGTTTTACCTGCTATTCTTATCTCCTGGTTATACCAAAGACTATTCTTATCTCCTGGTTATACCAAAGACTATTCTTATCTCCTTGTTATACCAAAGACTTCTTATCTCCTGGTTATACCAAAGACTGTTCTTATCTCCTGGTTATACCAAAGACTATTCTTATCTCCTGGTTATACCAAAGACTATTCTTATCTCCTGGTTATACCAAAGACTATTCGTATCTCCTGGTTATACCAAAAGACTATTCTTATCTCCTGGTTATACCAAAGACTATTCTTATCTCCTTGTTATACCAAAGACTATTCTTATCTCCTGGTTATACCAAAGACTATTCTTATCTCCTGGTTATACCAAAGACTATTCTTATCTCCTGGTTATACCAAAGACTATTCTTATCTCCTGGTTATACCAAAGACTATTCTTATCTCCTGGTTATACCAAAGACTATTCTTATCTCCTGGTTATACCAAAGACTTCTTATCTCCTGGTTATACCAAAGACTATTCTTATCTCCTGGTTATACCAAAGACTATTCTTATCTCCTGGTTATACCAAAGACTATTCTTATCTCCTGGTTATACCAAAGACTATTCTTATCTCCTGGTTATACCAAAGACTATTCTTATCTCCTGGTTATACCAAAGACTATTCTTATCTCCTGGTTATACCAAAGACTATTCTTATCTCCTGGTTATACCAAAGACTATTCTTATCTCCTGGTTATACCAAAGACTATTCTCATCTCCTGGTTATACCAAAGACTTCTTATCTCCTGGTTATACCAAAGACTATTCTTATCTCCTGGTTATACCAAAGACTATTCTTATCTCCTGGTTATACCAAAGACTATTTTTATCTCCTGGTTATACCAAAGACTATTCTTATCTCCTGGTTATACCAAAGACTATTCTTATCTCCTCAGGTTATACCAAAGACTATTCTTATCTCCTGGTTATACCAAAGACCATTCTTATCTCCTGGTTATACCAAAGACCATTCTTATCTCCTGGTTATACCAAAGACCATTCTTATCTCCTGGTTATACCAAAGACCATTCTTATCTCCTGGTTATACCAAAGACTATTCTTATCTCCTGGTTATACCAAAGACTATTCTTATCTCCTGGTTATACCAAAGACTAATAGGTTCTTACATACGTTCTTGGGAAAGACCGGGTGATCTTCCACGAGTGATAGAAATTGTATGTCTTTTCGAGAGTGGAGCGCAGCGAAACGAGCGAAAAGACACAACAATTTCTATCACGTGGGAAAGATCACCCGGGCTTTCCCAACAACGCATGTAAGTACCTATTTCTTCCGTAAACCAACAACTTTCACAATCGCCAACTCCTAGAGACGCCCGCCATTGATCAGTAACTAATTTGCATAAATTATCAGATCAATATCATTGAGCGTTATGAAATACACATCACATAAAATTGACTTTTGTGACACCGACTAATAAACTAAGTAGCTTTCTACTGATATTTGAGCTTTTCTCACTAATATTTTATTGAAAGTACAGTATTTTCCTTCATGAGACAACCCATACATGAAATATGACGTGACACATATTTTGACGTCATTGAAGAATGACGTCAAATGTACGGAAAAGGACATCTAGAAATACGAAAATATGAAAATAAAAGACACAAATATATTTAATACGGTTGGAGTCTGTATTTGAAAAAAAAAACCAATGGTTAAATCCGTAATATATCTGTTATTCAGCTATCAGACAAGGTATATAATGTGACATTCCCGGCTTAGGGTATATATGTAAACGATTTTTTTTCTTGTCAGAGGCGTTCTGATTGGATGTCACAACGAGTAAAGACGAGTGCACGTGGACTCGTCTTACCTCGGTCGTCTTCACCCGAAAACGGCCATTTACGGAAGAATATTCTTATCTCCTGGTTATACCAAAGACTATTCTTATCTCCTGGTTATACCAAAGACTATTCCTATCTCCTGGTTATACCAAAGACTATTCCTATCTCCTGGTTATACCAAAGACTATTCTTATCTCCTGGTTATACCAAAGACTATTCTTATCTCCTGGTTATACCAAAGACTATTCTTATCTCCTGGTTATACGAAAGACTATTCTTATCTCCTGGTTATACCAAAGACTATTCTTATCTCCTGGTTATACCAAAGACTATTCTTATCTCCTGGTTATACCAAAGACTATTCTTATCTCCTGGTTATACCAAAGACTATTCTTATCTCCTGGTTATACCAAAGACTATTCTTATCTCCTGGTTATACCAAAGACTATTCTTATCTCCTGGTTATACCAAAGACTATTCGTATCTCCTGGTTATACCAAAGACTATTCTTATCTCCTGGTTATACATTTCGTACCAAAGACTTTGACTTAAAATATCAATGTCAGTAGAGGTGTGTGTAAATCATCATTTATTTCAGACTAAACTGCTATAATCTTTTGCCAAAGATGGAAAACTTGTGTGCCAACTTTAACAGGGTATCTTTTAGAAACCACCAAAAGTTGTCTCCCCCTTAATGTTCTATTTTTATTAAGAAACACCAATTTCCAAGCAGCCAGATTTAAGGGATCTAAAAAAAAATTATCCTACAAAGTTTAATTACATGATAGAATGACAAAATGTGTTGAAGTTTTCCATTCCAGATAAATTTAAGGAATTCCTTTTCACATGAAAAGAAAACCCATCTATGCAAACAAATTAACAATAAGACGTAATATGAATTGAAAAACTTTGTTTAAAAAGAAAACGTGCAAAAATAATTAAATAAAAAGAAAGATGAATATTAAAAAAATATATTTGAGTGTTTGCAGTTTTGACTTCTTTTTAAGGTTAATGGGCTATTCCTAAAGTTTGATGGAAGAATGATGAACATTGAAGGGAAGTGTAGTACACACCAGCAGTTATGAGACACGATTGGTCAACAGAAGTTCTGGATCGTGAAAGAATTATCTTTTTATTTGTTAACTACACATTCTTTGCTATAGTGTTTTTGATTTGTTTTTTATTCGTTGTTTGTTGTTATCAGACAACATCTAACCCTTCAGACATTATAACATCATTGATGTTAGTAGCATTTAGCTTCTTGGTAGTAAACATAGTAATAGCTGATTATGTTGTGTACATTTTAAAATCTCACAAAGAACTAAAACCAATACTCTAACAGTGTGTAGTTTATAACTATAAACATGAATGCAGGTTGATATAAGAACCTTTTATTTTGACTTTTGAATAGATGTAGTTACATTTGTTTTAGTCTTGAGTGTCATATATTTAATTTGACATTTTTTCTCACCAATTATTGCAAGTATTATTGTACTTAATGATGACAACAAGTGAATCTGTGAAGTCCAAGAGTTATAAATTAGTAAAACGACTGAATCTTAGCATAGGAGTCATTGAGGTTGAATCAGATCATGGCACTCTTGGTGTTGAGAAAGATTTGTCTGAGAGTCTATCACCAGTTACTCCATCGTCTAAGTTTACAACTTCTGTGATAAAAACATCAACTGATGGAATTATTAACTGTATACTATTAAGTCACTGGGACAATATTCTTGGACCAAGGATTGTACATTTATGGACAGTTCCCAGCAAACCACATTATTCTCACAATGTCTGTAATAAAGTTTGTAGTCAGTCTCTCAGTGGAGAAATTTGTCGTGAATGTGACAATTGTTTTATTGATTATAAGTTGTTTTCTAACGCTGATGATGGTATTATAATCCCGGTGTTTGTATTTACTGCCAACACTATATCAGGACCAGCTGTACATTCCCTGTCACTCATCATAGAGAAAACTGACCTTACCTTATTCCTACAACTACAACATCTAATTATAAGATGTATGGAGAGGCTTGTTGGCAAATTAAGGATACTATTCCATAAGGTGAGTAATATATTATTAGCACATGTTCTGGTATTATTTTCTGTAAGATGTGTTTGATGTCTTTACAGCATAATCATCATTGTACTTACTTCTACCAAATACTGATCATGACCACCTTCAACAAGTTTTATGTCGTCATTTATTCACTTCTAGAGAAAAACATAAACATTTTTCTACCACCTTTATGCTTCAAAAGATAATAAAATCTCTTTAAAACTAGTTCTTTATATTCTGTTTTGTTGTATTTACTTTCAAACTAGTTCTTTATGTTCTGTTTTGTTGTATTTACTTTCAAACTAGTACTTTATGTTCTGTTTTGTTGTATTTACTTTAAAACTAGTACTTTATGTTCTGTTTTGTTGTATTTACTTTTATGTTCTGTTTTGTTGTATTTACTTTAAAACTAGTTCTTTATGTTCTGTTTTGTTGTATTTACTTTAAAACTAGTTCTTTATGTTCTGTTTTGTTGTATTTACTTTAAAACTAGTTCTTTATGTTCTGTTTTGTTGTATTTACTTTAAAACTAGTTCTTTATGTTCTGTTTTGTTGTATTTACTTTCAAACTAGTACTTTATGTTCTGTTTTGTTGTATTTACTTTCAAACTAGTACTTTATGTTCTGTTTTGTTGTATTTACTTTAAAACTAGTTCTTTATGTTCTGTTTTGTTGTATTTACTTTAAAACTAGTTCTTTATGTTCTGTTTTGTTGTATTTACTTTCAAACTAGTTCTTTATGTTCTGTTTTGTTGTATTTACTTTCAAACTAGTTCTTTATGTTCTGTTTTGTTGTATTTACTTTCAAACTAGTACTTTATGTTCTGTTTTGTTGTATTTACTTTCAAACTAGTACTTTATGTTCTGTTTTGTTGTATTTACTTTAAAACTAGTACTTTATGTTCTGTTTTGTTGTATTTACTCTAAAACTAGTTCTTTATGTTCTGTTTTGTTGTATTTACTCTAAAACTAGTTCTTTATGTTCTGTTTTGTTGTATTTACTTTAAAACTAGTTCTTTATGTTCTGTTTTGTTGTATTTACTTTAAAACTAGTTCTTTATGTTCTGTTTTGTTGTATTTACTTTAAAACTAGTTCTTTATGTTCTGTTTTGTTGTATTTACTTTAAAACTAGTTCTTTATGTTCTGTTTTGTTGTATTTACTTTAAAACTAGTTCTTTATGTTCTGTTTTGTTGTATTTACTTTAAAACTAGTTCTTTATGTTCTGTTTTGTTGTATTTACTTTAAAACTAGTTCTTTATGTTCTGTTTTGTTGTATTTACTTTAAAACTAGTTCTTTATGTTCTGTTTTGTTGTATTTACTTTAAAACTAGTACTTTATGTTCTGTTTTGTTGTATTTACTTTAAAACTAGTACTTTATGTTCTGTTTTGTTGTATTTACTTTAAAACTAGTACTTTATGTTCTGTTTTGTTGTATTTACTTTAAAACTAGTTCTTTATGTTCTGTTTTGTTGTATTTACTTTAAAACTAGTTCTTTATGTTCTGTTTTGTTGTATTTACTTTAAAACTAGTTCTTTATGTTCTGTTTTGTTGTATTTACTTTAAAACTAGTACTTTATGTTCTGTTTTGTTGTATTTACTTTAAAACTAGTACTTTATGTTCTGTTTTGTTGTATTTACTTTAAAACTAGTTCTTTATGTTCTGTTTTGTTGTATTTACTTTAAAACTAGTTCTTTATGTTCTGTTTTGTTGTATTTACTTTAAAACTAGTTCTTTATGTTCTGTTTTGTTGTATTTACTTTAAAACTAGTTCTTTATGTTCTGTTTTGTTGTATTTACTTTAAAACTAGTACTTTATGTTCTGTTTTGTTGTATTTACTTTAAAACTAGTACTTTATGTTCTGTTTTGTTGTATTTACTTTAAAACTAGTTCTTTATGTTCTGTTTTGTTGTATTTACTTTAAAACTAGTTCTTTATGTTCTGTTTTGTTGTATTTACTTTAAAACTAGTACTTTATGTTCTGTTTTGTTGTATTTACTTTAAAACTAGTTCTTTATGTTCTGTTTTGTTGTATTTACTTTAAAACTAGTTCTTTATGTTCTGTTTTGTTGTATTGACTTTAAAACTAGTTCTTTATGTTCTGTTTTGTTGTATTGACTTTAAAACTAGTACTTTATGTTCTGTTTTGTTGTATTTACTTTAAAACTAGTTCTTTATGTTCTGTTTTGTTGTATTTACTTTAAAACTAGTTCTTTATGTTCTGTTTTGTTGTATTTACTTTAAAACTAGTTCTTTATGTTCTGTTTTGTTGTATTTACTTTAAAACTAGTTCTTTATGTTCTGTTTTGTTGTATTTACTTTAAAACTAGTACTTTATGTTCTGTTTTGTTGTATTTACTTTAAAACTAGTACTTTATGTTCTGTTTTGTTGTATTTACTTTAAAACTAGTTCTTTATGTTCTGTTTTGTTGTATTTACTTTAAAACTAGTTCTTTATGTTCTGTTTTGTTGTATTTACTTTAAAACTAGTACTTTATGTTCTGTTTTGTTGTATTTACTTTAAAACTAGTTCTTTATGTTCTGTTTTGTTGTATTTACTTTAAAACTAGTTCTTTATGTTCTGTTTTGTTGTATTTACTTTAAAACTAGTTCTTTATGTTCTGTTTTGTTGTATTTACTTTAAAACTAGTTCTTTATGTTCTGTTTTGTTGTATTTACTTTAAAACTAGTACTTTATGTTCTGTTTTGTTGTATTTACTTTAAAACTAGTACTTTATGTTCTGTTTTGTTGTATTTACTTTAAAACTAGTTCTTTATGTTCTGTTTTGTTGTATTGACTTTAAAACTAGTTCTTTATGTTCTGTTTTGTTGTATTGACTTTAAAACTAGTTCTTTATGTTCTGTTTTGTTGTATTTACTTTAAAACTAGTACTTTATGTTCTGTTTTGTTGTATTTACTTTAAAACTAGTTCTTTATGTTCTGTTTTGTTGTATTTACTTTAAAACTAGTACTTTATGTTCTGTTTTGTTGTGTTTACTTTAAAACTAGTTCTTTATGTTCTGTTTTGTTGTATTTACTTTAAAACTAGTTCTTTATGTTCTGTTTTGTTGTATTTACTTTAAAACTAGTTCTTTATGTTCTGTTTTGTTGTATTTACTTTAAAACTAGTACTTTATGTTCTGTTTTGTTGTATTTACTTTAAAACTAGTACTTTATGTTCTGTTTTGTTGTATTTACTTTAAAACTAGTACTTTATGTTCTGTTTTGTTGTATTTACTTTAAAACTAGTTCTTTATGTTCTGTTTTGTTGTATTTACTTTAAAACTAGTTCTTTATGTTCTGTTTTGTTGTATTTACTTTAAAACTAGTTCTTTATGTTCTGTTTTGTTGTATTTACTTTAAAACTAGTTCTTTATGTTCTGTTTTGTTGTATTTACTTTAAAACTAGTTCTTTATGTTCTGTTTTGTTGTATTTACTTTAAAACTAGTACTTTATGTTCTGTTTTGTTGTATTGACTTTAAAACTAGTACTTTATGTTCTGTTTTGTTGTATTGACTTTAAAACTAGTACTTTATGTTCTGTTTTGTTGTATTTACTTTAAAACTAGTTCTTTATGTTCTGTTTTGTTGTATTGACTTTAAAACTAGTTCTTTATGTTCTGTTTTGTTGTATTGACTTTAAAACTAGTACTTTATGTTCTGTTTTGTTGTATTTACTTTAAAACTAGTACTTTATGTTCTGTTTTGTTGTATTTACTTTCAAACTAGTACTTTATGTTCTGTTTTGTTGTATTTACTTTCAAACTAGTTCTTTATGTTCTGTTTTGTTGTATTTACTTTCAAACTAGTTCTTTATGTTCTGTTTTGTTGTATTTACTTTAAAACTAGTTCTTTATGTTCTGTTTTGTTGTATTGACTTTAAAACTAGTACTTTATGTTCTGTTTTGTTGTATTGACTTTAAAACTAGTTCTTTATGTTCTGTTTTGTTGTATTTACTTTAAAACTAGTACTTTATGTTCTGTTTTGTTGTATTTACTTTAAAACTAGTTCTTTATGTTCTGTTTTGTTGTATTTACTTTAAAACTAGTACTTTATGTTCTGTTTTGTTGTATTTACTTTAAAACTAGTACTTTATGTTCTGTTTTGTTGTATTTACTTTAAAACTAGTTCTTTATGTTCTGTTTTGTTGTATTTACTTTAAAACTAGTTCTTTATGTTCTGTTTTGTTGTATTTACTTTAAAACTAGTTCTTTATGTTCTGTTTTGTTGTATTTACTTTAAAACTAGTACTTTATGTTCTTTTTTGTTGTATTTACTTTAAAACTAGTACTTTATGTTCTGTTTTGTTGTATTTACTTTAAAACTAGTTCTTTATGTTCTGTTTTGTTGTATTTACTTTAAAACTAGTTCTTTATGTTCTGTTTTGTTGTATTTACTTTAAAACTAGTACTTTATGTTCTGTTTTGTTGTATTTACTTTAAAACTAGTACTTTATGTTCTGTTTTGTTGTATTTACTTTAAAACTAGTTCTTTATGTTCTGTTTTGTTGTATTTACTTTAAAACTAGTACTTTATGTTCTGTTTTGTTGTATTTACTTTAAAACTAGTTCTTTATGTTCTGTTTTGTTGTATTGACTTTAAAACTAGTACTTTATGTTCTGTTTTGTTGTATTGACTTTAAAACTAGTACTTTATGTTCTGTTTTGTTGTATTTACTTTAAAACTAGTTCTTTATGTTCTGTTTTGTTGTATTTACTTTAAAACTAGTTCTTTATGTTCTGTTTTGTTGTATTTACTTTAAAACTAGTACTTTATGTTCTGTTTTGTTGTATTTACTTTAAAACTAGTACTTTATGTTCTGTTTTGTTGTATTTACTTTAAAACTAGTTCTTTATGTTCTGTTTTGTTGTATTTACTTTCAAACTAGTACTTTATGTTCTGTTTTGTTGTATTTACTTTAAAACTAGTTCTTTATGTTCTGTTTTGTTGTATTTACTTTAAAACTAGTTCTTTATGTTCTGTTTTGTTGTATTTACTTTAAAACTAGTACTTTATGTTCTGTTTTGTTGTATTTACTTTAAAACTAGTTCTTTATGTTCTGTTTTGTTGTATTTACTTTAAAACTAGTTCTTTATGTTCTGTTTTGTTGTATTTACTTTAAAACTAGTACTTTATGTTCTGTTTTGTTGTATTTACTTTAAAACTAGTACTTTATGTTCTGTTTTGTTGTATTTACTTTAAAACTAGTTCTTTATGTTCTGTTTTGTTGTATTTACTTTAAAACTAGTTCTTTATGTTCTGTTTTGTTGTATTTACTTTAAAACTAGTTCTTTATGTTCTGTTTTGTTGTATTGACTTTAAAACTAGTACTTTATGTTCTGTTTTGTTGTATTTACTTTAAAACTAGTACTTTATGTTCTGTTTTGTTGTATTTACTTTAAAACTAGTTCTTTATGTTCTGTTTTGTTGTATTGACTTTAAAACTAGTTCTTTATGTTCTGTTTTGTTGTATTTACTTTAAAACTAGTACTTTATGTTCTGTTTTGTTGTATTTACTTTAAAACTAGTTCTTTATGTTCTGTTTTGTTGTATTTACTTTAAAACTAGTTCTTTATGTTCTGTTTTGTTGTATTTACTTTAAAACTAGTTCTTTATGTTCTGTTTTGTTGTATTTACTTTAAAACTAGTTCTTTATGTTCTGTTTTGTTGTATTTACTTTAAAACTAGTACTTTATGTTCTGTTTTGTTGTATTTACTTTAAAGCTAGTACTTTATGTTCTGTTTTGTTGTATTTACTTTAAAACTAGTTCTTTATGTTCTGTTTTGTTGTATTTACTTTAAAACTAGTTCTTTATGTTCTGTTTTGTTGTATTTACTTTAAAACTAGTTCTTTATGTTCTGTTTTGTTGTATTTACTTTAAAACTAGTACTTTATGTTCTGTTTTGTTGTATTTACTTTAAAACTAGTTCTTTATGTTCTGTTTTGTTGTATTTACTTTAAAACTAGTTCTTTATGTTCTGTTTTGTTGTATTTACTTTAAAACTAGTTCTTTATGTTCTGTTTTGTTGTATTGACTTTAAAACTAGTTCTTTATGTTCTGTTTTGTTGTATTTACTTTAAAACTAGTACTTTATGTTCTGTTTTGTTGTATTTACTTTAAAACTAGTACTTTATGTTCTGTTTTGTTGTATTTACTTTAAAACTAGTTCTTTATGTTTTGTTTTGTTGTATTGACTTTAAAACTAGTTCTTTATGTTCTGTTTTGTTGTATTTACTTTAAAACTAGTACTTTATGTTCTGTTTTGTTGTATTTACTTTAAAACTAGTACTTTATGTTCTGTTTTGTTGTATTTACTTTCAAACTAGTTCTTTATGTTCTGTTTTGTTGTATTTACTTTCAAACTAGTTCTTTATGTTCTGTTTTGTTGTATTTACTTTAAAACTAGTTCTTTATGTTCTGTTTTGTTGTATTTACTTTAAAACTAGTACTTTATGTTCTGTTTTGTTGTGTTTACTTTAAAACTAGTTCTTTATGTTCTGTTTTGTTGTATTTACTTTAAAACTAGTTCTTTATGTTCTGTTTTGTTGTATTTACTTTAAAACTAGTTCTTTATGTTCTGTTTTGTTGTATTTACTTTAAAACTAGTACTTTATGTTCTGTTTTGTTGTATTTACTTTAAAACTAGTACTTTATGTTCTGTTTTGTTGTATTTACTTTAAAACTAGTACTTTATGTTCTGTTTTGTTGTATTTACTTTAAAACTAGTTCTTTATGTTCTGTTTTGTTGTATTTACTTTAAAACTAGTACTTTATGTTCTGTTTTGTTGTATTTACTTTAAAACTAGTTCTTTATGTTCTGTTTTGTTGTATTTACTTTAAAACTAGTTCTTTATGTTCTGTTTTGTTGTATTTACTTTAAAACTAGTACTTTATGTTCTGTTTTGTTGTATTTACTTTAAAACTAGTTCTTTATGTTCTGTTTTGTTGTATTGACTTTAAAACTAGTTCTTTATGTTCTGTTTTGTTGTATTTACTTTAAAACTAGTACTTTATGTTCTGTTTTGTTGTATTTACTTTAAAACTAGTTCTTTATGTTCTGTTTTGTTGTATTTACTTTAAAACTAGTTCTTTATGTTCTGTTTTGTTGTATTGACTTTAAAACTAGTTCTTTATGTTCTGTTTTGTTGTATTTACTTTAAAACTAGTACTTTATGTTCTGTTTTGTTGTATTTACTTTAAAACTAGTTCTTTATGTTCTGTTTTGTTGTATTTACTTTAAAACTAGTACTTTATGTTCTGTTTTGTTGTATTTACTTTAAAACTAGTACTTTATGTTCTGTTTTGTTGTATTTACTTAAAAACTAGTTCTTTATGTTCTGTTTTGTTGTATTTACTTTAAAACTAGTTCTTTATGTTCTGTTTTGTTGTATTTACTTTAAAACTAGTACTTTATGTTCTGTTTTGTTGTATTTACTTTAAAACAAGTTCTTTATGTTCTGTTTTGTTGTGTTTACTTTAAAACTAGTTCTTTATGTTCTGTTTTGTTGTATTTACTTTAAAACTAGTTCTTTATGTTCTGTTTTGTTGTATTTACTTTAAAACTAGTTCTTTATGTTCTGTTTTGTTGTGTTTACTTTAAAACTAGTTCTTTATGTTCTGTTTTGTTGTATTTACTTTAAAACTAGTTCTTTATGTTCTGTTTTGTTGTATTTACTTTAAAACTAGTTCTTTATGTTCTGTTTTGTTGTATTTACTTTAAAACTAGTTCTTTATGTTCTGTTTTGTTGTATTTACTTTAAAACTAGTTCTTTATGTTCTGTTTTGTTGTATTTACTTTAAAACTAGTTCTTTATGTTCTGTTTTGTTGTATTTACTTTCAAACTAGTTCTTTATGTTCTGTTTTGTTGTATTTACTTTAAAACTAGTTCTTTATGTTCTGTTTTGTTGTATTTACTTTAAAACTAGTTCTTTATGTTCTGTTTTATTGTATTTACTTTAAAACTAGTTCTTTATATTCTGCTTTCTTGTATTTATCAGTATGTTGGATTATAAGATTTCTATATGGCAAATCATTCAAATGCTATTTCAATTAATTAAACATTCAAATTGAAATCATACAACCAAATACCAAATAACTGAGATATGGCATGGTCTAAATGTTTGTTTGTTTGTTTGTTTGATGGTGTTTAACACCACTTTCAACAATATTTCAGTTATATGAGTGTTGCACACCTAGCCCTGATCGAGATTTGAACTCACAACATCAGTGGTGATAGGCACTGATTGCATATGTAGTTGTAAATCCAACTACCATACAATCACGGCCACGACGGCCCCCCATGGTCTAAATGATTAACAAATAAGTCAACTTTTCTTTCTTCAAAAAATTGTTTTCCTCTTGTTTTAGGATTTTTTACATATAAACGTAGATATCTAATTAAGTCCACAAATTCATGAGAATTCTTGTCTGCAACAACAATCCAAAACCGTTCTACGCCATGTTTGTTTTGGTAATAGTGTACATTGTGTAGCAGACACCAGTAGTAGGGGGCGTGTGAGTTTTATGTTGTAAATCCATATCCTGACATAGAAGGGGCCAATTCAATCATATACTCTGTACTGTATGTGATATTAGTACAGAACATTGTACTTTATGTGATATTAGTACAGAACATTGTACTTTATATGATATTAGTACAGAACATTGTATTTTATGTGATATTAGTACAGAACATTGTACTGTATGTGATATTAGTACAGAACATTGTACTTTATGTGATATTAGTACAGAACATTGTACTGTATGTGATATTAGTACAGAACATTGTACTTTATGTGATATTAGTACAGAACATTGTACTTTATGTGATATTAGTACAGAACATTGTACTGTATGTGATATTAGTACAGAACATTGTACTTTATGTGATATTAGTACAGAACATTGTACTGTATGTGATATTAGTACAGAACATTGTACTTTATATGATATTAGTACAGAACATTGTACTGTATGTGATATTAGTACAGAACATTGTACTTTATGTGATATTAGTACAGAACATTGTACTTTATGTGATATTAGTACAGAACATTGTACTGTATGTGATATTAGTACAGAACATTGTACTTTATATGATATTAGTACAGAACATTGTACTGTATGTGATATTAGTACAGAACATTGTACTTTATGTGATATTAGTACAGAACATTGTACTGTATGTGATATTAGTACAGAACATTGTACTTTATATGATATTAGTACAGAACATTGTACTTTATGTGATATTAGTACAGAACATTGTACTGTATGTGATATTAGTACAGAACATTGTACTTTATGTGATATTAGTACAGAACATTTTACTTTATATGATATTAGTACAGAACATTGTACTGTATGTGATATAAGTACAGAACATTGTACTTTATGTGATATTAGTACAGAACATTTTACTTTATATGATATTAGTACAGAACATTGTACTGTATGTGATATTAGTACAGAACATTGTACTTTATATGATATTAGTACAGAACATTGTACTTTATATGATATTAGTACAGAACATTGTACTTTATGTGATATTAGTACAGAACATTGTACTGTATGTGATATTAGTACAGAACATTGTACTTTATGTGATATTAGTACAGGACATTGTACTTTATGTGATATTAGTACAGAACATTGTACTTTATGTGATATTAGTACAGAACATTGTACTTTATGTGATATTAGTACAGAACATTGTACTGTATGTGATATTAGTACAGAACATTGTACTTTATATGATATTAGTACAGAACATTGTATTTTATGTGATATTAGTACAGAACATTTTACTTTATATGATATTAGTACAGAACATTGTACTTTATGTGATATTAGTATAGAACATTGTACTGTATGTGATATTAGTACAGAATATTGTACTTTATATGATATTAGCACAGAGCATTGTACTTTATGTGATATTAGTACAGAACATTGTACTTTATATGATATTAGTACAGAACATTGTACTGTATGTGATATTAGTACAGAACATTGTACTTTATGTGATATTAGTACAGAACATTGTACTTTATGTGATATTAGTACAGAACATATGAAAATGCTTTATTTTGATAGGATGTTTACTATTTTTGAACAATTTATGCTTAATATTGGCATCAGGTGACTATGCCTAGCAACTGGAACTGTACCAGTTTGAAAAGATTTTCTGCAAGCGCTATGCCTGTGGAATAGATTTTCCAGCGTTATTTTATATATTTTTGGCAAGATTAACATCCCTTAAAATAGATGGCGTTGTAGTCTGTTTATCGTTTGCTGTCAACATAGCGAGGTTTCGTAATTTTGTTATTATTATTATAATGTTGAATTTGAGTGTGATATTTTTTTTTTTCAGAATGAGATGTTATATATTTTAATTATTGTCTTCTCCCTTGGAAACAGTTTTCATGTTGAGGTGTAGTGCCCTCACCTTTGGCTTGGGTATTATACCTCACCAGACAACACTATAGGAACCTAATTCCCTCAGGATAAGACTAGAATATAATAATAGTCTAAATATTATAATGTATGTATTTATTGATTCATGTAAATACTACATCTCCACATCTGCTGTAGTATTATATCAACATCTGCTGTAGTATTATATCAACATCTGCTGTAGTATTATATCAACATCTGCTGTAGTATTATATCCAACAAATTAAACCAAGTTAGACTGACTACTGTTATAGGAGGTTTTTATTTTATTCTTTACAGACAGATGTTTTGAAAGAAGAAGTTTTAGATGATTTTTTCTACCAGAATGGTGATTGTATAAATACTATATCATTGCTTAAGTCAAGTTGTCTACCTTTTAATATTAAGGTAAAGAATAGGTTTTATTATTTCATATAGATAGATATTAACACACAATATTGACTCCATATACTTCTGTTGGTAAATTTTGGATTTCTTCACATCAATATTTTAACATTTTTCTCTAAGTTTGTGATTGATTGATTGTTGTTTAATGAGCAGTTTTTCAGCTATGTTTATGATTGATTGATTGTTGTTTAATGTCAAATCAGCAGTTTTTCAGCTATGTTTATGATGAGAACAAGTTAACACTAAATAAATGATTACACTAGAACTTTAGACAGACATTTAGATTGCCTACTAGAAAAAGTGGAAAAAACTAAGTGGAACAGCATACATTTTATGTAGAATAGAACTGTTTATAACAGATCACCATTGTACTAATATCGTAAACAACAACAAAACAGTTTTACTGTCTGTACACATGCACAAAAAAGAAGACAAAAATAACTCCTTTTAATCATATTATATTTTCTTATGTGACCTTTATTTAGAACATCCTCTGTCTTTTTCCACTAACAGGAACACAGTACTATCTATAGTGTTGTTACAATTTATTTAGAACATCTTCTATCTTTTTCCACTAACAGGAACACAGTACTATCTATAGTGTTGTTACAATTTATTTAGAACATCTTCTATCTTTTTCCACAAACAGGAACACAGTACTATCTATAGTGTTGTTACAATTTATTTAGAACATCTTCTATCTTTTTCCACTAACAGGAACACAGTACTATCTATAGTGTTGTTACAATTTATTTAGAACATCTTCTATCTTTTTCCACTAACAGGAACACAGTACTATCTATAGTGTTGTTACAATTTATTTAGAACATCTTCTATCTTTTTCCACTAACAGGAACACAGTACTATCTATAGTGTTGTTACAATTTATTTAGAACATCTTCTATCTTTTTCCACAAACAGGAACACAGTACTATCTATAGTGTTGTTACAATTTATTTAGAACATCTTCTATCTTTTTCCACTAACAGGAACACAGTACTATCTATAGTGTTGTTGCAATTTATTTAGAACATCTTCTATCTTTTTCCACTAACAGGAACACAGTACTATCTATAGTGTTGTTACAATTTATTTAGAACATCTTCTATCTTTTTCCACTAACAGGAACACAGTACTATCTATAGTGTTGTTACAATTTATTTAGAACATCCTCTATCTTTTTCCACTAACAGGAACACAGTACTATCTATAGTGTTGTTACAATTTATTTAGAACATCTTCTATCTTTTTCCACTAACAGGAACACAGTACTATCTATAGTGTTGTTACAATTTATTTAGAACATCTTCTATCTTTTTCCACTAACAGGAACACAGTACTATCTATAGTGTTGTTACAATTTATTTAGAACATCCTCTGTCTTTTTCCACTAACAGGAACACAGTACTATCTATAGTGTTGTTACAATTTATTTAGAACATCCTCTGTCTTTTTCCACTAACAGGAACACAGTACTATCTATAGTGTTGTTACAATTTATTTAGAACATCCTCTGTCTTTTTCCACTAACAGGAACACAGTACTATCTATAGTGTTGTTACAATTTATTTAGAACATCCTCTATCTTTTTCCACAAACAGGAACACAGTACTATCTATAGTGTATATTATATATAACAGCTATAGTGTTGTTGCAATTTAGTTCTGTTATAAATACAATTATTTTTCAACAATATTCATGTAGAATTGGTCAAAGAATCAGTTGGCAGAGCAGATTTCTCAAACACCTCTGAAAAATGAGATACACAGCTGTACTGTTTATGGCAACATTTTGTAAACTTTCAGGGATTTTGTTTGAAAAATGTAGAAGGTGTTGTTGACACAGAATGTGTATTTTTTTGTTGACCTGCTCAGGCATCCAATCTCTACATAATGTTGGTTTGCACCCGTTGTAGCATGGCCACCATGATATAACTGAAATATTGTTGAAAGTGGCGTTAAACACCATAAACCATTACCATCGTTGTAGCATGGTGATATAATATGATACAGCTCTCAGTACTGACATCTTGTGGTATGATTAATGTTGTAGTTTTGATATCAAGAACATGTTAAATATCTCTTATTTAATTTGTGATTATTTTTCTGTATACATATAACTAATATAAGGTATATAATATGATTTTGTTGACTGTTTTTCAGTTATCAGATACATATTTTTGTCCATCCCATAATTTAGAGAGAGAATTCTTACACAACTGTATAACATCACATCTTGTAACGTTTGGAAAATCTTTAGTGATCGGAGACAAAGAGGAAAATATTAATTCAGTAAGATACTTAATATAACATAGACATTGATAAGGATTTAGAATAGAGGTCTTGTATCAAGATTTCAAGAAAAAAAAGTAATCAGTTAATCGGAATAATCAGATGCTTGTCAGCGATTCGATATTTGATTATAATTGGAATGTGTTGTTTGTAAAAGAAGTTAACTTGTTGCAGTCTATTGTTGAGGAAGTCCTTGGTCCATTGTAGGGTTCGTCCACGCACTCCGTAGTACTGTAGTTTGTGGAGAAGCCTCTGGTGAGCTACAGTGTCAAACGCTTTTGAGAAGTCAAGTAGTATAATATCTACTTTACCCCCATTGGCTAGGGTATGTGCGATGCTGTCAATGGTGACTGATAACTGGGTCTCACAGGAACATTTGGATCTGAAGCCATGTTGTTTGTCACTCAGGATGTTGTGTCTGTCGTAATGATCCATCACCTGACTATGGACGATATGCTCTAAAAGCTTACAAGCTATTGCAGTCAGAGAGATGGGGCGATTGTTGGATGCTTGATGTCGGTCACCTTTCTTGAAAACCGGTACAATTAAAGCTGATCGCCACTCATGCCTGTGTTGACAGATATCTGGAATATCTTTATCGGAGCTGGAGCTATGAAGCTGGCATATTCATGGAGTAGTCTGGCTGGAATACTATCTGGACCTGTGGGCTTGTGACTGTTGATATTGTTGAGCAGTTTCAGCACTCCAGCTTCACCAATGTGTATATCTGGCATATCAGGATATGGACTTTGACCCTTCTCTGGCATAGATGTCATATCTTCCCTGGTATATACAGAGTAAAACTGGTCATTTAGTATCTCAGCTTTGGTCTCGGTATCGCTGTATAGGAAGCCATCATCTTTTCTGAGTGGAGTAACACCTTGGGAGTCTTGTTTCTTACTCTTCATGTAGGACCACAGAACTGTTTGGTATTGTTCTTCATGTCTCCAAATATGGTGTTGTCGACATATTGGTCATGGGTTTTCCTAGCCTCTCTTTGTACTGTTGTTTTTAGCTGTTTGTATCTGGCCCAATCTTTTGTCTTGTTTGTGTGTCTGGCTCTGGAAAATGTTTTTTGTCGTCTATGGGTTTGATGGTCTTTTTCTGGAGATCTTCGATGGTACAAGATCAGTAATGATTACTGACATAGCATTTTTGAAATCATTCCATATGTCGTTTACTGATGTGTATTGTGTCCTCATGATCTTTTCTGTTGCATCTTGTATCTTGCTGCCTATGATGGATTTATCAGCTTTATTCCGCAATAAGATCTTTCTTGGGCTAGAACGTTGTTGGTGTGCAGTCAGTGCAAGGTCTATTAGCATGGTATCATGATCGCTTCTGCCCAATGCCGGTAATGCTTTACACTTCTCAATGATCGTAGGATGTGATGTGAAGAGTAGGTCAAGTGTATTTTGTCCACGAGTAGGGAAAAGTACCTTCTGTTCTAAAGCTAGGTCATGTTGCATGGATATAAACTCTTCGTTTACCTGTATAATACACAATGTTTACCTGTATAATACACAATGTTTACCTGTATAATGCACAATGTTTACCTGTATAATACACGATGTTTACCTGTTAAATACACAATGTTTACCTGTATAATACACCATGTTTACCTGTATAATACATGATGTTTACCTGTATAATACACGACAGTCTTGTTTTACAGATGATTCATACCCTGTGTATGTTTAATACAGATGAAGAAAAAAGATGTTCTCTGCTGTTTAATGGAGACAAGCGACATAAATTTCATCATGACCTTTGGCTCCAGGGAATGAAAAGGGTAAATCAGTGCTCTTTTATTTTATTACAAAATTCTATTCTATCCTGAAATGTGCCTAAATAATACTGTGTACGACATTAAGTAAATAATGTTTTGCACATCAAATTCCCTTCTTCAGTTTAAGTGTTCTTTTTCCCATTTCAAATTATTGCCGTTTGATATCCAAAATTGAAGAGGGGGAGTGTTGTGATCCCATTTACTGGTTTAACCCACCTTATTTTTGTCAGTTTCCCAAGCTTGGACCTGGATTTCTATCTTCTTGTGGTCTATTTTAAGTTTAATGATTTGAGGTTAGAGCTGAAAGGTGGTTGTTTGTTTTGTTGTTAGAGGTGTAATTATTGACGGTCATTGTTTAAACTTTCTTTTCATGACTGTAAATTTTTACTTGTCAGCACTAGAATTACAACACAATTAAATTTTACTTGTCAGCACTAGGATTACAACACAATTTGTACGTGTCAGCACTAGAATTACAACACAATTTTTACTTGTCAGCACTAGGATTACAACACAATTAAATTTTACTTGTCAGCACTAGGATTACAACACAATTTGTACTTGTCAACACTAGGATTACAACACAATTTGTACTTGTCAGCACTAGGATTACAACACAATTTGTACGTGTCAGCACTAGAATTACAACACAATTTTTACTTCTCAGCACTAGGATTACAACACAATTTTTACTTGTCAGCACTAGGATTACAACACAATTAAATTTTACTTGTCAGCACTAGGATTACAATACAATTTGTACTTGTCAACACTAGGATTACAACACAATTTTTACTTCTCAGCACTAGGATTGCAACACAATTTTTACTTGTCAGCACTAGGATTACAACACAATTTTTACTTGTCAGCACTAGGATTACAACACAATTTAACTTTTACTTGTCAGCACTAGGATTACAACACAATTTTTACTTGTCAGCACTAGGATTACAACACAATTTAACTTTTTTTTTGTTTTTCGTGCGCCTTCAAGTTTTTTTGTTTTTTTCTTGCGCCTTCAAGTTATTATGCACCAAATCTTTAAGATAAGAGAAAATAAGAACTCCTACAAATATACATGTATGTATACTGTTCAGCCAAAAGCCAGATATCATTGTAAATGTTTATACAACAGATATCCTGAAACCTTTTTGTCATTAGGTGTAACTTCAATATACTTGTAGAATACTGTCAAATACTTTAGAGAAAGGATAGATATCTGTATTTGTCCCAAAATCTGAATAACAGTAAAATAATTGTGTAATTGTACCCATCTGTGATAGAGTATTGTTAATGTATCAGATAGAAATATCATTCAGACTTGTTCAGACATATTATTCCTACTCAGAGCCAGTCAATCTGCTCTTACTCCTTGATATGGCATGTCTTAATGAGAAGCAATTTTACAGTCCTCGGTTTGACTAGACCAGTGATTGTACCTTAAAACTTAAAAATACTGAAGAGTTTCTGTAATATTGGAGAACCTTTGTGATTTCATTTGCAGTGCTCAATGATTGACTAACAATTCTATTGGCAGTGCTCAATGATTGACTAACAATTCTATTGGCAGTGCTCAATGTTTGGTTCTCAGTCTATTGGAAGCACTCGTATATTGGTTCCAGATTCCTATTGGTAGAGCTCAATGTTTGGTTCTCAGTCTATTGGAAGCACTCATATATTGGTTCCAGATTCTATTGGTAGAGCTCAATGTTTGGTTCTCAGTCTATTGGAAGCACTCATATATTGGTTCCAGATTCTATTGGCAGTGCTCAATGTTTGGTTCTCAGTCCATTGGAAGCACTCATATATTGGTTCCAGATTCTATTGGTAGAGCTCAATGTTTGGTTCTCAGTCTATTGGAAGCACTCATATATTGGTTCCAGATTCTATTGGTAGAGCTCAATGTTTGGTTCTCAGTCTATTGGAAGCACTCGTATATTGGTTCCAGATTCTATTGGTAGAGCTCAATGTTTGGTTCTCAGTCTATTGGAAGCACTCGTATATTGGTTCCAGATTCTATTGGCAGTACTCAATGTTTGGTTCTCAGTCTATTGGAAGCACTCATATATTGGTTCCAGATTCTATTGGCAGTGCTCAATGTTTGGTTCTCAGTCTATTGGAAGCACTCATATATTGGTTCCAGATTCTATTGGCAGTGCTCAATGTTTGGTTCTCAGTCCATTGGAAGCACTCATATATTGGTTCCAGATTCTATTGGTAGAGCTCAATGTTTGGTTCTCAGTCTATTGGAAGCACTCATATATTGGTTCCAGATTCTATTGGTAGAGCTCAATGTTTGGTTCTCAGTCTATTGGAAGCACTCGTATATTGGTTCCAGATTCTATTGGTAGAGCTCAATGTTTGGTTCTCAGTCTTTTGGAAGCACTCGTATATTGGTTCCAGATTCTATTGGCAGTACTCAATGTTTGGTTCTCAGTCTATTGGAAGCACTCATATATTGGTTCCAGATTCTATTGGCAGTGCTCAATGTTTGGTTCTCAGTCTATTGGAAGCACTCGTTTATTGGTTCCAGATTCTATTGGCAGTACTCAATGTTTGGTTCTCAGTCTATTGGAAGCACTCATATATTGGTTCCAGATTCTATTGGCAGTGCTCAATGTTTGGTTCTCAGTCTATTGGAAGCACTCATATATTGGTTCCAGATTCTATTGGTAGAGCTCAATGTTTGGTTCTCAGTCTATTGGAAGCACTCGTATATTGGTTCCAGATTCTATTGGTAGAGCTCAATGTTTGGTTCTCAGTCTTTTGGAAGCACTCGTATATTGGTTCCAGATTCTATTGGCAGTACTCAATGTTTGGTTCTCAGTCTATTGGAAGCACTCATATATTGGTTCCAGATTCTATTGGCAGTGCTCAATGTTTGGTTCTCAGTCTATTGGAAGCACTCGTTTATTGGTTCCAGATTCTATTGGCAGTGCTCAATGTTTGGTTCTCAGTCTATTGAAAGCACTCGTATATTGGTTCCAGATTGTATTGGCAGAGCTCAATGTTTGGTTCTCAGTCTATTGGAAGCACTCATATATTGGTTCCAGATTCTATTGGTAGAGCTCAATGTTTGGTTCTCAGTCTATTGGAAGCACTTGTATATTGGTTCCAGATTCTATTGGCAGAGCTCAATGTTTGGTTCTCAGTCTATTGGAAGCACTCGTATATTGGTTCCAGATTCTATTGGTAGAGCTCAATGTTTGGTTCTCAGTCTATTGGAAGCAGATTCTATTGGTAGAGCTCAATTTTTGTTACACTATTCTATTGGCAGTGTTCAATTTTTTTCGTTCACTATTCTTTACTTGCAGAATCCAATTGATAGAATACTGTGAATCAGTGTACAACAAGATTTTTTAAAACTAGGATAGATAATTCTATTTTCAACATGAAATAACATCCACCATGTTATCTATCTTTTACTTGTAGAGACCCCATCAGAGGATAGAGTTACCAGTCCATGAGTTATTGTACAGTAAATATCCTTCATCTGTGATAGATATAACTGCTATGGATATAAAGCAGTCGCCTGTCTTCTGTGATCATGTGATACACAGTTATAATACACAGAGAAATGAACTTCTATGGATAATGGGTGGAGAAAATACAGTGATTCCTAATCCATCAGGGTATGTTTGATTCTATCAGTGTGTTTGATTCCTAATCCATCAGGGTGTGTTTGATTCTTAATCCATCAGGGCATGTTTGATTCTTAATCCATCAGCGTATGTTTGATTCATAATCCATCAGGGTATGTTGGATTCCTAATCCATCAGGGTATGTTTGATTCCTAATCCATCAGGGTGTGTTTGACTCCTATCTATCAGGGCATGTTTGATTCTTAATCCATCAGCGTATGTTTGATTCTTAATCTATCAGGGTATGTTGGATTCCTAATCCATCAGGGTATGTTTGATTCCTACTCCATCAGGATGTGTTTGACTCCTATCTATCAGGGCATGTTTGATTCTTAATCCATCAGCGTATGTTTGATTCCTAATCCATCAGGGTATGTTGGATTCCTAATCCATCAGGGTATGTTTGATTCCTAATCCATCAGGGTATGTTTGATTCCTAATCTATCAGGGTGTGTTTGACTCCTATCTATCAGGGTATGTTTGATTCTTAATCCATCAGGGTGTGTTTGATTCCTAATCTATCAGGGTGTGTTTGATTCCTAATCCATCAGGGTATGTTTGATTCCTAATCCATCAGAGTATGTTTGATTCCTAATCCATCAGGATGTGTTTGATTCCTAATCCATCAGGGTGTGTTTGATTCATAATCCATTAGGCTATGTTTGATTCCTAATCCATCAGGCATTTTTTCCCCCCTAAACCTTCAGTGTATGATATTTGAAAATAATTTATACAGTATAGTTGAAACAATACATGTATATAGCTAAACAGCTCCAACCCATTCTTTCATAAATTTGGTTTCCCAGCTATTTATGTTAGAAAAAAATGGTTGATATTACTGCTTCTTTATTAGATATACAATAATTTTGGTCCTAGATATTGTTTGTTAAGTTTACTATAGTGACCATATATGTGTGTGGTTGTTATTATGCCGCATGATTCTTTTTGTTTTTGTTCAAAAGCCCATACCTGAAGCCTGCTTCATAAGAATAAAGAGAGAAGTGTGCAAGAATAGGAGTACAGTTGGTACCCATAGGAAAACCATATCCACCAAATAAATATGTTGTCAATAAAAGACTTTAGAATTTTAATTATGTCAGTTTCATGCTTATAACTCAATGTTAAATTCCAAATAATTTGCAAGTAAATTTCAGGAGTATATATTTTCTTTGATGTTATTTAAAAGAAATTGTATTAACTTGAGTGTTGTATATAAAACCCTTGGCTATGACTATAATAACATTTAATTTGGATATTTTTACAGAGAGATTTTGATTCCGGTGTCACACACAGAAACCCTTGTACAGAATCTTTTAGATGATGTTAGTATTAAAGTATATATACAACAACTTCTATTGTATTATGGTGTGTGTGAATTCCCTTTGATGTTAGGTGTACAATAACTCCTGATACCCACACAGAGGCGGGGCTTAACTGTACTGCAACTTCCAGACTGAGATGTTGTAGCACGGTCAAAATGTACAACTTCCTATTTATTTCTAAAATAACAAGATACCAACAAAAAAGTACACAGTGAAAATTTCGCACATTTAAACGTCTCGAAGTAACACTAAACAGACAGACACCAAACCATCAGAAAGCCCACTAAGAAAAAAAAATCCAAGAGTAAAATTATTCGCTTTAATAAAGATATCGCATTAATTTCTGAATTTACAGTATTTGTTTACTGAAAGATACACACCAAAAAAAAAACACACACACAAATTTAAAATAAAATGAGTTTAATTGCACTATATTACATGAGTAGCGTAGGAATATAATATAATGTGTATCACTTCAAAAAACTTTAAAGCCATACAAAATGGTCAAAGGGGCTTAACTGTAAAACATACAGAAAATGGTGTGAAATATAGCGAAAGTGGAAATAAAAAATATAATTTCACTTAAATTATCGTTTTTATTTAAATTTGAAAATTGTGTGATTGACAGCTATCAGTATAATAAAAATAAATATCTAGATAAATAATTAAGTATGTTTTATATTAACAAATTGTGTGTGGAAAAACTTTGTACACATACTGGTACTTATTATTGTCATTGTAGCTTGATAAATTACCTCCAACTTGTGGTGTAAGGGAAGCTTTTATATCACAGTTTATGAGGACAATCCACATGAAAGCATTGTGCCTTATAAAATACCTAGAAGGGGAAACGTAAGTGTAAAACATTAGTTCCTTAGAAAATACCAAGGGGTCAGTTTTGTTGTTGCAGAAAAAAACATTATCTGGAGAAAAACATCTGTCTACATTGACATCACATAAATTAAAGTAGAATAGAACCTGACTCTGTTGACAGTCATTCTCACAGAATAAACCCTGACTCTGTTGACAGTCATTCTCACAGAATAAACCCTGACTCTGTTGACAGTCATTCTCACAGAATAAACCCTGACTCTGTTGACAGTCATTCTCACAGAATAAACCCTGACTCTGTTGACAGTCATTCTCACAGAATAAACCTAGACTCTGTTGACAGTCATTCTCACAGAATAAACCCTGACACTTGACTGTCATTCTCACAGAATAAACCCTGACACTTGACTGTCATTCTCACAGAATAAACCCTGACACTTGACTGTCATTCTCACAGAATAAACCCTGACTCTGTTGACTGTCATTCTCACAAAAATAAACCCTGACACTTGACTGTCATTCTCACAGAATAAACCCTGACACTTGACTCATTCTCACAGAATAAACCCTGACTCTGTTGACTGTCATTCTCACAGAATAAACCCTGACACTTGACTGTCATTCTCACAGAATAAACCCTGACTCTGTTGACTGTCATTCTCACAGAATAAACCCTGACTCTGTTGTCAGTCATTCTCACAGAATAAACCCTGACTGTTGACAGTCATTCTCACAGAATAAACCCTGACTCTGTTGACAGTCATTCTCACAGAATAAACCTAGACTCTGTTGACAGTCATTCTCACAGAATAAACCCTGACACTTGACTCATTCTCACAGAATAAACCCTGACACTTGACTGTCATTCTCACAGAATAAACCCTGACACTTGACTGTCATTCTCACAGAATAAACCCTGACTCTGTTGACTGTCATTCTCAAGGAATAAACCCTGACACTTGACAGTCATTCTCACAGAATAAACCTAGACTCTGTTGACAGTCATTCTCACAGAATAAACCCTGACACTTGACTGTCATTCTCACAGAATAAACCCTGACTCTGTTGACTGTCATTCTCACAGAATAAACCCTGACACTTGACTGTCATTCTCACAGAATAAACCCTGACTCTGTTGACTGTCATTCTCACAGAATAAACCCTGACACTTGACTGTCATTCTCACAGAATAAACCCTGACTCTGTTGACTGTCATTCTCAAGGAATAAACCCTGACACTTGACTGTCATTCTCACAGAATAAACCCTGACACTTGACTGTCATTCTCACAGAATAAACCCTGACACTTGACTGTCATTCTCACAGAATAAACCCTGACACTTGATTGTCATTCTCACAGAATAAACCCTGACACTTGACTGTCATTCTCACAGAATAAACCCTGATAACTTGATTGTCATTCTCACAGAATAAACTGACACTTGACTGTCATTCTCACAGAATAAACCCTGACTCTGTTGACTGTCATTCTCACAGAATAAACCCTGACACTTGACTGTCATTCTCACAGAATAAACCCTGACTCTGTTGACTGTCATGCTCACAGAATAAACCCTGACACTTGACTGTCATTCTCACAGAATAAACCCTGACACTTGATTGTTATTCTCACAGAATAAACCCTGACACTTGACTGTCATTCTCACAGAATAAACCCTGACTCTGTTGACTGTTATTCTCACAGAATAAACTGACACTTGACTGTCATTCTCACAGAATAAACCCTGACTCTGTTGACTGTCATTCTCACAGAATAAACCCTGACACTTGACTGTCATTCTCACAGAATAAACCCTGACTCTGTTGACTGTCATTCTCAAGGAATAAACCCCGACACTTGACTGTCATTCTCACAGAATAAACCCTGACACTTGACTGTCATTCTCACAGAATAAACCCTGACACTTGACTGTCATTCTCACAGAATAAACCCTGACACTTGATTGTCATTCTCACAGAATAAACCCTGACACTTGACTGTCATTCTCACAGAATAAACCCTGATAACTTGATTGTCATTCTCACAGAATAAACTGACACTTGACTGTCATTCTCACAGAATAAACCCTGACTCTGTTGACTGTCATTCTCACAGAATAAACCCTGACACTTGACTCATTCTCACAGAATAAATCCTGACTCTGTTGACTGTCATGCTCACAGAATAAACCCTGACACTTGACTGTCATTCTCACAGAATAAACCCTGACACTTGATTGTTATTCTCACAGAATAAACCCTGACACTTGACTGTCATTCTCACAGAATAAACCCTGACTCTGTTGACTGTTATTCTCACAGAATAAACTGACACTTGACTGTCATTCTCACAGAATAAACCCTGACTCTGTTGACTGTCATTCTCACAGAATAAACCCTGACACTTGACTGTCATTCTCACAGAATAAACCCTGACTCTGTTGACTGTCATTCTCAAGGAATAAACCCTGACACTTGACTGTCATTCTCACAGAATAAACCCTGACACTTGACTGTCATTCTCACAGAATAAACCCTGACACTTGACTGTCATTCTCACAGAATAAACCCTGACACTTGATTGTCATTCTCACAGAATAAACCCTGACACTTGACTCATTCTCACAGAATAAACCCTGACTCTGTCGACTGTCATTCTCACAGAATAAACCCTGACACTTGACTGTCATTCTCACAGAATAAACCCTGACTCTGTTGACTGTCATTCTCACAGAATAAACCCTGACACTTGACTGTCATTCTCACAGAATAAACCCTGACTCTGTTGACTCATTCTCACAGAATAAACCCTGACACTTGACTGTCATTCTTACAAATATTAATGTTTATTGGCAATGATTTCATAGGGTAAATATATACAGTGGAACTTGAGCAATCCGACACCCAAGTTTTCCGACATCCTGTGACATCCCACAAAAATTTATGATCCCACAGTATTTTTGTTAGCTAAAATAAAACCTGAGTATTCGGACATCCTGAACAATCCGACACATTTCCCTGTTCCCTTGGTGTGTTGGATTAGACAGGTTCTGACATCCTGTACACTCTGACACATTTCCCTGTTCCCTTGGTGTGTCAGATTAGACAGGTTCTGACATCCTGTACACTCCGACACATTTCCCTGGTACCTTGTGTGTCAGATTAGACAGGTTCTGACATCCTGTACAATCGGACACATTTCCCTGGTCCCTTGGTTTGTTGGATTAGACAGGTTCTGACATCCTGTACAATCGGACACATTTCCCTGGTTCCTTGGTGTGTTGGATTAGACAGGTTCTGACATCCTGTACAATCGGACACATTTCCCTGGTCCCTTGGTGTGTCGGATTAGACAGGTTCTGACATCCTGTACAATCAGACACATTTCCCCAATCCTTTGGTGTGTCAGATTAGACAGGTTCTACTGTATAACAAACTACAAGATGACTAAAGTCTTAACTTGGGCTTAAAATGACTTATTTTGTTGAAGTATTTATATGAGAACATGATTGGTTATTATATATATAAATATGATTCCCTTGATATGATTTCAATTATATAAAAAAAAACTGTTCAGTAACAATTTTACAAAGTAATGAGCCATGGCTGATTTTTTTTTCCAGAAATTGTGGAGCTCAACCTTACAGAGGAGGTCTGAAAAAAATACGTCACGATCTATGTTTACCTACAGAGGGTGATTTGATGATTGTTTTAGCAGCAGCAGAAAAATTAAAACCAGGATTGTATTGGTTCTTGATGAGAGATTATTTAAACAATCAGAACAATGTGTATTAGACAGAATCCTATGCATTATGTTATTATCTGTGATATTGCAGTCGTGTACTGTCACTATAAATAGATATATTATTTGAATGTTACTAGAGTATTTTTAAAACCAGACAAATCATCTGCATTGACCTACAACTAGAAATTGAGTTGGGACCAGTTAAGAAAGAAACTTTTGATTTTTCCATGGTGAACTTTCCATTTATATGTAGCAACATTCCAGCAGAGCTCCTGCATATAGAGTATATATATCTCTCTGTTGATACGATATTCCACAACTATCAAGATTTCTTTAAAAGGGGGTTGTTATACCCCCGCTCCCCGGAGGGGGTATACTGTTTTACCTCTGTCCGTCCAAGATATTTTTCGGCGCATTTTTCTCAGCATCTATCGATGGCAGAAATCTGATATTTGGTCACAAGCTTCATATAGGTATGCCATATTGTGGGTAGCGTTTTTGGAACGGTCAGATTCCTACTTCCTGTTTGTCAACTTAGTTGGTTTTTATACACATTGAACATATATGCACATTTTTCGTCACATTTTTCTCAGCAACTATTGATGGCACAAATCTGATATTTGGTCACAAGCTTCATATCGGTACCCCATATCCTGGGAAGCGTTTTTGGACCCATCAGATTCCTATTTCCTGTTTGCCGACTTTGTTGATTTTTATACACATTGAACATATATGCTAATTTTTCGTCGCATTTTTCTCAGCAAATATTGATAGCAGAAATCTGATATTTCGTCACAAGCTTCATATAGGTACCCCATTTTGTGAGAAGTGTTTTTTGACACGTCAGATTCTTACTTCCTGTTTGCCGACTTAGTTGGCTTATATACACATTTAACATATATGCACATTTTTTGTCACATTTTTCTCAGCAAATATTGATGATAGGAATCTGATATTTGGTCACAAGCTTCATATAGTATAGGTATGCCATATTGTGGGAAGCGTTTTTGGGACCCATATATGCTCATTTTTCATTGCATTTTTCTCAGCAAATATTGATGGCAGAAATCTGATATTTTGTCACAAGCTTCATATAGGTACCCCATTTTGTGGGAAGCGTTTTTTGATCCGTCAGATTCCTACTTCCTGTTTGCCGACTTAGTTGGCTTTTATGCACATTTAACATATATGCACATTTTTTGTCGCAGTTTTCTCAGCAACTATTGATGACAGGAATCTCATATTTGGTCACAAACTTCATATAGGTACCCCATATCGTGGTAAGCGTTTTTGGACCCATCAGATTCCTACTTCCTGTTTGGCGACTTGGTTGGTTTTTATACACATTGAACATATATGCGGGGATATCATAAGTGAGCATTAGCTCACAGTTCATCTTATTGTTTCCGAGAAAGCTACTGAACCAAGAGTTTCTAAGTGGTTATCAGGGGCGGATCCAGGATTTGTTGTTAGGGGGGGCGTGAGTAGGCGAGGGGTCTGGGGAGCACTTAAGGTCCCCAGCGGTTCCAGGGCAGAGCCCTGATAGAGGACCCAGGGGGTGACCCCCTGAAGCTCTGGGGGTTTGAGGAATTACAAACAATTTTGAACCAAAAAAACTTGACTTTGAGTCTTAATTTTGTCACAGGCGCTCGTGGCACGGACATGCCACCCCCCTTTTTCTAACTTTCTGTTTGCAAATTTATTTTCAATAGAATTTCTTTATTTCTTTATTATTTCATCTCTTTTTCCTTATTTTAACTTGTTCGTGTTAATAATCATACAATCTTATGTTAACATCAAATTGCATGTGTCGACCCTATATAGATACTAATAATCCACGTGGATGTCGGATAATTGTTAACAGTATGTTTTTGTCAGATTATAAGGACCTAAAGTAAAACTTTTTTTGAACAATCGTGATGCAAATTCATGGAATTGTTCAACTCATGACTGATCGATCACGATATTTTATGTTTAATTAGCGTGAGAAAACAGTTGATGTCTGGTACCTGATCGGAACCAATCAGAATGGAATAATCTTTGAACTACTGACGGCGAATCCATATATGGTGTCAAACTTGATAATGATTATTTTGGAACCAATCAGAATGGAATAATCTTTAAACTACTGACGGCGAATCCATATATGGTTTCAAAATTTATAATTGAAGTTAAATATATAGCGATTATTTTGAGTCCAAATGAAGGACGTAGTTGTATTTTAATACCTCTATGGAGGATTTGATGCATGACCTATAAACACTGAATTTCTTTGGGAGGATGACCGAGCTATTTTTAGAGTAGGTGTTTTCTGTAGCATGGCATTTCACTGCAAGATTTTAAACATGCCCTGATATTTTGACAGAACGTAGAGGAATCATGTACATTTCTGAAAATATATGGTCTTGGAAAGGTTAAGCTTAAGATAAAATGGCCAGGTAGGCTCAAAAAAACACAAATTAATTAGTGGCTTCACACCTATATGAATCAGCGAACACACCCAACATGTATATTTACAATGTGTAGGAATATTTTACTACAGGTCACGAGTTAACCATTCATGAAAAAGTTGTTTGTTGAACTGCTTAATTAACGTTGTATAACATATGCTTTGCAAATTTTAGGGGGGGGGGGGGGGGGGGATGCACGCCTCCCTCTAAATCCGCCTCTGGTTATGTTGAAGTCATGACCTCAAAAGTTTTACGGTTGCCACCATGACTTGGTTCCCCATTCCATGTCAGAGATGACCACAGATATTTTCCATTTGTAGCAGTTAACATCCTGTCCTCCTTTCCTCTTTCATGACTTGTAATTAAATCTATTAGTGGAGCAGGAACTGCTTATCCTTTCGGAGCGAATGAGTTGCTCCTTGGTTTTTGTTGGGTTCGTGTTGCTCAATCTTTAGTTTTCTGTGTAATGTTTTGTAGATCATTGTTTGTTCTTTGGTCCCGTTTTTTAACCATAGTATTGTCTGTCCTCCTTTGATTTACAACTTCTGATTACCCCTTTGTTATCTTCAATCTTTTCTTAAACCAACAAAACTTTAATCCTGATTATTCAATGAATTTGAATTTGAATTTTTGGTGGTTAATGCCACTTTCAGCAATATTTCAGCTATATCATGGCAACCAGTTTTAGTGGTGGAGGAAGCCGGAGTACCCGGAGAGAACCACCGACCCTGGGCAAGCAACTGGTAAACTTGATGCTGCGAGTCGAGTGCACTCTTTTTTGTAATTTACAAAGCTGGGTGCGAACCCATGTATTGGTGATAGGCTTGTATGAGCTGTTTGATCAAACGACCTAACTGATTGAGATACACAGACCCCTCCTCAGGGTTAATGTAAAAATGTTTAACTGTGCATGTTTATTTAGCCTGTCTACACATAAGACATGTTTATTTACTTCAAGTTTGGTATCAGTTAACTTTTCACACATCTATCTTCTACTGATGAACCACTTGACCATTTGAGACTCGCCTTTGAAGAAAAGAATTATTGATGGCTAAAAAAGGCCTCGGTCCTGATCCCTTATCCAACATAGCTGCCACAAGGTACAATTATAAAAATAAGGATGACTGGTATTTAATGCCACTTTCAGCAATATTGTGGGTATATCGGAGAGAAAAAAATATTCAGAAACAGTTTTTATGTGCTTTATTTAAAAAATAACAGTGTCAAAAATGATAATAAAAACTTAACGACAATAGGCTATGTTTGAAATGTTGGTAGAATATTAAGACAATTTCTAAATTCAGAGAGAAATACAACATTGTACAACTGTTGTAAATATTAAAGTACATTTCTGTTTTACCAATATCTAATACATGTAAGCTGAATGTATTTAAGTTTACTATAGAAAACAAGTATTAGGATTTACATATTCAGTCTTGTTTTGTACTTCTAGAATAAACTTATCTTGTAGCAAGAATCATACAAACTTTGTTTGATATCAATATTTTTTATTAAAGTACTGGCTGAGAATGAATTATTACCATTTTACTTGGTTTTTTTAAATATTTTTGTATATGTTGTTCAGTATATTATTTTATACACGGGCAGTTTTGTATGTCATCCTTGGACTAACCTTTGGATTAACCTAAGCTATGTTTAAATCAATTATTGATGGAAATATTTGTCTGTGCATGTGCATATCAGGGAGCTATTGCAAAGTAGTTGAATTTTGTCACTTATTCATTAGGGAACAGTACCAATTATTGCCATATTATCAGATGTGGAAAATGAGGTCTTAATCGGAGGTTAAGTTAATAGAAATTGTCTTAAACCATAAGGTGTTATCATTGTTCAGCAAGCTTTAGGGTTAGGGTTAAGTGTTATCATTGTTCAGCTTTAGGGTTAGGGTTAAGGGTTATCATTGTTCAGGGTTAGGGTTAAGGGTTATCATTGTTCAGCTTTAGGGTTAGGGTTAAGTGTTATCATTGTTCAGCTTTAGGGTTAGGGTTAAGTGTTATCATTGTTCAGCTTTAGGGTTAGGGTTAAGTGTTACCATTGTTCAGCTTTAGGGTTAGGGTTAAGTGTTATCATTGTTCAGCTAGCTTTAGGGTTAGGGTTAAGTGTTATCATTGTTCAGCTCTAGGGTTAGGGTTAAGTGTTATCATTGTTCAGCTTTAGGGTTAGGGTTAAGTGTTATCATTGTTCAGCTTTAGGGTTAGGGTTAAGTGTTATCATTGTTCAGCTTTAGGGTTAGGGTTAAGTGTTATCATTGTTCAGCTTTAGGGTTAGGGTTAAGTGTTATCATTGTTCAACTTTAGGGTTAGGGTTAAGTGTTATCATTGTTCAGCTTTAGGGTTAGGGTTAAGTGTTATCATTGTTCAGCTTTAGGGTTAGGGTTAAGTGTTATCATTGTTCAGGGATAGGGTTAAGGGTTATCACTGTTCAGCTTTAGGGTTAGGGTTAAGTGTTATCATTGTTCAGGGTTAGGGTTAAGTGTTATCATTGTTCAGCTTTAGGGTTAGGGTTAAGTGTTATCATTGTTCAGCTTTAGGGTTAGGGTTAAATATTATCATTGTTCAGCTTTAGGGTTAGGGTTAAGTGTTATCATTGTTCAGCTTTAGGGTTAGGGTTAAGTGTTATTATTGTTCAGCTTTAGGGTTAGGGTTAAGTGTTATCATTGTTCAGCTTTAGGGTTAGGGTTAAGTGTTATCATTGTTCAGGGTTAGGGTTAGGGTTAAGTGTTATCATTGTTCAGCTTTTGGGTTAGGGTTAAGTGTTATCATTGTTCAGCTTTAGGGTTAGGGTTAAGTGTTATCATTGTTCAGGGATAGGGTTAAGGGTTATCACTGTTCAGCTTTAGGGTTAGGGTTAAGTGTTATCATTGTTCAGCTTTAGGGTTAGGGTTAAGTGTTATCATTGTTCAGCTTTAGGGTTAGGGTTAAGTGTTATCATTGTTCAGCTTTAGGGTTAGGGTTAAGTGTTATCATTGTTCAGCTTTAGGGTTAGGGTTAAGTGTTATCATTGTTCAGCTTTAGGGTTAGGGTTAAGTGTTATCATTGTTCAGCTTTAGGGTTAGGGTTAAGTGTTATCATTGTTCAGCTTTAGGGTTAGGGTTAAGGGTTATCATTGTTCAGGGTCAGGGTTAGGGTTAAGTGTTATCATTGTTCAGGGTCAGGGTTAGGGTTAAGGGTTATCATTGTTCAGGGTCAGGGTTAGGGTTAAGTGTTATCATTGTTCAGGGTCAGGGTTAGGGTTAAGGGTTATCATTGTTCAGGGTCAGGGTTAGGGTTAAGTGTTATCATTGTTCAACAAGCTTCAGTACACCCATTTGCTATTTTTTCCTTTCAAATGAGACAAAAAAAATTATAATAATTAGATATAGAAACCATGAGTTTATTTACAGATAATATTAGGAAAAAATCATTTTAACTGGTTCCTCTTTCAACATGTCTATTTTTAAATTTGATGTGATGATAATTTAATTTCACTAAATATAACTTACATAATGTTGACCATAATAAATACAACTACAGCCACTTACTGAGCTCAGCTGACTACTATTTACCAATAGAGTTAGTCCTACCTAAATATTTATTAAACATCTACCAACATTTAAACAAGAATCTAATATACAATGTTATCTATACAATGTCACTTTAGGGAACAACCATTTAACTTGAAGGGGGGGATTATGGTTTTTTGTACTGATCTGAATTTTTTTTTTAAAACAGTTGGACACATTTTTATTTTTTTTCAATTGCAATCAAACTAAATTATTATTTTTCTTACCAAGTCAAAACAATACTCTTAAACCAGATTATTTTTTTTATACTATGATAAATATGTAAAGCAGAATATTTGTTACTGGCCAATGCGGTGACAGATTATTTAATTTCTTTCCCTTCTAAATCATAATATTTTTTTAGGAAAAAAACATAACTCCCCCCCCCCCCCCCTTCAAGTTAAATGGTCATTCCCTTAACATAACTTTATCTTCTGGAGGAAATAACAATAATTAAATGTTTAAATCACAACTGTGATCTTTGTCTAATAATAGCTTTACATTTCTAAATACAAGGTGCATATGTTTGAATTATTAATTTTCAGTATACTGTCATTTTACTAGTATAGAGTTCAGTGTTTGAACTGATGCCGATTTTAATCTACAAGACTTAGAGGCAGACACATGATGTTAGAAGCAGACTCATGATGTTAGAAGCAGACACATGATGTTACATTATACAATATATATATATACATTTTGTATATTGTCAGAAGATATCAAATTTATTTGTACGAACATTAGAAACGTGTAGAAAAAAAGAGCACATGCAAGCTTTTCTGGCCGAGCTCTCGCAGCAAATACATGAATTACATGATGTATGTATGTGGTGTTTATCCTGTGATGTCAAAAGTCCAAATCAACTGCCAGATTTAATTAAAATAAGCAGAAGCAGGGTGCATACTAAAACTGTGATGTTACAATAAGCAGGTACCAAAAAAGTTTTACGTCCATGATTAAATAACACTGAAGTTTATTTGACCCTTAAATAACACTGAAGTTTATTTGACCCCTTTACTAGTAGTCAAAATCACACGATTGAAGGATAATATGGTTTAACTGGAATTTTTTAATTCAAAGCTTCGACCAGGAAGTTAAAAAAATAGATATCAAATAAAATGATACATTAAAAAGATAACTGTCTGTGAAGAATGAACTATTGACCTCAAATACTAGTACGAAACTGGCAAAGATATATGTACAACACAATTACTAAAATCTCTAGAGTTTAAGTTGGAAAATGAATAGTAAAACATAATAGTTGCACCCTAGCCCTTTTATAGTTTGATAAATCCTGTGTCTGCCTCTTAAAAATGACTTAAATATGCACCAATGTAGTTAGACTGTAATACACAAAGCATGCTAGTAAAACATGATTAAAGGTAATACAATACACATTAAAACATCAAATACAATGTAGTCAGACTGTAATACACTAAGTGTGCTATTAATACAATACACATTAAATGTAGTCAGACTGTAATACACTAAGTGTGCTATTAATACAATACACATTAAATGTAGTCAGACTGTAATACACAAAGTGTGCTATTAATACAATGCACATTAAATGTAGTCAGACTGTAATACATTAAGTGTGCTATTAATACAATACACATTAAATGTAGTCAGACTGTAATACACTAAGTGTGCTATTAATACAATACACATTAAATGTAGTCAGACTGTAATACACTAAGTGTGTTATTAATACAATACACATTAAATGTAGTCAGACTGTAATACACTAAGTGTGCTATTAATACAATACACATTAAATGTAGTTAGACTGTAATACACTAAGTGTGTTATTAATACAATACACATTAAATGTAGTCAGACTGTAATACACTAAATGTGTTAATAATACAATACACATTAAAAACATCAAATATTAAGTACAGAAGAGTACTTCCATAATCTGTCTAGTATTATCAGAAATCACCAAGTTTTATTTGACAGATTTCTACACAAGTCATAATTATTTGACATTTGGTCAACAATTCCATTAACAAAATGTACAACCACCTCTTACCTCAAACTATTGAGCACAACCTATAGCATTGGAAATCCAGGTCATGGCTTGAGACGGGCAAAAGAATGTGGTGGGGTTAAACTGGTTAATGGGATCCTACCTTCCTCTTGATAATGATAACAACAATATAAATACACAGTAAACAAACAATCATAAACCTGCTCAGATTCACTTCAACTCGCAAAAATGAATGACATCATATGTGATTATTAGATAAAATATCAGTCTTTAAATATGAAACAGGAACTAGAGGTTCAGTGGGCTCGGCCTGTGTCGCTCACCTTTCATTCTGTTTTGAGAAATTTTATAGAGGACCTTCCATAGATGCTTCCTACCAAGTGTAGGTTCATTTGGCCAAGCGGTTTCAGAGGAGAAGATTTTTTAGAAATCAACCAATCAGAAACAAGAATTGCCTATGGTGGCCATGTTTGTTAACGAATGGAGCCGAAATGAACATTTTTTATAGAGGACCTTCCATATATGTGTGCTACCAAGTTTCCATTCATTTGACCAAGCGGTTTCTTAGTAGAAGATTTTTAGAAATTGACCCAATCAGAAACAAGAATTGTCTGTTGTGGCCAGTTTTTTAACGAATTGGGCAGAAATGAGCAGTCTTTATAAAGGACCTTCCATAGATGCTTCCTACCAAGTTTCCGTTCATTTGGCCAAGCGGTTTCAGAGAAGATTTTTGAGAACTCCACCAATCAGAAACAAGAATTGCCTGTGGCCGCCATGTCTGTTAACAGATCGAGACGAAATGAGCAATCTTTAGAGGACCATACATAGATGCTGCCTACCAAGTTTCGGTTCATTTGGCCAAGCTGTTTCAGGGAAGAAGATTTTTTTGAAATCGACTAATCAGAAAAAAGAATTGCCTGTGGTGGCCATGTTTGTTAGCGTATCGGGATGAAATGAGCAATCTTTATAGAGGCCCTACCATATATATACTTCCTAGCAAGTTTTGGTTCATTTGGCCAAGCAGTTTCAGAGGAGAAGATTTTTAGAAATCGACCAATCAGAAACAAAATTGCTTGTGGCGACCATGTCTGTTAACGGATCGAGACGAAATGAGCAATCTTTATAGAGGACCTTCCATATGTGCTTCCTACCAAGTTTCGGTTCATTTGGCCATGCAGTTTCAGAGGAGAAGATTTTTTAGAAATTGGCCAATTAGAAACAAGAATTGCTTGTGGTGGCCATGTTTGTTAATGGCTCGGGATGAAATGAACAATCTCTATAGAGGACCTTGCATAGATGCTTCCTATCAAGTTTCAGTACATTTGGCTAAAGAGGCTTCAGAGGACAAGATTAAAATATGAAAAGTTTACAGACGGAAGACGACGACAGACGTCTAGTGATGTCAATAGCTCACCTTGGCAAGGTGAACTAAAAAAGAATGGTGAAATTTAAACTCGTGAAAATTTACTAAAAAATGCCACAGTATGTTTCAAATTCCTTACATTAAATACAACAAACTCATAATTTACAGAACTGTTATATAGATTAAAAGTTTTAGATATAATAATTTGTATGTATACAATTTTTTCTTACAATTATCATTCTATAAAATATACACAACTATATAATTTTAAAACTAAAGTCAGTTTTACAAACATAACAATTATACCTATAATAAGTAAAGTCATTCTGGTAAAGAGCTGGAAATAGAGAGATAGCATGAACATAGGTTAGACAATAATACCAAACATAGCTTAAATCCAAAAAGTAAAATTTACAGAATCAATGTTTTTTTTAAACTTTATGTTAATTGTGTGCTCATTACAACAATAAGGGAAGAGTGTAAACAACATCTAAGAAGTACCATAACATCTAACTGGAGCAATCACATGGTAACCTTCCTCATGATGTAAAATACCTGTGTCAAGTTTATAAATAGATCAGACAAATGTACACACAAACAATTTATTGTAGAATAAGCTGCCTGGAGGCAAAATGTGACTGCTATTGTACAGTTTTCAGGATAACTGTCGTTTTTAAAGCTTCTATATTGAAATTCATTATCATAAAAATGAACAGTTAAGCAAAAACTATATATTAAGATTAAACTAAAATTACTCAGTGTCTGCACTGAAATGAAATAATAAATTAAATGATTAATCTTTAGTAAAGGGCAGACAACCACTGTTTGTTTCTCTAGTAAGGGGCAGACAACCACAGTCTGTTTGTCATGGAGTTTCAGTGTAAGCATGATGATATATGGAATAAGATTTAAAGTTTAAATTTATCAGATCAAATTTATACAACTATAGAGTATTATAAGGAAAATTTTAAGTTTTGTAGAACTTGAAAATTTCTCAGGAAATAAGCAATAGTTTAAATTCTAATTGTAAGAAAAGTCAAATTTGTTAGAATTGATCTGTAATCACTTTATTTATCTTTTACAACATGATATCATAAAGACTCATTTTTATTATTTTAGTAGAATTTCCATAAATTACTGACTAAAATTCTATAAACATATATATACCATCAAAACAAGCTAAACAGATAAAACAAGCTGATGCGCTACTATGAAAAGCATGTACAATATGTTAGTGATGACATCTAATGACGCTGGTATGTAATATCAGGCTAACCACTGATCATCACATGAAAACAACCATGAAACTATGCACTGTGACATACAAGTATTACACAATAAGACAGTGGAAGTATAAAATGATTGTGTTAATATAATGTTTAACTAAGACAGTTCTAGCCTGAATCTCTTACTCAATGAACTCTCCCTAGCCTGAATCTCCTACACAATATACTCTCCCTATGTTTACTCTCCCTTCCTCTAACTCCTCGTTACCTAAAATGCAGTAGATAATAAGCAAATGAAATCAATTGAAGCTGTGATGTCACAATTATTAAAGCAGTGCACTATATAACAAAAATGTATATATATATTAAACAACTGTCAATAAGTATATTATTGTCATCAATTCAAATCCTCAATGAATTTTTCTGCTTATTTTTGTTTTTGAACTGTTTAAAGTTGATATCTTAATAACAGTTGAATAATTAGAAAAAAAAGCTTATACAAAAATAACACTACAAGTATTACTAGTAGAGAGGGGAAAACAAAAATAACAGTCAGTTTGGATAGGGGATTAAGAAAAGAAACATCCAGTATAGCTACATCTAGAAAGATAACAATGGGAGGATCATAAAGGGACAGGTGGAATGAAGGATTAAAAGAGGATATGTGGAATGAAGAATTATAAAAGGATATGTGGAATGTAATGTTATAAAAGGATAGGTGGAATGTAGGGTTATAAAAGGATAGATGGAATGAAGGATTATAAAAGGATAGGTGGAATGTAGGTTTATAAAAGGATAGGTAGAATGAAGGATTATAAACAAATAGATGGAATGAAGAATTATAAAAGGATAGATGGAATGAAGGATTAAAATAGGATAGGTAGAATGTAGGGTTATAAAAGGATAGGTGGAATGTAGAGTTATAAAGGATAGGTGGAATGGAGGATTAAAAGAGGATATGGGGAATGAAGGATTATAAAAGGATAGGTGGAATGTAGGGTTATAAAAGGATAGGTGGAATGTAGAGATATAAAGGATAGGTGCAATGGAGGATTAAAAGAGGATATGGGGAATGAAGGATTATAAAAGGGTAGGTGGAATGTAGGGTTATAAAAGGATAGATGGAATGTAGGTTTATAAAAGGATATGTGGAATGTAGGGTTATAAAAGGATAGGTGGAATGAAGGATTATAAACAAATAGATGGAATGAAGAATTATAAAAGGATAGATGGAATGAAGGATTAAAATAGGATAGGTAGAATGTAGGGTTATAAAAGGATAGGTGGAATGTAGAGTTATAAAGGATAGGTGGAATGGAGGATTAAAAGAGGATAGGTGGAATGGAGGATTAAAAGAGGATAGGTGGAATGGAGGATTATAAAAGGATAGGTGGAATGTAGGGTTATAAAAGGATAGGTGGAATGAAGGATTATAAAAGGATATGTGGAATGAAGAATTATAAAAGGATAGGTGAAATGTAGGGTTATGAAAGGATAGGTGGAATGAAGGATTATAAACGAATAGATGGAATGAAGAATTATAAAAGGACAGATGGAATTAAGGACTACAATAGGATAGGTGGAATGTAGGGTTATTAAAGGATAGGTGGAATGCAGGATTATAAAAAGATAGGTGGAATGAAGAATTATAAAAGCATAGGTGGAATGTAGGGTTATGAAAGGATAGGTGGAATGTAGGGTTATAAAAGGATAGGTGGAATGTAGGGTTATAAAAGGATAGGTGGAATGTAAGGTTATAAAAGGATAGGTGGAATGAAGGATTATAAAAGGATAGGTGGAATGTAGGATTATAAAAGGATAGGTGGAATGAATGATTATAAAAATGATAGGTGGAATGAAGGATTATAAAAGGATAGGTGGAATGTAGGATTATAATAAGGATAGGTGGAATGAAGGACTAAAATAGGATAGGTGGAATGTAGGATTATAAAAGGATAGGTGGAATGAAGAATTATAAAAGGATAGGTGGAATGAAGGATTATAAAAGGATATGTGGAATATAGGGTTATAAAAGGATAGGTGGAATGAATAATTATAAAAAGGATAGATGGAATGAAGGATTATAAAAGGATAGGTGGAATGTAGGGTTATAATAGGATAGGTGGAATGTCAATGAAGGATTATAAAAAGATAGATGGAATGAAGGATTATAAAGGATAGATGGAATGAAAGTAAGAAGAAAGATAGCTATACTACATAATATTAATATTTTTTTTGTGAAGGACTAGAGAAAATATCATGTGATAACAATGGAATGAGGGAAATTGAAAATGTCAAAAGGGAAATCTCTGGTGGAAGTCCATGCCAGAATTAAAGACTGCAAGCTAAGAAAAAACACTCTGGAAGTTGGACAATAGAAAATATGAAAATTCAAATGGAATCAAAAGTTCACAAAAGGAATACAAGACAATGACTCCTGGCTCAGTGAGCTGGTTTATTCTGTCCCATAGCATTCGATTGGTCCAATAACATGATAGGCATCTTCCACAGCACCACCTTAAAACATGGATAATGGAAAGATTTCAGTTCACAATGTTAATAAACAGCAGTTAAAGAGGCATGAGAGAGAATGATAAATGATAAAGTAGAAAAGATGTGTCAGAGTTATTTTACAGTATACAGTTTAAGCTTCCTACATATGAGAGTACAAGAAGAACATTTGATACTTGTTACAGACAGCACTGAAATAAATCAACATTACGCTGAATTTTTATTATACATTATACATTTTTATAATAAATGGAAACTAAACTGACATCTAATTCTGAACTTTTATATATACATGTAGTATTACTTTTACAAATTATTTGTCAAATAATGAATTTTTGTTTTTAGATATAATATATATATATATAGCTTACCTGCACCTTAAAATACAAATAATTACCTGACAGAGTGGCAAATCTTCTGTATATATTTTAATGAAATTGAATTAAAAGTAAACAACATGCTAGAGTATTTACAATCCAAGATTGGAGACTAAAATTTCAGTAACCCAATGAAGCGACACACAATATAATGTATAGAAACAAATACATTATAAGACCACTGAAATTAAATATCAGAAAATATCAAGAGTAAATTCAATAATACTTAAGATAATTGAGAGAAGTGACAATCAAGCTAAAATGTGTCTGTATATCAAACAATACACTGGTTCACAAGATGTTAGACTTGATCAAACAATACACTGGTTCACAAGATGTTAGACTTGATCAAACAATACACTGGTTCACAAGATGTTAGACTTGATCAAACAATACACTGGTTCACAAGATGTTAGACTTGATCAAACAATACACTGGTTCACAAGATGTTAGACTTGATCAAACAATACACTGGTTCACAAGATGTTAGACTTGATCAAACAATACACTGGTTCACAAGATGTTAGACTTGATCAAACAATACACTGGTTCACAAGATGTTAGACTTGATCAAACAATACACTGGTTCACAAGATGTTAGACTTGATCAAACAATACACTGGTTCACAAGATGTTAGACTTGATCAAACAATACACTGGTTCACAAGATGTTAGACTTGATCAAACAATACACTGGTTCACAAGATGTTAGACTTGATCAAACAATACACTGGTTCACAAGATGTTAGACTTGATCAAACAATACACTGGTTCACAAGATGTTAGACTTGATCAAACAATACACTGGTTCACAAGATGTTAGACTTGATCAAACAATACACTGGTTCACAAGATGTTAGACTTGATCAAACAATACACTGGTTCACAAGATGTTAGACTTGATCAAACAATACACTGGTTCACAAGATGTTAGACTTGACTAGAATGAAGAACAGAACTAGAGGTTATAAACTGGTTGACTATTAGATGAAAAAATATCCCACCCCACCAACACCCCTACCCATAGGGACTTATGTTAAAACAGGACCATCCAATGATCATTGCTGCACAGTTTGGCATGTCTTAGAGACCCATATGGACTTATGTTAAAACAGGACCATCCAATGATCATTGATGCACAGTTTGGCATGTCTTAGAGACCCATAGGGACTTATGTTAAAACAGGACCATCCAATGACCATTGATGCACAGTTTGGCATGTCTTAGAGACCCATAGGGACTTATGTTAAAACAGGACCATCCAATGATCATTGATGCACAGTTTGGCATGTCGTAGAGACCCATAGGGACTTATGTTAAAACAGGACCATCCAATGATCATTGATGCACAGTTTGGCATGTCTTAGAGACCCATAGGGACTTATGTTAAAACAGGACCATCCAATGATCATTGATGCACAGTTTGGCATGTCTTAGAGAAAAAGATCTTTTGACTTTTCTCCATGTTAAACTATTTCCATGGGTGACAGCCATCTTTGTTCTGTGATCAACATAAAAACTAAACTTTTTAAAGTATCATCCAATGAACAATTATGTACAGTTAGGTTTCCATTAGTAAAGTGGTTTCTGAAAAGAAGAGGTATAAACCTATTTTCCCCTAGATCCTATATTAAATAATGTCTAGAAATGGTGGCCATTTTGGCTTCAAATTGACATAACAAAAACCAGTAATCTTTTAAAGAACCATCAAGTTTTATTTCATATGGTTCAGTTGTTTCTAGGAAGATGACTCTTGTTGAGCTAAAAATATTTGACAAAGTTTTCATTTTATATATTTGCTTTAATGCCTCAGACAAATCTTTACTGCAGATTCCCTCAGACAAATCTTTACTGCAGATTCCCTCAGACAAATCTTTACTGCAGATTCCCTCAAACAAATCTCTACTGCAGATTCCCTCAGACAAATCTTTACTGCAGATTCCCTCAGACAAATCTTTACTGCAGATTTGCACAAAATGGGGAAATTTTTATATATAAAACTCACAATTTTCGCAAAGTTTTCTTTCAATCAACATATTAGTCAAAGATCTTTTTCTTAAATTTAGATCAATTTGAAATTCCCAATATGGTGCCCTATTGGATTTTACATTAAAACATGGAATCAAGGAATATCCATAAATTATTTTTGTGAAATTCTGGTTCAAATGTGTGAGTGGTATCCAACCAGAAAACATTTTCATACTTCAACCAATCTGAAACAATAATGACCCATAACAGTCATATTGAATTGTCAGATTGGCAAGACATTTTTGTTCTAATAATGAAATCATATAAAGACAGAATAGTTAACTCACCTGTATCTCCAGCATAAAATGCCACTATGGGCAACTCAGGTTTATTTGTTACATAACCTTCATCTGAACGCCAGACTTCATCATTTATATCACAGTTACAGGTCACTTCAGGTTGAGAACAATTGTTGTACTGACCACAGGCACATTTCCCACTCCCTGGATCTGCCCCTGGGAAGTACTCGGAAGGAGGTTTGTACTGGTTTGTTGGGATGTACACTGTAGAACGATTGGTCCAGTATGTTGTCCATACACCATCTTGATTAGGAGTATGTATGGTTGCTCCTTTACATTTCCACTGTAGAAACTGGCTGCAGTTCTCCGAGGCATCAATTATGGCCCCAGCATGTGAGACACTGATGTTGTAATTTAGGATGAGCGCATAATCACCAGATCCTTCATAGCCACTCACACGAGTCTCCTTTTCTTTATCATGACCTTAAAGAAGAAAACATTGGTAAAAGACACAATGGACCCAGTTCTCAAACAGCTGTACGATACACAGCCATAGTGTCAACATAATGTAAAGTTTCACAGATCTGGTATATAAATGTAGGAGGAGTTGATGAAGCCAAATAAGTACCCTCTGTTGAAAATAATGCTGAACAAATTACAAAGTTTCAAATATGAACTTTTTAGGACATAAAATAATGTACAAAAGTATGATACAAGTGTTTTTTTCTCTTGTCTTTGTGTATTCAATATGTAGGTGATTTTTTATTTTTTGTTATAAGCCTAATTGTATCACAAGCTTGTATGCTTTATATGAATTCTACCTTATTCAAAATTAATCTTCTTTTGATAAATATTTTAAAGTTAGGAGTTAGTTAAACAATCTAAAACATTTCCATATACTTATAATACCTATAGTTCTCATTTAACTAATCAGTGTTGAAATATGAAGTAACTAAGTCATTCTTGTCTGTCAGTAACTTAATCCACTGATATTGTCTGTCAGTAACTTAATCTATTGATATTGTCAGACAGTAACTTAATCGATTGATATTGTCAGTCAGTAACTTAATATATTGATATTGTCAGTCAGTAACTTAATCTATTGATATTGTCAGACAGTAACTTAATCTATTGATATTGTCAGTCAGTAACTTAATCTATTGATATTGTCAGTCAGTAACTTAATCTATTGATATTGTCAGACAGTAACTTAATCTATTGATATTGTCAGTCAGTAACTTAATCTATTGATATTGTCAGTCAGTAACTTAATATATTGATATTGTCAGTCAGTAACTTAATCTATTGATATTGTCAGTCAGTAACTTAATCTATTGATATTGTCAGTCAGTAACTTAAACTATTGATATTGTCAGACAGTAACTTAATCTATTGATATTGTCAGTTAGTAACTTAATCGATTGATATTGTCAGTCAGTAACTTAATCTATTGATATTGTCAGTCAGTAACTTAATATATTGATATTGTCAGTCAGTAACTTAATATATTGATATTGTCAGTCAGTAACTTAATCTATTGATATTGTCAGACAGTAACTTAATCTATTGATATTGTCAGTCAGTAACTTAATCTATTGATATTGTCAGTCAGTAACTTAATCTATTGATATTGTCAGACAGTAACTTAATCTATTGATATTGTCAGTCAGTAACTTAATATATTGATATTGTCAGTCAGTAACTTAATATATTGATATTGTCAGACAGTAACTTAATCTATTGATATTGTCAGTCAGTAACTTAATCTATTGATATTGTCAGACAGTAACTTAATCTATTAATAGTGTCTGTCAGTAACTTAATCTATTGATATTTTCTGTCAGTAACTTAATCTATTGATATTGTCAGTCAGTAATTTAATCTATTAATAGTGTCTGTCAGTAATGTAATCATGTTATTAGGTACTAACCAATAATAGTTACTCCAGTAGTCTGTCAGTAATGTAATCATGTTATTAGGTACTAACCAATAACAGTTACTCCAGTAGTCTGTCAGTAATGTAATCATGTTATTAGGTACTAACCAATAACAGTTATTCCAGTAGTCTGTCAGTAATGTAATCATGTTATTAGGTACTAACCAATAACAGTTACTCCAGTAGTCTGTCAATAATGTAATCGTGTTATTAGGTACTAACCAATAACAGTTACTCCAGTAGTCTGTCAGTAATGTAATCATGTTATTAGGTACTAACCAATAACAGTTACTCCAGTAGTCTGTCAGTAACATAATCATGTTATTAGGTACTAACCAATAACAGTTACTCCAGTAGTCTGTCAGTAATGTAATCGTGTTATTAGGTACTAACCAATAACAGTTACTCCAGTAGTCTGTCAGTAATGTAATCGTGTTATTAGGTACTAACCAATAACAGTTATTCCAGTAGTCTGTCAATAATGTAATCGTGTTATTAGGTACTAACCAATAACAGTTACTCCAGTAGTCTGTCAGTAACATAATCATGTTATTAGGTACTAACCAATAACAGTTACTCCAGTAGTCTGTCAATAATGTAATCATGTTATTAGGTACTAACCAATAACAGTTACTCCAGTAGTCTGTCAATAATGTAATCATGTTATTAGGTACTAACCAATAACAGTTATTCCAGTAGTCTGTCAGTAATGTAATCATGTTATTAGGTACTAACCAATAACAGTTACTCCAGTAGTCTGTCAGTAATGTAATCATGTTATTAGGTACTAACCAATAACAGTCACTCCAATAGTTTGTCAGTAATGTAATCATGTTATTAGGTACTAACCAATAACAGTTACTCCAATAGTCTGTCAGTAATGTAATCATGTTATTAGGTACTAACCAATAACAGTTACTCCAATAGTCTGTCAGTAATGTAATCATGTTATTAGGTACTAACCAATAACAGTTACTCCAGTAGTCTGTCAGTAACATAATCATGTTATTAGGTACTAACCAATAACAGTTACTCCAATAGTCTGTCAGTAATGTAATCATGTTATTAGGTACTAACCAATAACAGTTACTCCAGTAGTCTGTCAGTAATGTAATCATGTTATTAGGTACTAACCAATAACAGTCACTCCAATAGTTTGTCAGTAATGTAATCATGTTATTAGGTACTAACCAATAACAGTTACTCCAATAGTCTGTCAGTAATGTAATCATGTTATTAGGTACTAACCAATAACAGTTACTCCAATAGTCTGTCAGTAATGTAATCATGTTATTAGGTACTAACCAATAACAGTTACTCCAGTAGTCTGTCAGTAACATAATCATGTTATTAGGTACTAACCAATAACAGTTACTCCAGTAGTCTGTCAATAATGTAATCATGTTATTAGGTACTAACCAATAACAGTTACTCCAGTAGTCTGTCAATAATGTAATCATGTTATTAGGTACTAACCAATAACAGTTATTCCAGTAGTCTGTCAGTAATGTAATCATGTTATTAGGTACTAACCAATAACAGTTACTCCAGTAGTCTGTCAGTAATGTAATCATGTTATTAGGTACTAACCAATAACAGTCACTCCAATAGTTTGTCAGTAATGTAATCATGTTATTAGGTACTAACCAATAACAGTTACTCCAATAGTCTGTCAGTAATGTAATCATGTTATTAGGTACTAACCAATAACAGTTACTCCAATAGTCTGTCAGTAATGTAATCATGTTATTAGGTACTAACCAATAACAGTTACTCCAGTAGTCTGTCAGTAACATAATCATGTTATTAGGTACTAACCAATAACAGTTACTCCAATAGTCTGTCAGTAATGTAATCATGTTATTAGGTACTAACCAATAACAGTTACTCCAGTACCACCATGTGAATCCATATCACAATACACCTCTACAGGATCAAGTTGATATCCTCCTTCTTTGGTGACTGGTGCTACCCAAGCAAATCCACTGTCAACAAGGCCTTTCTGTCTCCAGCCATGGCAATGTGTTTCTTAAAATAACATATTCCTTGTTAACTTAGGGTGACATAAAACATGTTTATAGATGAATGATGAAGGAACCAATGAAATCTATGCTTACCAAGAGACCTTTACACCTATAGATAATATATATTTACGCTAGAACTACCAGGTTTTTCACAAAAATTTCACAGTTTGGGAACAACCATTTAGCTGATGGGTGAGGTGGGGGGGGGGGGGGGAATTGTTTTTAAAAAATACTGATTTTACAAGTTCAAAGAAATCCTCTAAATTTACTGAAAATCAATGGTGAAATTGTAATATGGATGTTTTCTATTATCTAGTTATAATTTACATAGTAATAACCTTGACTTTGTTACAGAGGAAACAACTGTAGAGATTGTCCATGAGAAGAGGAGAGTCAGACTGAAAGTCAAACTCCACTAAATCAACCAATCAGGAGGTGGCAAGGTCAAAATTAGTACTTACTGAAACAATGTACAAAATATTGAATGATACCGATGGCAAATATTTGGATCTGATTCAGAAATCAGTACAGAAAGAAAGAAGTAGGGCCATAACCAATGATTTCTATGAAGTATTCATTTTATGTGATACTGTCATGATCAAGAGTGTTTGTAAATAATTCACATTAGAACTAGTGATGTTTTTTTTTAGGTGTAGCGGTGCATGGCAGAAAATGATTATTAGGCTTTAAAGTTGCCCCATGGCATTGATCCATTTGGGTGAGCAGAATCGTGGAAGAAGACATGAAAGGTTGATGATGGCACACATGCCAGGTGACGGAGAAAGCAAACAATGAAGGAACTGTACATGTATGCAGAGGGAAAAATGCAGATGAATATGAGAGTAATTAAGTGTGTCTATTGTTGAAAGTAAGAGAAACAGATTATAATCATACACACAGCACTTATCTATTTCTAAAATAAGTCATTTTTCCTACATTACTTTTTACAAATTATGTATATTATCACACTTAATTGAGAACTATTTACAACTCATATTTAACTTACCTTCTGGAGTACATGGAAATGTATGACAGGCTTGTATGTCTGTAGAATTTCCTGAGCATGGAGCAGTCAGGTTTCCATAAGAGGTCATATCACATTCACGTGACCTTGATCTAAGACCTCCTTGACATGACACGGTACAACGACTCCATGGTGACCATTCAAACCAATCCCCGTTAACTGAAAGATCAAAGACACTTATTGTAGAAAACTTGAACGGAATAATTTATATAGAATGGCTTATATGAAATCAGAAATTTGTCAACCCTAAATTATAATATGCAAATTTTCTTCCTAAAATTATTATGTAGTGATGAAATAATATCTATAGTTCTCAATTATTTTTTTTTTGAAGACATACATTAGTTATTTCAAGGGAAACCTTTCCTGTCTATCAGTTGTTCCTCAAGGTAGATATTTTTTTTCAAAGATGAACTCTCCCTTTGAATAAATAGAATAACTATTGTCCTTTGTGGAGTTCATTCAATTAGAAGTTTAAATGTCTCAATGAGAAATCAATTAATCTTTCATTAATTGTACAAAAAAAAAACCTCCTAGAGATGAAAATACATGTACCAATCCTTTCTTCATTAATCTCTGACACACATAAAAAAAACTCCTAGAGATGAAAATACATGTACCAATCCTTTCTTCATTAATCTCTGACACACATAAAAAAAACTCCTAGAGATGAAAATACATGTACCAATTCTTTCTTCATTAATCTCTGACACACATAAAAAAAACTCCTAGAGATGAAAATACATGTACCAATTCTTTCTTCATTAATCTCTGACACACATAAAAAAAACTCCTAGAGATGAAAATACATGTACCAATTCTTTCTTCATTAATCTCTGACACACATAAAAAAAAGTCCTAGAGATGAAAATACATGTACCAATCCTTTCTTCATTAATCTCTGACACACATAAAAAATAACTCCTAGAGATGAAAATACATGTACCAATTCTTTCTTCATTAATCTCTGACACACATAAAAAAAACCCTCTTAGAGATGAAAATACATGTACCAATTCTTTCTTCATTAATCTCTGACACACATAAAAAAAACTCTTAGAGATGAAAATACATGTACCAATTCTTTCTTCATTAATCTCTGAAACACATAAAAAATAACTCCTAGAGATGAAAATACATGTACCAATTCTTTCTTCATTAATCTCTGACACACATAAAAAAACCCTCTTAGAGATGAAAATACATGTACCAATTCTTTCTTCATTAATCTCTGACACACATAAAAAAAACCTCTTAGAGATGAAAATACATGTACCAATTCTTTCTTCATTAATCTCTGACACACATAAAAAAACCTCCTAGAGATGAAAATACATGTACCAATTCTTTCTTCATTAATCTCTGACACACATAAAAAAACCTCCTAGAGATGAAAATACATGTACCAATCCTTTCTTCATTAATCTCTGACACACATAAAAAAAACTCCTAGAGATGAAAATACATGTACCAATCCTTTCTTCATTAATCTCTGAAACACATTAAAAAACCTCCTAGAGATGAAAATACATGTACCAATCCTTTCTTCATTAATCTCTGACACACATAAAAAAAACCTCTTAGAGATGAAAATACATGTACCAATTCTTTCTTCATTAATCTCTGACACACATAAAAAAAACTCCTAGAGATGAAAATACATGTACCAATCCTTTCTTCATTAATCTCTGAAACACATTAAAAAAACCTCTTAGAGATGAAAATACATGTACCAATTCTTTCTTCATTATTCTCTGACACACATAAAAAAAACTCTTAGAGATGAAAATACATGTACCAATTCTTTCTTCATTAATCTCTGACACACATAAAAAAACCTCCTAGAGATGAAAATACATGTACCAATCCTTTCTTCATTAATCTCTGACACACATAAAAAAAAGTCCTAGAGATGAAAATACATGTACCAATCCTTTCTTCATTAATCTCTGACACACATAAAAAACCCTCCTAGAGATGAAAATACATGTACCAATTCTTTCTTCATTAATCTCTCACACACATAAAAAAAACTCCTAGAGATGAAAATACGTGTACCAATCCTTTCTTCATTAATCTCTGACACACATAAAAAAACCTCCTAGAGATGAAAATACATGTACCAATCCTTTCTTCATTAATCTCTGTCTGACACACATAAAAAAAACTCCTAGAGATGAAAATACATGTACCAATCCTTTCTTCATTAATCTCTGTCTGACACACATAAAAAAAACTCCTAGAGATGAAAATACATGTACCAATCCTTTCTTCATTAATCTCTGACACACATAAAAAAAACTCCTAGAGATGAAAATACATGTACCAATCCTTTCTTCATTAATCTCTGTCTGACACACATAAAAAAAACTCCTAGAGATGAAAATACATGTACCAATCCTTTCTTCATTAATCTCTGACACACATAAAAATAACTCCTAGAGATGAAAATACATGTACCAATCCTTTCTTCATTAATCTCTGACACACATAAAAAAAACTCTTAGAGATGAAAATACATGTACCAATCCTTTCTTCATTAATCTCTGACACACATAAAAAAAACTCCTAGAGATGACAATACATGTACCAATCTTTTCTTCATTAATCTCTGACACACATAAAAAAAACCTCCTAGAGATGAAAATACATGTACCAATCCTTTCTTCATTAATCTCTGACACACATAAAAAAACTCCTAGAGATGAAAATACATGTACCAATCCTTTCTTCATTAATCTCTGACACACATAAAAAAACCTCCTAGAGATGAAAATACATGTACCAATCCTTTCTTCATTAATCTCTGACACACATAAAAAAAACCTCCTAGAGATGAAAATACATGTACCAATCCTTTCTTCATTAATCTCTGACACACATAAAAAAAACCTCCTAGAGATGAAAATACATGTACCAATCCTTTCTTCATTAATCTCTGACACACATAAAAAAAACCTCCTAGAGATGAAAATACATGTACCAATTCTTTCTTCATTAATCTCTGACACACATAAAAAAAACTCCTAGAGATGAAAATACATGTACCAATTCTTTCTTCATTAATCTCTGACACACATAAAAAAAACTCCTAGAGATGAAAATACATGTACCAATTCTTTCTTCATTAATCTCTGACACACATAAAAAAACTCCTAGAGATGAAAATACATGTACCAATCCTTTCTTCATTAATCTCTGACACACATAAAAAAAACTCCTAGAGATGAAAATACATGTACCAATTCTTTCTTCATTAATCTCTGACACACATAAAAAAAACTCCTAGAGATGAAAATACATGTACCAATTCTTTCTTCATTAATCTCTGACACACATAAAAAAAACTCCTAGAGATGAAAATACATGTACCAATTCTTTCTTCATTAATCTCTGACACACATAAAAAAAACTCTTAGAGATGAAAATACATGTACCAATTCTTTCTTCATTAATCTCTGACACACATAAAAAAACCTCCTAGAGATGAAAATACATGTACCAATCCTTTCTTCATTAATCTCTGACACACATAAAAAAAACTCCTAGAGATGAAAATACATGTACCAATCCTTTCTTCATTAATCTCTGACACACATAAAAAAAACCTCCTAGAGATGAAAATACATGTACCAATCCTTTCTTCATTAATCTCTGACACACATAAAAAAAACTCCTAGAGATGAAAATACATGTACCAATCCTTTCTTCATTAATCTCTGACACACATAAAAAAAACTCCTAGAGATGAAAATACATGTACCAATCCTTTCTTCATTAATCTCTGACACACATAAAAAAAAGTCCTAGAGATGAAAATACATGTACCAATCCTTTCTTCATTAATCTCTGACACACATAAAAAAAACTCCTAGAGATGAAAATACATGTACCAATCCTTTCTTCATTAATCTCTGACACACATAAAAAAAACTCCTAGAGATGAAAATACATGTACCAATCCTTTCTTCATTAATCTCTGACACACATTAAAAAAACCTCCTAGAGATGAAAATACATGTACCAATTCTTTCTTCATTAATCTCTGACACACATAAAAAAAACCTCTTAGAGATGAAAATACATGTACCAATCCTTTCTTCATTAATCTCTGACACACATAAAAAAACCTCCTAGAGATGAAAATACATGTACCAATCCTTTCTTCATTAATCTTTGACACACATAAAAAAAACTCCTAGAGATGAAAATACATGTACCAATCCTTTCTTCATTAATCTCTGACACACATAAAAAAAACTCCTAGAGATGAAAATACATGTACCAATCCTTTCTTCATTAATCTCTGACACACATAAAAAAAACTCTTAGAGATGAAAATACATGTACCAATCCTTTCTTCATTAATCTCTGACACACATAAAAAAAACTCCTAGAGATGAAAATACATGTACCAATCCTTTCTTCATTAATCTCTGACACACATAAAAAAAACTCCTAGAGATGAAAATACATGTACCAATCCTTTCTTCATTAATCTCTGACACACATAAAAAAACCTCCTAGAGATGAAAATACATGTACCAATTCTTAAATATAGAAAAAAAAATGAAACTTGATGGATGCCAAGTGATTACAAAAGCTTCCTTAGCCAAAAATATTTACACTAAAAATATCAAAATTTATAAAATATTTCTAAGCTTAAAAATCAGTATATTGTATGAATTCTACCGACATAAGAGGCTATATATAAAATACAACAAATGATATACATTTAATTAACATAAATATATGATGAATGGCTATATATGGGAAGTGAAGTTGGAGGGGTTTTGGAGAGGATAGTGAATGTGACAGTATAGAAATTCATAATATGTATTCCATTAAAATGTATATTATCAATTTTTTCCAGTCACAACAAAAGTAATCTTTTCTAGAATTGACAAATTTACCTAAAACTGCTACCAATTATATAGTCTACCTTCTGAGAACTAATGTGTATCAAAACTAAATCTTCAAAACCCAGCAGAAGTTGTTTCTTTATTTTCATGTTTATTTATTACTCATTTGATCCATCAGTTACAACAAACAACTTATACTTGTTCAAATATTTAATATTCTGATGAACTAATTAATTCAATGATAATCTGGATGTATTGATGTTGATGTCAAAATGTTAATTAAATCTCATTAATTTTGTATGTATTTAGTGTGGAGTAAACTAACATTAATAATGTGTAACTGACTACTAACTAGAAACTTCTCTAAATATCTCAAAATCACAACACTACCTACAAACCTTTAACAAAAGCTATAACATCTCTACAACTCTATCATTATCGGTGAAAGTTTTGATTTCCAAGCTTACATTACACTAATTATAAATGATCTAGTTTATAATCCAGATCTTAGAATCATTGTGATAAATATCATCTCAATTATTCTTCATCATCTTTCCTGCTCCATGTATAACTTACCACTAATGATTCTAAAAATAGCCATCTTATAGCCCATACAAACATGCTTTACATTATAATTTACCAATATACTATAACCACCCTACATCTGTTATTGTCTTGTTATGTACATCTGTTATTGCCTGTTTAAGTACATCTGTTATTACCTGTTTAAGAACATCTGCTATTACCTGTTTAAGTACATCTGTTATTACCGTATATCTGTTATAGTCTGTTTAAGTACATCTGTTATTGTCTGTTTAAGGACATCTGTTATTGTCTGTTTAAGTACATCTGTTACTGCCTGTTTAAGTACATCTGTTATTACCTGCTTAAGAGCATCTGTTATTATTGTCTGTTTAAGTACATCTGTAATTGCATGTTTAAGTACATATGTTATTGCTTGTTTAAATACATCTGTTATTGCTTGTTTAAGTACATCTGTTATTGCCTGTTTAAGTACATCTGTTATTGCTTGTTTAAGTACATCTGTTATTGCCTGTTTAAGTACATCTGTTATTTCCTGTTTAAGTACATCTGTTATTGCTTGTTTATGTACATCTGTATGCCTGTTTAAGTACATCTGTTATTGCTTGTTTATGTACATCTGTTATTGCCTGTTTAAGTACATCTATCTATTATTGCTTGTTTATGTACATCTGTTATTGCCTGTTTAAGTACATCTGTTATTGCTTGCTTAAGTATATCTGTTATTACCTGTTTAAGTGTTCCACATCTAACAATAAACACTGTGTTTCAACACTACAGACCACTGAACTACTGTGACATCATAACACAAACAACTGTCTTCTGTCACTTACTTGGACAAAGATTAGTATTACAAACTCTGTCTTGCTCCATGTCGCCCATACAATCTAATCCACCATGATAAGGACCATCACATGTACGATTTCTATTACTGATCCCACCACCACATGTCACTGAGCATTCTGACCAATCAGACCAAAGCTGCCAAATTCCATTCACTAAAGTTGATGAATAAAAATAAAAAAAATCAGGTTTTATATTCAATAAGGAAAAGTTCACAGGATTTTCCCAGTTTTCCGGTTGTTGACTGATTTTGTCTGTTTGTTCACTTATGAGTTTTGCCTTTCCCTTTGGAAGATTGCTCGGTGTTCAGTAATTTTGTTATTACCCTTATTTCTTGTCTAAAAGATATTGTGACCTTGTCTAAAAGATAGTGTGATATTGTCCTAATGATATTGTGACCTTGTCTAAAAGATAGTGTGATATTGTCCTAATGATATTGTGACCTTGTCCAAAAGATATTGTGACATTGTCCTAATGATATTGTGACCTTGTCCAAAAGATATTGCAACATTGTCCTAATGATATTATGACCTTGTCCAAAAGATATTGTGATATTGTCCTAATGATATTGTGACCTTGTCCAAAAGATATTGTGACATTGTCCTAATGATATTGTGACCTTGTCCAAAAGATATTGTAACATTGTCCTAATGATATTGTGACCTTGTCGAAAAGATATTGTAACATTGTCCTAATGATATTATGACCTTGTCCAAAAGATATTGTGATATTGTCCTAATGATATTGTGACATTGTCCTTATAATATTTTGACATTGTCCTAATGATATTGTGACATTGTCCAAAAGAAAATGTAACATTGTCCAAAAGAAATTGGGTAATTGTGCAGAAAAAAAAGACAAATCAGATTTCATATTCAATAGGGAAAAGTCTAAAAGATACTCTGACATTGAGAGTGGTGATAATTTCACAGTAAACAAAGTAACATAGGTGGAATGTTGTTAAAATGTTCTGAAATTGTTATAAAATTGTAGAAACATCATGGGGCCATAACTTTTTTGCATTTTTTTTCAGCAAGACAGTTGCAAACTCTATTTTCAAATGAAATTATAAAAATAATCATAGAAGCATAAGCTTAGTACTCTTTGTGACTCTATATCAGACTGGATGAGACTTAGTAGTCTTTGTGACCCTATATCAGACTGGATGAGACTTAGTAGTCTTTGTGACCCTATATCAGACTGGATGAGACTTAGTAGTCTTTGTGACTCTATATCAGACTGGATGAGACTTAGTAGTCTTTGTGACCCTATATCAGACTGGATGAGACTTAGTAGTCTTTGTGACCCTATATCAGACTGGATGAGACTTAGTAGTCTTTGTGACTCTATATCAGACTGGATGAGACTTATTAGTCTGTGTGACTCTATATCAGACTGGATGAGACTTAGTAGTCTTTGTGACTCTATATCAGACTGGATGAGACTTAGTAGTCTTTGTGACCCTATATCAGACTGGATGAGACTTAGTAGTCTTTGTGACCCTATATCAGACTGGATGAGACTTAGTAGTCTTTGTGACCCTATATCAGACTGGATGAGACTTAGTAGTCTTTGTGACCCTATATCAGACTGGATGAGACTTAGTAGTCTTTGTGACTCTATATCAGACTGGATGAGACTTAGTAGTCTTTGTGACCTTATATCAGACTGGATGAGACTTAGTAGTCTTTGTGACCCTATATCAGACTGGATGAGACTTAGTAGTCTTTGTGACCCTATATCAGACTGGATGAGACTTAGTAGTCTTTGTGACCCTATATCAGACTGGATGAGACTTAGTAGTCTTTTTGACCCTATATCAAACTGGATGAGACTTAGTAATCTTTGTGACCCTATATCAGACTGGATGAGACTTCGTAGTCTTTGTGACCCTATATCAGACTGGATGAGACTTAGTAGTCTTTGTGACCCTATATCAGACTGGATGAGACTTAGTAGTCTTTGTGACCCTATATCAGACTGGATGAGACTTAGTAGTCTTTGTGACCCTATATCAGACTGGATGAGACTTAGTAGTCTTTGTGACTCTATATCAGACTGGATGAGACTTAGTAGTCTTTGTGACCCTTTATCAGACTGGATGAGACTTAGTAGTCTTTGTGACCCTATATCAGACTGGATGAGACTTAGTAGTCTTTGTGACTCTATATCAGACTGGATGAGACTTAGTAGTCTTTGTGACCCTATATCAGACTGGATGAGACTTAGTAGTCTTTGTGACCCTATATCAGACTGGATGAGACTTAGTAGTCTTTGTGACTCTATATCAGACTGGATGGGACTTAGTAGTCTTTGTGACCCTATATCAGACTGGATGAGACTTAGTAGTCTTTGTGACCCTATATCAGACTGGATGAGACTTAGTAGTCTTTGTGACTCTATATCAGACTGGATGAGACTTAGTAGTCTTTGTGACTCTATATCAGACTGGATGAGACTTAGTAGTCTTTGTGACCCTATATCAGACTGGATGAGACTTAGTAGTCTTTGTGACTCTATATCAGACTGGATGAGACTTAGTAGTCTTTGTGACCCTATATCAGACTGGATGAGACTTAGTAGTCTTTGTGACCCTATATCAGACTGGATGAGACTTAGTAGTCTTTGTGACCCTATATCAGACTGGATGAGACTTAGTAGTCTTTGTGACTCTATATCAGACTGGATGAGACTTAGTAGTCTTTGTGACTCTATATCAGACTGGATGAGACTTAGTAGTCTTTGTGACCCTATATCAGACTGGATGAGACTTAGTAGTCTTTGTGACTCTATATCAGACTGGATGAGACTTAGTAGTCTTTGTGACCCTATATCAGACTGGATGAGACTTAGTAGTCTTTGTGACCCTATATCAGACTGGATGAGACTTAGTAATCTTTGTGACCCTATATCAGACTGGATGAGACTTAGTAGTCTTTGTGACTCTATATCAGACTGGATGAGACTTAGTAGTCTTTGTGACCCTATATCAGACTGGATGAGACTTAGTAGTCTTTGTGACTCTATATCAGACTGGATGAGACTTAGTAGTCTTTGTGACCCTATATCAGACTGGATGAGACTTAGTAGTCTTTGTGACCCTATATCAGACTGGATGAGACTTAGTAGTCTTTGTGACCCTATATCAGACTGGATGAGACTTAGTAGTCTTTGTGACCCTATATCAGACTGGATGAGACTTAGTAGTCTTTGTGACCCTATATCAGACTGGATGAGACTTAGTAGTCTTTGTGACTCTATATCAGACTGGATGAGACTTAGTAGTCTTTGTGACTCTATATCAGACTGGATGAGACTTAGTAGTCTTTGTGACCCTATATCAGACTGGATGAGACTTAGTAGTCTTTGTGACTCTATATCAGACTGGATGAGACTTAGTAGTCTTTGTGACCCTATATCAGACTGGATGAGACTTAGTAGTCTTTGTGACCCTATATCAGACTGGATGAGACTTAGTAGTCTTTGTGACCCTATATCAGACTGGATGAGACTTAGTAGTCTTTGTGACTCTATATCAGACTGGATGAGACTTAGTAGTCTTTGTGACTCTATATCAGACTGGATGAGACTTAGTAGTCTTTGTGACCCTATATCAGACTGGATGAGACTTAGTAGTCTTTGTGACTCTATATCAGACTGGATGAGACTTAGTAGTCTTTGTGACCCTATATCAGACTGGATGAGACTTAGTAGTCTTTGTGACCCTATATCAGACTGGATGAGACTTAGTAATCTTTGTGACCCTATATCAGACTGGATGAGACTTAGTAGTCTTTGTGACTCTATATCAGACTGGATGAGACTTAGTAGTCTTTGTGACCCTATATCAGACTGGATGAGACTTAGTAGTCTTTGTGACTCTATATCAGACTGGATGAGACTTAGTAGTCTTTGTGACCCTATATCAGACTGGATGAGACTTAGTAGTCTTTGTGACCCTATATCAGACTGGATGAGACTTAGTAGTCTTTGTGACCCTATATCAGACTGGATGAGACTTAGTAGTCTTTGTGACCCTATATCAGACTGGATGAGACTTAGTAGTCTTTGTGACTCTATATCAGACTGGATGAGACTTAGTAGTCTTTGTGACTCTATATCAGACTGGATGAGACTTAGTAGTCTTTGTGACCCTATATCAGACTGGATGAGACTTAGTAGTCTGTGTGACCCTATATCAGACTGGATGAGACTTAGTAGTCTTTGTGACCCTATATCAGACTGGATGAGACTTAGTAGTCTTTGTGACCCTATATCAGACTGGATGAGACTTAGTAGTTTTTGTGACCCTATATCAGACTGGATGAGACAGGCTGGTTGACAAATGATAATTAACATCCACAGTCTTTGATTGATTCTAACAAAATAGATACACATTGTACAAACCTTAACCCTAACCCTACATAAACAACAATATTATAATAGGAGATGATTGATATATTGAATATTGAAACTAAATTCACATATTGTTCACATAAAATTTGTGATTTTTTTTATTTTAAATTTTACCCCTCCCTTCACTTAGCTATCATTAGATATCAAATTACCCCTCCCTTCACTTAATTATAACAATTTTTTACTGTTTTATAAATCTCATTGTGGTTTTTTCAAAACAAGAAATGCAAAATGGAAAAAAATACTACCAACCTGGACAGTTATGTGTGTTACAATCTTCATGTTGTTCACTAGGTCCCTGACAAGCTGCCCCTCCATACATTGGTTCTACACATGTTCTGTTACGAGTTTGTGTACCCCCTCCACATGTAGTAGTACAGGTGCCCCAGGGGGACCAATCCTCATAATATCCATCAACTACAATATTAGATATTATCAAGCATATTTCTCAAACTAGTAATATTAACCTTCATTAAAAATATCAATCATTAGGCATGAATATATGACTAAGGAATATAATAATAATAATAATAATAATTTTATCGTTGATTCTTTTACAGTCATTATATCTGAATGTCAATGGTTTATCCCATTTACATGTCAGGGGTTTATTATACTTTAACTAAATGTAACCTTTAGAGCTCACATAATATATACAAACAGTACTGAATCCACATCTTACTTTATACAATATATACAAACAGTACTGAATCCACATCTTACTTTATACAATATATACAAACAGTACTGAATCCACATCTTACTTTATATAATATATACAAACAGTACTGAATCCACATCTTACTTTATATAATATATACAAACAGTACTGAAACCACATCTTACTTTATATAATATATACAAACAGTACTGAATCCACATCTTACTTTATATAATATATACAAACAGTACTGAATCCACATCTTACTTTATATAATATATACAAACAGTACTGAATCCACATCTTACTTTATATAATATATACAAACAGTACTGAATTCATATCCACATCTTACTTTATATAGTATATACAAACAGTACTGAATTCATATCCACATCTTACTTTATATAATATATACAAACAGTACTGAATTCATATCCACATCTTACTTTATATAATATATACAAACAGTACTGAATCCACATCTTACTTTATATAATATATACAAACAGTACTGAATTCATATCCACATCTTACTTTATATAATATATACAAACAGTACTGAATTCATATCCACATCTTACTTTATATAATATATACAAACAGTACTGAATTCATATCCACATCTTACTTTATTAGTTATATAGGCTTTAGACAGGTAATACAGGCTCATATAACCTGTCTGTGTTTTATATTTCCTGAGCCGAAGGCGAGGGAAATATACAACACAGACAGGTTATATGAGCCCGTATTACCTGTCTAAAGACTATATAATGAATTTGTCATACTGCAATACCATGGGTCCATATTACCTGTGTAAAGCCTAAATAAAGAACATGACTACTATACATGTATTGTCTCATGAACATTTAACCCCAGATATGACTTTGCTTTAAAGAAGAAATTAATTCTTCAACATATTTAATAAACAACTTAACGATTTTAACAGAAATATAACAAATGATTTAGAATTTCCTCAATATCGTGTCAGAGTGACAGGTGAACATGGGGGTCGCCATCTTGATTACGTATGATTTCAAAATGAGTTATCTTTCTTGGCACATGCTTTCATATTACCGGCTAGAGCCGTATAATATGGATTAGTAAAATCGAGTAAATAACCAATCGGATCACTTAGATTTTATATTGCAGCATGACAATATATAATATATACAAACAGTACTGAATTCATATCCACATCTTACTTTATATAATGTATACAAACAGTACTGAATTCATATCCACATCTTACTTTATATTTTCAGAAAACAAATAAGTATGTATTCAAAGATATATGATAAACAAATGAAGTTTATAATAACATAATTCATATAAAAGTTCAAAGGGTACATGTAAATTATATGTTTATCAATGACATTCACTGTTACATGTGACTGCAGGTCCTTCACCTGAAACTGCATTAGCTCTGCAGCAGGTCCTTCACCTGAACCTCCATTAGCCCTGTAGCAGGTAATATTAAAGATGGAAAGTGGAATAACATTTTTATTGAAGGATCGTGAACACTTATAACATCTATTCTATATGATATTTGTGTCCAAACATGATATCTGATATTTTAACAAACATGATATCTGATATTTTAACAAACTATATTGATATTTTTTAACAAGGCAGTAGACTTTTGAAATTTCAATGATACACAATGTTAAAATGTCAACCAATCAATTATCATTTTCACATGGTGCTACAGTGTTAAATAACTAAACATGAAAACATGAGGAGTCTTAGAGGGGTGTTGTCTTTAAATAAAGTTTGGCTAAATTGGGCAAGTGGTTTTATACACACAGATATTATTAATTGTTCCTAACCAAAGATTTGTGTTTGCCATACTAGACATTGTTAGAATCATGTTTCCCTCTAAAACATGTATATCACCTGTTCCTATTGTTAAGTAGCAAAGTAGCTAAGGGTATCACAACATTGTAATAACATTGTTAATGAGATCAATATTTCATTTCATGAAACATTTCCATAAATCAAGCATGTCAAATTAGGAGGTCATCTCAGGTCAAGTAGGAGTTGTAATCAAATGCTTCAAAAGAATCTCAAAATACTCTTCAAACAAGGGACATAACTCACCATACACCAGTAAAGTAAATTTGATATGCATACTTCTACATAGTTGTTATCTAACATGCTAAATTATAATCATAAGGTTTAAACTTAATGATTATCACACATTTTTCATTGAGAGCCATCTTTCAAAAATGGGGCATTACTGGATTGAAAAATATCTGATTTGCAAAATAAATAAAAAACAACCTTCTAAAGAAATGAGATTTAAACTATAGGAACTGAGTTGACAAGGTGAAGTATGATACAGACATGGGATTTAAACTATAGGAACTCAGTTGACAAGGTGAAGTATGATACAGACATGGGATTTAAACTATAGGAACTCAGTTGACAAGGTGAAGTATGATACAGACATGGGAATTAAAATATAGGAACTGAGTTGACAAGGTGAAGTATGATACAGACATGGGAATTAAACTATAGGAACTGAGTTGACAAGGTGAAGTATGATACAGACATGGGATTTAAACTATAGGAACTCAGTTGACAAGGTGAAGTATGATACAGACATGGGATTTAAACTATAGGAACTCAGTTGACAAGGTGAAGTATGATACAGACATGGGAATTAAACTATAGGAACTCAGTTGACAAGGTGAAGTATGATACAGACATGGGATTTAAACTATAGGAACTCAGTTGACAAGGTGAAGTTTGATACAGACATGGGATTTAAACTATAGGAACTGAGTTGACAAGGTGAAGTATGATACAGACATGGAAGACACGTTACCAGTAATAAGTCTTGTCCATACTATACAGGAAACACTAATATAAAATATAGCTTGACAAAGTACCTTTAAAAGGTCATTATTCCAACAAAGTACCTTTAAAAGGTCAGCTATTCCAACAAAGTACATTTAAAAGGTCAGTTATTCCAACAAAGTACCTTTAAAAGGTCAGCTATTCCAACAAAGTACATTTAAAAGGTCAGTTATTCCAACAAAGTACCTTTAAAAGGTCATTATTCCAACAAAGTACCTTTAAAAGGTCAGTTATTCCAACAAAGTACCTTTAAATGGTCAGCTATTCCAACAAAGTACCTTTAAAAGGTCAGCTATTCCAGCAAAGTACCTTTAAAAGGTCAGTTATTCCAAGCAGTTCCTTTTATAATGTCATTATTCCATCAAAGTACATTTAAAAGGTCATTATTCCAACAAAGTACCTTTAAAAGGTCTGTTATTCCAACAAAGTACATTTAAAAGGTCATTATTCCAACAAAGTACCTTTAAAAGGTCAGCTATTCCAACAAAGTACATTTAAAAGGTCAGTTATTCCAACAAAGTACCTTTAAAAGGTCATTATTCCAACAAAGTACCTTTAAAAGGTCAGCTATTCCAACAAAGTACCTTTAAATGGTCAGCTATTCCAACAAAGTACCTTTAAAAGGTCAGCTATTCCAGCAAAGTACCTTTAAAAGGTCAGTTATTCCAAGCAGTTCCTTTTATAATGTCATTATTCCATCAAAGTACATTTAAAAGGTCATTATTCCAACAAAGTACCTTTAAAAGGTCATTATTCCAACAAAGTACCTTTAAAAGGTCAGCTATTCCAGCAAAGTACCTTTAAAAGGTCAGCTATTCCAACAAAGTACATTTAAAAGGTCAGTTATTCCAACAAAGTACCTTTAAAAGGTCATTATTCCAACAAAGTACCTTTAAAAGGTCATTATTCCAACAAAGTACCTTTAAAAGGTCAGCTATTCCAACAAAGTACCTTTAAAAGGTCATTATTCCAACAAAGTACCTTTAAAAGGTCAGTTATTCTAACAAAGTACCTTTAAATGGTCAGCTATTCCAACAAAGTACCTTTAAAAGGTCAGCTATTCCAGCAAATTACCTTTAAAAGGTCAGTTATTCCAAGCAGTTCCTTTTATAATGTCATTATTCCATCAAAGTACATTTAAAAGATCATTATTCCAACAAAGTACCTTTAAAAGGTCAGCTATTCCAACAAAGTACATTTAAAAGGTCAGTTATTCCAACAAAGTACCTTTAAAAGGTCATTATTCCAACAAAGTACCTTTAAAAGGTCAGCTATTCCAACAAAGTACCTTTAAATGGTCAGCTATTCCAACAAAGTACCTTTAAAAGGTCAGCTATTCCAGCAAAGTACCTTTAAAAGGTCAGTTATTCCAAGCAGTTCCTTTTATAATGTCATTATTCCATCAAAGTACATTTAAAAGGTCATTATTCCAACAAAGTACCTTTAAAAGGTCATTATTCCAACAAAGTACCTTTGAAAGGTCAGCTATTCCAGCAAAGTACCTTTAAAAGGTCATTATTCCAACAAAGTACATTTAATAGGTCAGTTATTCCAACAAAGTACCTTTAAAAGGTCATTATTCCAACAAAGTACCTTTAAAAGGTCATTATTCCAACAAAGTACCTTTAAAAGGTCAGCTATTCCAGCAAAGTACCTTTAAAAGGTCAGCTATTCCAACAAAGTACATTTAATAGGTCAGTTATTCCAACAAAGTACATTTAAAAGATCATTATTCCATCAAAGTACATTTAAAAGGTCATTATTTCAACAAAGTACCTTTAAAGGGTCAGTTATTTCAATATCCATTAAAAAAAATCCATGTAAAAATATGTATTGGCCGTATACAGCTATTTTGGTATATATGTAGTTTAGTTTTGATTTATGAACTACGTTTTAAAAACAACTTTCAACAGAAACGTGATTGATGCTAAGTTTTTGCTAACATAAAACTGGAAACAGATTGCCATTTGGAGCTTTATATTTTGTTGTTTTTATACATTGAATACATGTCCTTACAAAAATTTCTAATCTGTTTTATAATAATATACATGGATAAAAAAATATTTTTCCTTCACTCACACGATATAGCCGACATATCATTGAAAATGGTGTAAAACACCATAACTCTAACCCCTAACCCCTTCACTCACAATCTTAACATCTAGATAAACAATAATAATGTTTGACCCCTACTACACCCAATATCTTTAGTCTATTATGAGGAACAAAGTCTAAATAATAAAACAGTTTATCATGTGCCCAAATACCAATTACACCTATCATGTGTTATAATGAAATAATTTTGTTTGTTACTATACAATCTGGGAAGGAAATATATAATTTATTGATATTTCATTGCTAAGAAACAAGTTATGTAGAGTCCTCTTCTTGAAAGAAAATATTAGAAGCAAGAAAGTGCTATGTGTTATGTCAACTTATTGTATCCACATTCATTTGGTCTTACAGTTATATATGTACTAAAACTGTATAAGACTATTTATAGGTGGTCTATACCTTTTTACTCTGATCTCACTGAGTGATATTGTCAGTATCAATACTCTGATCTCACTGAGTGATATTGTCAGTATCAATACTCTGATCTCACTGAGTGATATTGTCAGTATCAATACTCTGATCTCAATGAGTGATATTGTCAGTATCAATACTCTGATCTCACTGAGTGATATTGTCAATATCAAAGTACTCTGATCTCACTGAGTGATATTGTCAGTATCAATATGCTGATCTCACTGAGTAATATTGTCAGTATCAATACTCTGATCTCACTGAGTGATATTGTCAGTATCAATACTCTGATCTTACTGAGTGATATTGTCAGTATCAATACTCTGATCTCACTGAGTGATATTGTCAGTATCAATACTCTGATCTCACTGAGTGATATTGTCAGTATCAATACTCTGATCTCACTGAGTGATATTGTCAGTATCAATACTCTGATCTCACTGAGTGATATTGTCAGTATCAATACTCTGATCTCACTGAGTGATATTGTCAGTATCAATACTCTGATCTCACTGAGTGATATTGTCAGTATCAATACTCTGATCACACTGAGTGATATTGTCAGTATCAATACTCTGATCTCACTGAGTGATATTGTCAGTATCAATACTCTGATCTCACTGAGTGATATTGTCAGTATCAATATGCTGATCTCACTGAGTGATATTGTCAGTATCAATACTCTGATCTCACTGAGTGATATTGTCAGTATCAATACTCTGATCTCACTGAGTGATATTGTCAGTATCAATACTCTGATCTCACTGAGTGATATTGTCAGTATCAATACTCTGATCTCACTGAGTGATATTGTCAGTATCAACAGACTCACTCTAATAATAGCCAGTTTTAGCTTGACCATTCCCTGACAATAATTTATTTTTATCTGTAATTTAGAATTTTTTTCTTTGATCTCACCAAGTGTTATTGTCAGTATCAATGACCTGACTGATACTATCATCAGTGTGACCTCATCAGACATTAATATCATTGACAAATTATGGCTTTTTAGGAAAAGGCAATTGCATTTTTGTTTAGAAAATATAAAATCTAACAATGATCTCTTTAATAAAATTAACTTTATCTGGATGGACGTTAAACCAGCATACATTCAAACTGTAAACAAATCTATTCCACACAGAATTACTTGTGTGTAAGATTTTAAGGGACATCTGACTTTAAAAGTCTTTTTCATATTCCATGAATCAGTAAACCGTTACAGAATATCTGTGTCAGAAACTGGGGATATATAAAAATATGTCAACACTACTTGTACTGGGGATATATAAAATATGTCAACACTACTTGTACTGGGGATATATAAAATATGTCAACACTACTTGTACTGGGGATATATAAAATATGTCAACACTACTTGTACTGGGGATGTATAAAATATGTCAACACTACTTGTACTGGGGATATATAAAATATGTCAACACTACTTGTACTGGGGATATATAAAAATATGTCAACACTACTTGTACTGGGGATATATAAAATATGTCAACACTACTTGTACTGGGGATATATAAAATATGTCAACGCTACTTGTACTGGGGATATATAAAATATGTCAACACTACTTGTACTGGGGATATATAAAAATATGTCAACACTACTTGTACTGTGGATATATAAAATATGTCAACACTACTTGTACTGGGGATATATAAAATATGTCAACACTACTTGTACTGGGGATATATAAAATATGTCAACACTACTTGTACTGGGGATATATAAAAATATGTCAACACTACTTGTACTGGGGATATATAAAAATATGTCAACACTACTTGTACTGGGGATATATAAAAATATGTCAACACTACTTGTACTGGGGATATATAAAATATGTCAACACTACTTGTACTGGGGATATATAAAATATGTCAACACTACTTGTACTGGGGATATATAAAATATGTCAACACTACTTGTACTGGGGATATATAAAATATGTCAACACTACTTGTACTGGGGATATATAAAAATATGTCAACACTACTTGTACTGGGGATATATAAAATATGTCAACACTACTTGTACTGGGGATATATAAAATATGTCAACGCTACTTGTACTGGGGATATATAAAATATGTCAACACTACTTGTACTGGGGATATATAAAAATATGTCAACACTACTTGTACTGGGGATATATAAAATATGTCAACACTACTTGTACTGGGGATATATAAAATATGTCAACACTACTTGTACTGGGGATATATAAAATATGTCAACATTACTTGTACTGGGGATATATAAAATATGTCAACATTACTTGTACTGGGGATATATAAAATATGTCAACACTACTTGTACTGGGGATATATAAAATATGTCAACACTACTTGTACTGGGGATATATAAAAATATGTCAACACTACTTGTACTGGGGATATATAAAATATGTCAACACTACTTGTACTGGGGATATATAAAAATATGTCAACACTACTTGTACTGGGGATATATAAAATATGTCAACACTACTTGTACTGGGGATATATAAAATATGTCAACACTACTTGTACTGGGGATATATCAAAATAGGTTTGTTCTAAAAACAACTTTTTCTGGTAAATTTCCCTAAAAATTTAACTTTAAAAGGCATTCTGACCTTGAAATTCATGTTTATATTTGAAACTATACATCTTTCAAAGAATGTAATAGTAATGGTATTTCTCAGTCATTATATTGAACCTTTAATTTGAAGTACAAATATTCTGGAACCTCTAAAGTTATCTATCATTCCTTTGCTATTTAATCAAATTTGGCAGATTAAATGTAAAACATCATGAATATAAAATAATTACAGAAGACCACAAAGTATTCTGAACAAAAATAATAATGCACTTAATTCTACTTAATTTACAGGAAAAATGACCACTTGATTTATCATAATAACTAGAAGACGATAGGTTGTTTACAAATAAGGCCACAGATTGATAGACCAATGGCAGGCCAGGGATACCATTGAATGCTCTGTCATTGTTGCTGATAATGAACACCTCACAGTCATCCATTTTAACAACATGTTTAACATTAACAGTGTAATATATATCTATAAATATACATATAAGCAGTGTGATAGGTAAGGGCTTATATATAAACACCAAGAATAAGCTGTAATAAGCTATACATGGATAGTCGTGACATGGATGTGATATAAGAAGTCATTGTTTGTGTTCAATATAACTATCAATATATTCTAAAAGATCAAATTAATTAGTTTAACTTTAAAAATGTTTTTAAACGTTAAAATTTTAAAAAGAAATCATTTACAATTTTAATTTAAATATAAAATAGCTGAAAAAGATAATGAATTAAACCTGAAAATAGAGATAGAGAGAGAAAATAAATGAAGACTGATGTTGTCCTGACCAGGGCAGTTCTGTGTGTTACAATCTTGATGGTCTGTGTCATTTCCTGTACAGTTAGCTCCACCATAAAGAGGCTCAACACATGTCCTGTTCCTGTACTGTATTCCACCTCCACATGATACATCACAATCCTCCCATCCACTCCATGGATCCCAATATCCATCAACTATAAATAACATACACATCATCAGTTATCAACACAAGTCAAGTATTAGTGGTAAGTAAAGAAATAGAGATATATTACAGTATCTGGGTTATCTCCCTTTAGATAGTGTCAACTAGACCTTCTTTGCTTTGAAATTACATCTATGCAACACAAGAATCAGTGAGTAAGCTATTGTTGTTTGACACAAGAATCAGTGAGCGAGTAAGCTATTGTTGTTTGACACAAGAATCAGTGAAGCGAGTAAGCTATTGTTGTTTGACACAAGAATCAGTGAGTAAGTGAGCTATTGTTGTTTGACACAAGAATCAGTGAGTAAGCTATTGTTGTTTGACACAAGAATCAGTGAAGCGAGTAAGCTATTGTTGTTTGACACAAGAATCAGTGAGTAAGCTATTGTTGTTTGACACAAGAATCAGTGAAGCGAGTAAGCTATTGTTGTTTGACACAAGAATCAGTGAGTAAGCTATTGTTGTTTGACACAAGAATCAGTGAGTAAGCTATTGTTGTTTGACACAAGAATCAGTGAGTAAGCTATTGTTGTTTGACACAAGAATCAGTGAGTGAGCTATTGTTGTTTGACACAAGAATAAGTGAGTGAGCTATTGTTGTTTGACACAAGAATCAGTGAGTGAGTAAGCTAGTGTTGTTTGACACAAGAATCAGTGAGTAAGCTATTGTTGTTTGACACAAGAATCAGTGAGTAAACTATTGTTGTTTGACACAAGAATCAGTGAGTGAGTGAGCTATTGTTGTTTGACACAAGAATCAGTGAAGCAAGTAAGCTATTGTTGTTTGACACAAGAATCAGTGAAGCGAGTAAGTTATTGTTGCTTGACACAAGAATCAGTGAGCGAGTAAGCTATTGTTGTTTGACACAAGAATCAGTGAGTAAACTATTGTTGTTTGACACAAGAATCAGTGAGTAAGTTATTGTTGTTTGACACAAGAATCAGTGAGTGAGTAAGCTATTGTTGTTTGACACAAGAATCAGTGAAGCGAGTAAGCTATTGTTGTTTGACACAAGAATCAGTGAAGCGAGTGAGCTATTGTTGTTTGACACAAGAATCAGTGAAGCGAGTGAGCTATTGTTGTTTGACACAAGAATCAGTGAAGCGAGTGAGCTATTGTTGTTTGACACAAGAATCAGTGAAGCGAGTGAGCTATTGTTGTTTGACACAAGAATCAGTGAAGCGAGTAAGTTATTGTTGTTTGACACAAGAATCAGTGAAGCAAGTAAGCTATTGTTGTTTGACACAAGAATCAGTGAGTAAACTATTCTTGTTTGACACAAGAATCAGTGAGTAAGCTATTGTTGTTTGACACAAGAATCAGTGAGTGAGTAAGCTATTGATGTTTGACACAAAAATCAGTGAAGCGAGTAAGCTATTGTTGTTTGACACAAGAATCAGTGAAGCGAGTGAGCTATTGTTGTTTGACACAAGAATCAGTGAAGCGAGTGAGCTATTGTTGTTTGACACAAGAATCAGTGAAGCGAGTGAGCTATTGTTGTTTGACACAAGAATCAGTGAAGCGAGTGAGCTATTGTTGTTTGACACAAGAATCAGTGAAGTGAGTGAGCTATTGTTGTTTGACACAAGAATCAGTGAGTAAACTATTGTTGTTTGAACAATTGAGCAATTGTTCAGCTAAATCATGGCAAGAACATATTACTTATTAGTGAGTTGATAATGATATCTGTTTTGTACTTGATCAACATACTGAATTGGATTTTTATCAACAATCCACAGATTGATACATTTGTATGTCACTCCACTCTGACACAACAGATAGATATATTTGTATGTCGCTCCACTCTGACACAACAGATAGATACATTTGTATGTCGCTCCACTCTGACACAATATTCTCACTCAAAGCTAACCATTCTTTGCTCTTACTTCTTAATGCTGTGTTCTTAGAGAAGCAAAACATACTAATTCTATAGTCTTTGCTTTGACTGGATCTGGGTGGTAACATACGACTAAACATTAAATGTCATTGTTTTACACCAAACTCAACCCAAACATAGTAAAGGGAGATAAAAAACATTTAATGTCATTGTTTTACACCAAGCTCAACCCAAACATAGTAAAGGGAGATCAAAAACATTAAATGTCATTGTTTTACACCAAGCTCAACCCAAACATAGTAAAGGGAGATAAAAAACATTAAATGTCATTGTTTTACACCAAGCTCAACCCAAACATAGTAAAGGGAGATAAAAAACATTAAATGTCATTGTTTTACACCAAGCTCAACCCAAACATAGTAAAGGGAGATAAAAAACATTAAATGTCATTGTTTTACACCAAGCTCAACCCAAACATAGTAAAGGGAGATAAAAAACATTAAATGTCATTGTTTTACACCAAGCTCAACCCAAACATAGTAAAGGGAGATAAAAAACATTAAATGTCATTGTTTTACACCAAGTTCAACCCAAACATAGTAAAGGGAGATAAAAAACATTAAATGTCATTGTTTTACACCAAGCTCAACCCAAACATAGTAAAGGGAGATAAAAAACATTTAATGTCATTGTTTTACACCAAGCTCAACCCAAACATAGTAAAGGGAGATAAAAAACATTAAATGTCATTGTTTTACACCAAGCTCAACCCAAACATAGTAAAGGGAGATAAAAAACATTAAATGTCATTGTTTTACACCAAGCTCAACCCAAACATAGTAAAGGGAGATAAAAAACATTTAATGTCATTGTTTTACACCAAGCTCAACCCAAACATAGTAAAGGGAGATAAAAAACATTTAATGTCATTGTTTTACACCAAGCTCAACCCAAACATAGTAAAGGGAGATAAAAAACATTTAATGTCATTGTTTTACACCAAGCTCAACCCAAACATAGTAAAGGGAGATAAAAAACATTAAATGTCATTGTTTTACACCAAGCTCAACCCAAACATAGTAAAGGGAGATAAAAAACATTAAATGTCATTGTTTTACACCAAGCTCAACCCAAACATAGTAAAGGGAGATAAAAAACATTAAATGTCATTGTTTTACACCAAGCTCAACCCAAACATAGTAAAGGGAGATAAAAAACATTAAATGTCATTGTTTTACACCAAGCTCAACCCAAACATAGTAAAGGGAGATAAAAAACATTAAATGTCATTGTTTTACACCAAGCTCAACCCAAACATAGTAAAGGGAGATAAAAAACATTAAATGTCATTGTTTTACACCAAGCTCAACCCAAACATAGTAAAGGGAGATAAAAAACATTTAATGTCATTGTTTTACACCAAGCTCAACCCAAACATAGTAAAGGGAGATACAAAACATTAAATGTCATTGTTTTACACCAAGCTAAACCCAAACATAGTAAAGGGAGATAAAAAACATTTAATGTCATTGTTTTACACCAAGCTCAACCCAAACATAGTAAAGGGAGATAAAAAACATTAAATGTCATTGTTTTACACCAAGCTCAACCCAAACATAGTAAAGGGAGATAAAAAACATTAAATGTCATTGTTTTACACCAAGCTCAACCCAAACATAGTAAAGGGAGATAAAAAACATTAAATGTCATTGTTTTACACCAAGCTCAACCCAAACATAGTAAAGGGAGATAAAAAACATTAAATGTCATTGTTTTACACCAAGCTCAACCCAAACATAGTAAAGGGAGATAAAAAACATTAAATGTCATTGTTTTACACCAAGCTCAACCCAAACATAGTAAAGGGAGATAAAAAACATTTAATGTCATTGTTTTACACCAAGCTCAACCCAAACATAGTAAAGGGAGATAAAAAACATTAAATGTCATTGTTTTACACCAAGCTCAACTCAAACATAGTAAAGGGAGATAAAAAAACATTAAATGTCATTGTTTTACACCAAGCTCAACCCAAACATAGTAAAGGGAGATAAAAAACATTAAATGTCATTGTTTTACACCAAGCTCAACCCAAACATAGTAAAGGGAGATAAAAAACATTTAATGTCATTGTTTTACACCAAGCTCAACCCAAACATAGTAAAGGGAGATAAAAAACATTAAATGTCATTGTTTTACACCAAGCTCAACCCAAACATAGTAAAGGGAGATAAAAAACATTAAATGTCATTGTTTTACACCAAGCTCAACCCAAACATAGTAAAGGGAGATAAAAACATTAAATGTCATTGTTTTACACCAAGCTCAACCCAAACATAGTAAAGGGAGATAAAAAACATTTAATGTCATTGTTTTACACCAAGCTCAACCCAAACATAGTAAAGGGAGATAAAAAACATTAAATGTCATTGTTTTACACCAAGCTCAACCCAAACATAGTAAAGGGAGATAAAAAACATTAAATGTCATTGTTTTACACCAAGCTCAACCCAAACATAGTAAAGGGAGATAAAAAACATTAAATGTCATTGTTTTACACCAAGTTCAACCCAAACATAGTAAAGGGAGATAAAAAACATTAAATGTCATTGTTTTACACCAAGCTCAACCCAAACATAGTAAAGGGAGATAAAAAACATTTAATGTCATTGTTTTATACCAAGCTCAACCCAAACATAGTAAAGGGAGATAAAAAACATTAAATGTCATTGTTTTACACCAAGCTCAACCCAAACATAGTAAAGGGAGATAAAAAACATTTAATGTCATTGTTTTACACCAAGCTCAACCCAAACATAGTAAAGGGAGATCAAAAACATTAAATGTCATTGTTTTACACCAAGCTCAACCCAAACATAGTAAAGGGAGATAAAAAACATTAAATGTCATTGTTTTACACCAAGCTCAACCCAAACATAGTAAAGGGAGATAAAAAACATTAAATGTCATTGTTTTACACCAAGCTCAACCCAAACATAGTAAAGGGAGATAAAAAACATTAAATGTCATTGTTTTACACCAAGCTCAACCCAAACATAGTAAAGGGAAATAAAAAACATTTAATGTCATTGTTTTACACCAAGCTCAACCCAAACATAGTAAAGGGAGATAAAAAACATTAAATGTCATTGTTTTACACCAAGCTCAACCCAAACATAGTAAAGGGAGATAAAAAAAAAACTATCAAAAGGAGAAAAAACATGCGTACACTTAAATAAGCTTAGTTTCTTGCTATAAATCGTCTATTTCTTGAAATGTTGTTTATAATTGTCTAAGATATGTCATTATGGACGTTAGTGTTTACAAACAATAAATACATACTTGGACAAGGATTATCACTACAGACTTTGCTTTGTTGATCAGGTCCAGTACAATTACTACCACCATAGTATGGTCCATCGCAGGACCTGTACCTCCAATGTATACCTCCTCCACAGGTAACATTACAGGTATCCCAACTACTCCAGTCTACCCATACTCCATTAACTGTAATATAGGAGAAGGATTAATATAAGTGTTACTCTTGTTTCTGAATTCTATGTTTTATTGTATTATGAATAGAAAGTTTGCACTATTTATCAATAAAATCAACTGTAATATAAACATGATAACTGACAATGATATACACAAATTATAAAACATATCAAGTCTCAAATTGTAGAATACAAATGTAATTAAAAACATCCACATAAAATTATTAAAAATGCCCACAAAAACTTGGTTAACTGTTACGGAACATCTGTATCACAAATTACCATGGATATGTTCCATTTGTGATAATCACAACCTGTTCCTTTTCTCATACATGACTCATCACCGGGTTTTGTAACAAAAGGAAAACAATGGGTTACACTAGTGGAACAGGATAGCTTATCCATCCATAGTATCCATGGTTTTTAGTGGGTTTCTTGCTGCTTGACATGTAGTTTTCTGTGTAGTGTTTTGTAGATCATTGTTAATCTTTTTGACCATTGTATTACCTGTTCCTAATTGATTTACTACCCCTCTGATTACTCCTTTGGTATCTTCAAACTTTTCTTTTAAAACACTCACAAAGAAGGATTTGCTGAAATTATTATGTTAGTTGATGATATTACAATTCTTTCTATAGATGTCATTTTTTATCATATTTTATGAATTAATCTTGTTTTAATCTTCATTGACTGTTACCATGGTATTTCTTGAAGGTGTCATATATTAAACTGTTATTTTCAATGAGAAAGTGTCTTCACGTTTTTCAGTGAATCAATATTATATCTGGTTTATATATTACATGAGAGCCAGAATATCTTATCTTGAATAATTAAGTAACTATATACAACTATGTACATGTATAGTTAATATAAAGGTTTATTACAGCTAAAATGTCACTCTATTAACTTACTTGGACATTCCATTTCATTACAGGATTGTGTTTCATTAAATGCTCCATTACAAGGAGCACCATGATAATAAGGTCCATTACAGGATCTATTTCTCCACTGTTCCCCTCCTCCACAACTCACATTACAAGGGTACCAGTCACTCCATTCACTGAAGATCCCATCAACTATAATAAGAAAATGAGTGAGTGAGTGATTGTTGTTTAATGCCAAATCAGCATTGTTTCAGCCTTATCATGGCAAGAACAAGTTACTTCTTGATGAGATGTTTTGTACTAGACCAACATGCTGAGTCAAATTTTTATAGCAACATAGCAACAACTGTCCACAGGTAGACATGTCGCTCCACTGTGAAACATTATCCTGACTCCTAACTAGTTGTTGTTCTTCTCCTTAATGCTGCATTCAATGAGTGATAAAACCCATGATCTACAGCACTCGAGTCAACTTAATGCTGCATGCTCATTCAACGAGTGATAAAACCCATGATCTACAGCACTCGAGTCAACTTAATGCTGCATGCTCATTCAACGAGTGATAAAACCCATCATCTACAGCACTCGAGTCAACTTAATGCTGCATGCTCATTCAGCGAGTGATAAAACCCATGATCTACAGCACTCGAGTCAACTTAATGCCGCATGCTCATTCAGCGAGTGATAAAACCCATGATCTACAGCACTCGAGTCAACTTAATGCTGCATGCTCATTCAGCGAGTGATAAAACCCATGATCTACAGCACTCGAGTCAACTTAATGCTGCATGCTCATTCAGCGAGTGATAAAACCCATCATCTACAGCACTTGAGTTAACTTAATGCTGCATGCTCATTCAGCGAGTGATAAAACCCATGATCTACAGCACTCGAGTCAACTTAATGCCGCATGCTCATTCAGCGAGTGATAAAACCCATGATCTACAGCACTCGAGTCAACTTAATGCTGCATGCTCATTCAGCGAGTGATAAAACCCATGATCTACAGCACTCGAGTCAACTTAATGCTGCATGCTCATTCAGCGAGTGATAAAACCCATCATCTACAGCACTCGAATCAACTTAATGCTGCATGCTCATTCAGCGAGTGATAAAACCCATGATCTACAGCACTCGAGTCAACTTAATGCTGCATGCTCATTCAGCGAGTGATAAAACCCATCATCTACAGCACTCGAGTCAACTTAATGCTGCATGCTCATTCAGCGAGTGATAAAACCCATGATCTACAGCACTCGAGTCAACTTAATGCCGCATGCTCATTCAGCGAGTGATAAAACCCATGATCTACAGCACTCGAGTCAACTTAATGCTGCATGCTCATTCAGCGAGTGATAAAACCCATCATCTACAGCACTTGAGTTAACTTAATGCTGCATGCTCATTCAGCGAGTGATAAAACCCATGATCTACAGCACTCGAGTCAACTTAATGCCGCATGCTCATTCAGCGAGTGATAAAACCCATGATCTACAGCACTCGAGTCAACTTAATGCTGCATGCTCATTCAGCGAGTGATAAAACCCATCATCTACAGCACTCGAGTCAACTTAATGCTGCATGCTCATTCAGCGAGTGATAAAACCCATCATCTACAGCACTCGAATCAACTTAATGCTGCATGCTCATTCAGCGAGTGATAAAACCCATGATCTACAGCACTCGAGTCAACTTAATGCTGCATGCTCATTCAGCGAGTGATAAAACCCATCATCTACAGCACTCGAGTCAACTTAATGCTGCATGCTCATTCAGCGAGTGATAAAACCCATGATCTATAGCACTCGAGTCAATTTAATGCTGCATGCTCATTCAACGAGTGATAAAACCCATGATCTACAGCACTCGAGTCAACTTAATGCTGCATGCTCATTCAGCGAGTGATAAAACCCATGATCTACAGCACTCGAGTCAACTTAATGCCGCATGCTCATTCAGCGAGTGATAAAACCCATGATCTACAGCACGCGAGTCAACTTAATGCTGCATGCTCATTCAACGAGTGATAAAACCCATGATCTACAGCACGCGAGTCAACTTAATGCTGCATGCTCATTCAACGAGTGATAAAACCCATGATCTACAGCACTCGAGTCAACTTAATGCTGCATGCTCATTCAGCGAGTGATAAAACCCATCATCTACAGCACTCGAGTCAACTTAATGCTGCATGCTCATTCAGCGAGTGATAAAACCCATGATCTACAGCACTCGAGTCAACTTAATGCTGCATGCTCATTCAGCGAGTGATAAAACCCATGATCTATAGCACTAGAGTCAACTTAATGCTGCATGCTCATTCAACGAGTGATAAAACCCATGATCTACAGCACTCGAGTCAACTTAATGCTGCATGCTCATTCAGCGAGTGATAAAACCCATGATCTACTGCACTCGAGTCAACTTAATGCTGCATGCTCATTCAGCGAGTGATAAAACCCATCATCTACAGCACTCGAGTCAACTTAATGCTGCATGCTCATTCAGCGAGTGATAAAACCCATGATCTACAGCACTCGAGTCAACTTAATGCTGCATGCTCATTCAGCGAGTGATAAAACCCATGATCTACACCACTCGAGTCAACTTAATGCTGCATGCTCATTCAGCGAGTGATAAAACCCATGATCTATAGCACTAGAGTCAACTTAATGCCGCATGCTCATTCAGCGAGTGATAAAACCCATGATCTACAGCACTCGAGTCAACTTAATGCTGCACGCTCATTCAGCGAGTGATAAAACCCATGATCTACAGCACTCAAGTCAACTTAATGCTGCATGCTCATTCAGCGAGTGATAAAACCCATCATCTACAGCACTCGAGTCAACTTAATGCTGCATGCTCATTCAGCGAGTGATAAAACCCATGATCTACTGCACTCGAGTCAACTTAATGCTGCATGCTCATTCAGCGAGTGATAAAACCCATCATCTACAGCACTCGAGTCAACTTAATGCTGCATGCTCATTCAGCGAGTGATAAAACCCATGATCTACTGCACTCGAGTCAACTTAATGCTGCATGCTCATTCAGCGAGTGATAAAACCCATGATCTACAGCACTCGAGTCAACTTAATGCTGCACGCTCATTCAGCGAGTGATAAAACCCATGATCTACAGCACTCGAGTCAACTTAATGCTGCATGCTCATTCAGCGAGTGATAAAACCCATGATCTACAGCACTCGAGTCAACTTAATGCTGCATGCTCATTCAGCGAGTGATAAAACCCATGATCTACAGCACTCGATTCAACTTAATGCCGCATGCTCATTCAGCGAGTGATAAAACCCATGATCTACAGCACTCGAGTCAACTTAATGCTGCATGCTCATTCAGCGAGTGATAAAACCCATGATCTACAGCACTCGAGTCAACTTAATGCTGCATGCTCATTCAGCGAGTGATAAAACCCATGATCTATAGCACTCGATTCAACTTAATGCCGCATGCTCATTCAGCGAGTGATAAAACCCATGATCTACAGCACTCGAGTCAACTTAATGCTGCATGCTCATTCAGCGAGTGATAAAACCCATGATCTACAGCACTCGAGTCAACTTAATGCTGCATGCTCATTCAGCGAGTGATAAAACCCATGATCTACAGCACTCGAGTCAACTTAATGCTGCACGCTCATTCAGCGAGTGATAAAACCCATGATCTACAGCACTCGAGTCAACTTAATGCTGCACGCTCATTCAGCGAGTGATAAAACCCATGATCTACAGCACTCGAGTCAACTTAATGCTGCATGCTCATTCAGCGAGTGATAAAACCCATCATCTACAGCACTCGAGTCAACTTAATGCTGCATGCTCATTCAGCGAGTGATAAAACCCATGATCTACAGCACTCGAGTCAACTTAATGCTGCATGCTCATTCAGCGAGTGATAAAACCCATGATCTACAGCACTCGAGTCAACTTAATGCTGCATGCTCATTCAGCGAGTGATAAAACCCATGATCTACAGCACTCGAGTCAACTTAATGCTGCATGCTCATTCAGCGAGTGATAAAACCCATCATCTACAGCACTCGAGTCAACTTAATGCTGCATGCTCATTCAGCGAGTGATAAAACCCATGATCTACAGCACTCGAGTCAACTTAATGCTGCATGCTCATTCAGCGAGTGATAAAACCCATGATCTACAGCACTCGAGTCAACTTAATGCTGCATGCTCATTCAGCGAGTGATAAAACCCATGATCTATAGCACTAGAGTCAACTTAATGCTGCATGCTCATTCAGCGAGTGATAAAACCCATGATCTACAGCACTCGAGTCAACTTAATGCTGCATGCTCATTCAGCGAGTGATAAAACCCATCATCTACAGCACTCGAGTCAACTTAATGCTGCATGCTCATTCAGCGAGTGATAAAACCCATGATCTATAGCACTAGAGTCAACTTAATGCTGCATGCTCATTCAGCGAGTGATAAAACCCATGATCTATAGCACTAGAGTCAACTTAATGCTGCATGCTCATTCAACGAGTGATAAAACCCATGATCTACAGCACTCGAGTCAACTTAATGCTGCATGCTCATTCAGCGAGTGATAAAACCCATGATCTACAGCACTCGAGTCAACTTAATGCTGCATGCTCATTCAGCGAGTGATAAAACCCATGATCTACAGCACTCGAGTCAACTTAATGCTGCATGCTCATTCAGCGAGTGATAAAACCCATGATCTACAGCACTCGAGTCAACTTAATGCTACATGCTCATTCAGCGAGTGATAAAACCCATCATCTACAGCACTCGAGTCAACTTAATGCTGCATGCTCATTCAGCGAGTGATAAAACCCATGATCTACAGCACTCGAGTCAACTTAATGCCGCATGCTCATTCAGCGAGTGATAAAACCCATGATCTACAGCACTCGAGTCAACTTAATGCTGCATGCTCATTCAGCGAGTGATAAAACCCATGATCTACAGCACTCGAGTCAACTTAATGCTGCATGCTCATTCAGCGAGTGATAAAACCCATGATCTACAGCACTCGAGTCAACTTAATGCTGCATGCTCATTCAGCGAGTGATAAAACCCATGATCTACAGCACTCGAGTCAACTTAATGCTGCACGCTCATTCAGCGAGTGATAAAACCCATGATCTACAGCACTCGAGTCAACTTAATGCTGCATGCTCATTCAGCGAGTGATAAAACCCATGATCTACAGCACTCGAGTCAACTTAATGCTGCATGCTCATTCAGCGAGTGATAAAACCCATGATCTACAGCACTCGAGTCAACTTAATGCTGCATGCTCATTCAGCGAGTGATAAAACCCATGATCTACAGCACTCGAGTCAACTTAATGCTGCATGCTCATTCAGCGAGTGATAAAACCCATCATCTACAGCACTCGAGTCAACTTAATGCTGCATGCTCATTCAGCGAGTGATAAAACCCATGATCTACAGCACTCGAGTCAACTTAATGCTGCATGCTCATTCAGCGAGTGATAAAACCCATGATCTACAGCACGCGAGTCAACTTAATGCTGCATGCTCATTCAACGAGTGATAAAACCCATGATCTACAGCACTCGAGTCAACTTAATGCTGCATGCTCATTCAGCGAGTGATAAAACCCATGATCTATAGCACTAGAGTCAACTTAATGCTGCATGCTCATTCAGCGAGTGATAAAACCCATCATCTACAGCACTCGAGTCAACTTAATGCTGCATGCTCATTCAGCGAGTGATAAAACCCATCATCTACAGCACTCGAGTCAACTTAATGCTGCATGCTCATTCAGCGAGTGATAAAACCCATGATCTATAGCACTAGAGTCAACTTAATGCTGCATGCTCATTCAGCGAGTGATAAAACCCATGATCTATAGCACTAGAGTCAACTTAATGCTGCATGCTCATTCAACGAGTGATAAAACCCATGATCTACAGCACTCGAGTCAACTTAATGCCGCATGCTCATTCAGCGAGTGATAAAACCCATGATCTACAGCACTCGAGTCAACTTAATGCTGCACGCTCATTCAGCGAGTGATAAAACCCATGATCTACAGCACTCGAGTCAACTTAATGCTGCATGCTCATTCAGTGAGTGATAAAACCCATGATCTACAGCACTCGAGTCAACTTAATGCTGCATGCTCATTCAGCGAGTGATAAAACCCATGATCTACAGCACTCGAGTCAACTTAATGCTGCATGCTCATTCAGCGAGTGATAAAACCCATGATCTACAGCACTCGAGTCAACTTAATGCTGCATGCTCATTCAGCGAGTGATAAAACCCATGATCTACAGCACTCGAGTCAACTTAATGCTGCATGCTCATTCAGCGAGTGATAAAACCCATGATCTACAGCACTCGAGTCAACTTAATGCTGCATGCTCATTCAGCGAGTGATAAAACCCATCATCTACAGCACTCGAGTCAACTTAATGCTGCATGCTCATTCAGCGAGTGATAAAACCCATCATCTACAGCACTCGAGTCAACTTAATGCTGCATGCTCATTCAGCGAGTGATAAAACCCATCATCTACAGCACTCGAGTCAACTTAATGCTGCATGCTCATTCAGCGAGTGATAAAACCCATGATCTACAGCACTCGAGTCAACTTAATGCTGCATGCTCATTCAGCGAGTGATAAAACCCATCATCTACAGCACTCGAGTCAACTTAATGCTGCATGCTCATTCAGCGAGTGATAAAACCCATCATCTACAGCACTCGAGTCAACTTAATGCTGCATGCTCATTCAGCGAGTGATAAAACCCATGATCTACAGCACTCGAGTCAACTTAATGCTGCATGCTCATTCAGCGAGTGATAAAACCCATGATCTACAGCACTCGAGTCAACTTAATGCTGCATGCTCATTCAGCGAGTGATAAAACCCATCATCTACAGCACTCGAGTCAACTTAATGCTGCATGCTCATTCAGCGAGTGATAAAACCCATCATCTACAGCACTCGAGTCAACTTAATGCTGCATGCTCATTCAGCGAGTGATAAAACCCATGATCTACAGCACTCGAGTCAACTTAATGCTGCATGCTCATTCAGCGAGTGATAAAACCCATCATCTACAGCACTCGAGTCAACTTAATGCTGCATGCTCATTCAGCGAGTGATAAAACCCATCATCTACAGCACTCGAGTCAACTTAATGCTGCATGCTCATTCAGCGAGTGATAAAACCCATGATCTACAGCACTCGAGTCAACTTAATGCTGCATGCTCATTCAACGAGTGATAAAACCCATGATCTACAGCACTCGAGTCAACTTAATGCTGCATGCTCATTCAGCGAGTGATAAAACCCATGATCTACAGCACTCGAGTCAACTTAATGCTGCATGCTCATTCAGCGAGTGATAAAACCCATGATCTACAGCACTCGAGTCAACTTAATGCTGCATGCTCATTCAGCGAGTGATAAAACCCATGATCTACAGCACTCGAGTCAACTTAATGCTGCATGCTCATTCAGCGAGTGATAAAACCCATCATCTACAGCACTCGAGTCAACTTAATGCTGCATGCTCATTCAGCGAGTGATAAAACCCATGATCTACAGCACTCGAGTCAACTTAATGCTGCATGCTCATTCAGCGAGTGATAAAACCCATGATCTACAGCACTCGAGTCAACTTAATGCTGCATGCTCATTCAACGAGTGATAAAACCCATGATCTACAGCACTCGAGTCAACTTAATGCTGCATGCTCATTCAGCGAGTGATAAAACCCATCATCTACAGCACTCGAGTCAACTTAATGCTGCATGCTCATTCAGCGAGTGATAAAACCCATCATCTACAGCACTCGAGTCAACTTAATGCTGCATGCTCATTCAGCGAGTGATAAAACCCATCATCTACAGCACTCGAGTCAACTTAATGCTGCATGCTCATTCAGCGAGTGATAAAACCCATGATCTATAGCACTCGAGTCAACTTAATGCTGCATGCTCATTCAGCGAGTGATAAAACCCATCATCTACAGCACTCGAGTCAACTTAATGCTGCATGCTCATTCAGCGAGTGATAAAACCCATGATCTACAGCACTCGAGTCAACTTAATGCTGCATGCTCATTCAGCGAGTGATAAAACCCATGATCTATAGCACTCGAGTCAACTTAATGCTGCATGCTCATTCAACGAGTGATAAAACCCATGATCTACAGCACTCGAGTCAACTTAATGCTGCATGCTCATTCAGCGAGTGATAAAACCCATGATCTACAGCACTCGAGTCAACTTAATGCTGCATGCTCATTCAGCGAGTGATAAAACCCATCATCTACAGCACGCGAGTCAACTTAATGCTGCATGCTCATTCAGCGAGTGATAAAACCCATCATCTACAGCACTCAAGTCAACTTAATGCTGCATGCTCATTCAGCGAGTGATAAAACCCATGATCTATAGCACTCGAGTCAACTTAATGCTGCATGCTCATTCAGCGAGTGATAAAACCCATCATCTACAGCACTCGAGTCAACTTAATGCTGCATGCTCATTCAGCGAGTGATAAAACCCATGATCTACAGCACTCGAGTCAACTTAATGCTGCATGCTCATTCAGCGAGTGATAAAACCCATGATCTATAGCACTCGAGTCAACTTAATGCTGCATGCTCATTCAACGAGTGATAAAACCCATGATCTACAGCACTCGAGTCAACTTAATGCTGCATGCTCATTCAGCGAGTGATAAAACCCATCATCTACAGCACTCGAGTCAACTTAATGCTGCATGCTCATTCAGCGAGTGATAAAACCCATCATCTACAGCACTCGAGTCAACTTAATGCTGCATGCTCATTCAGCGAGTGATAAAACCCATGATCTACAGCACTCGAGTCAAGAACAATAACAATAACAATAACAATAACAATAACAATAACTACACCTAGGTGTTTATAACAGAAGAATATTGTAAACTAAATAATATTTGTCACAAATAATTGAAAAATTAAGCAGTCACATACCCGTACAAGTCTCTTAATCAAGAAATGTTTCTGTGCAAGCTTTGTTCCAATTTCATAAAATATATTTGTTCCAAACAGAAAATATATATATATATATATATATATATATATATATATGTTCTTAAGTTAGAAAATTTGATACACTGACACAATTTTCAGTGGAAAAGATAGTATACAGAAGCATGTGGACGTAATTCTCTACAATATACTATAACTATACCTGGACAGTGGTGAGTGTTACACTCCTGTATCTCTGTATCACTACCATTACACATCATCCCTCCATAATAAGGACCAATACATGTCCTATTTCTTGACTGACTTCCATTACCACAGCTTAATGAGCATGAACTCCATGATTCCCAATCATTCCACACACCGTCAACTAAAATAACAATGAAATAGGAATGAAGCATATTGTTGTTGATAAGATTAATACATATTTTGTATATTTCTTTGCAAGGTATTGAATTAATTAGATGATATTATTACAAGTTCAAATAAATTACCAAAGAATTGAAATTATATTAACTTGGACATTTCTGACATGATATGACTGGTACTTGTATATTTTCTTGGTATAGGTATAGGATATATGGGTATAAGATACCAGTATATTATACCTTCTGATATTACCTTGACCATGACCTCTAATGGTAACTTACCTGGAAATTTCTGACAAGATATGACTGGTACTTGTATATTTTCTGGGTATAGGATACCAGTATATTATAGTGATATTACCTTGACCATGACCTCTAAAGGTAACTTACCTGGATATTTCTGACATGATATGACTGGTACTTGTATATTTTCTGGATATAGGATACCAGTATATTATAATTTCTGATATTACCTTCAGCATGACCTCTAATGGTAACTTACCTGGAAATTTCTGACAAGATATGACTGGTACTTGTATATTTTCTGGGTATAGGATACCAGTATATTATAGTGATATTACCTTGAGCATGACCTCTAAAGGTAAATTACCTGGACATTCCTGATCATTACATGACTGGTACTGTGTATTATTCCCTTGACATTGGGAGCCGTTATAGAATGGTCCTTGACATCCCCTTGACCTTGACTGTATTCCACCCCCACATGTCGTATCACATGTACCCCATTCTATCCATTCCTTCCACACTCCATCAACTGTCCAGTAAAATCAAAATATTGTTTTAAGTCAACATATAAAAACACTTTTATTTTCTCTGCTGTTGCCATATTTTTATACATTTTTAATTATTCATTTTTGTTAAATACAAAAGATGAAATATCAATTTAGGCTGCCATTTCTATAGCATAGAATGAACAAGAACAGATTGTAATTATATAGTGCCATTAAATACTACACATTCTAAGTTATAAATAGGAATAAAAGAAAACTACTCTTTTATAGGATTACTCCTTGTATTCAACTTTAACTTAACACTAAAACATTACATTGTAAGTGTAAAACCTTTCACTAATCTATTATAGAATGCTGTTCTCCTATTGTTTTAGACCCTTAACTAATAATTGTGCAAAAAAATCAAAAAGGAATTTTGCTAAGAGTAAAATCACAAATACATGGCTTGAATTGTGATTTGGAAACCAAAATTTGACAACATTCATCCCATCTCTTTGGATGAGAGTAAATACCCAAATAATATCATTATATAAATCAGAAAAGGATAACTCTATACAGAATTTAGTCCAAAGATCTGAAATACGAACATATAGACAATGTACAAATAATTGATCTTAAATGTTATAATTTGATGCAGAATTATGTTTCTACATTTCAATGTTTTAATCAAATTGTGACATTTGTGAAAACAGTAGTGAAAACTCATATATTCACTTTGGTTTCTACGTTTTCACTAATCATGCATGGAAGCTAAGAAATTAATAGTCCACTCAAAAAGCAAATTAAAGTTAAAAAATAAAAGCAACAAAGAAACCATAAATTTAACCTGTAAGAAGAAAAAGAGAACATTAATGACATGTAGTATTCTACAATAGATCTTTTACACATTTCTGATTTCATTCTAAAACTGCACATTTTTTTTTGTTATATCTGTTATGACTGACCAATGATATCTGTTCTAACAAGAGCAACAACTGGCCAATGATATCCGTTCTAACAATAGCAACGACTGGCCAATGATATCTGTTCTAACAAGAGCAACGACTGGCCAATGATATCTGTTCTAACAAGAGCAACGACTGGCCAATGATATCTGTTCTAACAAGAGCAATGACTGGCCAATGATACCTGTTCTAACAAGATCAACAACTGGCCAATGATATCTGTTCTAACAAGAGCAACGACTGGCCAATGATATCTGTTCTAACAAGAACAACGACTGGCCAATGATATCTGTTCTAACAAGAGCAACAACTGGCCAATGATATCTGTTCTAACAAGAGCAACGACTGGTCAATGATACCTGTTCTAACAAGATCAACAACTGGCCAATGATATCTGTTCTAACAAGAGCAACGACTGGCCAATGATATCTGTTCTAACAAGAGCAACGACTGGCCAATGATATCTGTTCTAACAAGAGCAACGACTGGCCAGTGATATCTGTTCTAACAAGAGCAACGACTGGCCAATGATATCTGTTCTAACAAGAGCAATGACTGGCCAAAGATATCTGTTCTAACAAGAGCAACGACTGGCCAATGATATCTGTTCTAACAAGAGCAATGACTGGCCAAAGATATCTGTTCTAACAAGAGCAACGACTGGCAAATTATATCTGTTCTAACAAGAGCAACGACTGGCCAATGATATCTGTTCTAACAAGAGCAACGACTGGCCAATGATATCTGTTCTAACAAGAGCAACGACTGGCCAATGATATCTGTTCTAACAAGAGCAACGACTGGCCAATGATATCTGTTCTAACAAGAGCAGCGACTGGCCAATGATATCTGTTCTAACAAGAGCAATGACTGGCCAATGATATCTGTTCTAACAAGAGCAACGACTGGTCAATGATATCTGTTCTAACAAGAGCAACGACTGGCCAATGATATCTGTTCTAACAAGAGCAACGACTGGCCAATGATATCTGTTCTAACAAGAGCAACGACTGGCCAGTGATATCTGTTCTAACAAGAGCAACGACTGGCCAATGATATCTGTTCTAACAAGAGCAATGACTGGCCAAAGATATCTGTTCTAACAAGAGCAACGACTGGCCAATGATATCTGTTCTAACAAGAGCAACGACTGGCCAATGATATCTGTTCTAACAAGAGCAACGACTGGCCAATGATATCTGTTCTAACAAGAGCAACGACTGGCCAATGATATCTGTTCTAACAAGAGCAACGACTGGCCAATGATATCTGTTCTAACAAGAGCAGCGACTGGCCAATGATATCTGTTCTAACAAGAGCAACGACTGGCCAATGATATCTGTTCTAACAAGAGCAACGACTGGTCAATGATATCTGTTCTAACAAGAGCAACGACTGGCCAATGATATCTGTTCTAACAAGAGCAACGACTGGCCAATGATATCTGTTCTAACAAGAGCAACGACTGGCCAATGATATCTGTTCTAACAAGAGCAACGGAAAGGACAAAGAATTTAAGAATAATTTTCTTATAATTTGTAGATTTTAAACCTTGTAAACAAATCAGAGGATATTTTTATAGCAAATAGAAAATTCACAATTTGTTACAACATTAAAAACATCACAGAATAATAAATGTTATCTCATTGAACTTTACATGAAAGCAGACCCTTTTGCCTGCCTTAAAGGGAATTAACTCTTATTAAAACAAGGAAGTAAATTAATCTACACATTCTGTTTATCAAAAGGGAAAATGATCAAATAAAGGACTTCATAAAAAAAATCATTTCATAATCTAAAAATGGTGGAAATAATTTGAAAATATAGAAACTGGGGGAAAATAAAAATAAAAAGATATCTTTTTCTATATGAAGGATATATGAAAATCAAATTTAAACAAATATTTGGGTATTATTTCTAAGAATGGGATAAAAGTGAAAAGAAATGTTGGGGTATTATATTTATATTATTTTGTTGTGATATATAATGAATAATAAATGTCACATGACCAAGGAGAAATACTAGACCGAATAATCTGTCTCTTGTGTGTTTATATTTGTCATTATATATTTCCTTTTTATTATTTAGACATTTATTTATTCTATTTTTTTCTGCCACACTAATAAATGTCCAAATAATAAAAAGGAAATATATAATGACAAATATAAACACACAAGAGACAGATTATTGGGTCTAGGAGAAATACCTACTTGGACAATATTCTGTATTACAATCTTTACTCTCACTGCCAGTACCATTACATTCTAAACCTCCATAGAGAGGCTGAACACAGTCACGTGACCTCCACTGAAGTCCTCCACCGCAGGTCACGTTACAGATATCCCATTCACTCCAGTCTTTCCAATATCCATCCACTACAAAACAAAAAACCAACATACTCTATATATATACCATTCAAAACATGCATCACCTGTGTTATACAGAAGTCTAACAAAAAACCAACATACTCTATATATATACCATTCAAAACATGCATCACCTGTGATATACAGAAGTTTAACAATAATCTGGTCTAGTTAAGAATTCTTCATTGATATACATAGGACTAAGTTTGCTTGTTTGTTTGATGGTGTTTAACACCACTTTCAACAATATTTCAGTTATATCATGGAGGTTACATAGGAATAAGATCTTATAACACGTCTACATTTCTATATAACAAATATATTTGTTCCAATTCCTGTCTTTAGTCAATTTGGAATGCAATCCACCTCTTTGTAATAGAATGGCTCTTGGTCAACAATATATATATATTATGATAGATCAAGTATGAACTCTGATCAACAGTATATATATATTATAATAGACCAAGTATGAACTCTGATCAACAGTATATATATTATAATAGTCCAAGTATGAACTTTGATCAACAATATATATATATTATAATAGACCAAGTATGAACTCTGATCAACAATATATATATTATAATAGACCAAGTATGAACTCTGATCAACAATATATATATATTATAATATGTCAAGTATGAACTCTGATCAACAGTATATATATTATGATAGTCCAAGTATGAACTTTGATCAACAGTATATATATTATAATAGACCAAGTATGAACTCTGATCAACAATATATATATTATGATAGACCAAGTATGAACTCTGATCAACAATATATATATATTATAATAGACCAAGTATGAACTCTGATCAACAATATATATATATTATAATAGACCAAGTATGAACTCTGATCAACAATATAATAGACCAAGTATGAACTTTGATCAACAATATATATATTATAATAGACCAAGTATGAACTTTGATCAACAATATATATATATTATAATAGACCAAGTATGAACTTTGATCAACAGTATATATATTATGATAGACCAAGTATGAACTCTGATCAACAATATATATATATTATGATAGACCAAGTATGAACTCTGATCAACAATATATATATATTATAATAGACCAAGTATGAACTCTGATCAACAATATAATAGACCAAGTATGAACTTTGATCAACAATATATATATTATAATAGACCAAGTATGAACTTTGATCAACAATATATATATATTATAATAGACCAAGTATGAACTCTGATCAACAATATATATATATTATGATAGACCAAGTATGAACTCTGATCAACAGTATATATATTATGATAGTCCAAGTATGAACTTTGATCAACAATATATATATTATAATAGACCAAGTGGCAAGTATGAACTCAATGCATTTTGAATCTGAATTACAATTGTAAAACCAAATCAGAATTAAATGCGGTGATGTGAATGATATTTCATTTATAATTTGAATTACAAAATCATTTGTCAATGAATGTATAATGAGAAACATATTATATTTAACATTTCTGATGGTGCACTTTAATGTATTACTGATGTTTTATAATGGCATATTGCTCACAGTTTTCTGGGTTTTTCAGTTTTTTTTAAATGTTCTACATGGATTTAAATTAGCTTTATAGTTTCAGCATGAAACCAAATCTTTGAGAATTCATTGGCCGAACACAATGACTTGCTTTCTGATGTGTAATTCTGAAGTAATTATTTCTATGCTATTTTTTTCATTGTTTATTTATTATTTCATTGCCAAACAAAAAAATCACAGAAAGACTATCATATACGTGAAAAGATGTTGAATAAGGAAAATTCCACCTGATAGGTTACATATTATAAATCTGAAACTAAGGCAGCATTGATTCTGACAGACTAAATTATTTCTACTAATAATTAAAGTTTACAATGGTTTACCTGGACAAGGATGTATATTATAATAATTTACCTGGACAAGGATGTATATTATAATAATTTACCTGGACAAGGATGTATATTATAATAATTTACCTGGACAAGGATGTATATTATAATAATTTACCTGGACAAGGATGTATATTATAATAATTTACCTGGACAAGGATGTATATTATAATAATTTACCTGTACAAGGATGTATATTATAATAATTTACCTGTACAATGATGTATATTACAATAATTTACCTGGACACGGATGTATATTATAATAATTTACCTGGACAAGGATGTATATTATAATAATTTACCTGGACAAAGATGTATATTATAATAATTTACCTGGACAAGGATGTATATTATAATAATTTACCTGGCCAAGGATATATATTATAATAATTTACCTGGACAAGGATGTATATTATAATAATTTACCTGGACAAGGATGTATATTATAATAATTTACCTGGACAAGGATGTATATTATAATAATTTACTTGGACAAGGATGTATATTATAATAATTTACCTGGACAAGAATGTATATTATAATAATTTACTTGGACAAGGATGTATATTATAATAATTTACCTGGACAATGATGTATATTATAATAATTTACCTGGACAAGGATGTATATTATAATAATTTACCTGGACAAGGATGTATATTATAATAATTTACCTGGACAAGGATGTATATTGTAATAATTTACCTAGACAAGGATGTATATTATAATTATTTACCTGGACAAGGATGTATATTATAATAATTTACCTGAACAAGGATGTATATTATAATAATTTACTTGGACAAGGATGTATATTATAATAATTTACCTGGACAAGGATGTATATTATAATAATTTACTTGGACAAGAATGTATATATTATAATAATTTACCTGAACAAGGATGTATATTATGATAATTGATTTGGACAAGGATGTATATTATAATAATTTACCTGGACAAGGATGTATATTATAATAATTTATCGGGACAAGGATGTATATTATAATAATTTACCTGGACAAGGATGTATATTATAATAATTTACCTGGACAAGGATGTATATTATAATAATTTACCTGGACAAGGATGTATATTATAATAATTTATCGGGACAAGGATGTATATTATAATAATTTACCTGGACAAGGATGTATATTATAATAATTTACCTGGACAAGGATGTATATTATAATAATTTACCTGGACAAGGATGTATATTATAATAATTTATCTGAACAAGGATGTATATTATGATAATTTATTTGGACAAGGATGTATATTATAATAATTTACCTGGACAAGGATGTATATTATAATAATTTACTTGGACAAGAATGTATATTTTAATAATTTACCTGGACAAGGATGTATATTATAATAATTTACCTGGACAAGGATGTATATTATAATAATTTACTTGGACAAGGATGTATATTATAATAATTTATCGGGACAAGGATGTATATTATAATAATTTACCTGGACAAGGATGTATATTATAATAATTTACCTGGACAAGGATGTATATTATAATAATTTACCTGGACAAGGATATATATTATACTAATTTACCTGGACAAAGATGTATATTATAATAATTTACTTGGACAAGGATGTATATTATAATAATTTACTTGGACAAGGATGTATATTATAATAATTTACCTGGACAAGGATGTATATTATAATAATTTACCTGGACAAGGATGTATATTACAATAATTTACCTGGACAAGGATGTATATTATAATAATTTACCTGGACAAGGATGTATATTATAATAATTTACCTGGACAAGGATGTATGTTATAATAATTTACCTGGACAAGGATGTATATTATAATAATTTACCTGGACAAGGATGTATATTATAATAATTTACCTGGACAAGGATGTATATTATAATAATTTACCTGGACAAGGATGTATACTATAATAATTTACCTGGACAAGGATGTATATTACAATAATTTACTTGGACAAGGATGTATATATTATAATAATTTACTTGGACAAGGATGTATATATTATAATAATTTACTTGGACAAGGATGTATATTATAATAATTTACTTGGACAAGGATGTATATTATAATAATTTACTTGGACAAGGATGTATATTATAATAATTTACTTGGACAAGGATGTATATTATAATAATTTACCTGAACAAGGATGTATATTATAATAATTTACCTGAACAAGGATGTATATTATAATAATTTATTTGGACAAGGATGTATATTATAATAATTTACCTGGGCAAGGATGTATATTATAATAATTTACCTGGACAAGGATGTATATTATAATAATCTACCTAGACAAGGATGTATATTATAATAATTTACCTGGACAAGGATGTATATTATAATAATTTACCTGAACAAGGATGTATATTATAATAATTTACCTGGACAAGGATGTATATTATAATAATTTACCTGGACAAGGATGTATATTACAATAATTTACTTGGACAAGGATGTATATATTATAATAATTTACCTGAACAAGGATGTATATTATGATAATTTATTTGGACAAGGATGTATATTATAATAATTTACCTGGACAAGGATGTATATTATAATAATTTACCTGGACAAGGATGTATATTATAATAATTTACTTGGACAAGAATGTATATTTTAATAATTTACCTGGACAAGGATGTATATTATAATAATTTACCTGGACAAGGATGTATATTATAATAATTTACTTGGACAAGGATGTATATTATAATAATTTATCGGGACAAGGATGTATATTATAATAATTTACCTGGACAAGGATGTATATTATAGTAATTTACCTGGACAAGGATGTATATTATAATAATTTACCTGAACAAGGATGTATATTATGATAATTTATTTGGACAAGGATATATATTATAATAATTTACCTGGACAAGGATGTATATTATAATAATTTACTTGGACAAGAATGTATATTTTAATAATTTACCTGGACAAGGATGTATATTATAATAATTTACCTGGACAAGGATGTATATTATAATAATTTACCTGGACAAGGATGTATGTTATAATAATTTACCTGGACAAGGATGTATATTATAATAATTTACCTGGACAAGGATGTATATTATAATAATTTACCTGGACAAGGATGTATATTATAATAATTTACCTGGACAAGGATGTATATTACAATAATTTACCTGGACAAGGATGTATATTATAATAATTTACTTGGACAAGGATGTATATTATAATAATTTACTTGGACAAGGATGTATATTATAATAATTTACTTGGACAAGGATGTATATTATAATAATTTACCTGAACAAGGATGTATATTATAATAATTTACCTGAACAAGGATGTATATTATAATAATTTATTTGGACAAGGATGTATATTATAATAATTTACCTGGACAAGGATGTATATTATAATAATTTACTAGGACAAGGATATATATTATGATAATCTACCTCAACAAGGATGTATAGTATAATAATTTACCTGGACAAGGATGTATATTATAATAATTTACCTGGACAAGGATGTATATTATAATAATTTACCTGGACAAGGATGTATATTATAATAATTTACCTGGACAAGGATGTATATTATAATAATTTACTTGTACAATGATGTATATTATAATAATTTACCTGGACAAGAATGTATATTACAATAATTTACCTGGACAAGGATGTATATTACAATAATTTATCTGGACAAGGATGTATATTATAATAATTTACCTGGACAAGGATGTATATTACAAGATTTAGTCTGGTTAAAGTCTCCAACACATGCTTTACCACCAAACATTTGACCAAAACATGACCTGCTACGTTCAGTCTCTCCACCTCCACATGTAACGGTACAATCTGACCATACTGACCATTCACCAAATGTTCCATCCACTACAAAACAATATTAACATCAAAATTAATTTCAATTTGTAAAGATTTCATAATTCAACTAAAATAATACAAAATATGAGCAGTAACTAGGGATGATGTCATGTAACTATGTAATTAAGTCAGTTTTTTTTTGTAAATAATCCTACATTATAAAATAAGGAAAATTAAAAATTGAATTTTTTTTTTTTTTTTTCCCGTTTGGGTATTTAACTAAACCTACCAAATCTTTGTCGGTTCTCCCAATGATATATATTCCCTTTAAACAACCAGTATTTTCTTCCACAAAAATTCTATCAAACAGATATTTGTTCACAGCAGACTAATAGGTTCTTACACGAGTCTCTATTGAAGATCTGGGATTTCTTCCACGAGTGTGAGAAATTCCGTCTTTTCACGAGTGGAGCATAGCGGAACGAGTGGAAAGACGCTGAATTTCTCTCACGAGTGGAAGAAATCCCAGATCTTCAAAAAAGACGAGTGCAAGTACCTGTTTCTTCCGTTTCAACTTTAAAAAAACAGAGCATGTCGATTTCATTCATTCATTCGCATGTCAATGTCATGTTTACTACACAAAATATTACTACGCCACGTACAATGCAGTAAATACACACTTATTTAAAACCGCATTAAATCTATTAGGGGAAGTCAGTTAAAATTCAGGTAAAATTGATATTTGAAGCTTTTTTAGATCTACTAAGACGACAATTTATATTACTACAGCAGTCGTAGAAGCAGACTTCATTGATTATACTCTGCCGATTTGATTGGCTGACAATGCCATGTAAGACAAGGTCACGTGCAGCTGTCTTTATGGCTTGTCTTACATAGAAAACGCATCAAAACGGAAGAATTGTTTGTGTTTATAGACGTTTGCCAAAATGCAGCTTAATTCACACATTAGTCATGAAGAGAAAATGCTCACAAACTCATAATTTTGATATCAGCAAACCCCTGTTTATGTGTCGAAATTTGAGCTTTGAATATTAACAGACATCTTGATGGATCTACAATTGATACAAAAAAAAAATGTATAGAGAATATTTTTGACAGTTCAATGGATTTCCTATCACACAAAAAACCATATAATTCAAAAATGAAAATTCCAGCCAAATCTACTTTCATTTGTTACGTTCAAACGGCTATCCACTAATTACTTTCCCGAGACTTGTGGAAAGTCTTTTTCAAACCAAAGAATGAAAGTATCACAAAAAACAATACTACAAACTAGAGGTTCAGTGGGCTGTGCCTGTGTCACTCACCTTTCATTCTGTTTTGAGGAAACTTTATACAGAACCTTTCATAGGTGCTTCCTACCAAATTTCGGTTCATTTCGTTACTCGGTTTCAGAGGAGAAGCCTTGTTAGAAATCAACCAACCAGAAACAAGAATTGCCTATGGTGGGACTAACTGAGCAATTTTCATAGAGGACCTTCCATAGATGCCTCTAACCAAGTTTCAGTTCATTTGTCCAAGTGGTTTCAGAGAAGAAGATTTTTCTAGAAATTGACCAATCAGAAACAACAATTGCCTGTGGCAGCCATGTTTGTTTACGGATCGGGACAAAATGAGCAATCTTTATAGAGGACCTCCTATAGATGCTTCCTACCAAGTTTCGGTTCATTTGGCCAAGCGGTTTCAGAGGAGAAGATTAAAATGTGAAAAGTTAACGGACGACGAACAGACGACGGCCGACGGATGCCAAGTGATGGCAAAAGCTCACTTTGCCTTTGATAAGGTTAGCTAAAAATGTAGTACTGACCTGAACAGCTATGTGTATTACATGGTTCTATTTCCTCAAAGTCACCAGTACAATTATTACCACCATAATATGGACCATCACACTGTCTGTCTCTCCATCTCTCCCCACCACCACAGGGTTGGGAACAAGAACTCCATTCTGTCCATGCCATAAAAATACCATCAACTACAAAAATCAGCAACAAATCTAACGTAATTCATGTAATAAAATAAACTGAGTTGTGCAAGCACTGATATAAAACATGACAAGCACTGATATAAAACATGACAGAAAAAAGTGCATTTACATAAAGTTCAGGTCACGTTGTAAATACAAAGAAGCTTTGATAAAAGGCCGATTTTTAAAGAATATTAAATGGTCACTTATCTGAACATGACTTTAATTTGGTATTTGACCAGAGAAACGTTAATCCCAAACGGACGTCCATTTTTCCTGTAAATATTTCAATGGCACTTAATTTTAAAATGCATTAGGTAATATATTAGATACACCCTTCCTATGAAGTACTTAAACAAACCTGGACAGCTTTGGTTGTTACAGGACAATGTTTGAGATTTCTCCCCTCCCCCCACTTTCCTATGAAGTACTTAAACAAACCTGGACAGCTTTGGTTGTTACAGGATAATGTTTGAGATTTCTCCCCTCCCCCTTCCTATGAAGTACTTAAACAAACCTGGACAGCTTTGGTTGTTACAGGACAATGTTTGAGATTTCTCCCCTCCCTCTTCCTATGAAGTACTTAAACAAACCTGGACAGCTTTGGTTGTTACAGGACAATGTTTGAGATTTCTCCCCTCCCCCTTCCTATGAAGTACTTAAAACAAACCTGGACAGCTTTGGTTGTTACAGGACAATGTTTGAGATTTCTCCCCTCCCTCTTCCTATGAAGTACTTAAACAAACCTGGACAGCTTTGGTTGTTACAGGACAATGTTTGAGATTTCTCCCCTCCCCCCCCCCCACACTTTCCTATGAAGTACTTAAACAAACCTGGACAGCTTTGGTTGTTACAGGACAATGTTTGGGATTTCTCCCCTCCCTCTTCCTATGAAGTACTTAAACAAACCTGGACAGCTTTGGTTGTTACAGGACAATGTTTGAGATTTCTCCCCTCCCTCTTCCTATGAAGTACTTAAACAAACCTGGACAGCTTTGGTTGTTACAGGACAATGTTTGAGATTTCTCCCCTCCCCCCCACTTTCCTATGAAGTACTTAAACAAACCTGGACAGCTTTGGTTGTTACAGGACAATGTTTGAGATTTCTCCCCTCCCCCTTCCTATGAAGTACTTAAACAAACCTGGACAGCTTTGGTTGTTACAGGACAATGTTTGAGATTTCTCCCCTCCCCCCCACTTTCCTATGAAGTACTTGAACAAACCTGGACAGCTTTGGTTGTTACAGGACAATGTTTGAGATTTCTCCCCTCCCTCTTCCTATGAAGTACTTAAACAAACCTGGACAGCTTTGGTTGTTACAGGACAATGTTTGAGATTTCTCCCCTCCCCCTTCCTATGAAGTACTTAAACAAACCTGGACAGCTTTGGTTGTTACAGGACAATGTTTGAGATTTCTCCCCTCCCCCCCACTTTCCTATGAAGTACTTGAACAAACCTGGACAGCTTTGGTTGTTACAGGACAATGTTTGAGATTTCTCCCCTCCCCCCCACTTTCCTATGAAGTACTTAAACAAACCTGGACAGCTTTGGTTGTTACAGGACAATGTTTGAGATTTCTCCCCTCCCCCCCACTTTCCTATGAAGTACTTAAACAAACCTGGACAGCTTTGGTTGTTACAGGACAATGTTTGAGATTTCTCCCCTCCTCCTTCCTATGAAATACTTAAACAAACCTGGACAGCTTTGGTTGTTACAGGACAATGTTTGAGATTTCTCCCCCCCCCCCCCCCCCACACTTTCCTATGAAGTACTTGAACAAACCTGGACAGCTTTGGTTGTTACAGGACAATGTTTGAGATTTCTCCCCTCCCTCTTCCTATGAAGTACTTAAACAAACCTGGACAGCTTTGGTTGTTACAGGACAATGTTTGAGATTTCTCCCCTCCCCCTTCCTATGAAGTACTTAAACAAACCTGGACAGCTTTGGTTGTTACAGGACAATGTTTGAGATTTCTCCCCTCCCCCTTCCTATGAAGCACTTAAAACAAACCTGGACAGCTTTGGTTGTTACAGGACAATGTTTGAGATTTCTCCCCTCCCCCTTCCTATGAAGTACTTAAACAAACCTGGACAACTTTGGTTGTTACAGGATAATGTTTGAGATTTCTCCGCCCCCCCCCCTCCCCCCCACACTTTCCTATGAAGTACTTGAACAAACCTGGACAGCTTTGGTTGTTACAGGACAATGTTTGAGATTTCTCCCCTCCCTCTTCCTATGAAGTACTTAAACAAACCTGGACAGCTTTGGTTGTTACAGGACAATGTTTGAGATTTCTCCCCTCCCCCTTCCTATGAAGCACTTAAACAAACCTGGACAGCTTTGGTTGTTACAGGACAATGTTTGAGAATTCTCCCCTCCCCCTTCCTATGAAGTACTTAAACAAACCTGGACAACTTTGGTTGTTACAGGATACTGTTTGAGATTTCTCCCCCCCCCCTCCCCCCCCCCCACACTTTCACATGAAGTACTTGAACAAACCTGGACAGCTTTGGTTGTTACAGGACAATGTTTGGGATTTCTCCCCTCCCCCTTCCTATGAAGTACTTAAACAAACCTGGACAGCTTTGGTTGTTACAGGACAATGTTTGAGAGTTCTCCCCTCCCTCTTCCTATGAAGTACTTAAACAAACCTGGACAGCTTTGATTGTTACAGGATAATGTTTGAGATTTCTCCCCTCCCCCCCACTTTCCTATGAAGTACTTAAACAAACCTGGACAACTTTGGTTGTTACAGGTCAGTGTTTGAGATTTCTCCCCTCCCCCCCCCCCCCTTCCCACTTTCCTATGAAGTACTTAAACAAACCTGGACAGCTTTGATTGTTACAGGATAATGTTTGAGATGTCTCCCCTCCCCCTTCCTATGAAGTACTTAAACAAACCTGGACAGCTTTGGTTGTTACAGGATAATGTTTGAGATTTCTCCCCCCCCCCTTTCCTATGAAATACTTAAACAAACCTGGACAGCTTTGGTTGTTACAGGATAATGTTTGAGATGTCTCCCCTCCCCCTTCCTATGAAGTACTTAAACAAACCTGGACAGCTTTGGTTGTTACAGGATAATGTTTGAGATTTCTCCCCTCCCCCTTTCCTATGAAATACTTAAACAAACCTGGACAGCTTTGGTTGTTACAGGATAAAGTTTGAGATTTCCCCCCCCCCCTTTCCTATGAAATACTTAAACAAACCTGGACAGCTTTGGTTGTTACAGGACAATGTTTGAGATTTCTCCCCTCCCCCCCACTTTCCTATGAAGTACTTAAACAAATCTGGACAGCTTTGGTTGTTACAGGACAATGTTTGAGATTTCTCCCCTACCCCTTCCTTTGAAGTACTTAAACAAACCTGGACAGCTTTGGTTGTTACAAGACAATGTTTGAGATTTCTCCCCTCCCCCTTCCTATGAAGCACTTAAACAAACCTGGACAGCTTTGGTTGTTACAGGACAATGTTTGAGATTTCTCCCCTCCCTCTTCCTATGAAGTATTTAAACAAACCTGGACAGCTTTGGTTGTTACAGGATAAAGTTTGAGATTTCTCCCCCCCCCCTTTCCTATGAAATACTTAAACAAACCTGGACAGCTTCGGTTGTTACAGGACAATGTTTGAGATTTCTCCCCTCTCCCTTCCTATGAAGTACTTAAACAAACCTGGACAGCTTTGGTTGTTACAGGATAATGTTTGAGATTTTTCCCCTCCACAATCTTCTCCACCATGTGCACTAGGCGTACAAAAACGGTAACGTTCTGATATACCACCACCACATGATACTGTACAGTCATCCCACTGTGACCATAAACTCCACTGACCATCAACTTAAAACAAAATATAGATTATTACAGAAACAGTAATGCAACAAACATACTGTGACTATAAACTCCACTGACCATCAACTTAAAATATTACAAAATATAGATTATTACAGAAACAGTGAATATTAAGGAGGTTGGCAAATGTTTCATCATTTTTTAATTCCCTCAGTAATAGGTTAAAAATAACAAATGAATTTCAACGTTGATCTGTAACTTATGATTATAAACTCGCATACCAAAAATCAAGTCAATATCTCAAAACATAGTGAAACAAGGGCAACGCAAAGCGTGGCGTATCCCCTCGCCTAAGAATTTGACCCGGTGACCTAGTCCTTTGACCTATGACCTTGAAAATCAATTGGGTTCCAGATTCTCTTAAGGACTAAGTATGTACCAAGTTTGGTCAAAATTCATTGAAGGATGTTGATTATAGAGTGTTCACAAGGATGTTATGCTGTAAAAAAAAAATTGACCCGGTGACCTTGACCTTTGACATATGACCTTGAAAATCAATATGGTTCCAGATTTTCTTAAGGACTAAGTATGTACAATGTACCAAAATTGGTGAAAATCCATTGAAAGATGTTGATTCTAGAGTGTTCACAAGGATGTTTCAGGGTAAAAATTAGACCCTGTGACCTTGACCTTTGACCTATGACCTTGACAATCAATAGGGTTCCAGACTCTTCTAAGGACTAAGCATGTACCAAGTTTGGTCAAAATCCATTAAAGGATGCTGATTCTAGAGTGTTCACAAGGATGTTATGCGGTAACAAATTTGACCCGGTGACCTTGACCTTTGACCTTGAAAATCATTAGAGTTCCAGATTTTCTTAAGGACTAAGTATGTACAAAGTTTGGTGAAAATCCATTGAAAGATGTTGATTCTAGTGTTCACAAGGATGTTACAGGGTAACAATTAGACCATGTGACCTTGACCTTTGACTTATGACCTTGAAAATCAACAGGGTTCCAGACTCTCCTAGGTACTAAGTATGTACCAAGTTTGGTCAAAATCCATTGAAGGTTGTTGATTCTAGAGTGTTCACAACGATGTTATGCCGTAAAAAATTTGATCCGGTGACCTTGACCTTTGACCTATGACCTTGAAAATCAATAGGGTTCCAGATTCTCTTAAGGACTAAGTATGTAACAAGTTTGGTCAAAATCCATTGAAGGATGTTGATTCTAGAGTGCTCACAAGGATGTCACGGAAGGACGGACGGAAGGAAGGACGGACGAAAGCGTTACTATATCCCTTCGCAACTTCGCTGACGAGGGATAATAAAGTGGTGACAACTAAATATTAGGCCAAATTTCAAAGTCCAAGGGTCATAACTCGGCCAAAAATCATTGGACCGGAACGAAATGTAAACTTGATCTGAAACTCATCATTATACACTCATATACCAAAAATCAAGTCAATATCTCCAAGCATAGTGGTCGCAACTGGTTTTTGTTTTCTCGGAATTATGGACATGGGTAACACTATATGTCCTGGTCACTTAGTGGCGGGGACATACAAAGATAATGATTTGTTTATTATGATAAATAAACTACAGACAAACATTAGTGCAGGAATTACAGACAAAATTAACACCTTTGAGGAATATCAGCCTTGAATGATAATCTTAAGATTGTGAAAGGGGTGGTAAAGATAGTTTGTATACTATAACAATAATTACTTGGACATGGTGTCTCAGAACATTTCCTAACAGCAGCTGTATCACCAACACAATCTTGACCACCAAAGAAAGGACCAACACATACTCTATCTCTCTGTTGTTTACCTCCTCCACACGTCACTGGACAGGCAGTCCATCTAGTCCACTCAGTAAATAAACCATCCACTGAAATAATACAGCATTGTTTATAAAGAAATCAAAAGGCAATCCACATCATCCACTCAGTAAATAAACCATCCACTGAAATAATACAGCATTGTTTATAAAGAAATCAAAAGGCAATCCACACATCATCCACTCAGTAAATAAACCATCTATTGAAATAATGCAGCATTGTTTATATAGAAATCAAAAGGCAATCCACATCATCCACTCAGTAAATAAATCATCCACTGAAATAATACAGCATTGTTTATAAAGAAATCAAAAGGCAATCCACATCAACCACTCAGTAAATAAACCATCCACTGAAATAATGCAGCATTGTTTATAAAGAAATCAAAAGGCAATCCACACATCATCCACTCAGTAAATAAACCATCTATTGAAATAATGCAGCATTGTTTATATAGAAATCAAAAGGCAATCCACATCATCCACTCAGTAAATAAATCATCCACTGAAATAATACAGCATTTATTATAAAGAAATCAAAAGGCAATCCACATTGTCCATTCAATAAAGATACCATCCACTGAAATAAAACAACATTGTTTATAAAGAAATTAAAAGGCAATCCACATCATCCATTCAGTAAAGATATCATCCACTGAAATAAAACAGCATTGTTTATAAAGAAATAAAAAGACAATCCACATCATCCACTCAGTAAATAAACCATACACTGAAATAAAAACAGCATTGTTTATAAAGAAATTAAAAGGCAATCCACATTGTACACTCAGTAAATAAACCATACACTGAAATAATACAGCATTGTTTATAAAGAAATAAAAAGGCAATCCACATCGTCCACTCTGTAAATAAACCATCCACTGAAATAAAACAGCATTGTTTATAAAGAAATCAAAAGACAATCCACATCATCCACTCACTAAATAAACCATCCACTGAAATAAAACAGCATTGTTTATAAAGAAATAAAAAATATGTAAATAAACCATCCACTGAAATGAAACCATTGTTTATAAAGAAAGTAAAAGGCAATCCATATCGTCAAACCATTCATTGAAATAATACAGCATTGTTTATAAAGAAATCAAAAGGCAATCCACAATCCACATTGTCCACTCTGTAAATAAACCATCCACTGAAATAAAACAGCATTGTTAATAAAGAAATACAAAGGCAATTCATGTCATCCACTCAGTAAAGATATCATCCACTTAAATAATACAGCATTGCTTATAAAGAAATCAAAAGGCAATCCACATCATCCACTCTGTAAATATACCATCCACTGAAATAATACAGCATTGTTTATTAAAAAAAAACCAATCCACATCATCCACTCGGTATAGATACCAACCACTGAAAATAAAACAACATTGCTTATAAAGAAATTAAAAGGAAATCCACAATCCACATTGTCCACTCTGTAAATAAACCGTCCACTGAAATAAAACAGCATTGTTTATAAAGAAATCAAAAGGCAATCCACACATCATCCACTCAGTAAATAAACCATCTACTGAAATAATGCAGCATTGTTTATATAGAAATCAAAAGGCAATCCACATCATCCACTCAGTAAATAAATCATCCACTGAAATAATACAGCAGTTTATAAAGAAATCAAAAGGCAATCCACATCAACCACTCAGTAAATAAACCATCCACTGAAATAATACAGCATTTATTATAAAGAAATCAAAAGGCAATCCACATTGTCCATTCAATAAAGATACCATCCACTGAAATAAAACAACATTGTTTATAAAGAAATTAAAAGGCAATCCACATCGTCCACTCAGTAAAGATATCATCCACTGAAATAAAACAGCATTGTTTATAAAGAAATAAAAAGACAATCCACATCATCCACTCAGTAAATAAACCATCCACTGAAATAAAAACAGCATTGTTTATAAAGAAATTAAAAGGCAATCCACATTGTACACTCAGTAAATAAACCATACACTGAAATAATACAGCATTGCTTATAAAGAAATAAAAAGGCAATCCACATCGTCAAACCATCCACTGAAATAATACAGCATTGTTTATAAAGAAATCAAAAGGCAATCCACATTGTCCACTCTGTAAATAAACCATCCACTGAAATAAAACAGCATTGTTTATAAAGAAATCAAAAGACAATCCACATCATCCACTCACTAAATAAACCATCCACTGAAATAAAACAGCATTGTTTATAAAGAAATAAAAAATATGTAAATAAACCATCCACTGAAATGAAACCATTGTTTATAAAGAAAGTAAAAGGCAATCCATATCGTCAAACCATTCATTGAAATAATACAGCATTGTTTATAAAGAAATCAAAAGGCAATCCACAATCCACATTGTCCACTCTGTAAATAAACCATCCACTGAAATAAAACAGCATTGTTAATAAAGAAATACAAAGGCAATTCATGTCATCCACTCAGTAAAGATATCATCCACTTAAATAATACAGCATTGCTTATAAAGAAATCAAAAGGCAATCCACATCATCCACTCTGTAAATATACCATCCACTGAAATAATACAGCATTGTTTATTAAAAAAAAACCAATCCACATCATCCACTCGGTATAGATACCAACCACTGAAAATAAAACAACATTGCTTATAAAGAAATTAAAAGGAAATCCACAATCCACATTGTCCACTCTGTAAATAAACCATCCACTGAAATAAAACAGCATTGTTTATAAAGAAATCAAAAGCCAATCCATATCATCCACTCACTAAATAAACCATCCACTGAAAAAACCCAGCAAGAAATCAAAAGGCAATCATTATCAGTAACTTTGACTAACCTGGACACGGCTGTTGTGAACATAGTTCAGATGAAATGTTTGAGCCATTACAAGACACTCCACCAAAGTATGGTCCGTTGCAAGTCCTATTTCTATACTTGGTCCCTCCACCACATGTCAGATCACAGTCTGACCATTCTGTCCATGGCATCCAGATACCATCAACTAAATAAACAATCTACTACTCAACAGAATACTATATAGCTTAGGGTTAGCAGTGAGTAAGCAATGTGTTCTTAGGTATACAACATATAGATAGGGAGGAATGTAGTGATGGGGGATACTTCATTGAATTTGTCATAAAATCCACTAAAACTCAAATATATATAACAGATTTGTAAACATTCCTGTATGATTTTTGTTCTCCTTTTTATTACAATGTAAGTATCCAGCATCATACAATTGTATCTAGGTGTAAAATTTTATTAAATAACTACTCTACACTGTAGATTTAGAAGACAGGGTAAAACATGGCACATTTTCATCTCTTTGATAACAAATAAAGAAAGAAAAGATAATAATTCTTTACTACTTATATAAATAGACTTTATTTGCATTCCCTTTATATAAATTTATTTTATTTGCCTTCCCTTTATGTAAATATATTTTATTGGTCCTTCCTTTTATATAAATATATTTTATTGGTTCTCCCTTTATATAAATTTATTTTATTTGCCCTCCCTTTATATAAATATATTTTATGTAAATATATTTTATTGTCCCTCCCTTTATGTAAATTTATTTTATTTGCCCTCCCTTTATATAAATATATTTTATTGGTCCTCCCTTTATATAAATATATTGTATTGACCCTCCCTTTATATAAATTTATTTTATTTGCCCTCCCTTTATATAAATATATTTGATTGGTTCTCCCTTTATATAAATTTATTTTATTTGCCCTCCCTTTATATAAATATATTTTATGTAAATATATTTTATTGTCCCTCCCTTTATGTAAATTTATTTTATTTGCCCTCCCTTTATATAAATATATTTTATTGGTCCTCCCTTTATATAAATATATTGTATTGACCCCCCCTTTATATAAATTTATTTTATTTGCCCTCCCTTTATATAAATATATTTTATGTAAATATATTTGATTGTCCCTCCCTTTATGTAAATTTATTTTATTTGTCCTCCCTTTATAAAAATATATTTTATTGGTTCTCCCTTAAAATAAATATATTTTATTGGTCCTCCCTTTATGTAAATTTATTTTATTGGCCCTCCCTTTATGTAAATTTATTTTATTTGCCCTCCCTTTATGTAAATATATTTTATTGGTCCTCCATTATATAAATATATTTTATTGGTCCTCCTTTTATATAAATATATTTTATTGTCCTCCCTTTATGTAAATTTATTTTATTGGTCCTCCCTTTATGTAATTTTTTTTATTGGCCCTCCCTTTATATAAATTTATTTTATTTGTCCTCCCTTTATGTAAATATATTTTATTGTTCCTCTCTTTATGTAAATATATTTTATTGTCCCTCCCTTTATGTAAATATATTTTATTGTCCCTCCCTTTATGTAAATATATTTTAGTGGTCCTCCCTTTATGTAAATTTATTTTATTGGTCCTCCCCTTATATAAATATATTCTATTGGTCCTCCCTTAAAATAAATTTATTTTATTGACCCTCCCTTTATATAAATTTATTTTATTTGCCCTTCCTTTATGTAAATATATTTGAGCATCCCTCCCTTTAAATAAATTTATTTTATTTGCATTCCCTTTATGTAAATATATTTTATTGGTCCTCTCTTTATGTAAATATATTTTATTGACCCTCCCTTTATGTAAATATATTTTAGTGGTCCTCCCTTTATGTAAATTTATTTTATTGGTCCCCCCTTATATAAATATATTCTATTGGTCCTCCCTTAAAATAAATATATTTTATTGACCCTCCCTTTATATAAATTTATTTTATTTGCCCTTCCTTTATGTAAATATATTTTAGCATCCCTCCCTTTAAATAAATTTATTTTATTTGCATTCCCTTTATGTAAATATATTTTATTGGTCCTCTCTTTATGTAAATATATTTTATTGCCCACCCCCCTTTATATAAATTTATTTTAGTTGCCCTCCCTTTATGTAAATATATTTTTTTTTCCCACCCTTTATGTAAATATATTTTACTGTCCCTCCCTTTATGTAAGTATATTTTAGTAGTCCTCCCTTTATGTAAATATATTCTATTGGTCCTCCCTTTATATATTTTATTGGTCCTCCCTTTATATAAATATATTCTATTGGTCCTCCCTTTAAATAAATATATTTTATTTGCCCTCCCTTTGCATAAATATATTGCATTGGTCCTCCCTTTATGTAAATATATTTTATTTGCCCTCCCTTTATGTAAATATATTTTATTGGTCCTCCCTTTATGTAAATTTATTTTATTTGTCCTCCCTTTATAAAAATATATTTTATTGGTTCTCCCTTAAAATAAATATATTTTATTGGTCCTCCCTTTATGTAAATTTATTTTATTGGCCCTCCCTTTATGTAAATTTATTTTATTTGCCCTCCCTTTATGTAAATATATTTTATTGGTCCTCCATTATATAAATATATTTTATTGGTCCTCCTTTTATATAAATATATTTTATTGTCCTCCCTTTATGTAAATTTATTTTATTGGTCCTCCCTTTATGTAATTTTTTTTATTGGCCCTCCCTTTATATAAATTTATTTTATTTGTCCTCCCTTTATGTAAATATATTTTATTGTTCCTCTCTTTATGTAAATATATTTTATTGTCCCTCCCTTTATGTAAATATATTTTATTGTCCCTCCCTTTATGTAAATATATTTTAGTGGTCCTCCCTTTATGTAAATTTATTTTATTGGTCCCCCCTTATATAAATATATTCTATTGGTCCTCCCTTAAAATAAATATATTTTATTGACCCTCCCTTTATATAAATTTATTTTATTTGCCCTTCCTTTATGTAAATATATTTTAGCATCCCTCCCTTTAAATAAATTTATTTTATTTGCATTCCCTTTATGTAAATATATTTTATTGGTCCTCTCTTTATGTAAATATATTTTATTGCCCACCCCCCTTTATATAAATTTATTTTAGTTGCCCTCCCTTTATGTAAATATATTTTTTTTTCCCACCCTTTATGTAAATATATTTTACTGTCCCTCCCTTTATGTAAGTATATTTTAGTAGTCCTCCCTTTATGTAAATATATTCTATTGGTCCTCCCTTTATATATTTTATTGGTCCTCCCTTTATATAAATATATTCTATTGGTCCTCCCTTTAAATAAATATATTTTATTTGCCCTCCCTTTGCATAAATATATTGCATTGGTCCTCCCTTTATGTAAATATATTTTATTTGCCCTCCCTTTATGTAAATATATTTTATTGGTCCTCCCTTTATGTAAATTTATTTTATTTGTCCTCCCTTTATAAAAATATATTTTATTGGTTCTCCCTTAAAATAAATATATTTTATTGGTCCTCCCTTTATGTAAATTTATTTTATTGGCCCTCCCTTTATGTAAATTTATTTTATTTGCCCTCCCTTTATGTAAATATATTTTATTGGTCCTCCATTATATAAATATATTTTATTGGTCCTCCTTTTATATAAATATATTTTATTGTCCTCCCTTTATGTAAATTTATTTTATTGGTCCTCCCTTTATGTAATTTTTTTTATTGGCCCTCCCTTTATATAAATTTATTTTATTTGTCCTCCCTTTATGTAAATATATTTTATTGTTCCTCTCTTTATGTAAATATATTTTATTGTCCCTCCCTTTATGTAAATATATTTTATTGTCCCTCCCTTTATGTAAATATATTTTAGTGGTCCTCCCTTTATGTAAATTTATTTTATTGGTCCTCCCCTTATATAAATATATTCTATTGGTCCTCCCTTAAAATAAATTTATTTTATTGACCCTCCCTTTATATAAATTTATTTTATTTGCCCTTCCTTTATGTAAATATATTTGAGCATCCCTCCCTTTAAATAAATTTATTTTATTTGCATTCCCTTTATGTAAATATATTTTATTGGTCCTCTCTTTATGTAAATATATTTTATTGACCCTCCCTTTATGTAAATATATTTTAGTGGTCCTCCCTTTATGTAAATTTATTTTATTGGTCCCCCCTTATATAAATATATTCTATTGGTCCTCCCTTAAAATAAATATATTTTATTGACCCTCCCTTTATATAAATTTATTTTATTTGCCCTTCCTTTATGTAAATATATTTTAGCATCCCTCCCTTTAAATAAATTTATTTTATTTGCATTCCCTTTATGTAAATATATTTTATTGGTCCTCTCTTTATGTAAATATATTTTATTGCCCACCCCCCTTTATATAAATTTATTTTAGTTGCCCTCCCTTTATGTAAATATATTTTTTTTTCCCACCCTTTATGTAAATATATTTTACTGTCCCTCCCTTTATGTAAGTATATTTTAGTAGTCCTCCCTTTATGTAAATATATTCTATTGGTCCTCCCTTTATATATTTTATTGGTCCTCCCTTTATATAAATATATTCTATTGGTCCTCCCTTTAAATAAATATATTTTATTTGCCCTCCCTTTGCATAAATATATTGCATTGGTCCTCCCTTTATGTAAATATATTTTATTTGCCCTCCCTTTATGTAAATATATTTTATTGGTCCTCCCTTTATGTAAATATATTTTATTTGCCCTCCCTTTATGTAAATATATTTTATTGGTCCTTCCTTTATATAAATATATTTTATTGTCCCTCCCTTTATGTAAATATATTTTATTGGTCCTCCCTTTATATAAATATATTCTATTGGTCCTCCCTTTATATAAATATATTTTATTGGTCCTCCCTTTATATAAATATATTTTATTGGTCCTTCCTTTATATAAATATATTTTATTGGTCCTCCCTTTATATAAATATATTTTATTGGTCCTCCCTTTATATAAATATATTTCATTGTCCCTCCCTTTATGTAAATATATTTTATTTGCCCTCCCTTTATGTAAATATATTATATTGGTCCTCCCTTTATGTAAATATATTTCATTAGTTCTTCCTTTATATAAATATATTTTATTGTCCCTCCCTTTATGTAAATATATTTTATTGGTCCTCCCTTTATGTAAATATATTTTATTGGTCCTCCCTTAATATAAATAGACTGTACTTGCATTCCCTTAATATACATTTATTTTATTTGTATTCCTTTATAAATATATTTCGTTGGTGTTCCCTTCCTATAAAAAGATTACTAGGCATTCCCTTTCTATTAATAGATATTGTTGACATAATTTTCTTGTCTTTAATGGAACAGAAAGTACACAATCACTTAAATCAACTATCTTTACAAAACCAGTGGACTTAATTTCTTTACATAATTTATGATTAATCATAGTTTAAAAAGGACTGTTGTTCATATTACATTGCATTTAAGTCCTGTACATTTCCCTTAAAGGCATGAAGTTTGTGATATACAAAACATCCACTGAATATCAAGTGATGTCTTTATATTAAGGTGGTTTTTTTAACATTTAATAGATACTTGAGATGTCAGTTTTCAAATCTTAAGATTATACTACTTCTGAAATTTTGAGAAAGCAATGATTTCAAGTAATTAAATTGAAGTCCTGCATCGTTGACAATAACAAAGTGCTAATACTAATAAAAAAGATAAAAGCAGGGGGGATAAGCTGTTAATATAATTCTACTATAATGTCTAAAAAGTGTAGATAAAAATATTGCTTTGTATAAATATATTAATATATAAAGTGAATTTATATGATGAAGACAAAACAACAAATAAACTAGTTATACTAATAAAACATTCAATGTCATATGATAAATCTGAATCATTGGTTGTCTCTCCCTTACCAGGACAGCTAGCATGATTACAATATTGTTTCTCTACTGATTCTCCTACACATGGTGCACCACCATACAGAGGGTCGACACATGTTCTGTTTCTGAACTCTTCACCATCACCACATGACAAGGAACATTCTCCCCAAGCAGACCATTCAGACCAGTATCCGTCAACTACAAAGTTAAAACATAGTTTGTTTTATATAAACCAGAGGATATGTGAAGCTTTGTTTTACATAAAACAGAGAATCCATGGAGTTTTGTTGTACATAAACCAGAGAATCCATGGAGTTTTGTTGTACATAAACCAGAGAATCCATGGAGTTTTGTTGTACATAAACCAGAGGACCCATGGAGTTTTGTTTTACATAAACCAGAGAATCCATGAAGTTTTGTTGTACATAAACCAGAGAATCCATGGAGTTTTGTTGTACATAAACCAGAGGACCGATGGAGTTTTGTCTTACATAAACCAGAGAATCCATGGAGTTTTGTTGTACATAAACCAGAGAATCCATGGAGTTTTGTTTTAAATAAACCAGAGAATCCATGGAGTTTTGTTGATTTTCATTGTTTATTAGTGCATTGTTTAAATTCAGCCTATTTTAAATGTATTATTATTGCCTATCTAGACAGTAATGTGAGTGATTGTTGGTTAATGTCAAATTAGCAATTTTCCAGCTATATAATGTGGAGAACAAGGTTGACTTGATGAGATGATGATGATGATGATGTCTCCTTTGTACCAGACCAATGCAGCTCACTGAAACAATAGTCTGTCTGTAAACATGTCGCTCCACTCAGACACATTATCCAGATTCCGAACTAACCAGTCTCTGCTCTTATTCCTTAATGTTGCATCCTTAGCAGAGAAGCAGCAAATATCAATTTTAATTCTTTGATATGACCCGACATGGACTTGGAACCCAATATCTACTGCACTCCAGACGAGCACACTGATCGTTACACCACAGACAAACAGACATATATTTATTTTATCTTGTTAATTTTACCTGTATTACTATTACCTACCTGGACAGAAATGTGTATTGCATGATTGTTCTTCTGTATCGTTGCCTACACAACTGCTGCCACCAAACTGAGGATTGATACAGGTACGATTCCTTCTCTGTGTACCTGATCCACAGGTTAATGAGCAATCTGACCAGTCAGTCCACATGTTCCACATACCATCCACTTGTAATACACAAAATAATAACACATATACTAAAACACAGAATCAAATAACAAGACAGCTGAAACAGAAACAAGATATTTAATATTCAACATACTTATATTGGGTACTTAAATTGTTTAGCATTTTTGTGTCATATATCTTTTAAGATAATACATTTTTCCTTTAATCTCAACATCTTGCTGGATCAAAATGTAACTATGATGTATTACTATCAGTTTACATTGAATAAAACAAAGACAATGATAATCAGATTGTTATTTTGGATACCCCCAACTTTTATTTACTACTTAATAAGGTATATTTTGAGAACAAAACCAGTTCATTTCAATCTTTTTTTTAATATAATTTTAAACCACATTTCATCTCTTTATGAACCTAAGAATATCTTCTGGACACCTATTGAGACCACTTTTTGTCTTTATGAACCTAAGAATATCTTCTGGACACCTATTGAGACCACTTTTTGTCTTTATGAACCTAAGAATATCTTCTGGACACCTATTGAGACCACTTTTTGTCTTTATGAACCTAAGAATATCTTCTGGACACCTATTGAGACCACTTTTTGTCTTTATGAACCTAAGAATATCTTCTGGACACCAATTGAGACCACTTTTTGTCTATATGAACCTAAGAATATCTTCTGGACACCTATTGAGACCACTTTTTGTCTTTATGAACCTAAGAATATCTTCTGGACACCAATTGAGACCACTTTTTGTCTATATGAACCTAAGAATATCTTCTGGACACCAATTGAGACCACTTTTTGTCTATATGAACCTAAGAATATCTTCTGGACACCTATTGAGACCACTTTTTGTCTTTATGAACCTAAGAATATCTTCTGGACACCAATTTAGACCACTTTTTGTCTATATGAACCTAAGAATATCTTCTGGACACCTATTGAGACCATTTTTTGGTGTTGTTAAAATAAACCAATGCATATGTCTGTAAAAATGACAAATTTTTGATTTTCAATTTTGTTTCATAATGCGCAGCACCCTTAATTTGAGTTCCAATCCCCCATAAATGGTGAGAAAGACATGATGACCAGTTGATATAAGTATACATTTCAAGGGAATGAACAAGTTTCCCTTGTCATTTGTCACAACATAAATAAATTTTCACTAGCAAACCTTGCCTTTATTTAAATCTCCAAAAATCAACCTTAAATTATCCCCAATCTAAACGTAATATTGTGACAAAATATTGTTCAAATTACAACAGTTTTTTCCCATATATTCAAACTTCATACTTGTATGTCAGCTTTTAAACGTAATGCTAAAAATGTTTGGAATTCAAAGCTAGTTTTCACTCCAAAATAGAAATGCTTTAGTAACAAACATGTTCTCATTATATCTTCATCAAAACTAAAAGAAAATTCTGGTTAAATTGCCTTTTTTAACAGTCAAAACTAACTTCCATCAAACAATGTTGGCTAGTGTGTACAAAACATACACATTCTGTAAGTTTTATTAAAAATCAAATTTAGTTTCTCTCCATACTGAATTATTTTATTTTATCTTTCAATTCTCAAATCCATCTTAATTACACAGAAATGTGACAAAATGACCAATTGTTATTGTATACCTGGACAATCTTGTGTGTTACAAGCTTGAATCTCTGTACTGTTGCCATCACAACGACGACCTCCATGTAATGGTTCTATACATGACCTTGATCTCTGTTGACTTCCTCCTCCACATGTCACATCACATGTTGTCCACTTCGACCAATCAAGCCAATAACCATCAACTACAAAATCACATGTGCAGTCAAACCACGGCAAACAAGTGTTGGAAGTACTACACTCCCACACATAAAACAACATACTCACCAAGTATTTACAAATCATACACACTCAAACTTGTATTAATTTCTTTATTAACTTCAAGCAAAAAAAATTGTATGACAAAATTGTAAATTACGCTGAAAATGAATCCTATTTTGGGGTATATTTCCTTTTTTTTCCAATATATGTCATACAAGTTTTAGTGATAATCATATAAATCTAGGTCACATCTAAAAACTTTGGGTAGGTAAGGTTAGGAATACATGCCAGGGTAAAGAAAATAAACATAAAAGAAAGTCAGACATAATTTCTTAGACATTTAAAAAAAACTGTTTAAAAAGAATTAATTTGGTATTGCTTTCCAAAATCCTCAATGAAAAAGAATACAAATATCAGTAAAATAATAAAAATATATGCTAGGGTTACAGAAGTTTCAGTTGATAATTTGAAAATTATATCTGATTTCTTCTGAAAATAATGTCTGATTTTCTGATAATATTCAGAAGATGACAGAAGACACAAGTCAGACATTCTGAACATACGTGGACAAGGATCAGTACTACAGTTTCTGATTTCATCTGCTGGCCCATCACAGTCAAATCCTCCATACTTAGGCTTGTCACAAATACGGTCCCTGGTCTGTAGTCCTCCTCCACAAGTCCTGCTACAATCTGTCCAGTTACTCCATTCATACCAACTACCATTTACTGTCATATTTTAAATCAAAATTCAATTAATTTTACAGAAAAAAAGTTGGTGATTGAAAAAGAAGATTCAATGAAAATAACTTTTTTATTCTTTTATTTTGAATCAACAAAGTAACTTTAAATACATATTCTAATGGACAAAAAGTTTACTTTTGAAAAAAAAACTTGTGATTCAAACATTCTTTCCTTCTTTGACTTCTAGAAATAAAAACAAAAAATGAAGATAACTATGAAGACGAGTGAGCTTTCCTTAAAGCAAACTAAACAATTTATTTTCATTTATTTAAACATATGATTTTATTGTGCAATTTTATTAAAACATAAAACTAATGATGAAATCAACATTTTACATTTTTTTTACACTGCAATATAACTATTAATAACATTTTTTTTTGGATCAAATTATAAAATAAATATAGGATTAAACTTAAAGAGGCATTAGCTACGATTTTGACCAAAAAAATTATATGTTTTGGAAATTGGTAAATAACTTTAAAATGATGAAATAAAGGTAAATATTTCACATTAAGCAGCTTATCGTACCACTTTTTGCCTTTTGAGAACGAAAATTAGCATCGATTTATTATTTCCTTGCAAGCAAATAATTTGACCTCTCTTTCTCCGTATGCAACTGACCTTACTAGTGACAGGTAAAAACGAATAAGTTGTATTTTGTCGCTTATTAACTGCAAACTTGCATGGTTCTTTGTCCGTAATTAACGCTGACTAAAAGCAGATTCACAGAAAATAAGAAATAAGTGCATTGTTGTACTGATTTAATGACGATTTGGCAAACCCCGTAAACAATGCCGATAATTAATAAGGTGGCATCCATTTCTTGATCGATCTCAAAACACGAGCAGTTGCACCTTTTTCCCCCGATGCTTGTACATTTCATAACATTTATAAGTTACAGAAACACGTTTTATTAAGGCATCAATCATATCTGATAGTTTTTATGGGTATCAAAAATTTGCGATTTTGGCAGATAATGCCCCTTTAAAAGAAACTGCTCAGCAAAATAAATCAGGGGAGGTAATATTTGGATGAGACTATTGTTTATGATGATATCATTAGTGCTATGACTACTTGGGAGTATAGTTGTGTAGAGGATTACATAAAATTGACTTCTAAACAACAAAATGAAATCACAGGATACCATCATGATTTAAATATCAGTTGTTGTTCTTATTGTTCTCTACAATAATTAAGATGTTATCATCGTTAAGCTCTCAATACACTTGTCATACTACAATCTTAGTTTCCGTCAGTCATGACAATCAATACAATCTTAGTTTCCGTCAGTCATGACAATTGGACCCAAGGTTAAATAATCTTGTATTTTAAGTAGTAAATGTAGCATCTCATGCTAATAAAATATTTGTATTACCCCAAATAAGATTTCAGATTTTTAACACTTTCAGTTCTTCATTTTAGAAATATTACACTTCTTAAACATCATACTATGTCTTGGACTTATAATGTTGATGCCAGTTATCCTGTGGTAAATTGTAAGTCAACAGGGACTAATAAACACATAGTCTATTGGCAGCTGAAATCATTGAAGATGTCAATTAAAGATAATTAAGTTGTACTTATACAACTAAATGTAGTGCTTGATTTGGTGTTTTGTATGTATATCACATGAAACACCCATATTAAATGAGTGTGCTGTCAATTATATTGTAAAAAGATATGTATTAATAATAATGACTCATTCTATAGGTGTTTATAATGAGTCATTCTATGGATGTTTATACTGAGTCATTCTATGGGTGTTTATAATGAGTCATTCTATAGGTGTTTATAATGAGCTATTCTATAGGTGTTTATAATGAGTCATTCTATGGGTGTTTATAATGAGTCATTCTATAGGTGGTTATAATGAGTCATTCTATGTGTGTTTATACTGAGTCATTCTATGGGTGTTTATACTGAGTCATTCTATGGGTTTTTATAATGAGTCATTCTATGGATGTTTATACTGAGTCATTCTATAGGTGTTTATACTGAGTCATTCTATGGGTGTTTATACTGAGTCATTCTATGGGTTTTTATAATGAGTCATTCTATGGATGTTTATACTGAGTCATTCTATGGGTGTTTATACTGAGTCATTATATGGGTGTTTATACTGAGTTATTCTATGGGTGTTTATACTGAGTCATTCTATGGGTGTTTATACTGAGTCATTTTATGGGTGTTTATATCTCCAGACAAATACAATAATGAATTCTGACATAAACTTTGTGGTATGATAAACATTACCAGGACAGAATTGTGTATTGCAATCTATTGTTTCAATATCAGATCCATTACAAGGTAGGCCTCCAAACTGAGGTTGTATACATGTCCTATATCTACTTTGTCTACCACCTCCGCAGGTAACATTACAATCCTCCCAGACTGACCATTCTTTCCATACACCATCCACTGCAATGTAATAAATGATGCAATTTAATATCTTCAAGAATATTATTCATGACTCAAATTTAAAAAATGACAAGTATACTTATATATCAATAGATTGCTAAACTATTTACTATTTAAAGATAGCTGTGAATGACAAAATGTTCCTAGTTAAATAAAAAACGATAATTTTCACAGTGAAATTATCATTTTTATTTTCACTCTCGTCATTTTCTGTATGTTTTACAGTTAAGTCCTTTTGACAGTTTTGTATGGAACTACATATTTTTTAAGTGATACACATTTTAGTATATCTTACGCTACACACGTAATATAGTGCAATTAAACTCATTTTATATTAAATTTGAATCAAAACATTTTTTTTTATCTAATAACCAAATAACATTTTAACTCATTCATACACTGCACACATTCGTTAGTGTCTGCATTATTTGGTAGAAAGACAATTTCTTTTTTGTTTTATTGTATTTTTAAATGGCCAAAAATTGAGGATTTTTGAAATAATAAAAATGGTAAAATCATAATATGTAATTCATAATAAATCATTTCAGTATTCGAATAAACACTCAATATAACATCTTGTTAGCATTCACTTCACATGCCACATCAAATATTTTCAGTATTCACATAGAAATACTGCTCATTTAGAATACTAAATTAATTTACTGTTATTTACCAGGGCATTCTGCTATCAAACAGTCCTGTACTTCATACGGGTCCCCTGTACAGTTAGCACCACCAAAGAATGGACCAACACAAGTACGATTCCTAGACTGGCTCCCCATGGCACAAGTCCTAGAACAATCTGACCAATCATTCCACTCGAGCCATATACCATCAACTGAAGCCAAAATATAGGTTTGCTTTGCACAGTTAGTTTGATGTATATAGTTATGTGAGGGAATTATACAAACATAAATTTAAAAAGTCAAATGATTGAAAGTTGAAAGTTCATCATCAACTGCAGAAAGAATGAGGAAATTCACATTAATCTATATAAAGTCAAGATTTGTTTTTCTATAAGAAAATCCATATTTTAATTGTAATACATCACATTACTTTAATTAACGATATTTTTTTTGGCATTATTGTAGCTTTTCAACAATCAATCAATTTTGGGGAAAAATCAAGTTCTTTGGCATTTACAGCCAAACTTGACAAACAATAATATCAAATTATATCAAATAACAAAAAATATGATCATTTCAAAAATATTTACATTTTCCTTTTTACCCCCAAAAATATCAACAAGTTTTATACATTCATGTAAAAAATAACCTGTGTCAAGTGTGACTGTTGTTTCTGAAAAATGGATAGGAATAGTAAGCAGGTGCATAATCAAATAAAACAAAAAAAGATTTGATTTCTCCCTCTGGGAAAGGATAGGAGAGATAAATACCTGGACAGTTCTGTGTGTTACAACTTTCATTTTGCATTGATTCTCCAATACAATCAGTACCCCCATGTAGAGCATCATTACATTCTCTTGTTCTATTACGTTGTCCTCCACCACAAGTAGTACTACACTCACTCCATGTCTCCCACGCCTTCCATGATCCATCAACTACAAAAATAGTATGCATAAATATAAGTAAATATTTAACAATGTGATCTAATATATATTAAGTGCTTAAAATAATATAAACAGAGAACTGAAGCAAACCAGTAGACATTACTGATTAAAACAAGATCACCTAGATATTGTTAATTGTACCTCTTTACAGAAACATTAGTGAATTATCTCCCTTGGACAATTTACTCTGTCTATTATAATACTGTAAAAGTGCTTCTACATTAAGACAAATTCTTCAGCCAAAAAAGAAAAAGGCAGAAACTTGATTTTGTCTATTTTGAGTCCTTGTAAAACATTTTTAAGACATTTAATCTATAAAGTATATAAGCAATATGTTTGAATTTGTCGTTGGCGAATGAATATGTTGGCGACATCACAATACCAACCCAGGTTATCAACTATAACCAATGTTGTGCCAGGCAGATCAGCCAATCAGATTGCAGTATTCACATCAAGTTATATTATTTAGTTGTATACTTAAGACAAGCTATGGCATATGTAAATTAGTTAATTAGAGATTGTTTAACATACTTGGACAAGAGAATGAGTTACAAGCATCTATTTCTGAGTCCACACCAGGACATGGAGCTCCCTCATACAAAGGCTCTATACAAGTTCTGGAGCGATTCCGTGAACCATATCCACATGTAGCTGAACAATCTGACCAACTTTCCCATGACATCCAAACACCATCCACTGTCAAAATAAAACACATGACTTATTTAAACATTAAGCTATCTGACCTGTTTAAATACACTAATTATTCTAACTTTTGTGTATATTGTGTCTTTCTGAGTGTCTGACAAAATAAATATGTCAGAAATATCTGAACACTATTTTTCTTTCAGTGTTACAAGGTGCTATATAGTATACTTAATACTGAATCATGTTTAAGTTGTTAACCTGAGATAAATATATATGATAGTGTAATAATCCCTTCATTATTGTGATCAGTTGTATTTAATCAATCCAAACTTTATTTTATTTGAGGAATACTACTTTATTTTATTTTTTTTTATATTTTAAGGTGCTACTTGAGTTTACTTGATCAATTCTAGTGTTAACTGTCTTACAATATTTGTAGATAGTATACTATTAATACATCATTACCTGGACACATTTTGGGGAAACATCCTCTTATTTCTTTATCATCTCCAGGACAATGGGCACCTCCATGTAAAGGTGAGTTACATTGTCTTGTTCTGTACTGGGTACCATTCTCACAGGTAACAGAACAGTCAGACCATGAAGACCAAGCTGTCCAAAATCCATCAACTGTAATAATCATTATAGGTATTAATATTACCAGGCAGCATCTGACATGAACTACTATAACTCTGAGTAGATCATTACCAGGCAGCATCTGACATGAACTACTATAACTCTGAGTAGATCTATTTGATACATTACTGAGTACCTGACAAGCATAAAGAATGGTCAGTTACTATGTCAAGTCATGGATATACTAAGAATGGTCAGTTACTGTGTCAAGTCATGGATATACTAAGAATGGTCAGTTACTATGTCAGTTATGGGTATACTAAGAATGGTCAGTTACTGTGTCAAGTTATGGGTATACTAAGAATGGTCAGTTACTATGTCAAGTCATGGGTATACTAAGAATGGTCAGTTACTATGTCAAGTCATGGATATACTAAGAATGGTCAGTTACTGTGTCAAGTCATGGATATACTAAGAATGGTCAGTTACTGTGTCAAGTCATGGATATACTAAGAATGGTCAGTTACTATGTCAAGTCATGGGTATACTAAGAATGGTCAGTTACTATGTCAAGTCATGGGTATACTAAGAATGGTCAGTTACTATGTCAAGTCATGGATATACTAAGAATGGTCAGTTACTGTGTCAAGTCATGGATATACTAAGAATGGTCAGTTATTATGCCATGTGTCAGTTACTATGTCATGTGTCAGTAATACTAAGAATGTTCAGTTATTATTTCATGTGTCAGTTATACTAAGAATGCTCAGTTACTATGTCAAGTCATGGGTATACTAAGAATGTTCAGTTACTATGTCAAGTTATGGGTATACTAAGAATGGTCAGTTACTATGTCAAGTCATGGGTATACTAAGATTGGTCAGTTATTATGTCATGTGTCAGTTATACTAAAAATGTTCAGTTATTATTTCATGTGTCAGTTATACTAAGAATGTTCAGTTACTATGTCATGCTGTGATAATACTAAGAATGTTCATTTACTATGTCATGCTGTGATAATACTAAGAATGTTCATTTACTATGTCATGCTGTGATAATACTAAGAATGTTCATTTACTATGTCATGCTGTGATAATACTAAGAATGTTCATTTACTATGTAATGTTATGGATGTTCTAGGAATGTTCAGTTACTATGTCATGGCACAGTTGTTTATTTTGTCATATTCCGATGCTGTTTCTTTCCGTGATATAAGGGGTCACTTAGGGACAATTCCTTCAATCGTAACTTTTTATATATGCATTTGTCGTAGAAGGCGACAATAGCAGGGTCGCCCGTCGGAATCCCGGGGAATAAAAATAGAACCAACTTGTCGTCGGAAGAGACAGAAAAACAAGTTCCCGTGTTAAGCCGTTGCCCATGTTGACCCATCCCAGAGTCCCCTCTTTCTGATTTTTTGTTTACAAACTTTTCTCATCCTGAATATGACTGAAATATTGCTTGCTGGACCTTAAGCAATCAATCAATCAATCAATCAATTCGCACACAATATTGTATCCAGCTCTATTGGTGTGTCGACATTGCTTTTTAACATAAATATTCCATGATAAAGGGCGGGGGACACTGGTACGCTCTCCTTTTGGCTTTTCCTTTTTTTTGTATTTCTTTTTTTTTGTGTATTCATTTATTTCATCTTTCTTTTTAATAGTGACTTTTCTTGGCTGGACTCGGCTACACGCTACTTAAATAAAGCCTGAAGTAGTCGCTACTAAAAAATATATGGGATACTTACACTACCGGTTCATCACGATTGGATCCAGGTCTTTATGGAGTCCGCGTTGTTCATATATGTGGGTTTTTTTAATAGCTCTTGTGTGGCCCTGCCAATTGTTTGTCCGTCTATGATATCGTGTTTCCGATGTTCTGGACCTTTGGTGAGTAAACGGTTCGGTTTCTGGCCCCATATTACACATGTTATAGTGTTAACTTTCAAAGAAATATAGCATTTATCGGACCGTCGGACTATCGCACTGTCGGACTGTCGGACCATAGGACTATCGGACTGTCGGATTATAGGTCGGACCCCATGTCTTGTATCAGTAATACCAAAAATGCCCAGTTACTATGTCGTGTAATGGATGTTCTAAGAATGGTAAGTTACTATGTTAAGTCGTGGTTATACAAATAATGTTCAGTTACTATGTCAAGTCATGGTTATACAAATAATGTTCAGTACTATGTCATGTGTCAGTTATACTTAGAATGGTCAGTTACTATGTCATGTGTCAGTTATACTAAGAATGGTCAGTTACTATGTCATGTGTAAGTTATACTAAGAATGGTCTGTTACTATGTCATGTGTCAGTTATACTAAGAATGTTCAGTAACTATGTCATGTGTCAGCTATACTAAGAATGTTCAATGACTATGTCAAGTCATGGTTATATTAAGAATGTTCAGTTACTATGTCAAGTCATGGGTATACTAAGAATGATCAATTACTATGTCATGTGTCAGTTATACTAAAAATGTTCAATTATTATTTCATGTGTCAGTTATACTAAGAATGTTCAGTTACTATGTCATGTCGTGGTTATACTAAGAATGGTCAGTTACTATGTCAAGTCATGGGTATACTAAGACTGTTCAGTTACTATGTCATGTGTCAGTAATACTAAGAATGTTCAGTTATTATTTCATGTGTCAGTTATACTAAGAATGCTCATCAGTTACTATGTCAAGTCATGGATATACTAAGAATGTTCAGTTACTATGTCAAGTTATGGGTATACTAAGAATGGCCAGTTACTATGTCAAGTCATGGGTATGCTAAGAATGGTCAGTTATTATGTCATGTGTCAGTTACACTAAGGATGTTCAGTTACTATGTCATGTGTCATTAATACTAAGAATGTTCAGTTATCATTTCATGTATCAGTTATACTAAGAATGCTCAGTCACTATGTCAAGTCATTGGTATACTAAAAATGTTCAGTTACTATGTCAAGTTATGGGTATACTAAGAATGGTCAGTTACTATGTCAAGTCATGGGTATACTAAGAATGGTCGGTTACTATGTCAAGTTATGGGTATACTAAGAATGGTCAGTTACTATGTCAAATCATGGGTATACTAAGAATGGTCGGTTACTATGTCAAGTTATGGGTATACTAAGAATGGTCAGTTACTATGTCAAATCATGGGTATACTAAGAATTGTCAGTTATTATGTCATCTGGCAGTTATACTAAGAATGTTTAGTTACTATGTCATGTGTTAGTTTTACTAAGAATGTTCAATTATTATGTCATGTGTCAGTTATACTAAGAATGCTCAGTTACTATGTCATGTGTCAGTTATGCTAAGAATGTTCAATTAGTATGTCATGTTTCATTTATACTAAGAATGTTCAGTTACTATGTCATGTTGTAGTGATACTAAGAATGGTCAGTTACTATGTCAAGTCATGGGTATACTAAGACTGTTCAGTTACTATGTCATGTGTCAGTAATACTAAGAATGTTCAGTTATTATTTCATGTGTCAGTTATACTAAGAATGCTCAGTTACTATGTCAAGTCATGGATATACTAAGAATGTTCAGTTACTATGTCAAGTTATGGGTATACTAAGAATGGTCAGTTACTATGTCAAGTTATGGGTATACTAAGAATGTTCAGTTACTATGTCAAGTTATGGGTATACTAAGAATGTTCAGTTACTATGTCAAGTTATGGGTATACTAAGAATGGTCAGTTACTATGTCAAGTCATGGGTATACTAAGAATGGTCAGTTACTATGTCATGTGTCAGTTAAACTAAGGATGTTCAGTTACTATGTCATGTGTCATTAATACTAAAAATGTTCAGTTATTATTTCATGTGTCAGTTATATTAAGAATGCTCAGTTACTATGTCAAGTTATGGGTATACTAAGAATGGTCAGTTACTATGTCAAGCTATGGGTATACTAAAAATGGTCAGTTACTATGTCAAGTCATGGGTATACTAAGAATTGTCAGTTATTATGTCATGTGGCAGTTATACTAAGAATGTTCAGTTACTATGTCATGTGTCAGTTATACTAAGAATGTTCAATTATTATGTCATGTGTCAGTCATACTAAGAATGCTCAGTTACTATGTCATGTGTCAGTTATACTAAGAATGTTCAATTATTATGTCATGTGTCAGTCATACTAAGAATGCTCAGTTAATATGTCATGTGTCAGTTATGCTAAGAATGTTCAATTATTATGTCATGTGTCAGTTATACTAAGAATGTTCAGTTACTATGTCATGTTGTAGTGATACTAAGATTGATTAATTATTATGTCATGCATGTCATTATATGATAGCATGGAATACCCCAATAGAGGGTACACCATAGTCAGTACACAATCAACAAGATGTCATTAAAAGTATAACAAAAAACTTACCAAAAGTTGAAAATGCCACCATATAATACTAAATTTCTGAATTCTGAAAACAAAGTTCTCATTAAAGGTTTCTAACATGCAAGGTAACAGGTAAGAGAGTATATTAGCCATGCATAAGTCTACAGAGCTATATGTATGAGGCTACAGAGTTATATGTATGAGGCTACAGAGTTATATGTATGAGGGTACAGTGCTATAAGTAGATGTCAAACATTGTGAACTAACCTGGACACATTATCATCCTGCAGTCTTTGTAGTCTATATCTGGACCAGGGCAAGCTTGTCCTCCATGGTTTGGTGGGGGGTGATTACATTCTCTCCTCCTTGTACGTATCCCATCCTCACAAGTGACAGAACATTCTCCCCATGAAGACCATAAACTCCAAACTCCTCTAACTATGAAGCAGATATATTGTTAATTACATAGAGTTTAGCTGGTAAATAGTAACTTTCACGTGACAATCAAGATTAGCTTAACAAGTGGAACATTAGATAACATAAATCTACAACAGACTTCATAAATAACTTTATCAGTATATATGTCAATTACATGTTTGTAGGAGTAAAACAAGCTATAGTCAGCCATTTTTATAGAAGTACTGACACAATGTTACCAAGAAGAGGTTATGTTTTTGTTTTACTTGATGTTGATATCAGCTTTAATAGTTTTCTGAATTTGTGTATTTTATTATTATTTGTGTATTTTATTATTATTTGTGTATTTTATTATTATTTGTGTATTTTATTATTATTTTTGTATTTTGTTGGAGGCTCTGTTTTTCTTTTCTTATTAAAATTATCTTACAAAAAAGAGTGACCAAGTACTGTCCTTGAAACATACTTCATGGAATGACTTTGTTTTAAATGTACTGAGTCAACAGTCTAAGATACACATGAAATTTGGCAAAAATATCAAATTTCTTAAGATTTAGGTAATCTAAATTGAAATGAGTTTGCTGTTGATGTTGATTCTAAATGTGTTGTCTTGGTGAATTAACATGAGAAAGAGCCCAACTATGGTTCTCCACAAAATCAACTAGCAGAGTATATTTAAATCTATGATACCTCAATAGTCAGGCTATGAACATAATTTCATTACATAACTTCCTATCCAATTGAAGCTTAATTTCCATACAATAAATCGTTGACAGGGATTTTGAAAAAGCAATGTTTGATAAGCCAAAAATCCCATGACATTTTATCTTTTTAATAAAAATGAAAACATGTTGGAAATCAGCTGAGGTTAGTTGTATACTGTCTTAAAATATTCAGGGTCCCAGTCCAAAATCTACAGGTCTTGGATGCTACGTGTTGTTTAAAGACTATGACAAATCAAAAGACATTTCAAATACGAAACAGCTCAATAAAAAACAGCTAAGACTACATTCTACCTCTACACTGTGCTCCAGCAGGAGGTCTACAAGAGCTGATTTCTTGTCTCACACATGCCTGTAAGGATCTCTCTACTGTTACAGTTGACACTGATACTAGGTTGACCTACCTCTACACTGTGCTCCAGCAGGAGTTCTACAAGAGCTGATTTCTTGTCTCACACATGCCTGTAAGGATCTCTCTGTACTGTTACAGTTGACACTGATACTAGGTTGACCTACCTCTACATTGTGCTCCAGCAGGAGTTCTACAAGAGCTGATTTCTTGTCTCACACATGCCTGTAAGGATCTCTCTGTACTGTTACAGTTGACACTGATACTAGGTTGACCTACCTCTACACTGCTCCAGCAGGAGTTCTACAAGAGCTGATTTCTTGTCTCACACATACCTGTAAGGATCTCTCTGTACTGTTACAGTTGACACTGATACTAGGTTGACCTACCTCTACACTGTGCTCCAGCAGGAGTTCTACAAGAGCTGATTTCTTGTCTCACACATGCCTATAAGGATCTCTCTGTACTGTTACAGTTGACACTGATACTAGGTTGACCTACCTCTACACTGTGCACCAGCAGGAGGTCTACAAGAGCTGATTTCTTGTCTCACACATGTCTGAAAGGATCTCTCTGTACTGTTACAGTTGACAGTGATACTAGGTTGACCTACCTCTACACTGTGCTCTAGCAGGAGTTCTACAAGAGCTGATTTCTTGTCTTACACATGCCTGTAAGGATCTCTCTGTACTGTTACAGTTGACAGTGATACTAGGTTGACCTACCTCTACACTGTGTACCAGCAGGAGTTCTACAAGAACTGATTTCTTGTCTCACACATGCCTGTAAGGATCTTTCTGTACTGTTATAGTTGACAGTGATACTAGGTTGACCTACCTCTACACTGTACTCTAGCAGGAGTTCTACAAGAGCTGATTTCTTGTCTCACACATACCTGTAAGGATCTCTCTGTACTGTTACAGTTGACACTGATACTAGGTTGACCTACCTCTACATTAAGTTCCAGCAGGAGTTCTACAAGAGCTGATTGCTTGTCTCACACATGCCTGTAAGGATCTCTCTGTATTGTTACAGTTGACACTGATACTAGGTTGACCTACCTCTACACTGTGCTCTAGCAGGAGTTCTACAAGAGCTGATTTCTTGTCTCACACATGACTGTAAGGATCTCTCTACTGTTACAGTTGACAGTGATACTAGGTTGACCTACCTCTTACACTGTGCTCCAGGAAGAGTTCTACAAGAGCTGATTTCTTGTCTCACACATACCTGTAAGAATCTCTCTGTACTGTTACAGTTGACACTGATACTAGGTTGACCTACCTCTACACTGTGCTCCAGCAGGAGGTTTACAAGAGCTGATTTCTTGTCTCACACATGCCTGTAAGGATCTCTCTGTACTGTTACAGTTGACAGTGATACTAGGTTGACCTACCTCTACACTGTGCTCCAGCAAGAGTTCTACAAGAGCTGATTTCTTGTCTCACACATACCTGTAAGAATCTCTCTGTACTGTTATAGTTGACACTGATACTAGGTTAACCTACCTCTACATTGTGCTCCAGCAGGAGTTCTACAAGAGCTGATTTCTTGTCTCACACATACCTGTAAGAATCTCTCTGTACTGTTACAGTTGACACTGATACTAGGTTGACCTACCTCTACATTGTGCTCCAACAGGAGATCTACAAGAGCTGATTTCTTGTCTCACACATGCCTGTAAGGATTTCTCTACTGTTATAGTTGACACTGATACTAGGTTGACCTACCTCTACACTGTGCACCAGCAGGAGTTCTACAAGAGATGATTTATTGTCTCACACATACATGTAAGGATCTCTCTGTACTGTTACAGTTGACACTGATACTAGGTTGACCTACCTCTACATTGTGCTCCAGCAGGAGGTCTACAAGAGCTGATTTCTTGTCTCATACATACCTGTAAGGTTCTCTCTGTACTGTTACAGTTGACACTGATACTAGGTTGACCTACCTCTACACTGTGCACCAGCAGGAGGTCTACTAGAGCTGATTTCTTGTCTCACACATACTTGTAAGGATCTCTCTGTACTGTTACAGTTGACACTGATACTAGGTTGACCTACCTCTACACTGTGCTCCAGCAGGAGGTCTACAAGAGCTGATTTCTTGTCTCACACATGCCTGTAAGGATCTCTGTACTGTTACAGTTGACACTGATACTAGGTTGACCTACCTCTACACTGTGCTCCAGCAGGAGTTCTACAAGAGCTGATTTCTTGTCTCACACATGCCTGTAAGGATCTCTCTACTGCTACAGTTGACAGTGATCATAGGTTGACCTACCTCTACACTGTGCTCCAGCAAGAGTTCTACAAGAGCTGATTTCTTGTCTCACACATGTCTGTAAGGATCTTTATGTACTGTTACAGTTGACACTGATACTAGGTTGACCTACCTCTACACTGTGCTCCAGCAGGAGTTCTAAAAGAGCTGATTTCTTGTCTCACACATGCCTGTAAGGATCTCTCTGTACTGTTACAGTTGACACTGATACTAGGTTGACCTACCTCTACACTGTGCTCCAGCAGGAGTTCTACAAGAGCTGATTTCTTGTCTCACACATGCCTGTAAGGATCTCTCTGTACTGTTACAGTTGACACTGATACTAGGTTGACCTACCTCTACACTGTGCTCCAGCAGGAGTTCTAAAAGAGCTGATTTCTTGTCTCATACATGTCTGTAAGGATCTCTCTGTACTGGTACATTTGACACTGATACTAGGTTGACATACCTCTACACTGTGCTCCAGCAGGAGTTCTACAAGAGCTGATTTCTTGTCTCACACATGTCTGTAAGGATCTCTCTGTACTGTTACAGTTGACAGTGATACTAAGTTGACCTACCTCTACACTGTGCTCCAGCAGGAGTTTTACAAGAGCTGATTTCTTGTCTCACACATGCCTGTAAGGATCTCTCTGTACTGTTACAGTTGACACTGATACTAGGTTGACCTACCTCTACACTGTGCTCCAGCAGGAGTTCTACAAGAGCTGATTTCTTGTCTCACACATGTCTGTAAGGATCTCTCTGTACTGTTGCAGTTGACACTGATACTAAGTTGACCTACCTCTACACTGTGCTCCAGTAGGAGTTCTACAAGAGCTGATTTCTTGTCTCACACATGTCTGTAAGGATCTCTATGTACTGTTACAGTTGACACTGATACTAGGTTGACCTACCTCTACACTGTGCTCCAGCAGGAGTTCTACAAGAGGTGATTTCTTGTCTCACACATACCTGTAAGGATCTCTCTGTACTGTTACAATTGACACTGATACTAGGTTGACCTACCTCTACACTGTGCTCCAGCAGGAGTTCTACAAGAGCTGATTTCTTGTCTCACACATACCTGTAAGGATCTCTCTACTGCTATAGTTGACAGTGATCCTAGGTTGACCTACCTCTACACTGTGCTCCAGCAGGAGTTCTACAAGAGCTGATTTCTTGTCTCACACATACATGTAAGGATCTCTCTGTACTGTTACAGTTGACACTGATACTACGTTGACCTACCTCTACACTGTGCTCCAGCAGGAGTTCTACAAGAGCTGATTTCTTGTCTCACACATGCCTGTAAGGATCTATCTGTACTGTTACAGTTGACACTGATACTAGGTTGACCTACCTCTACACTGTGCTCCAGCAAGAGTTCTACAAGAGCTGATTTCTTGTCTCACACATGTCTGTAAGGATCTTTATGTACTGTTACAGTTGACACTGATACTAGGTTGACCTACCTCTACACTGTGCTCCAGCAGGAGTTCTAAAAGAGCTGATTTCTTGTCTCACACATGTCTGTAAGGATCTCTCTGTACTGTTACAGTTGACACTGATACTAGGTTGACCTACCTCTACACTGTGCTCCAGCAGGAGTTCTACAAGAGCTGATTTCTTGTCTCACACATGCCTGTAAGGATCTCTCTGTACTGTTACAGTTGACACTGATACTAGGTTGACCTACCTCTACACTGTGCTCCAGCAGGAGTTCTACAAGAGCTGATTTCTTGTCTCACACATGTCTGTAAGGATCTCTCTGTACTGTTACAGTTGACACTGATACTAAGTTGACCTACCTCTACACTGTGCTCCAGCAGGAGTTCTACAAGAGCTGATTTCTTGTCTCACACATGTCTGTAAGGATCTCTCTGTACTGTTGCAGTTGACACTGATACTAAGTTGACCTACCTCTACACTGTGCTCCAGTAGGAGTTCTACAAGAGCTGATTTCTTGTCTCACACATGTCTGTAAGGATCTCTATGTACTGTTACGGTTGACACTGATACTAGGTTGACCTACCTCTACACTGTGCTCCAGCAGGAGTTCTACAAGAGCTGATTTCTTGTCTCACACATACCTGTAAGGATCTCTCTCTACTGTTACAGTTGACACTGATACTAGGTTGACCTACCTCTACACTGTGCTCCAGCTGGAGGTCTACAAGAGCTGATTTCTTGTCTCACACATGTCTGTAAGGATCTCTCTGTACAGTTGACACTGATACTAAGTTGACCTACCTCTACATTGTGCTCCAGCAGGAAGTCTACAAGAGCTGATTTCTTGTCTCACACATGCCTGTAAGGATCTCTCTGTACCGTTACAGTTGACATTGATACTAGGTTGACTGGTATTTGTTACATTCAGATAGGAGTCATCTGTAATAGCTGTAGAATATATAATTATAACAGATCATTCCACAGTCTTTCCAAGGGTTAGTTGGACTGGCAGACCGTGCCTGTAAAAAACGCTGATTTTCGATCTTCCTGTTTTGTATAAACATTGATGACAAATGTTGAGCTTGAAATATTACGTGCTTGCTTCCCCTGGGAAAAAATGAAAAGTAGAAAGAACATGTAGCAAAAAGATCATAGGTGATTTTGGATAATTGGCAGAAAAGTTCGGAATGACTAAGATTGATGAATATGTATCATACAGATAAAAATTTAAGAGGACAGAACACATTTCTGACAGGCAGCCCAAACCTACTTCAGACAAGAAGATAAAAGCTGGCTAATAGTAATATTAATAATAAAGTCAATAAAGATAAGATCAAAATATCATCAGGTTCTGTAAAATCAGTATGCTTACAGAATCAAATGTTCTGTAAATGGATAGGGATCATTTTTCTTCAATTCATTGTGGATTGTGATCATTTTCTTCATCATTGTAGATTGTGATCATTTTTCTTCAAGTCATTGTGGATTGTGGTCATTTTGCTTCAAGTCATTGTGGATTGTAATCCCTTTGCTTCAAGTCATTGTGGATTGCAATCCTTTTGCTTCAAGTCATTGTGGATTGTGATCATTTTCGTCAAGTCATTGTAGATTGTGATCCTTTTGCTTCAAGTCATTGTGGATTGTATTCCTTTTGCTTCAAGTCATTGTGTATTGAGATCATTTTTCCTCAAGTCATTGTGTATTGCAATCATCTTGCTTCAAGTCATTGTTGATTGTGATCATTTTTCTTCAAGTCATTGTAGATTGTGATCATTTTGCTTCAAGTCATTGTGGATTGCAATCCTTTTGCTTCAAGTCATTGTGGATTGTGATCATTTTCGTCAAGTCATTGTGGGTTGTAATCCTTTTGCTTCAAGTCATTGTGGATTGTAATCCTTTTGCTTCAAGTCATTGTGGATTGTAATCGTTTTGCATCAAGTCATTGTGGATTGTGATCCTTTTGCTTCAAGTCATTGTGGATTGTAATCCTTTTGCTTCAAGTCATTGTGGATTGTGATTCATACTGTCTTTCTACTATAATAATCAGGATATTTACCAGCATAAGCTCCAATGAATCCTCTCTGTTTACAGATGATTTCTGCTGATGATAAATCCCAGTTATCAGCACAGACTTGTAGCCATTGTTTACTGATATCATTGTACATCTCTATACGACCCTCTCCAAATGATGTTCCATTCCTTAATCTTACCATCCCTATAAAACCATATATATATATAATTTATTTATTTAGGCATTGACAGAATTATGAAGAAAATGTTTCATGGTTTGTAAATCATCATATTTTAAACTGGTTTCTTTGGTTATAAGTCTGTTGCAATCATCATACTTTAAATTGGTTTATTTGGTTATAGGTCTGTTGCAATCATCATACTTTAAACTGGTTTATTTGGTTATAGGTCTGTTGCAATCATCATACCTTAAACTGGTTTATTTGGTGATATGTCTGTTGCAATCATCATACTTTAAACTGGTTTATTTGGTCATAGGTCTGTTGCAATCATCATACTTTAAACTGTTTTCTTTGGTTATAGGTCTGTTGCAATCATCATACTTTAAACTGGTTTATTTGGTTATAGGTCTGTTGCAATCATCATACCTTAAACTGGTTTATTTGGTCATAGGTCTGTTGCAATCATCATACCTTAAACTGGTTTATTTGGTTTTAGTTCTGTTGCAATCATCATACCTTAAACTGGTTTATTTGGTTATAGGTCTGTTGTAATCATCATACTTTAAACTGTTTTCTTTGGTTTTAGGTCTGTTGTCATCATCATACTTTAAACTGGTTTATTTGGTTATAGGTCTGTTGTAATCATTATACCTTAAACTGGTTTATTTGGTCATAGGTCTGTTGCAATCATCATACTTTAAACTGGTTTATTTGGTTATAGGTCTGTTGCAATCATCATACCTTAAACTGGTTTATTTGGTAATAGGTCTGTTGCAATCATCATACCTTAAACTGGTTTATTTGGTTTTAGTTCTGTTGCAATCATCATACTTTAAACTGGTTTATTTGGTCATAGGTCTGTTGTAATCATCATACTTTAAACTGTTTTCTTTGGTTTTAGGTCTGTTGTAATCATCATACTTTAAACTGGTTTATTTGGTTATAGGTCTGTTGTAATCATCATACTTTAAACTGGTTTATTTGGTTATAGGTCTGTTATAATCATCATACTTTAAACTGGTTTATTTGGTATTAGTTCTGTTGCAATCATCATACTTTAAACTGGTTTATTTGGTCATAGGTCTGTTGCAATCATCATACTTTAAACTGGTTTATTTGGTTATAGGTCTGTTGTAATCATCATACTTTAAACTGTTTTCTTTGGTTTTAGGTCTGTTGTAATCATCATACTTTAAACTGGTTTATTTGGTTATAGGTCTGTTGTAATCATCATACTTTAAACTGTTTTCTTTGGTTTTAGGTCTGTTGCAATCATCATACTTTAAACTGGTTTATTTGGTCATAGGTCTGTTGCAATCATCATACTTTAAACTGGTTTATTTGGTTATAGGTCTGTTGCAATCATCATACCTTAAACTGGTTTATTTGGTTATAGGTCTGTTGCAATCATCATACCTTAAACTGGTTTATTTGGTTTTAGTTCTGTTGCAATCATCATACCTTAAACTGGTTTATTTGGTTATAGGTCTGTTGTAATCATCATACTTTAAACTGTTTTCTTTGGTTTTAGGTCTGTTGTAATCATCATACTTTAAACTGGTTTATTTGGTTATAGGTCTGTTGTAATCATCATACCTTAAACTGGTTTATTTGGTCATAGGTCTGTTGCAATCATCATACTTTAAACTGGTTTATTTGGTTTTAGGTCTGTTGTAATCATCATACTTTAAACTGGTTTATTTGGTCATAGGTCTGTTGTAATCATCATACTTTAAACTGGTTTATTTGGTTATAGGTCTGTTGTAATCATCATACTTTAAACTGTTTTCTTTGGTTTTAGGTCTGTTGCAATCATCATACTTTAAACTGGTTTATTTGGTTATAGGTCTGTTGTAATCATCATACTTTAAACTGGTTTATTTGGTTTTAGGTCTGTTGTAATCATCATACTTTAAACTGGTTTATTTGGTTATAGGTCTGTTGTAATCATCATACTTTAAACTGGTTTTTTTGGTTTTAGTTCTGTTGCAATCATCATACCTTAAACTGGTTTATTTGGTTATAGGTCTGTTGCAATCATCATACCTTAAACTGGTTTATTTGGTCATAGGTCTGTTGCAATCATCATACTTTAAACTGTTTTCTTTGGTTTTAGGTCTGTTGTAATCATCATACTTTAAACTGGTTTATTTGGTTATAGGTCTGTTGTAATCATCATACTTTAAACTGGTTTATTTGGTCATAGGTCTGTTGTAATCATCATACTTTAAACTGGTTTATTTGGTTTTAATTCTGTTGCAATCATCATACTTTAAACTGGTTTATTTGGTCATAGGTCTGTTGTAATCATCATACTTTAAACTGGTTTATTTGGTTATAGGTCTGTTGTAATCATCATACTTTAAACTGGTTTATTTGGTCATAGGTCTGTTGTAATCATCATACTTTAAACTGGTTAATTTGGTTATAGGTCTGTTGCAATCATCATACTTTAAACTGGTTTATTTGGTTATAGGTCTGTTGTAATCATCATACTTTAAACTGTTTTCTTTGGTTTTAGGTCTGTTGCAATCATCATACTTTAAACTGGTTTATTTGGTTATAGGTCTGTTGTAATCATCATACCTTAAACTGGTTTATTTGGTTATAGGTCTGTTGCAATCATCATACTTTAAACTGTTTTCTTTGGTTATAGGTCTGTTGTAATCATCATACTTTAAACTGTTTTCTTTGGTTATAGGTCTGTTGTAATCATTATATTTTAAACTGGTTTATTTGGTCATAGGTCTGTTGCAATCATCATACTTTAAGCTGGTTTATTTGGTCATAGGTCTGTTGCAATCATCATACTTTAAACTGTTTTCTTTGGTTATAGGTCTGTTGTAATCATCATACTTTAAACTGTTTTCTTTGGTTATAGGTCTGTTGTAATCATCATACTTTAAACTGGTTTATTTGGTCATAGGTCTGTTGCAATCATCATACTTTAAACTGTTTTCTTTGGTTTTAGGTCTGTTGTAATCATCATACTTTAAACTGGTTTATTTGGTCATAGGTCTGTTGTAATCATCATACTTTAAACTGGTTTATTTGGTTATAGGTCTGTTGCAATCATCATACTTTAAACTGGTTTATTTGGTCATAGGTCTGTTGCAATCATCATACCTTAAACTGGTTTCTTTGGTTATAGGTCTGTTGTAATCATCATACTTTAAACTGGTTTATTTGGTTATAGGTCTGTTGCAATCATCATACTTTAAACTGGTTTATTTGGTCATATGTCTGTTGCAATCATCATACTTTAAACTGGTTTATTTGGTCATAGGTCTGTTGTAATCATCATACTTTAAACTGTTTTCTTTGGTTATAGGTCTGTTGCAATCATCATACTTTAAACTGTTTTCTTTGGTTATAGGTCTGTTGCAATCATCATACTTTAAACTGCTTTCTTTGGCTATCGGTCTGTTGTAATCATCATACTTTAAACTGCTTTCTTTGGTTATAGGTCTGTTGCAATCATCATACTTTAAACGGGTTTCTTTGGTTATACGTCTGTTGCAATATCAGATTTCACTATAGTAATTAGTATATCTAAAGCTAATTACTTGCCTTTACACTTTATACTTTGACACACTGATGATTCTGATGAAGGTCCTAGACAATACCGATCTACACCTATAATACCACCATGACTACAGTTTCTACTTCTTACAGCAGTCCCAGTACCACAAGTGTTTAGTGTTGAACAATCTCCCCAACTCCCCCAATTGTCCCAGCCTACAAAAACAGCATGACAAAAGTTTAACTAGTAATTATAATTCACCATCAGATGCTACTATTCAAAATGTTCGGTTTTTAAAGAGGAATCTGAGAAATATGAAAAGATTACTGTACTAACAAAATTATTATTGTCATTTATTTAATATGTTCAAGTTGTGAGTGGACGTCGTCGTATGGTATTTGGATTTACAACTACCGACATGTATGCAATCAGTGCCTATCACCACTGATGTGGTGAGTTCGAATCTCGATCAGGGTGAGGTGTAGAACATTATGTGATAAAGTTTGTCAGTGACTTACGACAGGTCGATTGTCCTCCAGTTTTCTCTACCAATAAAACTGACCACCACGATATAACTGAAATATCAAACACCGTAAAACCAAACCAATCATTGTCAAACAATTCTGGTTTTCAAACGTGAATACAACCCTTACTTTTATAGGTGTTAATATTAATGTTAATGTTAATGTTAATGTTAATGTTAATGTTAATGTCAATGTCAATGTCAATGTCAATGTTAATGTCAATGTCAATGTTAATGTCAATGTCAATGTTAATGTTAATGTTAATGTTAATGTCAATGTCAATGTCAATGTTAATGTTAATGTCAATGTCAATGTCAATGTCAATGTTAATGTTAATGTCAATGTTAATGTTAATGTTAATGTCAATGTCAATGTTAATGTCAATGTCAATGTTAATGTCAATGTTAATGTTAATGTCAATGTCAATGTCAATGTTAATGTTAATGTTAATGTCAATGTTAATGTTACATGTATAACTTGTGTATAACTTTACTTACGAGGACATTGTACATATGTTGTTTACATGTATAACTTGTGTATAACTTTACTTACGAGGACATTGTATATATGTTGTTTACATGTATAACTTGTGTATAACTTTACTTACGAGGACATTGTACATATGTTGTTTACATGTATAACTTGTGTATAACTTTACTTACGAGGACATTGTACATATGTTGTTTACATGTATAACTTGTGTATAACTTTACTTACGAGGACATTGTATATATGGACAGGTTTGGTATTGTATATCTGTACCATAACAATCAGTAGCAGGTCTTTGTTCCTTTGTTACAATGTCTATACATGCCCGATTTCTCGTCTGAAAGCCATTTCCACATGAAACAGAACATCTTCCCCATTCTGACCAATCAAACCAGTCTAACTTGTGTTCTATAAATAAATATCTCATCATATGCAATATGTTCTCTTATGGGATAAAATATGACATTATAATCATACTCAATATGGCATCTGATCATAAACAAATTACAAACACATTCAGAAAATAGTTACCAGTAATAAATAATTATAATTTTATAATTGGTTGTATATATAATGTTGGGGCCGTCGTGATCATGTGGTAGTTGACTAACGTTACAACATGAGTTCGAATCCCACTCAGGCAATGTGTACTCGATACAAGAGTATGTGATAAAGTTTGTCAGTGACTTGCGGCAGATCGCTGGTTTTCTCCGGGTACTCCGGTTTCCTCTACCAATAAAACTGACATGATATTACTGAAATATTGTTGAAAGTGTTGCTAAACACCATAACCCTAACCCTTTATATAATGTTCAATGTTAAATAAGTAGTCATGAATGAGTTATATAATCATGTGTTACATATACCATATAATCTTCTCCCTACAAATATGTCTTGGTTAAATACATCAAGACAGGTTTATGAAAATTAAACCACTGTTAAATTAGACTTATTTAAAATAAATATATACATGAGGTGAGAGGTACCGCAATTGTGTGTTTCGTTGATATTTGTGGAATTGCTGACCATCACTGTTTATAAAATATTTTGTAATTTTATGATGAATAAAGAAACTTTTTAAAACAATCTTAAAGTTTCCATAAGACATTTTGAAATGATTACTTGGGTGGATAAACTGGACAAGAAATGATATAATAGGATCATTTATTGTAAAACTAACTTTTGATGTCACAGTTTTGACCTCCCCATTCCTCTGTACACAGACAGAGGTATATTCTGTTGCCTCCATCATCTCTGTAGGTATCCAGACACTTGCCGTTATTCTGACAAGGATAACTTCCACATGGTCCAACTGCCTCCTACTCACATATAAAATATCAAAAGTTACTATTGTGAGATTAAGCTACCAGTAGTAATAAAATATGTTTGGTCTTCATTATATTATATAATTGGAACAAAATATTGTGATATAATGTTTATTCATCAGGAACCGATATCTGTTATTTTTAAGAAATATTCGCCTAGTCAAGTTTTGTGCACAGTGAAAGCAAGATCCGTCGTCAAACTGGCGTTGCAAGATTCTTATGTGGTTTACTGAAGCATATATTGAAAATATTTTCGACAAATTAATTTTCAAGACATTTATTCTAAAGAATTCAGAGAAAAAATGTCCGAATATATTGCCTAGACCCGGCTCATCTAGACAAGACAGTCTTTTCAGTCCGGAACAAGTTGCCTGCTACATCGGATCTGTCGAGAAAACAAAATTTAACGGCGAAGAAGACGAAAAGATTTAATTTGATCCAAAAATAATCCCCCATCGAAAATCGTACGGTCGTCACTGAGATTATCATTGAATTAAAGCAGTTTACTATTTCTTCATTTAAGTGAATGACAATTCCGTCATACAAGTACAAATTCAAACAAATATTCAAGAAAATTGGTCAAACTCAAGCTTAAGAGCTTTCTTATGTATTTCCTGGAGTAAAACTCAAGCTTAAGAGCTTTCTTATGTATTTCCTGGAGTTAAACTCAAGCTTAAGAGCTTTCTTATGTATTTCCTGGAGTTAAACTCAATCTTAAGAGGTTTCTTATGTATTTCCTGGAGTTAAACTCAAGCTTAAGAGCTTTCTTATGTATTTCCTGGAGTTAAACTCAAGCTTAAGAGCTTTCTTATGTATTTCCTGGAGTTAAACTCAAGCTTAAGAGCTTTCTTGTGTATTTCCTGGAGTTAAACTCAAGCTTAAGAGCTTTCTTATGTATTTCCTGGAGTTAAACTCAAGCTTAAGATCTTTCTTATGTATTCCCTGGAGTCAAACTCAAGCTTAAGAGCTTTCTTATGTATTTCCTGGAGTTAAACTCAAGCTTAAGAGCTTTCTTATGTATTCCCTGGAGTTAAACTCAAGCATAAGATCTTTCTTATGTATTTCCTGGAGTTAAACTCAAGCTTAAGAGCTTTCTTATGTATTTCCTGGAGTTAAACTCAAGCTTAAGAGCTTTCTTATGTATTTCCTGGAGTTAAACTCAAGCTTAAGAGCTTTCTTATGTATTTCCTGGAGTTAAACTCAAGCTTAAGAGCTTTCTTATGTATTTCCTGGAGTTAAACTCAAGCTTAAGAGCTTTCTTATGTATTCCCTGGAGTTAAACTCAAGCTTAAGATCTTTCTTATGTATTTCCTGGAGTTAAACTCAAGCTTAAGAGCTTTCTTATGTATTTCCTGGAGTTAAACTCAAGCTTAAGAGCTTTCTTATGTATTCCCTGGAGTTAAACTCAAGCTTAAGAGCTTTCTTATGTATTTCCTGGAGTTAAGCTCAAGCTTAAGAGCTTTCTTATGTATTCCCTGGAGTTAAACTCAAGCTTAAGAGCTTTCTTATGTATTCCCTGGAGTTAAACTCAAGCTTAAGAGCTTTCTTATGTATTCCCTGGAGTCAAACTCAAGCTTAAGAGCTTTCTTATGTATTTCCTGGAGTCAAACTCAAGCTTAAGAGCTTTCTTATGTATTCCCTGGAGTTAAACTCAAGCTTAAGAGCTTTCTTATGTATTTCCTGGAGTTAAACTCAAGCTTAAGAGCTTTCTTATGTATTTCCTGGAGTTAAACTCAAGCTTAAGACCTTTCTTATGTATTTCCTGGAGTTAAACTCAAGCTTAAGAGCTTTCTTATGTATTTCCTGGAGTTAAACTCAAGCTTAAGAGCTTTCTTATGTATTTCCTGGAGTTAAACTCAAGCTTAAGAGCTTTCTTATGTATTTCCTGGAGTTAAACTCAAGCTTAAGACCTTTCTTATGTATTTCCTGGAGTTAAACTCAAGCTTAAGAGCTTTCTTATGTATTCCCTGGAGTTAAACTCAAGCTTAAGATCTTTCTTATGTATTCCCTGGAGTTAAACTCAAGCTTAAGAGCTTTCTTATGTATTTCCTGGAGTTAAACCCAAGCTTAAGAGCTTTCTTAAGTATTTCCTGGAGTTAAACTCAAGCTTAAGAGCTTTCTTATGTATTTCCTGGAGTTAAACTCAAGCTTAAGATCTTTCTTATGTATTCCCTGGAGTTAAACTCAAGCTTAAGAGCTTTCTTATGTATTTCCTGGAGTTAAACTCAAGCTTAAGATCTTTCTTATGTATTCCCTGGAGTTAAACTCAAGCTTAAGAGCTTTCTTATGTATTCCCTGGAGTTAAACTCAAGCTTAAGAGCTTTCTTATGTATTCCCTGGAGTTAAACTCAAGCTTAAGAGCTTTCTTATGTATTTCCTGGAGTTACACTCAAGCTTAAGAGCTTTCTTATGTATTCCCTGGAGTTAAACTCAAGCTTAAGAGCTTTCTTATGTATTTCCTGGAGTTAAACTCAAGCTTAAGATCTTTCTTATGTATTCCCTGGAGTTAAACTCAAGCTTAAGAGCTTTCTTATGTATTTCCTGGAGTTAAACTCAAGCTTAAGAGCTTTCTTATGTATTCCCTGGAGTTAAACTCAAGCTTAAGAGCTTTCTTATGTATTCCCTGGAGTTAAACTCAAGCTTAAGAACTTTCTTATGTATTCCCTGGAGTTAAACTCAAGCTTGGGAGCTTTCTTATGTATTTCCTGGAGTTAACCTCAAGCTTAAGAGCTTTTTTATGTATTCCCTGGAGTTAAACTCAAGCTTAAGAGCTTTCTTATGTATTTCCTGGAGTTAAACTCAAACTTAAGATCTTTCTTATGTATTCCCTGGAGTTAAACTCAAGCTTAGGAGCTTTCTTTTGTATTCTCTGGAGTTAAACTCAAGCTTAAGATCTTTCTTATGTATTCCCTGGAGTTAAACTCAAGCTTAAGAGCTTTCTTATGTATTCCCTGGAGTTAAACTCAAGCTTAAGAGCTTTCTTATGTATTTCCTGGAGTTAAACTCAAGCTTAAGAGCTTTCTTATGTATTTCCTGGAGTTAAACTCAAGCTTAAGAGCTTTCTTATGTATTTCCTGGAGTTAAACTCAAGCTTAAGAGCTTTCTTATGTATTCCCTGGAGTTAAACTCAAGCTTAAGAGCTTTCTTATGTATTTCCTGGAGTTAAACTCAAGCTTAAGAGCTTTCTTATGTATTTCCTGGAGTTAAACTCAAGCTTAAGAGCTTTCTTATGTATTTCCTGGAGTTAAACTCAAGCTTAAGATCTTTCTTATGTATTCCCTGGAGTTAAACTCAAGCTTAAGAGCTTTCTTATGTATTTCCTGGAGTTAAACTCAAGCTTAAGATCTTTCTTATGTATTCCCTGGAGTTAAACTCAAGCTTAAGAGCTTTCTTATGTATTCCCTGGAGTTAAACTCAAGCTTAAGAACTTTCTTATGTATTCCCTGGAGTTAAACTCAAGCTTGGGAGCTTTCTTATGTATTTCCTGGAGTTAACCTCAAGCTTAAGAGCTTTTTTATGTATTCCCTGGAGTTAAACTCAAGCTTAAGAGCTTTCTTATGTATTTCCTGGAGTTAAACTCAAACTTAAGATCTTTCTTATGTATTCCCTGGAGTTAAACTCAAGCTTAGGAGCTTTCTTTTGTATTCCCTGGAGTTAAACTCAAGCTTAAGATCTTTCTTATGTATTCCCTGGAGTTAAACTCAAGCTTAAGAGCTTTCTTATGTATTCCCTGGAGTTAAACTCAAGCTTAAGAGCTTTCTTATGTATTTCCTGGAGTTAAACTCAAGCTTAAGAGCTTTATTATGTATTTCCTGGAGTTAAACTCAAGCTTAAGAGCTTTCTTATGTATTCCCTGGAGTCAAACTCAAGCTTAAGAGCTTTCGTATGTATTCCCTGGAGTTAAACTCAAGCTTAAGAGCTTTCTTATGTATTTCCTGGAGTTAAACTCAAGCTTAAGAGCTTTCTTATGTATTTCCTGGAGTTAAACTCAAGCTTAAGATCTTTTTTATGTATTTCCTGGAGTTAAACTCAAGCTTAAGATCTTTCTTATGTATTCCCTGGAGTTAAACTCAAGCTTAAGAGCTTTCTTATGTATTCCCTGGAGTTAAACTCAAGCTTAAGAGCTTTCTTATGTATTCCCTGGAGTTAAACTCAAGCTTAAGAGCTTTCTTATGTATTTCCTGGAGTTAAACTCAAGCTTAAGAGCTTTCTTATGTATTTCCTGGAGTTAAACTCAAGCTTAAGATCTTTCTTATGTATTTCCTGGAGTTAAACTCAAGCTTAAGAGCTTTCTTATGTATTTCCTGGAGTTAAACTCAAGCTTAAGATCTTTCTTATGTATTCCCTGGAGTTAAACTCAAGCTTAAGAGCTTTCTTATGTATTTCCTGGAGTTAAACTCAAGCTTAAGAACTTTTTTATGTATTCCCTGGAGTTAAACTCAAGCTTAAGAGCTTTCTTATGTATTTCCTGGAGTTAAACTCAAGCTTAAGAGCTTTCTTATGTATTTCCTGGAGTTAAACTCAAGCTTAAGATCTTTCTTATGTATTCCCTGGAGTTAAACTCAATCTTAAGAGCTTTCTTATGTATTTCCTGGAGTTAAACTCAAGCTTAAGAGCTTTCTTATGTATTTCCTGGAGTTAAACTCAAGCTTAAGACCTTTCTTATGTATTTCCTGGAGTTAAACTCAAGCTTAAGAGCTTTCTTATGTATTCCCTGGAGTTAAACTCAAGCTTAAGATCTTTCTTATGTATTCCCTGGAGTTAAACTCAAGCTTAAGAGCTTTCTTATGTATTTCCTGGAGTTAAACTCAAGCTTAAGAGCTTTCTTATGTATTTCCTGGAGTTAAACTCAAGTTTAAGACCTTTCTTATGTATTTCCTGGAGTTAAACTCAAGCTTAAGAGCTTTCTTATGTATTCCCTGGAGTTAAACTCAAGCTTAAGATCTTTCTTATGTATTCCCTGGAGTTAAACTCAAGCTTAGGACCTTTCTTATGTATTTCCTGGAGTTAAACTCAAGCTTAAGAGCTTTCTTATGTATTCCCTGGAGTCAAATTCAAGCTTAAGAGCTTTCTTATGTATTCCCTGGATTTAACTCAAGCTTAAGAGCTTTCTTATGTATTCCCTCGAATTTTTACTTTGTTGCTATTCTTACTTCAACGATGGAAGTGAAAAACAAACACATCTCTGTCGGACTATCGAACTGGCGGACTATCGGGCTGTCGGACTATCGGACTAACTGGCTGTCGGATTGTAGCTACGCTCCCTATGGTTGTCCTGTGCTTAGGGCATATATTGGCTTTAATCCGGCCCTGCATATCTGTCATTTCGGAATACTGATATATCCTCGTTTAGCCAGAAACGAGGCTAAATTTCCTGATTTGCACATCTGAGATTCCGACCTGGTGATGTCTGCATTTTTCATATGTTAATTACATGCATGTTAAACTAGTACCCAGAATTGAAAATTAAATAAACCTCATCAGTGGTGCAATAGTTAGCGTGCTCGACTCGAGTGCGGTAGATCGTGGATTCGAGTCAAACCAAAGACTATAAGATTGGTGTGCGTTGCTACTCCGCCAAGCACGCAGCATTAAGGAGAAAGAGCAAAGACTGGTTGGCTCGGAATCAGGATAATGTGTCCGAGTGTGGTGACATATCTATACGCGGATTGTTGTTTCTGTGAGTTAGCACTATATAAATCTGACTAAGCGCACGCGTGTTGTTCTAGTACAAAGCTGACTTCATCATCATCCCATTGAAAATTAATTTGTTCTCGCCATGATATAACTGAACATTGCTGAGTTGGCGTTAAACAACAATCACTCACTGAAAATGAAATAAAAATGAATGACAATGAAGTATTGAACAATATCAATATCAAAGGTGGCGCCCTTAAATGTCTAGAAAATGTCTGAAATACACAAACAAATGAATGACACTAGATGGTAAACTAGCTGGAGTAGATTTTGGATACAGGACAACAATTATAGCACTCACCTGATCTACAGGACTTGTTTCTTTGTCAGAAATTATGACAAAAGACTGGCACTCACCTGGTCTATAGAAAATGCTTCGTTTTCAGAAATAATAGCACATGGCTGGTACTCACCGGGTCTACAGAAAATGATTCTCGTAAATGATAGTCATACTCAGAACTATCGTTATCAAAGTTGTTTGGAAAATCCTCGTGTGTTGCGTCGTTCAGTTGACAGATATGGTTCTCTTCAGCAAAATTAAAGGAAACACATTGATGGTGTCCAAAACATTCCATGGCGCACTGAGTAACCAAATGTTTAGTTGTAAATTCTGATATCACATGACTTTTTAGCTGATGATTTGGGTAAGACAATGTCTGATTTCTTAAAAATTTGTAAACTTGTCCAGAACAAAAAGCAAAGGTAGCAAATAAAACACACAGCCTTAACATCTCGTACTTTCTTCTTCGTCGTAGATCTCCAAACTAAACAAGGATGGAGAAAATCGACAAAAAAAACTTATTATTAATATTTAATGAATTGTGGTTGTTTCTTGGCAAGTATTGTTTTATTAACTGATTAATTGGTGTTGTTTGCGTGAAAGGTTCAGAACGTAGGTAATGAGATGTATAATTAAATCACTAAAGATTGATTAATCAGATAGGTAGTCACACAAGTGTTCTCTGGGGACAAGACTAGTATTAAATATTTTATACTTTTGTTTATAACTTATTTAAGCTTCTTCTTCAACAAAGGTGAACTTACGCAGTTTCATATATCGATTTTTTTTATCGGGATCCAGGAGCCTCTGTCACGACTAACAATATAATACCAATATAGGATTACGTTAGGCGTGGAAAGCCAACCAGGGGTTCTTTCTCCCCCAGTGTTACTGCAATCATGAAAACTAGCAAACCATTGGAATAGTACCTGAGCTCTTGTCATAATCAACTCAAAGAAACAAATTGATTAAAATTAGATGAAAAAACCCAGTTGTGCATACATTTTAGCCCCCTTTCCGGTAATAAGAAACATGTAGCTCATTTTCATGATTGACTTAGAAATAAACCATTGTATTTTGTAATAAAAAGAAAACTGCATTTAAATCGGATGAAACGAGTGAAATGATCAAGTTTGAGAAATTATCGCCTTTTAACCCCTTTCGATCGAGTTTATCTCTGAAACCGTAAGAACATTAAAGGAAATCTGTCGAAATACTCCCGAAAGAACGTAAACAGATCAATTCAAAGAACACACACACATACATACACACATATATAAAGCTTCAATATAAACACATTCAGAAAATAGTTAATGGTAAAAAATAATGAAAATAATATACCGATTGGTTATATATAATGTGGGGCCATCGTGGTCGTGGTCGTATGGTAGTTGAAAATCCAAGTACCTATATATGCAACCAGTGCCTATCAACACTAAAGGTGTGAGTTCGAATCCTGTTCATGGTGGCTAGCGTGCTCGCCTCGAGTGCGGTAGGTCGTGGGTTAGAGCCCCGGTCGTGTCAAACCAAAGACTATAAAATTGGTATCTGTTGCTTCTCCGCTAAGCACACAGCATTAATGAGCAAGAGCAAAGACTGGTTGGCTCGGAATCAGAATAACGTGTCCAAGTGGAGCGACATGTCTACCCGGGAACTGTAGTTTCAGTGAACTATCACTATGAACATCCAACTCGGCGTGTTGGTCTAGTACAAAGCGGATCTCATCACCGTCTCATTGAAGATTAACTTGTTCTCTCCATGATATAGCTGAAAAATTGCTGAATTGGCGTTAAACAACAATCACTCACACACTCCGTTCATGGCGAGGTGTACTCGATGCAACATTATGTGATAAAGTTTGCCAGTGGTCGTTGGTTTTCTCCTGGTACTCCGGTTTCTTCCGCCAATAAAACTGACCACCAGGATATAGCTGAAATATTGTTGAAAGTGGCGTTAAACACCATAAACCAAACCTATATATATATTCCAAATATGTTAATTTCGAAACTTAGGTCCCCTTTAGACTCCTTTTCGAATAAAAAACAATGATTATGGATGAAAAATAAAAATAATAAAATTTTGAAAAGCTGCTTTGAAAAGTACGCAGAATCATAATATTTTTCAACCAGGGGTCAAAGATGTTTTGTCAGAAAAAAGAATGACAACGACATAGATTATAATGTGTTTACTTGTGATCTTTTAAAGGCACACAGGCCGTTATTTTAATATAAAAAAATGTTTCCCAATATAAGACCTAAACTTTGATTTAAAAAAAAACATAAAGATATATATATTGCAGTTGAAATTTTTCATAATATCATAGGTAAATAGCCTAGAACGAAGGAAATATGTCGCTAATTGATTTTTTTCCATCCAGGAAAGAATTCAATGTTGACCCGCCCAATGCTAAACATTCGAATTCTTTTCACGTATTACGACATTATAACAGATTTTTTAAACCTGGCTTTTTGTTCAGAACATTTTATTGTATAAAACATCGAATATTGACAACTTATAATATAAGCAAAGAATTCAAGTCTGACAGTCTGTGTGTCTAAGATTGTTGTTTGAAAGACTTATTTTTATTAGTATTCTTTATTTTATTAGTATTATAAGAGGGATTATGGTCTTAAAACCTGCCAATCATTCATTTTTGAATCTGTAGCACTTATTAATGATGCAACTACACAAAACGACCCCACCGGAAATCTGTGTCTGTATCTGTATTTATCTTCATCTCCAACGTTGGAGATCGTGATGTGAATCACTAAATAAAAATTAAAACTTCCACCACTGCGTATTTAATTCATACTTCTACCGCTATTTACATACTATGTACAATACGTAATAGTCATACACTTATATTAAAACTCTCCAGTTTTTAAAATCTAAAACTACTGCCACAGGGATGCACTATCAGGGCGTAGGCTGTCCTATTGTTTTCTTGCCCTAATCTTAGCAAGCATATTATATCTAGCTCTGTGTAGATTGTAGAGGTATCTCCGACAATGAAATTCTAATGCCGATAGATTCTTTATAGTCACTCTGTGCTGAGTAGGATAATAAGTACCATTATTAAGTAATATAGAACAATCCAGTATAATAGCATTTTTTTCCTTAACTGTTAAATCCTCTAATTTATATTGGGTTAGTTTATAAAATTCAATATCCATATCATGAAATGTAGAATGTCTGATTTCATCCAATACTGAGCATCTTGGGAGGAAATGTTCTATGTTTTCATCTTCTGCATTGCACAATAAGCAAGTTGCACCCACCTTATTCTGGTTAGAATTCGCACGATTTGCTTGGAATGCATAAGTTCCACTAACCAGTTTCAGTTTCACTGGTATGCGATTAGCATCTCTAACTGAGGATATTGGAATGCATATAAGCGGATGTTGTTTTCCTGGTTTATATTCATTAATGTTCAAGTATCCAAGATGCTTATAAAGTTCTGATATTCTTATATTATGTTCTTTTTTATGTACTTTCTCATATACTATTTGCTTCCATTGCATTTTTGTATCAGGTCTATCCAGTAAGTTATATATATCTGGTAAGTTGTATTTCCAAATTATTTTCTTCATTGCACAAGTGTTGCCATGAGGGCAAGTGTGGACACAGAAATGTGCTGTCCATAAGGCAAGTGTGGATGTCAATATTTCATATTATTAACTTTAAAAAAAAATCATGGACACAGGGGTCCTGGATATTTTAATAAAAAAATAATCCTGGATTATTATTTTTGCTTAAAGTTCGGTCCTGTGTTTTTATTTCAAATTTTCATCATAGCCCCCCCCCCCCCCCCCCCCCCCCCCCCTCCCCCTCCCATGGGATATAAAATTGTATCATTAATAATAAATTAATAAATAATAAATTCAGATTTTCTATTTAAAATAAATCTCATTTACAAAACCACTGATATTTGTTCAATTCTTAACGCTGATTTAAGCTTTAGTCGCAACAATTTTTTAGTTTTCTCTTTAAATTGTCGAAACATAACATTTATTTAACTGTAAAATTCACAAATAAAATTCACCCCCCTCCTCCTTTTCCCCTTTTTTCTTGTTTAAATCAATGATCAACAATATTCCAGAATCAAACAAATGAATAAATATAACATAGATTTCTTTTACATGCATCTTTTTGTTTTACATTATCATTTCAAGAAAATGGTGGCTGTAACATTCATCAAATTCAAGTGGGGGTAGGGGTTTTCGGGTGGGTTTCCGCGTAAGATGGTTCCGTTCAATGTTAAAAGTCTTGTATTTTCCTTTCCTATATGAACCAAAGAACACATATATAGCTGTTTTTCTTTTAAAAAAATAATTATATTTAAAAAATAACAACATTTTAACCTTTATTTACCTCAGTAATATGCTTTTCCTCGCCGTAGAGCAAAAATACTTACATGGTTGGAAAGCTGGAGATGTCAAGATTCTATATTTATAAACTATTGACATGAGTAACCTTGCTAATCCATGCGGAGTCAGTGTGTTTTAAATCGGTCATCCAATCGGGACGCTCATTATTCTTGTCCAAGATAAAAATACATCGCTAAAATTACCTGTGGGTGTTTCCCCACTTCAACTCGTAAATTTACATAGAAATCGGAGATATTTCGTCATAAAACTTCACACATGGTTTTGTCTATCATATTTCTTGAAGACAAACATAACATTTTATTGCATTTATCAATATTTTATGAGTATCAACAGTTTTTTCAACACCGTATCCGTTTCTCGATACAGCCACCCGATTAACAGTGACCCGTGACCCACTTTAGCACGTTCTACCAGTTTATTCTTAATATGTTGTTATAAATAAACCAACTTGAGCTTTTATAATCTTTGACATATAACTGACGGTGAGCGATCATATTCTCTGTAGACTCTTTTGGAAGCAGAAATATGCTATACATGAATGTTAATGCTTTGATATGCAGTTGTCCTTCGACTGGTATAAGTCCAGATAAGATATAGGGAACAGTATCCGGCGTATTTTGAGGTATTGACAATATCTGTTTTATCATTATTTTTCAGGAAAATTTCAAGTTTATCAATATATGATTTTGTTGGTAGTAACACTTCTAGACTATACATCAAAGTTGGTATTATGTAAGTTTTCAGTATATGATTTTGTTGGTAGTAACACTTCTAGACTATACATCAAAGTTGGTATTATGTAAGTTTTCAGTACATGATTTTGTTGATAGTAACACTTCTAGACTATACATCAAAGTTGGTATTATGTAAGTTTTCAGTACATGATTTTGTTGGTAGTAACACTTCTAGACTATACATCAAAGTTGGTATTATGTAAGTTTATCAATATATGATTTTGTTGGTAGTAACACTTCTAGACTATACATCAAAGTTGATATTATGTAAGTTTTCAGTACATGATTTTGTTGGTAGTAACACTTCTAGACTATACATCAAAGTTGGTATTATGTAAGTTTTCAGTACATGATTTTGTTGGTAGTAACACTTCTAGACTATACATCAAAGTTGGTATTATGTAAGTTTTCAGTACATGATTTTGTTGGTAGTAACACTTCTAGACTATACATCAAAGTTGGTATTATGTAAGTTTTCAGTATATGATTTTGTTGGTAGTAACACTTCTAGACTATACATCAAAGTTGGTATTATGTAAGTTTTCAGTATATGATTTTGTTGGTAGTAACACTTCTAGACTATACATCAAAGTTGGTATTATGTAAGTTTATCAATATATGATTTTGTTGGTAGTAACACTTCTAGACTATACATCAAAGTTGGTATTATGTCAGTTTTCAGTACATGATTTTGTTGGTAGTAACACTTCTAGACTATACATCAAAGTTGGTATTATGTAAGTTTTCAGTACATGATTTTGTTGGTAGTAACACTTCTAGACTATACATCAAAGTTGGTATTATGTCAGTTTTCAGTACATGATTTTGTTGGTAGTAACACTTCTAGACTATACATCAAAGTTGGTATTATGTAAGTTTTCAGTATATGATTTTGTTGGTAGTAACACTTCTAGACTATACATCAAAGTTGGTATTATGTAAGTTTTCAGTATTTGATTTTGTTGGTAGTAACACTTCTAGACTATACATCAAAGTTGGTATTATGTAAGTTTTCAGTATATGATTTTGTTGGTAGTAACACTTCTAGACTATACATCAAAGTTGGTATTATGTAAGTTTTCAGTATATGATTTTGTTGGTAGTAACACTTCTAGACTATACATCAAAGTTGGTATTATGTAAGTTTTCAGTATATGTATAGATGTTGATGGATCGAGTCCCATTATTCCCATGAAATCCTGCAGATAGTAAAATATAAACCATACATAATTTTTCTGTAGTCCTGATTTTGATAAGCTAATTTCTACATTAGAAGTAGAATCAAATCAGTTAGTTGAATGGCTTAAATTTAATAAAATGCAAGCTAACCCTGACAAATTTCAGGTGCTAGCAGTTGGTAAAAAGACTTTTGAGAAGAGCCCATCAATACAAATTCAAAATTCAAATTTATCTTGTGAAACCGTGGTAAAATTGTTGGGCATAGACATTGACTACCAGTTAAATTTTGATTTACATATAAGTAATTTATGTAGAAAGGCATCTCAGCAATTAAATATATTGAAACGTTTGGGACCTTTCCTATCAAAGTTGAATAAACTCACTATATCTTATACATTTATTTTGAGTAACTTTAATTTTTGCCCTTTGGCATGGCACTTCTGTACAGATAAAAGCATCAAAAAAATTGAAAAAGTGCAAGAAAGAGCACTACGTTTTGTTTGCAATGACTATAATTCCACATATTTGGAACTTGTGGACAAAGCTAAGGTGCCAACTCTTCAAGTGCGCAGAATCAGGACTATGGCCTTAGAAACCTTTGAAATGATAAATAATCTGTCTCCTACATGTTTGAACAGTTGGTTAAAATTAAAACTTTCAAATATTCTTTTAGGTATAGTAACATCCTGAATCTTCCAAGGGTAAGAACGTCGACCTACGGCAAGAAATCATTTAAATTTGCTGCAGCTTCACTTTGGAATAGCCTTCCGGATCATTTCAGGAGGGAAAACAGCTTCTCCCAGTTCAGACTCTTGATTCTATCCTGGAATGGCTCGGAATGTCACTGTTCCGCATGCATTTAGTTCTGCTTTCAGCTTCTTGTTATAATTATATGATGTTTGCTTTATTTTATTATTTTGTGTTCTGATATTTTTTTGCATATCATTTTGATTTATTTTAATGCTTTTCCATCATTACTTATTCTTAGCATATTTTACTTTTTATTGCTACTGAGTTGATGTTGGTGATTGTAAACAGCTGTCTAGAGAGGTACTTGCCACATGGATGGCTGTTGGTGATTGTAAACAGCTGTCTAGAGAGGCACTTGCCACATGGATTGCTGTTGGTGATTGTAAACAGCTGTCTAGAGAGGCACTTACCACATGGATTGCTGTTGGTGATTGTAGACAGCTGTCTAGAGAGGCACTTGCCACATGGATTGCTGTTGGTGATTGTAAACAGCTGTCTAGAGAGGCACTTGCCACATGGATTGCTGTTGGTGATTGTAAACAGCTGTCTAGAGAGGCACTTGCCACATGGATTGCTGTTGGTGATTGTAAACAGCTGTCTAGAGAGGCACTTGCCACATGGATTGCTGTTGGTGATTGTAAACAGCTGTCTAGAGAGGCACTTGCCACATGGATTGCTGTTAGTGATTGTAGACAGCTATCTAGAGAGGCACTTGCCACATGGATTGCTGTTGGTGATTGTAGACAGCTGTCTAGAGAGGCACTTGCCACATGGATTGCTGTTGGTGATTGTAAACAGCTGTCTAGAGAGGCACTTGCCACATGGATTGCTGTTGGTGATTGTAAACAGCTGTCTAGAGAGGCACTTGCCACATGGATTGCTGTTGGTGATTGTAAACAGCTGTCTAGAGAGGCACTTGCCACATGGATTGCTGTTAGTGATTGTAGACAGTTGTCTAGAGAGGCACTTGCCACATGGATTGCTGTTGGTGATTGTAAACAGCTGTCTAGAGAGGCACTTGCCACATGGATTGCTGTTGGTGATCGTAAACAGCTGTCTAGAGAGGCACTTGCCACATGGATTGCTGTTGGTGATCGTAAACAGCTGTCTAGAGAGGCACTTTCCACATGGATTGCTGTTAGTGATTGTAGACAGCTGTCTAGAGAGGCACTTGCCACATGGATTGCTGTTGGTGATTGTAAACAGCTGTCTAGAGAGGCACTTGCCACATGGATTGCTGTTGGTGATTGTAAACAGCTGTCTAGAGAGGCACTTGCCACATGGATTGCTGTTGGTGATTGTAAACAGCTGTCTAGAGAGGCACTTGCCACATGGATTGCTGTTGGTGATTGTAGACAGCTGTCTAGAGAGGCACTTGCCACATGGATTGCTGTTGGTGATTGTAAACAGCTGTCTAGAGAGGCACTTGCCACATGGATTGCTGTTGGTGATTGTAGACAGCTGTCTAGAGAGGCACTTACCACATGGATTGCTGTTAGTGATTGTAGACAGCTGTCTAGAGAGGCACTTGCCACATGGATTGCTGTTGGTGATTGTAAACAGCTGTCTAGAGAGGCACTTGCCACATGGATTGCTGTTGGTGATTGTAAACAGCTGTCTAGAGAGGCACTTGCCACATGGATTGCTGTTGGTGATTGTAAACAGCTGTCTAGAGAGGCACTTGCCACATGGATTGCTGTTGGTGATTGTAGACAGCTGTCTAAAGAGGCACTTGCCACATGGATTGCTGTTGGTGATTGTAAACAGCTGTCTAGAGAGGCACTTGCCACATGGATTGCTGTTGGTGATTGTAGACAGCTGTCTAGAGAGGCACTTGCCACATGGATTGCTGTTGGTGATTGTAGACAGCTGTCTAGAGAGGCACTTGCCACATGGATTGCTGTTGGTGATTGTAAACAGCTGTCTAGAGAGGCACTTGCCACATGGATTGCTGTTAGTGATTGTAGACAGCTGTCTAGAGAGGCACTTACCACATGGATTGCTGTTAGTGATTGTAGACAGCTGTCTAGAGAGACACTTGCCACATGGATTGCTGTTGGTGATTGTAAACAGCTGTCTAGAGAGGCACTTGCCACATGGATTACTGTTAGTGATTGTAGACAGCTGTCTAGAGAGGCACTTGCCACATGGATTGCTGTTGGTGATTGTAGACAGCTGTCTAGAGAGGCACTTGCCACATGGATTGCTGTTGGTGATTGTAAACAGCTGTCTAGAGAGGCACTTGCCACATGGATTGCTGTTGGTGATTGTAAGCAGCTGTCTAGAGAGGCACTTGCCACATGGATTGCTGTTGGTGATTGTAGACAGCTGTCTAGAGAGGCACTTGCCACATGGATTGCTATTGGTGATTGTAAACAGCTGTCTAGAGAGGCACTTGCCACATGGATTGCTGTTGGTGATTGTAAACAGCTGTCTAGAGAGGCACTTGCCACATGGATTGCTGTTGGTGATTGTAAACAGCTGTCTAGAGAGGCACTTGCCACATGGATTGCTGTTGGTGATTGTAGACAGCTGTCTAGAGAGGCACTTGCCACATGGATTGCTGTTGGTGATTGTAAACAGCTGTCTAGAGAGGCACTTGCCACATGGATTGCTGTTGGTGATTGTAGACAGCTGTCTAGAGAGGCACTTGCCACATGGATTGCTGTTAGTGATTGTAGACAGCTGTCTAGAGAGGCACTTGCCACATGGATTGCTGTTGGTGATTGTAGACAGCTGTCTAAAGAGGCACTTGCCACATGGATTGCTGTTGGTGATTGTAAACAGCTGTCTAGCGAGGCACTTGCCACATGGATTGCTGTTGGTGATTGTAGACAGCTGTCTAGAGAGGCACTTGCCACATGGATTGCTGTTGGTGATTGTAAACAGCTGTCTAGAGAGGCACTTGCCACATGGATTGCTGTTAGTGATTGTAGACAGCTGTCTAGAGAGGCACTTGCCACATGGATTGCTGTTAGTGATTGTAGACAGCTGTCTAGAGAGGCACTTGCCACATGGATTGCTGTTGGTGATTGTAAACAGCTGTCTAGAGAGGCACTTGCCACATGGATTACTGTTAGTGATTGTAGACAGCTGTCTAGAGAGGCACTTGCCACATGGATTGCTGTTGGTGATTGTAGACAGCTGTCTAGAGAGGCACTTGCCACATGGATTGCTGTTGGTGATTGTAAACAGCTGTCTAGAGAGGCACTTGCCACATGGATTGCTGTTAGTGATTGTAGACAGCTGTCTAGAGAGGCACTTGCCACATGGATTGCTGTTAGTGATTGTAGACAGCTGTCTAGAGAGGCACTTGCCACATGGATTGCTGTTGGTGATTGTAAACAGCTGTCTAGAGAGGCACTTGCCACATGGATTACTGTTAGTGATTGTAGACAGCTGTCTAGAGAGGCACTTGCGACATGGATTGCTGTTGGTGATTGTAGACAGCTGTCTAGAGAGGCACTTGCCACATGGATTGCTGTTGGTGATTGTAAACAGCTGTCTAGAGAGGCACTTGCCACATGGATTGCTGTTGGTGATTGTAAACAGCTGTCTAGAGAGGCACTTGCCACATGGATTGCTGTTGGTGATTGTAGACAGCTGTCTAGAGAGGCACTTGCCACAAGGATTGCTGTTGGTGATTGTAAACAGCTGTCTAGAGAGGCACTTGCCACATGGATTGCTGTTGGTGATTGTAAACAGCTGTCTAGAGAGGCACTTGCCACATGGATTGCTGTTGGTGATTGTAAACAGCTGTCTAGAGAGGCACTTGCCACATGGATTGCTGTTGGTGATTGTAGACAGCTGTCTAGAGAGGCACTTGCCACATGGATTGCTGTTGGTGATTGTAAACAGCTGTCTAGAGAGGCACTTGCCACATGGATTGCTGTTGGTGATTGTAAACAGCTGTCTAGAGAGGCACTTGCCACATGGATTGCTGTTGGTGATTGTAAACAGCTGTCTAGAGAGGCACTTGCCACATAGATTGCTGTTGGTGATTGTAAACAGCTGTCTAGAGAGGCACTTGCCACATGGATTGCTGTTAGTGATTGTAGACAGCTGTCTAGAGAGGCACTTGCCACATGGATTGCTGTTGGTGATTGTAGACAGCTGTCTAGAGAGGCACTTGCCACATGGATTGCTATTGGTGATTGTAAACAGCTGTCTAGAGAGGCACTTGCCACATGGATTGCTGTTGGTGATTGTAAACAGCTGTCTAGAGAGGCACTTGCCACATGGATTGCTGTTGGTGATTGTAAACAGCTGTCTAGAGAGGCACTTGCCACATGGATTGCTGTTAGTGATTGTAGACAGTTGTCTAGAGAGGCACTTGCCACATGGATTGCTGTTGGTGATTGTAAACAGCTGTCTAGAGAGGCACTTGCCACATGGATTGCTGTTGGTGATTGTAAACAGCTGTCTAGAGAGGCACTTGCCACATGGATTGCTGTTGGTGATTGTAAACAGCTGTCTAGAGAGGCACTTGCCACATGGATTGCTGTTGGTGATTGTAGACAGCTGTCTAGAGAGGCACTTGCCACATGGATTGCTGTTGGTGATTGTAAACAGCTGTCTAGAGAGGCACTTGCCACATGGATTACTGTTGGTGATTGCAAACAGCTGTCTAGAGAGGCACTTGCCACATGGATTGCTGTTGGTGATTGTAAACAGCTGTCTAGAGAGGCACTTGCCACATGGATTGCTGTTGGTGATTGTAGACAGCTGTCTAGAGAGGCACTTGCCACATAGATTGCTGTTGGTGATTGTAAACAGCTGTCTAGAGAGGCACTTGCCACATGGATTGCTGTTGGTGATTGTAAGCAGCTGTCTAGAGAGGCACTTGCCACATGGATTGCTGTTGGTGATTGTAAACAGCTGTCTAGAGAGGCACTTGCCACATGGATTGCTGTTGGTGATTGTAAACAGCTGTCTAGAGAGGCACTTGCCACATGGATTGCTGTTGGTGATTGTAGACAGCTGTCTAGAGAGGCACTTGCCACATGGATTGCTGTTGGTGATTGTAAACAGCTGTCTAGAGAGGCACTTGCCACATGGATTGCTGTTGGTGATTGTAAACAGCTGTCTAGAGAGGCACTTGCCACATGGATTGCTGTTGGTGATTGTAAACAGCTGTCTAGAGAGGCACTTGCCATATGGATTGCTGTTGGTGATTGTAAACAGCTGTCTAGAGAGGCACTTGCCACATGGATTGCTGTTGGTGATTGTAGACAGCTGTCTAGAGAGGCACTTGCCACATGGATTGCCGTTTGTGATTGCCAATAGTACATCTATTTTGCATGCTTGTTTAAATGTAATTACTATGACTTTATGTAGTACATGACATAAGTTGTTTTTAATGTTAATTTATATGTTTTTATATTCGGTAAAAAGCTCTCTAGAGCTTATATTATTATGTTGTTGACATGCCGAATCAAAATAAAGTTGTCTATATATCTATATATATGCTGTCCATCTTGCTTTCTGTATATTTTCATTCACAGTATGTTCTAATGTTTCTTTAACTGTTTTTCCTCTTTTCATACCTAGATGTGTTGCTATTGGTACATTTGATAAAATAGTACCATTCATATCAAATTAAACTGGGTTGTTGATCCTTTTTCTTTTATTCTCCGTCTGTATTACTACACTTTTTTGTGGTTGCAGTTTAAAATGTTCTTTTAAACTGTATTCATATGCATATTAAGTAGAACCTGAGCTTCATCTGATCTAACGCAATTTATGGAAATGTCATCAGCACATGTTATATAGGCAATGACATCACATCCAAAATTCGCATATTTGCAGATGATAGCCTGCTATCAAATACTATACTTAGCAATATCCACCAAAGACGATTGCAAACGGCTACAACAAGATCTTGAAAGGATGGTTAATTGGACTAAAACATGGCAGATGATTTTCAGCCCTCTGAAATGCTATGTTCTGAAGATTACAAAAAAAGAAGAAAACAGTAGACTTCGACTATAACATCAATGGACAAACCTTAGAAACAGTGACATCAAATCCATACCTAGGAGCTGAACTCACGAACACCATGTCTTGGGACAAACAAGTTCAGAAAGTTGTAGCGAAAGGAAATAAAGCACTAGGCTTCATACGTAGAAATATAGGATCATGTCCAGAGGAGGTAAAGAAACAAGCATACCTTGCGCTTGTCCGACCTCACCTTGAGTATGCCAGCAGCGTTTGGGACCCTCATCTCCAAAAACGTATTCAACAGATTGAGATGGTCCAACGCCGAGCAGCACGCTTCATCAAAAGCAACTACGCAAGAGACCCTGGTACAGTGACATTACTCGAACAACTGGAATTACCACCACTTTCAACAAGGAGAAAAATAGCCCGTATCACACTTTTACATAAAGCCATCCATGAAAAAGTAGCGATACCAATACCATCCTACATCCTTAAACCAACGAGAACTTCGAGATTCCATCATCCGAAGAGATACATACTATAAATCAGACCGAAAAAAGATGTTTACAAATACAGTTTCTTCCCACGTACCATCAGGGATTGGAACCAACTATCAGATGAACTGTTAGACAGAGAGAGCAGTGAGGAATTTAAGAACAGACTCACTAAGCTCTACTACGGTGGCTGAACAACATGAACAAAAGATGATGATTTTATCCTGATTCCAATCACTTGTAAATACACACACTTTTGGGACTTTACTGTATATACTAATAATTTTGTCATGTTGGAGGACGTCACAAATACTTGAGTGATGGGTCAACGACCTTTTTCAAGTCAACACCATAAAGGGGCGGATCCAGGGGGAAAATATGATTTTTTTGGGCGTAAAATCGTGATTTTTCACACGAAATATCCCTCAAATTTTCGCGCCTCCCTCCGCTCGGCTCAATTTTTTTAAGTGCGCCCTCCCTAACTTGAAATTCTGGATCCGCCACTGCCATAGATAGATAGCACAACAGTTAATGTATCCAAATATGACTTTATGGGAATATCAACTGGAGTTAAATGACTTGGCTAATTAATCCTGTAATTTGATTGGTTAATCAATCCGGGGATATGAGCCCGTTTTCGCGTGGTAGAGCGAGAATATGAACAGGATTTATTTTGTAAAATGGCGTCTCATTATCTCTTCATAATTTTGCTCATTTTAAAAAATAAATTCAATAAGAAAATGCTAAAAACAATTTGTTTGTACGGATTTTTCGCCCCATATCCGTTCCGATATTAATTTTTCTGTTTTTAAAAAGGGGAGATAATCGAAATTTGTCGTCTGCAAACTTTACCAAAAATGGTAAAACGGTTTTCATCGCAATCCGTTGAAGAGATTAACGCAAAACAGCAAACCCGGTGCCCAAGAACACCACAAAAGAAAATTTAGGGATGGCATGCCTTGGCAGTTTGTGTGGTACTTTCTTTTTCTTCTTCTTCTTCTTCTTCTTCTTCTATTTCCGTTTTCCCTCCAGTCTAGGAGGACTCTTTTTTTCCACCACCAATTTTGAGTTGACCATGAATTTCCTCCACCAATTTGTATGAATCAGGTATATGTACACTGGAATTATATACAAAGATATTTGCGGAACCCGCACGGGCAGATAACGTAGCGTACATCAACAGCAGCAGTACTAATTCTAGCTGGACAAATACCAATAGAAGCTGAACTCCACAAACGAATGCTCTCCTTATTCAGAAATATTGCTGAAAATAAAGGATCTATGGAATATAATATTGCTTTCAGACAACTTCCAATAAAACCTGAGGACTCAAACAGCTGGTTTATGCAAATAGTGAAAGTAACAGAAATGTATAATTTACCGTCACCTAGAGATATCCTCAACCCTGTACCTAATAAGGCAATTTGGAAAAGAACTGTATATACAGCAATTAATGAATACTGGAAAGATCAATTAGTGAAAGATGCTACAACAAATTCTACACTAAAACTGTTCAACTTTGAGGAATTTGAAATAGGTAAAATACATAACATTTGGAAAAGTTGTGGTTCAGATTTATATGCAGTTAAAAGAGCATGTGTTAAATCTAAAATAGTTTGCGGAACATACACACTTCAAGCTGATCGAGCTAGATTTAATGGACAAAAAACTACCTCCAGGTGCCCTCTTTGCTTCAAAGAACCTGAAGATACAAAACACTTCTTATTAAAGTGCATCATACTAAACGATACACGATCAAAATTCATCAAGAAACTGAGGGATCTGTTAGAATTGAAATTATTGAAACCTCTCGTATTTGAACTATTTGAATGTGATGATAATCTTCTGCAGTTAATTGTTGACTGCACTAAGTTCCATTTTCTGAATGAATTATATACCGATATTGAAAGATTAACCAGTAGTATGTGCTTTGCACTACACCTGAAAAGGTCAAATTTAATTGGGTAGATGTTTAAATGAAGTCATGATTTTATGTTAGTTACAGAGGAACATTATTGTGTTGAACATTGGTGACATGAGAGTGATGGAGGTGTATGTATATGTATATAATCCTTACTTATGGATGATTTTATATTTTACCATAACTATGGGCATCAATGGATGTATTTTAGATTTTACCACAAAATATGCACAGATGTCTGTCTTTTAGATTTTACCACAATTATGCGTCTTAGTTTTTACCACATTTATGAGTTTTATATTTTACCACAATTATGTGAATCGATGAATATGTTTTAGATTTTACCACAATTATGTGCAACGATGGAGGTAACCTAGATTTTATCACTTTTTAAATTTAGCCGTGAATTTTACCAAATCTATGTGTTTTGATTTTACCACACCTATGTGCCTTAGATTTTAACACAATTGTGTGCATCAATGGATGTGTCTCAGATTTTACTACTATTATGGGCATCGATGGATGTTTCTTATTCAAAGTGCGTGTGTTACGGCATAATCTTTTAAAAATGTTCCACATCCCGTATAAAGTATATAATATAGTGTGATAAAAATTCATAAGAAATATAAACTACGCTTCAATAATGGATGAAGATCCGTTGAAGAAGTGGTTCGCCTGACAAAGGCGGCAACATACAGAGAAGGTAATTAACAGGTAACAGGTTAAGAAAAATTAACTCTATAATGTCCTGCTACTACTTGACTATTTGCTTAATATGGAGTAGGCATTGCCTAGATGCGAGCACAGCACTTCTGTCTGGCCAGTGTGTATATATTTGAGTGAAAGTTGAATATCATAAAAATATTATGAGTAGGCATGGTCTATAGAGGAGGACGTTAGTATTTGAAATTAAATGATACTAAAAATACCTTTATATCCCCTATGACATCCATTGCCATTGGAAAGTTAAATGAAGTAGAATAGAAAAGTACGAGAAAAAGTATGGAATCTTTTATTGTTGGACTAGGGACAGTGCAAACATTGAAGACTAACTAGTACTAGTACGTGGGTGGTATCAACCATTATAAAGCCTAAAGGGGGTAGTAGACGCCGGTGTCTGTAAAATGAAAGTATGGTCTTTTAAGTCATAAGAAAAGGTTTTATTACGAAAATATCAATTAATGCAACCAACATACATAAACAATATTGACCTATACCATGCTATGTATAGCCGATACATATTCATGAAGTGTAAATGATGAATGACATACGGTCAGGGCGTCTTATCAGCAATATAGGCCCCGGTCAAAGCAGTGCACTGAGGCCCATATCTATACAAACACTCGCAGAAATAAAACTATAAATGGTCAATAAAATTAAACATATATTTCTTGTATTGATACTTCCAACAATATCAGTGTTTGAAAATTAAAAATTATGCCGTATACAACATACATAGATTAGCATGGGGTTCATTTGCTTGTGGGACCACCGGGCAACTGCCCATGGCATTGTGCCCATACATAAGACCGCACTGCGTACGGTTACTGTAATACTGATAATCTTCATTTCGACATTTTAAAGTATGTGTATTTGGGCCAATATCAGGGGCGGATCCAGGAGGGGGGCACACCCGCACGCCCCCCCCCCAAAAAAAATTGGAAAAAAAATGATTTTTTGGCGTAAAATCGTGTTTTTTCACATGAAATACCCCAAAAATTTGCGCGCCTCCCTCCGCTCGGTGCAATTTTTTAAAGTTCGCCCCCCCCCTAACTTGAAATCCTGGATTCGCCCATGAATATGATGCTATCTTCAAGTGAACAAAATAGTTTTTAATTTTTAAAAGAATTATATAGGTACCGCTTTTATCAGACATGTCTCTGCTTTCACATACAAAATATTTATCAATATTCAATATTTTTTTTATTGGAAAAAGCACAGTAGAGGCGTGATATATATATTAAAGCAATATTCAGTATCGAAATCATACTCTTTAAAATTATCTGTGACAAGATTATACAGAGACATATATTCCTTCTTGTGTAATGTTATTACCTTTTAAAGTTTCAACAACAAGCTGGTTAATAATGTTATAGCATTTATTTTAGAAAGACTGAGTTTAATAAATAATAACGGATACATATAGTATGAACGGCAAAATAAATAGTTAAATAAATAAAATTCATTGTGTCTTACTATTCTAAACCATTTTCAGCAGATGTTGGTAGTATTCAAATATTTTGTAGGATCAGATTGACGGAAAATCTTTCAAAACCTTTGTATACGGAACCACTGTCATATTTGGTCATTTTGTGATAATATGCCGCATGCATATCAAATTAACCAATGCTTAAGCTGTAAATAATAGCTTAAGGATACGATATGCTATATTTTTTTCGTAGTGTTGGAAAAAAGGTGGATATATTCTGTCCCCGAGTACCTGTGGCCAAATATTTTGCTATGTAAAAAAAATCTTCTTTTCTTTATATTTTTTCACAATGTATCTAATAGATATTTTGCATAATTTCGGTTTTTCTTCTTTTGGGTAGTAAGATGAATAAACAAATGGGTACTGATAGAAATAATTATCTGTTCTGATTGGTAGAGATTGTAGACGTTTTAGTGTACCTATATGGAAGCTGGAGAGGGTTGCCATATCCTTCTTTTTTAGATTTAGTGTTTCAAGGCCATATAGTAATCTTGGAATCACGTAGACTTGGTAGATTTTGTATGATGTTCTTGGGTTCAGCCCATTTGTACCAGATGTTACGTGTATCACAACAGATAGCTGTTTGGCTCCAAGTAACTGCTTAATAGCCGGCTTAGAGCCATTTGGGTGTTCTCGGACCTAAGTTTTACTCTGTATCACCAGTGAGAGCTAATATCATTCGAAATAAATATTGGTTTGATGCTTTTACATTTTTTGATTTCAGATGTATAATTAATTTCTCAAAGGTTAGAAAAATACACTGCCACTGGTTTTACTGCATGTAACTTGTAAGTTACAAAAAGTGTCTATTATGCTGTGGCCTGGTTATTTGTCTGGATTGCCGATTGGTGGATTGCACAGCTTCAAGAGTATCAGGCCAGTCACCAGGGCATATAATGTGAATTGACATGCATAGGCCATAATCCTTTAAATTTACTTATCTGGTAGTCAAAAATTTATGAGTAAATTCACTAATAAATATATATTGTTACTTATTAGCAATTATGACATGTTAGTCTTCATACCTTGGGCTCATCATGGTCGCTGGTATTGAAGAAATAGATAGTCTGTTAATCAGAGGATAGAGAAAGTGTTGGTATTCCTTGACACGAAACTCGTACCAGTCATATAATCGCAGTACGAGAACCACACTCATCTGTATCTTCTTCTTCCAATACAGTACCATTAAACCATTAAACACAGTTTGTGATATTTGTGGAATTGAAAGCATAATAAAAGGTGCAACTTGTTTCACAAAAGATGGAAAACCTACATTAAATGACATCATCCTAACAAACAGAAAAAACTTGCTCTAAAACACCACAAATTTTAATTGTGGATTGAGTGATGTCCATAACATCATTTCGGCACAAATGAAATCAGATATGCCATCTACCAAAAAACCATTTAAAACATACAGAAGTTATAAACAACTAAATGAAGAAAAGTTCTTGCAAGATCTGGAACAGGCAAATTTAACCACATTGATAGAAAATGAGGATAATGTAAATGAGGCATACAACACCTTCCATACTAAATTAATGGGCATAGTTGACAACCACATGCCAATGAAAAAAAGAAAAACTGTACACTTTCATAAACCAACAACTAAGAAAAGCAATATACAAAAAACAAATGTTATGCAACAAATATTTACATTTAAGATCAAAGAAAAACTTGGAAACATATTGCCAACAAAGAATTATTTAACTGCTGGCTTATGATTATTCAACCAATAGCGTTAGAGAGTGAATGTATCCCTATCATCGAGGATTTTGATATAATTTTTTACTTCAAATATATTTTTGAAAAGTTTATAATTGAAAGTTTTGAGCCAGTATCAATAGTTGAATACCAGCTTTATTATGTTGATACAGACTGTATTGTATGTTGTTATAGAAAGACTGCAAGTCATCCATCCTTCTTACATAATCAAATAATGACAAATTCTGATCTTAAAAGTAAATACATATTTCTACAAGACTCTCCGGATGCTTGCTTAAATAAAATGTTACATTCTTGGTCAATTTATAAGAGTGCAAACCTAGGTTCAAATGTTACTGTGACAACTAGACACCTGTCAACAATTCACCTTTATCCAAATTAGTAAATCAAATTAGTGTAAGAATTGTTATATCTGGTACAAAACTCAGTAGTAGGCCATGTTATGATAATGACAAAGGGTGCTGTGGTCCATGTCATTCTATAATTAGAAGTTAATGACTCAGTGGGTCACCTATCTGACAAAAAAAGTGGTCCAACATAATGAGACCCCTGTGCTGATACCTTTCCTTAAGTCAGATGATATTGTTAACATTTTTTTAAAGATTGTTGATGCTTTAAATTGATTGTAATCTGCTGTTAAATCTTTAATTATAGCAAGGAACCTGGAAAAGCTAATAAATAGAATAGAAAAAGTTAGCTGAATGTAAACAGGATAAGATGGAGGTTTAGACAGGGTAAATATGTGTAGAGTTCATATCTAATTTAGTTCTTATAATAGTAAGATCAATAATTAAAGTATTTCAGAACAAAAACACAACACAGGGGTAGATTATCTTTATATTCACTAAAATGGATCCAAATCCTTTCTTGAAAAAAAATTTAAGAAAAAATTATAATATAATTTTGTTATTTAAAAGCAGTATTATTATATTTTTTAGTAGTACCATATTTATAATGTATTTATAAAAGATTGGACAATTAATTTCAGTGACTAACATCTAACAGATATTAATATAAGTAAGACTATTTTATTAACAAGGGCCCGGGTGGCTCAATGAGTTAGGTAGTTGGTTTACCTAACAACTCATACAAGTCTATCACCAATACAGCTTTGTAAATTACAAAAAGGGTGTACTCGACACGCAGCCGCAAGTGATAAAGTTTACCAGTTGCTTGCCCATGGTCGGTGGTTCTCTCCGGGTACTCCGACTTCTTCCACCACTAAAACTGGTCGCCATGATATAGCTGAAATATTGCTGGAAGTGGCGTTAAACACCAAAAATCAAATCAAATCAATCAAATCATTTTATTAACAGTCCTTAAGGTATATGATACAGTGGTGGAGAGTTACAAAAACAATAAAAACATGTCATCATAATGGGTTTATTTTGGTACATAATTAAGAATATATACCATTGAATTGAGTCCAGCAATAGATAAGTCAATCACTTAAGTAAGACTCAGCAAAGACAAGAATTGTTTCTCACTCATAGAATTTCTGACTGTAACCAGCTGCCATGGCTCATAGTTAAGTCTCCCAAACAACGTTTGGAGACTTATTGTTTTTGCTCCGTTTCTTATTATTATTATTATTATTATTATTATTAAATCTCCCAAACAAAGTTTGGGGGACTTATTGTTTTTGCTCCATTTCTTATTATTATTATAATTATTCTTCTTTCTTTCCGTGCACCATGAACTTGTCCACGGCAGATCTCAGGAACTACAGGACAGAATTTCATGAAACTTGGTGGAGTTATAGATATATGTTTCTAGTTGATCCTAAAGTTTTCAGATTTGCGGTAAAGGGGGTCAAAGCCATATTTTTGGGGTTCAAAGGGGGTGGGGGTTACTATAGAATCCTATGGGAAACTTGAAATTTCGTACATTAATGTTGATAACTTCTAACTGGATAATGATAGAGACATAAATTTTGACATAGTGATAGGTCACCATTAGAGGAGCAATTCTGCATTTTCAAAATTTTCAAGATGTCTGCCATTTTCAAAATGACTGCCAACACACGGCATAAAAATGGGGGGTAAAAATTCAACATTGTCCGTTATCATCAAAATTTGATATGTGGGTAGATAGTGTCAGTGGCTGGTTTGGGAGACTTCATAATCATTAGATTATAATCATATCTTGTTCTTATTATTATTATTATTATTATTATTCTCCTCTTTCTTTCTTTCTGTGGACCATAAACTTGTCCACGGCAAATCTCAGGAACTACTGGACAGAATTTCATGAAACTTGGTGGAGTTATAGATATATGTTTCTAGTTGGTCCTAAAGTTTTCAGCTTTGTGGTAAAGGGGGTCAAAGTCATATTTTGAGGGGTTCAAAGGGGGTGGGGGTTACTATAGAATCCTATGGGAAAGTTTAAATTTCGTACATTAATGTTGATAAACTTCTAAATGGATAATAATAGAGACATAAAATTTGACATAGTGATAGGTCACCATTAGAGGAGCAATTCTGTGTTTCAAAATTTTCAAGATGTCTGCCATTTTCAAAATGGCTGCCAAAACACGGCATAAAAAATGGGCGGTAAAAATTCAACATTGTCCGATATCATCAAAATGCTATATGTGGGTAGATAATGATGTTCCGAATTGATTCCTGATATTGAAAAATTTCTACCAGTCGCCATTTTCAAAATGGCCACCACAATACCGCAAAAATTCAACATTGTCCGATATCATCAAAATTTGATATGTGGGTAGATAATGATGTCCCGAATTGATTCCTGACATTGAAACATTTCTACCGGTCGCCATTTTCAAAATGGCCACCACAATACCGCAAAAATTCAACATTGTCCGATATCATCAAAATTTGATATGTGGGTAGATAATGATGTCCCGAATTGATTCCTGACATTGAAACATTTCTACCGGTCGCCATTTTCAAAATGGCCACCACAATACCGCACAAATTCAACATTGTCCGATTTCAGCGCCATTTCATATGTGGGTAGATTATGATATCCCGAATTGATTCCTGACATCGGAAAATTTCTACCGGTCGTCATTTTCAAAATGGCCACCACAATACCGCACAAATTCAACATTGTCCGATTTCAATGACATTTCATATGTGGGTAGATTATGATGTCCCGAATTGATTCCTGAGATCGAAAAATTTCTACCGGTCGCCATTTTCAAAATGGCCACCACAATACCACACAAATTCAACATTGTTCGATTTCAACGTCCTGAATTGATTCCCGACATCAACAAATTTCTACCGGTCTCCATTTTCAAAATGACCACCACAATACCGCAAAAATTCAACATTATTCGATTTCAAAGGTAGCTTTTGATTTATTTTTTTAAACCTGTTGTCAGTGGCCTGTTTGGGAGACTCCATAATCGTTAGATTATAATCATATCTTATTTTGAGTGGATCAGACATTCAAGGCTGTAACCAGCTGCCATGGCTCATAGTTTTGAGTGGATCAGTTGAGACATTCAAGGCTGTAACCAGCTGCCATGGCTCATAGTTTTGAGTGGATCAGACATTCAAGGCTGTAACCAGCTGCCTCATAGTTTTGAGTGGATCAAACATTCAAGGCTGTAACCAGCTGCCTCATAGTTTTGAGTGGATCAGACATTCAAGGCTGTAACCAGCTGCCTCATAGTTTTGAGTGGATCAGACATTCAAGGCTGTAACCAGCTGCCTCATAGTTTTGAGTGGATCAGACATTCAAGGCTGTAACCAGCTGCCTCATAGTTTTGAGTGGATCAGACATTCAAGGCTGTAACCAGCTGTCTCATAGTTTTGAGTGGATCAGACATTCAAGGCTGTAACCAGCTGCCTCATAATTTTGAGCGGATCAGACATTCAAGGCTGTAACCAGCTGCCTCATAATTTTGAGTGGATCAGACATTCAAGGCTGTAACCAGCTGTCTCATAGTTTTGAGTGGATCAGACATTCAAGGCTGTAACCAGCTGCCTCATAGTTTTGAGCGGATCAGACATTCAAGGCTGTAACCAGCTGCCTCATAGTTTTGAGTGGATCAGACATTCAAGGCTGTAACCAGCTGCCTCATAGTTTTGAGTGGATCAGACTTTCAAGGCTGTAACCAGCTGCCTCATAGTTTTGAGTGGATCAGACATTCAAGGCTGTAACCATGCCAGCTGCCTCATAGTTTTGAGTGGATTAGACATTCAAGGCTGTATCCAGCTGCCTCATAGTTTTGAGTGGATCAGACATTCAAGGCTGTAACCAGCTGCCTAATAGTTTTGAGTGGATCAGACATTCAAGGCTGTAACCAGCTGCCTCATAGTTTTGAGTGGATCAGACATTCAAGGCTGTAACCAGCTGCCTCATTGTTTTGAGTGGATCAGACATTCAAGGCTGTAACCAGCTGCCTCATTGTTTTGAGTGGATCAGACATTCAAGGCTGTAACCAGCTGCCTCATAGTTTTGAGTGGATCAGACATTCAAGGCTGATCGTCTTCTCTATCAATTACTAATTTATGAAACCTGTAAATAGTGTTAACCCTTTTGTCTTGAGCAACCTCTGAAATAATCTTCAACTTGTCAATTGTCTTGAGCAACCTTTGAAATAATCTTCAACTTGTCAATTGTTTTGAGCAACCTCTGAAATAATCTTCAACTTGTCAATTGTCTTGAGCAACCTCTGAAATAATCTTCAACTTGTCAATTGTCTTGAGCAACCTCTGAAATAATCTTCAACTTGTCAATTGTCTTGAGCAACCTCTGAAATAATCTTCAACTTAAAGGTGGTCAGTATTTGGTAGTAGTGGAAGGTGACATAAAAAGGTAAAACAAATAGAAAAGTAAACTTTCAGAATAGATATTAAAAAAGGTCGTATTTACAATAGCTTATATTTTAGAGTTATTCCCCTTTGACTGTATTTTTTTAACCACATTTATCTTTAAATTTATTGCCCTTGGTGATGTAATTTTTATTGCAGTTCTGTACAAAACTCTGCACAATTACAGAATTGATTTTTTATTATATTTGCAGGCAGCATTAATTTATATTCATTTGTGTTTTATCTAAATAGCATTTCAATTTGTATGTTTATTGGAGATAATTCCAGAAATTATCATGCACATTATTAAAAATATTATCAGTAAAGATAGGTGCATTCAAACTGCGTGTAGCTTAAACTTATTGAAGATGAAAAATTTCATGTTTCACAGATAAACTTTTCCTCCTAGGAATAGATAATAGATTTATTATCAAGTTTTGACAGTTTTTTAAGTACTTTTACTTCATTCTCCCTGGCCTTTAGGGATATGTAATGCAGGTGATAAAAGTTTTTCACATATTGAAAAGAAATTGTGATTTTATGAATTTTGTTTTGCTCTGCTTAACCAATCTTCTAACGTCTATATGTTGAATTTGATTCATTGCTGAACAACTGCTGAAGACAATCTTTGCCAAAAGTTAACATTAAACTTCATATTTTTTTACTCTGTTATGAATTCATATGCCATTATTCATCTTTCAGATAAAAATTTGAAATATGTTTTGAAAAACTCAAATGAAGTTTTGGTGATTAAACTATCATTAAATATCTTTAAAATATGATTTTTTTAGTATTTAAATAGCCTGGTTTTCAGTTGTTGGTTGATCACAAAGAAAATGTTTGGTTTTTTTACTAATTGAAAAATTTCCTATTTTCTCTTTAATCATATTAATACTAAAAGTGATACCTCTGTTGATTTATTATAAATAATTGTTGATACATTGAATTGTCTAAAGTCAAAAGGTTTTAAAATGGGTGCTGTTGTATGATGGGAAATAACAAAGGTGCACTGGTGTCCTCTTATTTTTTTTTTTCTCGTTTTAGATATTGAAATCTTTACTATTTTTAGCTCACCTTGATAAAGGCAATGTGAGCTTTTGCCATCACTTGGCGTCCGTCGTCCATTAACTTTTCACATTTTAAATGAACCGAAACTTGGAAGGAAGCATTTATGGAAGATCCTCTATAAAGATTTCTCTTTTAGTATAGATCCGTTAACAAACATGGCCACCATAGGTAATTCTTATTTCTGATTGGTCAATTTCTAAAAACCTTTAAAAATGCTTGGCCAAATTAACAAGAAATTTGGTAGGAAGCATCTATGGGAGGTCCTCTATTAAGACTGTTCATTTTTTCTGGATCTGTTTACAAACATGGCTGCCATAGGAAATTCTTATTTCTGGTTGGTCAATTCTAAAAATCTTCTTCTCTGAAACCATTTGGCCAAATTAATTGAAATTTGGTAGGAAGCACTTATGGAAGGTTCTGTATACAGTTTCCTCAAAGCAAAATAGCAGGTGAGCAACACAGGCCCACAGAGCCTCTAGTTTTATGTTAGATCACAACTTTAATTTTATTTAAGTTTTGGATGTTAATCTTTTGTAGTATTTAAGGCTGCAATGTGAATTTTTTTTTCAAAGATCAATTTATAAGTGATTGTTTAGTGGTTCAAATGAGCAATACACATGTTTCCCTTGTTATTAGTCACTATTTTTGATTGTATTTTGGTGACTCGTTTGAGTTCCTTGTTATTAGTCACCTATTTTTGATTGTATTTTGGTGGCTTGGTTGACCCTCAGAGTTTTACTCTGTCGATAGTTTGCATACTTAAATGTATCAAATGTATTGTATACCCCTTTTTATGTTTTTATCCCCCCACGATAGCGGTGAGGGATATAGTAATAGCGGCCGTCTGTCCGTCCGTCCGTCCATCCGTCCGTCACACTTTCTTGTTTGCACGATAATTTGATTAAACATGGATGGATTTGAATAATGTTTTACATGTGGCTTGTAATTATCATTATCTTGGATGGGTTTTTACATGGAAATATTTGAAGCAAAGGTTTTGGGGGAAAATATTAGTTTTTGGTTTAAAAATCACAGATTTTGAGAATTGTGTCTTATTTACGCGAACATGGATAGATTTGAATAATTTTTTGCATGTGGCTTGTAATTATCATTATCTTAAGACTGCAAGACTGCTTTCTATAAATATATAAAACTAAATATTATGCAAGGACGGGACGATACGTCATGCATTTATGTGCTAGGCGGTTCTTTTATTTTATTTTTTTTCAGGAAACATTTTAGTCAAGTTATATAACTGTAAACCACTCAGTTTTGTAATTTTATAATATTATATATTTTTAGTACATGTTTGACATAAAAATAATATTCAAAAACTGAAGATTTGTTACTAGATCTAGACCAAAGAGTAAAGTTTCCAAACTGATAAAGGTATAAAGACCGTATGGTTCATGTTTATAGAATGCTGTTACATTTTAACTTTAACACTAGTAGACACATTTTATGATGATTTCAATAGCAATTTGACTAAGATGTCAGTTTTGATGATAAAAATTGTTTTAAATTCCTACATTTTTTGGTATGATTTTTCCACCTGTTGATTAATATATAAACTATCATCAAAATATATATAGATTTTTGTCTCCTATTTTTATTATCCCCCCACGATAGCGGTGGGGGATATAGTAATAGTGGCTGTCCGTTCGTCTGTCTGTTCGTCCTTCCGTCTGTCCGTCTGTCACACTTTCTTGTTTACGCGATAGCTTGAGTAAACATGGATGGATTTGAATAATTTTTTTGCATGTGGCTTGTAATTATCATTATCTTGGATGGGTTCTTACATGGTAATATTTGAAGCAAGAGTTTTGGGGGAAAATCTTAGTTTTTGGTTGAAAAATCACCAATTTTGAGAATTGTGTCTTGTTTACGCGATAACTTTAGTAAACATGGATAGATTTGAATAATTGTTTGCATGTGGCTTGTGATTATCATTATCTTGGATGGGTTCTTACATGGAAATATTTGAAGCAAGGTTTTGAGGGAAAATCTTAGTTTTTGGTTGAAAAATCACCAATTTTGAGAATTGGGTCTTGGTTACGCGATAACTTCAGTAAACATGGATAGATTTGAATAATGTTTTGCATGTGGCTTGTAATTATCACTATCTTGGATGGATTTTTACATGGAAATATTTGAAGCAAGGGTTTTGGGGGAAAATCTTAGTTTTTGGTTGAAAAACCACCAATTTTGAGAATTGTGTCTTGTTTACGCGATAACTTCAGTTAACATGGATAGATTCTTTTATTTATATAGATTGTTGTCTCCCATTTTTATTTATATAGATTGTTGTCTCCTATTTTCATTTTTATAGATTGTTGTCTCTTATTTTTATTTTTCATAAAAATATCTAGAATTACAATTTTGAATGTGTCGTTTGTAGTTTCTTCTATCCTTTGTATTCAATCTTTTTATTAAACTTATTGATTTGAAGCCATAAAGAGTTTGCTATATTAACACTTCTGTCTCCTGTTGTGTTCTATGGTTGCCATGTGTTGACTTTTTACATTTCCTGCACATTGTATGTTTTTGACAGAGATTGAATGCAGTGTTGTTTCTGCTTCACTTAACTTCTATAGATTTTATGTAAATTTAGCTGTTGTGCTTTCTTTAGGTGATTTTTACTGATTCTCTTTCCATCATTGGTTGTGCTTCACATTTAGTGAATCATTGTTGACAATGACAATTGTTATTTTGATATTCTTTCTTTGTTTATTTATTTTTATTGTTTGGATTTAAAATATTTGTAATTTTACAATACTTTATTTTCTTACAGAACAATAATAAATCTACTTTAAACCACTCTTGTCTAAAATAAGGTTTTATCAAATAATTATTGTTGTTTTAATTAAATCTTTAATTAAATCATTACAACAAACTTATCCTGTATTGACTTATTAACCTTGTAAGGCCTAGGATTTTAAATCTCATTGATGTTAACTTTATTCTTACTATTTCTGTTACTGAAGAGAATGGTTCATTTTAAAATAACCCAGCAATATTTTAAGTCAACTTTCACTATATTAGATTAAATTCAGTCCATGAATTGCACAAAGTTTATTGATAGAAAATGACTGTAAAAGAAAGAGAACTATTATATTATGTTTGAAGGTGTTGGTAACATGTAGCATCACAATAATAAATGTTATATAATCAGATTTTATGTAAGAACTGTAAAGTATTGATTGTTTAGATTAATAATAAAATTTCCTCATATTCTATAGTGGCTTTTTATAGCAAATAATTGTCTTCTAATTAAATGAAGACATGTGGAGTATCTTTATTATCTTTTCCATATTTTTATTGCATTTTTTTTTATTACTGATTAAATATTTTGATAAAAATGCTCCATAATATTTAAATGTCTTTTAGGAGACATCATTGAGAAGTCCGTCCAAATTATGTTTCCTTATACAGGTGTGAAGTTTGTTTGTCTTGATGATTAGGAAATCATTAAATTTGTAATTAAATATTATTGTTCTCTGAAGGTGATTTTTATGTTCAGTATTAATTATCAATCTGTAGAAATGTCAAGGACTAGGTATAAGGAAAACATTCCCTAATGCTGTAAAACTTTGAATGATCCAGGAGTGTACAAATTATGAGTAGGTATGCAGTTTGTGGTCATCATGAATAGTCCTAAGTTATTTGTTTTCTTTACTTTGATCATGTCTTTTCTGCTATAAACAACAAAACATTATCTGTTGAAAGTGGCGTTAATACCATCAAACAAACAAACAAAACATTATCTGTTGAAAGTGGCATTAAACACCATCAAACAAACAAACAAAACATTATCTGTTGAAAGAGGCATTAAACACCATCAAACAAACAAACAAAAACATTATCTGTTGAAAGTGGCATTAAACACCATCAACAAACAAACAAAACATTATCTGTTGAAAGTGGCATTAAACACCATCAAACAAACAAACAAAACATTATCTGTTGAAAGTGGCGTTAAACACCATCAACAAACAAACAAAACATCTGTTGAAAGTGGAATTAAACACCATCAAACAAACAAACAAAACATTATCTGTTGAAAGTGGCATTAAACACCATCAAACAAACAAACAAAACATTATCTGTTGAAAGTGGCGTTAAACACCATCAAACAAACAAACAAAACATTATCTGTTGAAAGTGGCATTAAACACCATCAAACAAACAAACAAAACATTATCTGTTGAAAGTGGCATTAAACACCATCAACAAACAAACAAAACATTATCTGTTGAAAGTGGCGTTAAACACCATCAACAAACAAACAAAACATTATCTATTGAAAGTGGCGTTAAACACCATCAAACAAACAAGCAAAAACATTATCTGTTGAAAGTGGCGTTAAACACCAACAACAAACAAACAAAACAATATCTGTTGAAAGTGGCATTAAACACCATCAACAAACAAACAAAACATTATCTGTTGAAAGTGGCATTAAACACCATCAACAAACAAACAAAATATTATCTGTTGAAAGTGGCGTTAAACACCATCAACAAACAAACAAAACAGTATCTGTTGAAAGTGGCGTTAAACACCATCAACAAACAAACAAAACATTATCTGTTGAAAGTGGCGTTAAACACCATCAAACAAACAAACAAAACATTATCTGTTGAAAGTGGCATTAAACACTATCAACAAACAAGCAAAACATTATCTGTTGAAAGTGGCATTAAGCACCATCAAACAAACAAACAAAACATTATCTGTTGAAAGTGGCGTTAAACACCATCAGCAAACAAACAAAACATTATCTGTTGAAAGTGGCGTTAAACACCATCAAACAAACAAACAAAACATTATCTGTTGAGAGTGGTGTTAAACACCATCAAACAAACAAACAAAACATTATCAGGGGTTAACAAATCTTGGACCACCTCACTAGCCCAGGGCTAGCATACTCCCAAATATTACTAGCCCGAATCTATGAACCACTAGTCCTGGTCAATACCGTGATTTCATGAATCCGACTTGCAGACTTGAACCCTTGTACAACATGTACAATGTATATTAGTTTAACTATCTTTCTTTTCAGATCTGGTATTGCATTTTATTTTCACTTATTTTCAACAGTTCAGGTCACTGTAAGGCCAAAAAAAAATATGTGTGTTTATGGTCACATGTCAAAAAAATCTAGGTTCGGTCTGCATTAATTTTTTTTTTTTCTTACTATCGGCAAAACCGGAAATAGTCGTTCCCGGTTCCGGAATCCGATTCCGGTATTTCATTTTCGAAATTTCGGGTAAGCCGTCATTTGTTGAAGCTCTTTTATGACGAGACTACGCAGTTTTTCTACCTTCTTTGCTCTCAATTTCGACAAAAAGCTAGCGGTTGAATAAATAAAACATTGCTGCTTGATTAAACAACATATAACATATATGAATATAAGTAGATACGCGAATATTGACAAGTTTGTCAATATCCGATATATATTTTTACTAGCCCGTCGGGCATACAGCTGATTATTTCACCTAGCCCAAATGTGGAAATTACTAGCCCCGGGCGTCGTGCTAGGGGATTTATTAACCTCTGATTATCTGTTGAAAGTGACGTTAAACACCATCAAACAAACAAACAAAAACATTATCTGTTGAAAGTGGCATTAAACACCAACAACAAACAAACAAAACATTATCTGTTGAAAGTGGCATTAAACACCATCAACAAATAAAACAAAACATTATCTGTTGAAAGTGGCATTAAACACCATCAAACAAACAAACAAAAACATTATCTGTTGAAAGTGGCGTTAAACACCATCAAACAAACAAACAAAACATTATCTGTTGAAAGTGGCGTTAAACACCATCAACAAACAAACAAAACATCTGTTGAAAGTGGCATTAAACACCATCAACAAACAAACAAAACATTATCTGTTGAAAGTGGCATTAAACACCATCAAACAAACAAACAAAGACATTATCTGTTGAAAGTGGCATTAAACACCATCAACAAACAAACAAAAACATTATCTGTTGAAAGTGGCATTAAACACCATCAACAAACAAACAAAACATTATCTGTTGAAAGTGGCATTAAACACCATCAAACAAACAAACAAAAACATTATCTGTTGAAAGTGGCATTAAACACCATCAACAAACAAACAAAACATTATCTGTTGAAAGTGGCATTAAACACCATCAAACAAACAAACAAAAACATTATCTGTTGAAAGTGGCATTAAACACCATCAACAAACAAACAAAACATTATCTGTTGAAAGTGGCATTAAACATCATCAAACAAACAAACAAAAACATTATCTGTTGAAAGTGGCATTAAACACCATCAACAAACAAACAAAACATTATCTGTTGAAAGTGGTGTTAAACACCATCAACAAACAAACAAAACATTATCTGTTGAAAGTGGCATGAAACACCATCAAACAAACAAACAAAACATTATCTGTTGAAAGTGGCATTAAACACCATCAACAAACAAACAAAACATTATCTGTTGAAAGTGGCATTAAACACCATCAAACAAACAAAACATTATCTGTTGAAAGTGGCATTAAACACCATCAACAAACAAACAAAACATTATCTGTTGAAAGTGGCATTAAACACCATCAACAAACAAACAAAACATTATCTGTTGAAAGTGGCATTAAACACCCTCAACAAACAAACAAAACATTATCTGTTGAAAGTGGCATTAAACACCATCAAACAAACAAACAAAACATTATCTGTTGAAAGTGGCATTAAACACCATCAAACAAACAAACAAAACATTATCTGTTGAAAGTGGCGTTAAACACCATCAACAAACAAACAAAACATTATCTGTTGAAAGTGGCGTTAAACACCATCAACAAACAAACAAAACATTATCTGTTGAAAGTGGCATTAAACACCATCAACAAACAAACAAAACATTATCTGTTGAAAGTGGCATTAAACACCATCAACAAACAAACAAAACAATATCTGTTGAAAGTGGCATTAAACACCATCAACAAACAAACAAAACATTATCTGTTGAAAGTGGCATTAAACACCATCAACAAACAAACAAAATATTATCTGTTGAAAGTGGCGTTAAACACCATCAACAAACAAACAAAACAGTATCTGTTGAAAGTGGCGTTAAACACCATCAACAAACAAACAAAACATTATCTGTTGAAAGTGGCGTTAAACACCATCAAACAAACAAGCAAAACATTATCTGTTGAAAGTGGCATTAAACACCATCAACAAACAAGCAAAACATTATCTGTTGAAAGTGGCATTAAGCACCATCAAACAAACAAACAAAACATTATCTGTTGAAAGTGGCGTTAAACACCATCAGCAAACAAACAAAACATTATCTGTTGAAAGTGGCGTTAAACACCATCAAACAAACAAACAAAACATTATCTGTTGAGAGTGGTGTTAAACACCATCAAACAAACAAACAAAACATTATCAGGGGTTAACAAATCTTGGACCACCTCACTAGCCCAGGGCAAGCATACTCCCAAATATTACTAGCCCGAATCTATGAACCACTAGTCCTGGTCAATACCGTGATTTCATGAATCCGACTTGCAGACTTGAACCCTTGTACAACATGTACAATGTATATTAGTTTAACTATCTTTCTTTTCAGATCTGGTATTGCATTTTATTTTCACTTATTTTCAACAGTTCAGGTCACTGTAAGGCCAAAAAAAAATATGTGTGTTTATGGTCACATGTCAAAAAAATCTAGGTTCGGTCTGCATTAATTTTTTTTTTTTTCTTACTATCGGCAAAACCGGAAATAGTCGTTCCCGGTTCCGGAATCCGATTCCGGTATTTCATTTTCGAAATTTCGGGTAAGCCGTCATTTGTTGAAGCTCTTTTATGACGAGACTACGCAGTTTTTCTACCTTCTTTGCTCTCAATTTCGACAAAAAGCTAGCGGTTGAATAAATAAAACATTGCTGCTTGATTAAACAACATATAACATATATGAATATAAGTAGATACGCGAATATTGACAAGTTTGTCAATATCCGATATATATATTTACTAGCCCGTCGGGCATACAGCTGATTATTTCACCTAGCCCAAATGTGGAAATTACTAGCCCCGGGCGTCGTGCTAGGGGATTTATTAACCTCTGATTATCTGTTGAAAGTGACGTTAAACACCATCAAACAAACAAACAAAAACATTATCTGTTGAAAGTGGCATTAAACACCAACAACAAACAAACAAAACATTATCTGTTGAAAGTGGCATTAAACACCATCAACAAATAAAACAAAACATTATCTGTTGAAAGTGGCATTAAACACCATCAAACAAACAAACAAAAACATTATCTGTTGAAAGTGGCGTTAAACACCATCAAACAAACAAACAAAACATTATCTGTTGAAAGTGGCGTTAAACACCATCAAACAAACAAACAAAACATTATCTGTTGAAAGTGGCATTAAACACCATCAAACAAACAAACAAAAACATTATCTGTTGAAAGTGGCGTTAAACACCATCAACAAACAAACAAAACATTATCTGTTGAAAGTGGCATTAAACACCATCAACAAACAAGCAAAACATTATCTGTTGAAAATGGCATTAAACACCATCAAACAAACAAAACATTATCTGTTGAAAGTGGCATTAAACACCATCAAACAAACAAACAAAACATTATCTGTTGAAAGTGGCGTTAAACACCATCAACAAACAAACAAAACATCTGTTGAAAGTGGCATTAAACACCATCAAACAAACAAACAAAACATTATCTGTTGAAAGTGGCATTAAACACCATCAAACAAACAAACAAAACATTATCTGTTGAAAGTGGCGTTAAACACCATCAAACAAACAAACAAAACATTATCTGTTGAAAGTGGCATTAAACACCATCAAACAAACAAACAAAACATTATCTGTTGAAAGTGGCATTAAACACCATCAACAAACAAACAAAACATTATCTGTTGAAAGTGGCGTTAAACACCATCAACAAACAAACAAAACATTATCTGTTGAAAGTGGCGTTAAACACCATCAAACAAACAAACAAAAACATTATCTGTTGAAAGTGGCGTTAAACACCAACAACAAACAAACAAAACATTATCTGTTGAAAGTGGTGTTAAACACCATCAACAAACAAACAAAACATTATCTGTTGAAAGTGGCGTTAAACACCATCAACAAACAAACAAAACATTATCTGTTGAAAGTGGCATTAAACACCATCAACAAACAAACAAAACATTATCTGTTGAAAGTGGCATTAAACACCATCAAACAAACAAACAAAAACATTATCTGTTGAAAGTGGCATTAAACACCATCAAACAAACAAACAAAACATTATCTGTTGAAAGTGGCGTTAAACACCATCAAACAAACAAACAAAAACATTATCTGTTGAAAGTGGCGTTAAACACCAACAACAAACAAACAAAACATTATCTGTTGAAAGTGGCATTAAACACCATCAACAAACAAACAAAACATTATCTGTTGAAAGTGGCATTAAACACCAACAACAAACAAACAAAACATTATCTGTTGAAAGTGGCATTAAACACCATCAACAAACAAACAAAACATTATCTGTTGAAAGTGGCATTAAACACCATCAAACAAACAAACAAAACATTATCTGTTGAAAGTGGCATTAAACACCATCAACAAACAAACAAAACATTATCTGTTGAAAGTGGCGTTAAACACCATCAAACAAACAAACAAAACATTATCTGTTGAAAGTGGCATTAAACACCATCAAACAAACAAACAAAAACATTATCTGTTGAAAGTGGCGTTAAACACCATCAACAAACAAACAAAACATTATCTGTTGAAAGTGGCATTAAACACCATCAACAAACAAGCAAAACATTATCTGTTGAAAGTGGCGTTAAACACCATCAACAAACAAACAAAACATTATCTGTTGAAAGTGGCATTAAACACCATCAAACAAACAAACAAAAACATTATCTGTTGAAAGTGGCGTTAAACACCATCAACAAACAAACAAAACATTATCTGTTGAAAGTGGCATTAAACACCATCAACAAACAAACAAAACATTATCTGTTGAAAGTGGCGTTAAACACCATCAACAAACAAACAAAACATTATCTGTTGAAAGTGGCATTAAACACCATCAAACAAACAAACAAAACATTATCTGTTGAAAGTGGCGTTAAACACCATCAACAAACAAACAAAACATTATCTGTTGAAAGTGGCATTAAACACCATCAACAAACAAACAAAACATTATCTGTTGAAAGTGGCATTAAACACCATCAAACAAACAAACAAAACATCTGTTGAAAGTGGCATTAAACACCATCAACAAACAAACAAAACATTATCTGTTGAAAATGGCGTTAAACACCATCAAACAAACAAACAAAAACATTATCTGTTGAAAGTGGCATTAAACACCATCAACAAACAAACAAAACATTATCTGTTGAAAGTGGTGTTAAACACCATCAACAAACAAACAAAACATTATCTGTTGAAAGTGGCATTAAACACCATCAACAAACAAACAAAACATTATCTGTTGAAAATGGTGTTAAACACCATCAAACAAACAAACAAAAACATTATCTGTTGAAAGTGGCATTAAACACCATCAACAAACAAACAAAACATTATCTGTTGAAAGTGGCGTTAAACACCATCAAACAAACAAACAAAACATTATCTGTTGAAAGTGGCATTAAACAACATCAAACAAACAAACAAAACATCTGTTGAAAATGGCATTAAACACCATCAAACAAACAAACAAAACATTATCTGTTGAAAGTGGCGTTAAACACCATCAAACAAACAAACAAAACATTATCTGTTGAAAGTGGCGTTAAACACCATCAAACAAACAAACAAAAACATTATCTGTTGAAAGTGGCGTTAAACACCATCAACAAACAAACAAAACATTATCTGTTGAAAGTGGCATTAAACACCATCAAACAAACAAACAAAAACATTATCTGTTGAAAGTGGAATTAAACACCATCAACAAACAAACAAAACATTATCTGTTGAAAGTGGCATTAAACACCATCAAACAAACAAACAAAACATTATCTGTTGAAAGTGGCATTAAACACCATCAAACAAACAAACAAAAACATTATCTGTTGAAAGTGGCATTAAACACCATCAACAAACAAACAAAACATTATCTGTTGAAAGTGGTGTTAAACACCATCAACAAACAAACAAAACATTATCTGTTGAAAGTGGCGTTAAACACCATCAAACAAACAAACAAAAACATTATCTGTTGAAAGTGGCGTTAAACACCATCAACAAACAAACAAAACAATATCTGTTGAAAGTGGCATTAAACACCATCAACAAACAAACAAAACATTATCTGTTGAAAGTGGCATTAAACACCATCAACAAACAAACAAAATATTATCTGTTGAAAGTGGCGTTAAACACCATCAACAAACAAACAAAACAGTATCTGTTGAAAGTGGCGTTAAACACCATCAACAAACAAACAAAACATTATCTGTTGAAAGTGGCGTTAAACACCATCAAACAAACAAGCAAAACATTATCTGTTGAAAGTGGCATTAAACACCATCAACAAACAAGCAAAACATTATCTGTTGAAAGTGGCATTAAGCACCATCAAACAAACAAACAAAACATTATCTGTTGAAAGTGGCGTTAAACACCATCAGCAAACAAACAAAACATTATCTGTTGAAAGTGGCGTTAAACACCATCAAACAAACAAACAAAACATTATCTGTTGAGAGTGGTGTTAAACACCATCAAACAAACAAACAAAACATTATCAGGGGTTAACAAATCTTGGACCACCTCACTAGCCCAGGGCAAGCATACTCCCAAATATTACTAGCCCGAATCTATGAACCACTAGTCCTGGTCAATACCGTGATTTCATGAATCCGACTTGCAGACTTGAACCCTTGTACAACATGTACAATGTATATTAGTTTAACTATCTTTCTTTTCAGATCTGGTATTGCATTTTATTTTCACTTATTTTCAACAGTTCAGGTCACTGTAAGGCCAAAAAAAAATATGTGTGTTTATGGTCACATGTCAAAAAAATCTAGGTTCGGTCTGCATTAATTTTTTTTTTTTCTTACTATCGGCAAAACCGGAAATAGTCGTTCCCGGTTCCGGAATCCGATTCCGGTATTTCATTTTCGAAATTTCGGGTAAGCCGTCATTTGTTGAAGCTCTTTTATGACGAGACTACGCAGTTTTTCTACCTTCTTTGCTCTCAATTTCGACAAAAAGCTAGCGGTTGAATAAATAAAACATTGCTGCTTGATTAAACAACATATAACATATATGAATATAAGTAGATACGCGAATATTGACAAGTTTGTCAATATCCGATATATATATTTACTAGCCCGTCGGGCATACAGCTGATTATTTCACCTAGCCCAAATGTGGAAATTACTAGCCCCGGGCGTCGTGCTAGGGGATTTATTAACCTCTGATTATCTGTTGAAAGTGACGTTAAACACCATCAAACAAACAAACAAAAACATTATCTGTTGAAAGTGGCATTAAACACCAACAACAAACAAACAAAACATTATCTGTTGAAAGTGGCATTAAACACCATCAACAAATAAAACAAAACATTATCTGTTGAAAGTGGCATTAAACACCATCAAACAAACAAACAAAAACATTATCTGTTGAAAGTGGCGTTAAACACCATCAAACAAACAAACAAAACATTATCTGTTGAAAGTGGCGTTAAACACCATCAAACAAACAAACAAAACATTATCTGTTGAAAGTGGCATTAAACACCATCAAACAAACAAACAAAAACATTATCTGTTGAAAGTGGCGTTAAACACCATCAACAAACAAACAAAACATTATCTGTTGAAAGTGGCATTAAACACCATCAACAAACAAGCAAAACATTATCTGTTGAAAATGGCATTAAACACCATCAAACAAACAAAACATTATCTGTTGAAAGTGGCATTAAACACCATCAAACAAACAAACAAAACATTATCTGTTGAAAGTGGCGTTAAACACCATCAACAAACAAACAAAACATCTGTTGAAAGTGGCATTAAACACCATCAAACAAACAAACAAAACATTATCTGTTGAAAGTGGCATTACACACCATCAAACAAACAAACAAAACATTATCTGTTGAAAGTGGCGTTAAACACCATCAAATAAACAAACAAAACATTATCTGTTGAAAGTGGCATTAAACACCATCAAACAAACAAACAAAACATTATCTGTTGAAAGTGGCATTAAACACCATCAACAAACAAACAAAACATTATCTGTTGAAAGTGGCGTTAAACACCATCAACAAACAAACAAAACATTATCTGTTGAAAGTGGCGTTAAACACCATCAAACAAACAAACAAAAACATTATCTGTTGAAAGTGGCGTTAAACACCAACAACAAACAAACAAAACATTATCTGTTGAAAGTGGTGTTAAACACCATCAACAAACAAACAAAACATTATCTGTTGAAAGTGGCGTTAAACACCATCAACAAACAAACAAAACATTATCTGTTGAAAGTGGCATTAAACACCATCAACAAACAAACAAAACATTATCTGTTGAAAGTGGCATTAAACACCATCAAACAAACAAACAAAAACATTATCTGTTGAAAGTGGCATTAAACACCATCAAACAAACAAACAAAACATTATCTGTTGAAAGTGGCGTTAAACACCATCAAACAAACAAACAAAAACATTATCTGTTGAAAGTGGCGTTAAACACCAACAACAAACAAACAAAACATTATCTGTTGAAAGTGGCATTAAACACCATCAACAAACAAACAAAACATTATCTGTTGAAAGTGGCATTAAACACCAACAACAAACAAACAAAACATTATCTGTTGAAAGTGGCATTAAACACCATCAACAAACAAACAAAACATTATCTGTTGAAAGTGGCATTAAACACCATCAAACAAACAAACAAAACATTATCTGTTGAAAGTGGCATTAAACACCATCAACAAACAAACAAAACATTATCTGTTGAAAGTGGCGTTAAACACCATCAAACAAACAAACAAAACATTATCTGTTGAAAGTGGCATTAAACACCATCAAACAAACAAACAAAAACATTATCTGTTGAAAGTGGCGTTAAACACCATCAACAAACAAACAAAACATTATCTGTTGAAAGTGGCATTAAACACCATCAACAAACAAGCAAAACATTATCTGTTGAAAGTGGCGTTAAACACCATCAACAAACAAACAAAACATTATCTGTTGAAAGTGGCATTAAACACCATCAAACAAACAAACAAAAACATTATCTGTTGAAAGTGGCGTTAAACACCATCAACAAACAAACAAAACATTATCTGTTGAAAGTGGCATTAAACACCATCAACAAACAAACAAAACATTATCTGTTGAAAGTGGCGTTAAACACCATCAACAAACAAACAAAACATTATCTGTTGAAAGTGGCATTAAACACCATCAAACAAACAAACAAAACATTATCTGTTGAAAGTGGCATTAAACACCATCAAACAAACAAACAAAACATTATCTGTTGAAAGTGGCGTTAAACACCATCAACAAACAAACAAAACATTATCTGTTGAAAGTGGCATTAAACACCATCAACAAACAAACAAAACATTATCTGTTGAAAGTGGCATTAAACACCATCAAACAAACAAACAAAACATCTGTTGAAAGTGGCATTAAACACCATCAACAAACAAACAAAACATTATCTGTTGAAAATGGCGTTAAACACCATCAAACAAACAAACAAAAACATTATCTGTTGAAAGTGGCATTAAACACCATCAACAAACAAACAAAACATTATCTGTTGAAAGTGGTGTTAAACACCATCAACAAACAAACAAAACATTATCTGTTGAAAGTGGCATTAAACACCATCAACAAACAAACAAAACATTATCTGTTGAAAATGGTGTTAAACACCATCAAACAAACAAACAAAAACATTATCTGTTGAAAGTGGCATTAAACACCATCAACAAACAAACAAAACATTATCTGTTGAAAGTGGCGTTAAACACCATCAAACAAACAAACAAAACATTATCTGTTGAAAGTGGCATTAAACACCATCAAACAAACAAACAAAACATCTGTTGAAAATGGCATTAAACACCATCAAACAAACAAACAAAACATTATCTGTTGAAAGTGGCGTTAAACACCATCAAACAAACAAACAAAACATTATCTGTTGAAAGTGGCGTTAAACACCATCAAACAAACAAACAAAAACATTATCTGTTGAAAGTGGCGTTAAACACCATCAACAAACAAACAAAACATTATCTGTTGAAAGTGGCATTAAACACCATCAAACAAACAAACAAAAACATTATCTGTTGAAAGTGGAATTAAACACCATCAACAAACAAACAAAACATTATCTGTTGAAAGTGGCATTAAACACCATCAAACAAACAAACAAAACATTATCTGTTGAAAGTGGCATTAAACACCATCAAACAAACAAACAAAAACATTATCTGTTGAAAGTGGCATTAAACACCATCAACAAACAAACAAAACATTATCTGTTGAAAGTGGTGTTAAACACCATCAACAAACAAACAAAACATTATCTGTTGAAAGTGGCGTTAAACACCATCAAACAAACAAACAAAAACATTATCTGTTGAAAGTGGCGTTAAACACCATCAACAAACAAACAAAACATTATCTGTTGAAAGTGGCGTTAAACACCATCAAACAAACAAACAAAACATTATCTGTTGAAAGTGGCGTTAAACACCATCAAACAAACAAGCAAAACATTATCTGTTGAAAGTGGCGTTAAACACCATCAACAAACAAACAAAACATTATCTGTTGAAAGTGGCATTAAACACCATCAAACAAACAAACAGAAACATTATCTGTTGAAAGTGGCATTAAACACCATCAACAAACAAACAAAACATTATCTGTTGAAAGTGGCGTTAAACATCATCAAACAAACAAACAAAAACATTATCTGTTGAAAGTGGCATTAAACACCATCAACAAACAAACAAAAACATTATCTGTTGAAAGTGGCATTAAACACCATCAACAAACAAACAAAACTTTATCTGTTGAAAGTGGCATTAAACACCATCAAACAAACAAACAAAAACATTATCTGTTGAAAGTGGCATTAAACACCATCAACAAACAAACAAAAACATTATCTGTTGAAAGTGGCATTAAACACCATCAACAAACAAACAAAACATTATCTGTTGAAAGTGGCATTAAACACCATCAAACAAACAAACAAAAACATTATCTGTTGAAAGTGGCATTAAACACCATCAACAAACAAACAAAACATTATCTGTTGAAAGTGGCATTAAACACCATCAAACAAACAAACAAAAACATTATCTGTTGAAAGTGGCATTAAACACCATCAACAAACAAACAAAACATTATCTGTTGAAAGTGGCATTAAACACCATCAAACAAACAAACAAAAACATTATCTGTTGAAAGTGGCATTAAACACCATCAACAAACAAACAAAACATTATCTGTTGAAAGTGGCATTAAACACCATCAAACAAACAAACAAAACATTATCTGTTGAAAGTGGCATTAAACACCATCAACAAACAAACAAAACATTATCTGTTGAAAGTGGCATTAAACACCATCAAACAAACAAACAAAATCATTATCTGTTGAAAGTGGCATTAAACACCATCAACAAACAAACAAAACATTATCTGTTGAAAGTGGTATTAAACACCATCAAACAAACAAACAAAAACATTATCTGTTGAAAGTGGCATTAAACACCAACAACAAACAAACAAAACATTATCTGTTGAAAGTGGCATTAAACACCATCAACAAATAAAACAAAACATTATCTGTTGAAAGTGGCATTAAACACCATCAAACAATCAAACAAAAACATTATCTGTTGAAAGTGGCGTTAAACACCATCAAACAAACAAACAAAACATTATCTGTTGAAAGTGGCGTTAAACACCATCAACAAACAAACAAAACATCTGTTGAAAGTGGCATTAAACACCATCAAACAAACAAACAAAACATTATCTGTTGAAAGTGGCGTTAAACACCATCAAACAAACAAACAAAACATTATCTGTTGAAAGTGGCATTAAACACCATCAACAAACAAACAAAACATTATCTGTTGAAAGTGGCGTTAAACACCATCAAACAAACAAACAAAACATTATCTGTTGAAAGTGGCGTTAAACACCATCAACAAACAAACAAAACATCTGTTGAAAGTGGAATTAAACACCATCAAACAAACAAACAAAACATTATCTGTTGAAAGTGGCATTAAACACCATCAAACAAACAAACAAAACATTATCTGTTGAAAGTGGCGTTAAACACCATCAAACAAACAAACAAAACATTATCTGTTGAAAGTGGCATTAAACACCATCAAACAAACAAACAAAACATTATCTGTTGAAAGTGGCATTAAACACCATCAACAAACAAACAAAACATTATCTGTTGAAAGTGGCGTTAAACACCATCAACAAACAAACAAAACATTATCTGTTGAAAGTGACGTTAAACACCATCAAACAAACAAGCAAAAACATTATCTGTTGAAAGTGGCGTTAAACACCAACAACAAACAAACAAAACAATATCTGTTGAAAGTGGTGTTAAACACCATCAACAAACAAACAAAACATTATCTGTTGAAAGTGGCGTTAAACACCATCAACAAACAAACAAAACATTATCTGTTGAAAGTGGCATTAAACACCATCAACAAACAAACAAAACATTATCTGTTGAAAGTGGCATTAAACACCATCAAACAAACAAACAAAAACATTATCTGTTGAAAGTGGCATTAAACACCATCAAACAAACAAACAAAACATTATCTGTTGAAAGTGGCGTTAAACACCATCAAACAAACAAACAAAAACATTATCTGTTGAAAGTGGCGTTAAACACCAACAACAAACAAACAAAACATTATCTGTTGAAAGTGGCATTAAACACCATCAACAAACAAACAAAACATTATCTGTTGAAAGTGGCATTAAACACCAACAACAAACAAACAAAACATTATCTGTTGAAAGTGGCATTAAACACCATCAACAAACAAACAAAACATTATCTGTTGAAAGTGGCATTAAACACCATCAAACAAACAAACAAAACATTATCTGTTGAAAGTGGCATTAAACACCATCAACAAACAAACAAAACATTATCTGTTGAAAGTGGCGTTAAACACCATCAAACAAACAAACAAAACATTATCTGTTGAAAGTGGCATTAAACACCATCAAACAAACAAACAAAAACATTATCTGTTGAAAGTGGCGTTAAACACCATCAACAAACAAACAAAACATTATCTGTTGAAAGTGGCATTAAACACCATCAACAAACAAGCAAAACATTATCTGTTGAAAGTGGCGTTAAACACCATCAACAAACAAACAAAACATTATCTGTTGAAAGTGGCATTAAACACCATCAACAAACAAACAAAACATTATCTGTTGAAAGTGGCGTTAAACACCATCAACAAACAAACAAAACATTATCTGTTGAAAGTGGCATTAAACACCATCAAACAAACAAACAAAACATTATCTGTTGAAAGTGGCATTAAACACCATCAAACAAACAAACAAAACATTATCTGTTGAAAGTGGCGTTAAACACCATCAACAAACAAACAAAACATTATCTGTTGAAAGTGGCATTAAACACCATCAACAAACAAACAAAACATTATCTGTTGAAAGTGGCATTAAACACCATCAAACAAACAAACAAAACATCTGTTGAAAGTGGCATTAAACACCATCAACAAACAAACAAAACATTATCTGTTGAAAATGGCGTTAAACACCATCAAACAAACAAACAAAAACATTATCTGTTGAAAGTGGCATTAAACACCATCAACAAACAAACAAAACATTATCTGTTGAAAGTGGTGTTAAACACCATCAACAAACAAACAAAACATTATCTGTTGAAAGTGGCATTAAACACCATCAACAAACAAACAAAACATTATCTGTTGAAAATGGTGTTAAACACCATCAAACAAACAAACAAAAACATTATCTGTTGAAAGTGGCATTAAACACCATCAACAAACAAACAAAACATTATCTGTTGAAAGTGGCGTTAAACACCATCAAACAAACAAACAAAACATTATCTGTTGAAAGTGGCATTAAACACCATCAAACAAACAAACAAAACATCTGTTGAAAATGGCATTAAACACCATCAAACAAACAAACAAAACATTATCTGTTGAAAGTGGCGTTAAACACCATCAAACAAACAAACAAAACATTATCTGTTGAAAGTGGCGTTAAACACCATCAAACAAACAAACAAAAACATTATCTGTTGAAAGTGGCGTTAAACACCATCAACAAACAAACAAAACATTATCTGTTGAAAGTGGCATTAAACACCATCAAACAAACAAACAAAAACATTATCTGTTGAAAGTGGAATTAAACACCATCAACAAACAAACAAAACATTATCTGTTGAAAGTGGCATTAAACACCATCAAACAAACAAACAAAACATTATCTGTTGAAAGTGGCATTAAACACCATCAAACAAACAAACAAAAACATTATCTGTTGAAAGTGGCATTAAACACCATCAACAAACAAACAAAACATTATCTGTTGAAAGTGGTGTTAAACACCATCAACAAACAAACAAAACATTATCTGTTGAAAGTGGCGTTAAACACCATCAAACAAACAAACAAAAACATTATCTGTTGAAAGTGGCGTTAAACACCATCAACAAACAAACAAAACATCTGTTGAAAGTGGCGTTAAACACCATCAAACAAACAAACAAAACATTATCTGTTGAAAGTGGCGTTAAACACCATCAAACAAACAAGCAAAACATTATCTGTTGAAAGTGGCGTTAAACACCATCAACAAACAAACAAAACATTATCTGTTGAAAGTGGCATTAAACACCATCAAACAAACAAACAGAAACATTATCTGTTGAAAGTGGCATTAAACACCATCAACAAACAAACAAAACATTATCTGTTGAAAGTGGCGTTAAACATCATCAAACAAACAAACAAAAACATTATCTGTTGAAAGTGGCATTAAACACCATCAACAAACAAACAAAAACATTATCTGTTGAAAGTGGCATTAAACACCATCAACAAACAAACAAAACATTATCTGTTGAAAGTGGCATTAAACACCATCAAACAAACAAACAAAAACATTATCTGTTGAAAGTGGCATTAAACACCATCAACAAACAAACAAAAACATTATCTGTTGAAAGTGGCATTAAACACCATCAACAAACAAACAAAACATTATTTGTTGAAAGTGGCATTAAACACCATCAAACAAACAAACAAAAACATTATCTGTTGAAAGTGGCATTAAACACCATCAACAAACAAACAAAACATTATCTGTTGAAAGTGGCATTAAACACCATCAAACAAACAAACAAAAACATTATCTGTTGAAAGTGGCATTAAACACCATCAACAAACAAACAAAACATTATCTGTTGAAAGTGGCATTAAACACCATCAAACAAACAAACAAAAACATTATCTGTTGAAAGTGGCATTAAACACCATCAACAAACAAACAAAACATTATCTGTTGAAAGTGGCATTAAACACCATCAAACAAACAAACAAAACATTATCTGTTGAAAGTGGCATTAAACACCATCAACAAACAAACAAAACATTATCTGTTGAAAGTGGCATTAAACACCATCAAACAAACAAACAAAAACATTATCTGTTGAAAGTGGCATTAAACACCATCAACAAACAAACAAAACATTATCTGTTGAAAGTGGTATTAAACACCATCAAACAAACAAACAAAAACATTATCTGTTGAAAGTGGCATTAAACACCAACAACAAACAAACAAAACATTATCTGTTGAAAGTGGCATTAAACACCATCAACAAATAAAACAAAACATTATCTGTTGAAAGTGGCATTAAACACCATCAAACAAACAAACAGAAACATTATCTGTTGAAAGTGGCATTAAACACCATCAACAAACAAACAAAACATTATCTGTTGAAAGTGGCGTTAAACATCATCAAACAAACAAACAAAAACATTATCTGTTGAAAGTGGCATTAAACACCATCAACAAACAAACAAAAACATTATCTGTTGAAAGTGGCATTAAACACCATCAACAAACAAACAAAACATTATCTGTTGAAAGTGGCATTAAACACCATCAAACAAACAAACAAAAACATTATCTGTTGAAAGTGGCATTAAACACCATCAACAAACAAACAAAAACATTATCTGTTGAAAGTGGCATTAAACACCATCAACAAACAAACAAAACATTATCTGTTGAAAGTGGCATTAAACACCATCAAACAAACAAACAAAAACATTATCTGTTGAAAGTGGCATTAAACACCATCAACAAACAAACAAAACATTATCTGTTGAAAGTGGCATTAAACACCATCAAACAAACAAACAAAAACATTATCTGTTGAAAGTGGCATTAAACACCATCAACAAACAAACAAAACATTATCTGTTGAAAGTGGCATTAAACACCATCAAACAAACAAACAAAAACATTATCTGTTGAAAGTGGCATTAAACACCATCAACAAACAAACAAAACATTATCTGTTGAAAGTGGCATTAAACACCATCAAACAAACAAACAAAACATTATCTGTTGAAAGTGGCATTAAACACCATCAACAAACAAACAAAACATTATCTGTTGAAAGTGGCATTAAACACCATCAAACAAACAAACAAAATCATTATCTGTTGAAAGTGGCATTAAACACCATCAACAAACAAACAAAACATTATCTGTTGAAAGTGGTATTAAACACCATCAAACAAACAAACAAAAACATTATCTGTTGAAAGTGGCATTAAACACCAACAACAAACAAACAAAACATTATCTGTTGAAAGTGGCATTAAACACCATCAACAAATAAAACAAAACATTATCTGTTGAAAGTGGCATTAAACACCATCAAACAATCAAACAAAAACATTATCTGTTGAAAGTGGCGTTAAACACCATCAAACAAACAAACAAAACATTATCTGTTGAAAGTGGCGTTAAACACCATCAACAAACAAACAAAACATCTGTTGAAAGTGGCATTAAACACCATCAAACAAACAAACAAAACATTATCTGTTGAAAGTGGCGTTAAACACCATCAAACAAACAAACAAAACATTATCTGTTGAAAGTGGCATTAAACACCATCAACAAACAAACAAAACATTATCTGTTGAAAGTGGCGTTAAACACCATCAAACAAACAAACAAAACATTATCTGTTGAAAGTGGCGTTAAACACCATCAACAAACAAACAAAACATCTGTTGAAAGTGGAATTAAACACCATCAAACAAACAAACAAAACATTATCTGTTGAAAGTGGCATTAAACACCATCAAACAAACAAACAAAACATTATCTGTTGAAAGTGGCGTTAAACACCATCAAACAAACAAACAAAACATTATCTGTTGAAAGTGGCATTAAACACCATCAAACAAACAAACAAAACATTATCTGTTGAAAGTGGCATTAAACACCATCAACAAACAAACAAAACATTATCTGTTGAAAGTGGCGTTAAACACCATCAACAAACAAACAAAACATTATCTGTTGAAAGTGACGTTAAACACCATCAAACAAACAAGCAAAAACATTATCTGTTGAAAGTGGCGTTAAACACCAACAACAAACAAACAAAACAATATCTGTTGAAAGTGGTGTTAAACACCATCAACAAACAAACAAAACATTATCTGTTGAAAGTGGCGTTAAACACCATCAACAAACAAACAAAACATTATCTGTTGAAAGTGGCATTAAACACCATCAACAAACAAACAAAACATTATCTGTTGAAAGTGGCATTAAACACCATCAAACAAACAAACAAAAACATTATCTGTTGAAAGTGGCATTAAACACCATCAAACAAACAAACAAAACATTATCTGTTGAAAGTGGCGTTAAACACCATCAAACAAACAAACAAAAACATTATCTGTTGAAAGTGGCGTTAAACACCAACAACAAACAAACAAAACATTATCTGTTGAAAGTGGCATTAAACACCATCAACAAACAAACAAAACATTATCTGTTGAAAGTGGCATTAAACACCAACAACAAACAAACAAAACATTATCTGTTGAAAGTGGCATTAAACACCATCAACAAACAAACAAAACATTATCTGTTGAAAGTGGCATTAAACACCATCAAACAAACAAACAAAACATTATCTGTTGAAAGTGGCATTAAACACCATCAACAAACAAACAAAACATTATCTGTTGAAAGTGGCGTTAAACACCATCAAACAAACAAACAAAACATTATCTGTTGAAAGTGGCATTAAACACCATCAAACAAACAAACAAAAACATTATCTGTTGAAAGTGGCGTTAAACACCATCAACAAACAAACAAAACATTATCTGTTGAAAGTGGCATTAAACACCATCAACAAACAAGCAAAACATTATCTGTTGAAAGTGGCGTTAAACACCATCAACAAACAAACAAAACATTATCTGTTGAAAGTGGCATTAAACACCATCAAACAAACAAACAAAAACATTATCTGTTGAAAGTGGCGTTAAACACCATCAACAAACAAACAAAACATTATCTGTTGAAAGTGGCATTAAACACCATCAACAAACAAACAAAACATTATCTGTTGAAAGTGGCGTTAAACACCATCAACAAACAAACAAAACATTATCTGTTGAAAGTGGCATTAAACACCATCAAACAAACAAACAAAACATTATCTGTTGAAAGTGGCATTAAACACCATCAAACAAACAAACAAAACATTATCTGTTGAAAGTGGCGTTAAACACCATCAACAAACAAACAAAACATTATCTGTTGAAAGTGGCATTAAACACCATCAACAAACAAACAAAACATTATCTGTTGAAAGTGGCATTAAACACCATCAAACAAACAAACAAAACATCTGTTGAAAGTGGCATTAAACACCATCAACAAACAAACAAAACATTATCTGTTGAAAATGGCGTTAAACACCATCAAACAAACAAACAAAAACATTATCTGTTGAAAGTGGCATTAAACACCATCAACAAACAAACAAAACATTATCTGTTGAAAGTGGTGTTAAACACCATCAACAAACAAACAAAACATTATCTGTTGAAAGTGGCATTAAACACCATCAACAAACAAACAAAACATTATCTGTTGAAAATGGTGTTAAACACCATCAAACAAACAAACAAAAACATTATCTGTTGAAAGTGGCATTAAACACCATCAACAAACAAACAAAACATTATCTGTTGAAAGTGGCGTTAAACACCATCAAACAAACAAACAAAACATTATCTGTTGAAAGTGGCATTAAACACCATCAAACAAACAAACAAAACATCTGTTGAAAATGGCATTAAACACCATCAAACAAACAAACAAAACATTATCTGTTGAAAGTGGCGTTAAACACCATCAAACAAACAAACAAAACATTATCTGTTGAAAGTGGCGTTAAACACCATCAAACAAACAAACAAAAACATTATCTGTTGAAAGTGGCGTTAAACACCATCAACAAACAAACAAAACATTATCTGTTGAAAGTGGCATTAAACACCATCAAACAAACAAACAAAAACATTATCTGTTGAAAGTGGAATTAAACACTATCAACAAACAAACAAAACATTATCTGTTGAAAGTGGCATTAAACACCATCAAACAAACAAACAAAACATTATCTGTTGAAAGTGGCATTAAACACCATCAAACAAACAAACAAAAACATTATCTGTTGAAAGTGGCATTAAACACCATCAACAAACAAACAAAACATTATCTGTTGAAAGTGGTGTTAAACACCATCAACAAACAAACAAAACATTATCTGTTGAAAGTGGCGTTAAACACCATCAAACAAACAAACAAAAACATTATCTGTTGAAAGTGGCGTTAAACACCATCAACAAACAAACAAAACATTATCTGTTGAAAGTGGCGTTAAACACCATCAAACAAACAAACAAAACATTATCTGTTGAAAGTGGCGTTAAACACCATCAAACAAACAAGCAAAACATTATCTGTTGAAAGTGGCGTTAAACACCATCAACAAACAAACAAAACATTATCTGTTGAAAGTGGCATTAAACACCATCAAACAAACAAACAGAAACATTATCTGTTGAAAGTGGCATTAAACACCATCAACAAACAAACAAAACATTATCTGTTGAAAGTGGCGTTAAACATCATCAAACAAACAAACAAAAACATTATCTGTTGAAAGTGGCATTAAACACCATCAACAAACAAACAAAAACATTATCTGTTGAAAGTGGCATTAAACACCATCAACAAACAAACAAAACATTATCTGTTGAAAGTGGCATTAAACACCATCAAACAAACAAACAAAAACATTATCTGTTGAAAGTGGCATTAAACACCATCAACAAACAAACAAAAACATTATCTGTTGAAAGTGGCATTAAACACCATCAACAAACAAACAAAACATTATTTGTTGAAAGTGGCATTAAACACCATCAAACAAACAAACAAAAACATTATCTGTTGAAAGTGGCATTAAACACCATCAACAAACAAACAAAACATTATCTGTTGAAAGTGGCATTAAACACCATCAAACAAACAAACAAAAACATTATCTGTTGAAAGTGGCATTAAACACCATCAACAAACAAACAAAACATTATCTGTTGAAAGTGGCATTAAACACCATCAAACAAACAAACAAAAACATTATCTGTTGAAAGTGGCATTAAACACCATCAACAAACAAACAAAACATTATCTGTTGAAAGTGGCATTAAACACCATCAAACAAACAAACAAAACATTATCTGTTGAAAGTGGCATTAAACACCATCAACAAACAAACAAAACATTATCTGTTGAAAGTGGCATTAAACACCATCAAACAAACAAACAAAAACATTATCTGTTGAAAGTGGCATTAAACACCATCAACAAACAAACAAAACATTATCTGTTGAAAGTGGTATTAAACACCATCAAACAAACAAACAAAAACATTATCTGTTGAAAGTGGCATTAAACACCAACAACAAACAAACAACATTATCTGTTGAAAGTGGCATTAAACACCATCAACAAATAAAACAAAACATTATCTGTTGAAAGTGGCATTAAACACCATCAAACAAACAAACAGAAACATTATCTGTTGAAAGTGGCATTAAACACCATCAACAAACAAACAAAACATTATCTGTTGAAAGTGGCGTTAAACATCATCAAACAAACAAACAAAAACATTATCTGTTGAAAGTGGCATTAAACACCATCAACAAACAAACAAAAACATTATCTGTTGAAAGTGGCATTAAACACCATCAACAAACAAACAAAACATTATCTGTTGAAAGTGGCATTAAACACCATCAAACAAACAAACAAAAACATTATCTGTTGAAAGTGGCATTAAACACCATCAACAAACAAACAAAAACATTATCTGTTGAAAGTGGCATTAAACACCATCAACAAACAAACAAAACATTATCTGTTGAAAGTGGCATTAAACACCATCAAACAAACAAACAAAAACATTATCTGTTGAAAGTGGCATTAAACACCATCAACAAACAAACAAAACATTATCTGTTGAAAGTGGCATTAAACACCATCAAACAAACAAACAAAAACATTATCTGTTGAAAGTGGCATTAAACACCATCAACAAACAAACAAAACATTATCTGTTGAAAGTGGCATTAAACACCATCAAACAAACAAACAAAAACATTATCTGTTGAAAGTGGCATTAAACACCATCAACAAACAAACAAAACATTATCTGTTGAAAGTGGCATTAAACACCATCAAACAAACAAACAAAACATTATCTGTTGAAAGTGGCATTAAACACCATCAAACAATCAAACAAAAACATTATCTGTTGAAAGTGGCGTTAAACACCATCAAACAAACAAACAAAACATTATCTGTTGAAAGTGGCGTTAAACACCATCAACAAACAAACAAAACATCTGTTGAAAGTGGCATTAAACACCATCAAACAAACAAACAAAACATTATCTGTTGAAAGTGGCGTTAAACACCATCAAACAAACAAACAAAACATTATCTGTTGAAAGTGGCATTAAACACCATCAACAAACAAACAAAACATTATCTGTTGAAAGTGGCGTTAAACACCATCAAACAAACAAACAAAACATTATCTGTTGAAAGTGGCGTTAAACACCATCAACAAACAAACAAAACATCTGTTGAAAGTGGAATTAAACACCATCAAACAAACAAACAAAACATTATCTGTTGAAAGTGGCATTAAACACCATCAAACAAACAAACAAAACATTATCTGTTGAAAGTGGCGTTAAACACCATCAAACAAACAAACAAAACATTATCTGTTGAAAGTGGCATTAAACACCATCAAACAAACAAACAAAACATTATCTGTTGAAAGTGGCATTAAACACCATCAACAAACAAACAAAACATTATCTGTTGAAAGTGGCGTTAAACACCATCAACAAACAAACAAAACATTATCTGTTGAAAGTGACGTTAAACACCATCAAACAAACAAGCAAAAACATTATCTGTTGAAAGTGGCGTTAAACACCAACAACAAACAAACAAAACAATATCTGTTGAAAGTGGTGTTAAACACCATCAACAAACAAACAAAACATTATCTGTTGAAAGTGGCGTTAAACACCATCAACAAACAAACAAAACATTATCTGTTGAAAGTGGCATTAAACACCATCAACAAACAAACAAAACATTATCTGTTGAAAGTGGCATTAAACACCATCAAACAAACAAACAAAAACATTATCTGTTGAAAGTGGCATTAAACACCATCAAACAAACAAACAAAACATTATCTGTTGAAAGTGGCGTTAAACACCATCAAACAAACAAACAAAAACATTATCTGTTGAAAGTGGCGTTAAACACCAACAACAAACAAACAAAACATTATCTGTTGAAAGTGGCATTAAACACCATCAACAAACAAACAAAACATTATCTGTTGAAAGTGGCATTAAACACCAACAACAAACAAACAAAACATTATCTGTTGAAAGTGGCATTAAACACCATCAACAAACAAACAAAACATTATCTGTTGAAAGTGGCATTAAACACCATCAAACAAACAAACAAAACATTATCTGTTGAAAGTGGCATTAAACACCATCAACAAACAAACAAAACATTATCTGTTGAAAGTGGCGTTAAACACCATCAAACAAACAAACAAAACATTATCTGTTGAAAGTGGCATTAAACACCATCAAACAAACAAACAAAAACATTATCTGTTGAAAGTGGCGTTAAACACCATCAACAAACAAACAAAACATTATCTGTTGAAAGTGGCATTAAACACCATCAACAAACAAGCAAAACATTATCTGTTGAAAGTGGCGTTAAACACCATCAACAAACAAACAAAACATTATCTGTTGAAAGTGGCATTAAACACCATCAAACAAACAAACAAAAACATTATCTGTTGAAAGTGGCGTTAAACACCATCAACAAACAAACAAAACATTATCTGTTGAAAGTGGCATTAAACACCATCAACAAACAAACAAAACATTATCTGTTGAAAGTGGCGTTAAACACCATCAACAAACAAACAAAACATTATCTGTTGAAAGTGGCATTAAACACCATCAAACAAACAAACAAAACATTATCTGTTGAAAGTGGCATTAAACACCATCAAACAAACAAACAAAACATTATCTGTTGAAAGTGGCGTTAAACACCATCAACAAACAAACAAAACATTATCTGTTGAAAGTGGCATTAAACACCATCAACAAACAAACAAAACATTATCTGTTGAAAGTGGCATTAAACACCATCAAACAAACAAACAAAACATCTGTTGAAAGTGGCATTAAACACCATCAACAAACAAACAAAACATTATCTGTTGAAAATGGCGTTAAACACCATCAAACAAACAAACAAAAACATTATCTGTTGAAAGTGGCATTAAACACCATCAACAAACAAACAAAACATTATCTGTTGAAAGTGGTGTTAAACACCATCAACAAACAAACAAAACATTATCTGTTGAAAGTGGCATTAAACACCATCAACAAACAAACAAAACATTATCTGTTGAAAATGGTGTTAAACACCATCAAACAAACAAACAAAAACATTATCTGTTGAAAGTGGCATTAAACACCATCAACAAACAAACAAAACATTATCTGTTGAAAGTGGCGTTAAACACCATCAAACAAACAAACAAAACATTATCTGTTGAAAGTGGCATTAAACACCATCAAACAAACAAACAAAACATCTGTTGAAAATGGCATTAAACACCATCAAACAAACAAACAAAACATTATCTGTTGAAAGTGGCGTTAAACACCATCAAACAAACAAACAAAACATTATCTGTTGAAAGTGGCGTTAAACACCATCAAACAAACAAACAAAAACATTATCTGTTGAAAGTGGCGTTAAACACCATCAACAAACAAACAAAACATTATCTGTTGAAAGTGGCATTAAACACCATCAAACAAACAAACAAAAACATTATCTGTTGAAAGTGGAATTAAACACCATCAACAAACAAACAAAACATTATCTGTTGAAAGTGGCATTAAACACCATCAAACAAACAAACAAAACATTATCTGTTGAAAGTGGCATTAAACACCATCAAACAAACAAACAAAAACATTATCTGTTGAAAGTGGCATTAAACACCATCAACAAACAAACAAAACATTATCTGTTGAAAGTGGTGTTAAACACCATCAACAAACAAACAAAACATTATCTGTTGAAAGTGGCGTTAAACACCATCAAACAAACAAACAAAAACATTATCTGTTGAAAGTGGCGTTAAACACCATCAACAAACAAACAAAACATTATCTGTTGAAAGTGGCGTTAAACACCATCAAACAAACAAACAAAACATTATCTGTTGAAAGTGGCGTTAAACACCATCAAACAAACAAGCAAAACATTATCTGTTGAAAGTGGCGTTAAACACCATCAACAAACAAACAAAACATTATCTGTTGAAAGTGGCATTAAACACCATCAAACAAACAAACAGAAACATTATCTGTTGAAAGTGGCATTAAACACCATCAACAAACAAACAAAACATTATCTGTTGAAAGTGGCGTTAAACATCATCAAACAAACAAACAAAAACATTATCTGTTGAAAGTGGCATTAAACACCATCAACAAACAAACAAAAACATTATCTGTTGAAAGTGGCATTAAACACCATCAACAAACAAACAAAACATTATCTGTTGAAAGTGGCATTAAACACCATCAAACAAACAAACAAAAACATTATCTGTTGAAAGTGGCATTAAACACCATCAACAAACAAACAAAAACATTATCTGTTGAAAGTGGCATTAAACACCATCAACAAACAAACAAAACATTATCTGTTGAAAGTGGCATTAAACACCATCAAACAAACAAACAAAAACATTATCTGTTGAAAGTGGCATTAAACACCATCAACAAACAAACAAAACATTATCTGTTGAAAGTGGCATTAAACACCATCAAACAAACAAACAAAAACATTATCTGTTGAAAGTGGCATTAAACACCATCAACAAACAAACAAAACATTATCTGTTGAAAGTGGCATTAAACACCATCAAACAAACAAACAAAAACATTATCTGTTGAAAGTGGCATTAAACACCATCAACAAACAAACAAAACATTATCTGTTGAAAGTGGCATTAAACACCATCAAACAAACAAACAAAACATTATCTGTTGAAAGTGGCATTAAACACCATCAACAAACAAACAAAACATTATCTGTTGAAAGTGGCATTAAACACCATCAAACAAACAAACAAAAACATTATCTGTTGAAAGTGGCATTAAACACCATCAACAAACAAACAAAACATTATCTGTTGAAAGTGGTATTAAACACCATCAAACAAACAAACAAAAACATTATCTGTTGAAAGTGGCATTAAACACCAACAACAAACAAACAAAACATTATCTGTTGAAAGTGGCATTAAACACCATCAACAAATAAAACAAAACATTATCTGTTGAAAGTGGCATTAAACACCATCAAACAAACAAACAAAAACATTATCTGTTGAAAGTGGCGTTAAACACCATCAAACAAACAAACAAAACATTATCTGTTGAAAGTGGCGTTAAACACCATCAACAAACAAACAAAACATCTGTTGAAAGTGGCATTAAACACCATCAAACAAACAAACAAAACATTATCTGTTGAAAGTGGCGTTAAACACCATCAAACAAACAAACAAAACATTATCTGTTGAAAGTGGCATTAAACACCATCAACAAACAAACAAAACATTATCTGTTGAAAGTGGCGTTAAACACCATCAAACAAACAAACAAAACATTATCTGTTGAAAGTGGCGTTAAACACCATCAACAAACAAACAAAACATCTGTTGAAAGTGGAATTAAACACCATCAAACAAACAAACAAAACATTATCTGTTGAAAGTGGCATTAAACACCATCAAACAAACAAACAAAACATTATCTGTTGAAAGTGGCGTTAAACACCATCAAACAAACAAACAAAACATTATCTGTTGAAAGTGGCATTAAACACCATCAAACAAACAAACAAAACATTATCTGTTGAAAGTGGCATTAAACACCATCAACAAACAAACAAAACATTATCTGTTGAAAGTGGCGTTAAACACCATCAACAAACAAACAAAACATTATCTGTTGAAAGTGGCGTTAAACACCATCAAACAAACAAGCAAAAACATTATCTGTTGAAAGTGGCGTTAAACACCAACAACAAACAAACAAAACAATATCTGTTGAAAGTGGCATTAAACACCATCAACAAACAAACAAAACATTATCTGTTGAAAGTGGCATTAAACACCATCAACAAACAAACAAAATATTATCTGTTGAAAGTGGCGTTAAACACCATCAACAAACAAACAAAACAGTATCTGTTGAAAGTGGCGTTAAACACCATCAACAAACAAACAAAACATTATCTGTTGAAAGTGGCGTTAAACACCATCAAACAAACAAACAAAACATTATCTGTTGAAAGTGGCATTAAACACTATCAACAAACAAGCAAAACATTATCTGTTGAAAGTGGCATTAAGCACCATCAAACAAACAAACAAAACATTATCTGTTGAAAGTGGCGTTAAACACCATCAGCAAACAAACAAAACATTATCTGTTGAAAGTGGCGTTAAACACCATCAAACAAACAAACAAAACATTATCTGTTGAGAGTGGTGTTAAACACCATCAAACAAACAAACAAAACATTATCAGGGGTTAACAAATCTTGGACCACCTCACTAGCCCAGGGCTAGCATACTCCCAAATATTACTAGCCCGAATCTATGAACCACTAGTCCTGGTCAATACCGTGATTTCATGAATCCGACTTGCAGACTTGAACCCTTGTACAACATGTACAATGTATATTAGTTTAACTATCTTTCTTTTCAGATCTGGTATTGCATTTTATTTTCACTTATTTTCAACAGTTCAGGTCACTGTAAGGCCAAAAAAAAATATGTGTGTTTATGGTCACATGTCAAAAAAATCTAGGTTCGGTCTGCATTAAATTTTTTTTTTTCTTACTATCGGCAAAACCGGAAATAGTCGTTCCCGGTTCCGGAATCCGATTCCGGTATTTCATTTTCGAAATTTCGGGTAAGCCGTCATTTGTTGAAGCTCTTTTATGACGAGACTACGCAGTTTTTCTACCTTCTTTGCTCTCAATTTCGACAAAAAGCTAGCGGTTGAATAAATAAAACATTGCTGCTTGATTAAACAACATATAACATATATGAATATAAGTAGATACGCGAATATTGACAAGTTTGTCAATATCCGATATATATTTTTACTAGCCCGTCGGGCATACAGCTGATTATTTCACCTAGCCCAAATGTGGAAATTACTAGCCCCGGGCGTCGTGCTAGAGGATTTATTAACCTCTGATTATCTGTTGAAAGTGACGTTAAACACCATCAAACAAACAAACAAAAACATTATCTGTTGAAAGTGGCATTAAACACCAACAACAAACAAACAAAACATTATCTGTTGAAAGTGGCATTAAACACCATCAACAAATAAAACAAAACATTATCTGTTGAAAGTGGCATTAAACACCATCAAACAAACAAACAAAAACATTATCTGTTGAAAGTGGCGTTAAACACCATCAAACAAACAAACAAAACATGATCTGTTGAAAGTGGCGTTAAACACCATCAACAAACAAACAAAACATCTGTTGAAAGTGGCATTAAACACCATCAACAAACAAACAAAACATTATCTGTTGAAAGTGGCATTAAACACCATCAAACAAACAAACAAAGACATTATCTGTTGAAAGTGGCATTAAACACCATCAACAAACAAACAAAAACATTATCTGTTGAAAGTGGCATTAAACACCATCAACAAACAAACAAAACATTATCTGTTGAAAGTGGCATTAAACACCATCAAACAAACAAACAAAAACATTATCTGTTGAAAGTGGCATTAAACACCATCAACAAACAAACAAAACATTATCTGTTGAAAGTGGCATTAAACACCATCAAACAAACAAACAAAAACATTATCTGTTGAAAGTGGCATTAAACACCATCAACAAACAAACAAAACATTATCTGTTGAAAGTGGCATTAAACATCATCAAACAAACAAACAAAAACATTATCTGTTGAAAGTGGCATTAAACACCATCAACAAACAAACAAAACATTATCTGTTGAAAGTGGTGTTAAACACCATCAACAAACAAACAAAACATCTGTTGAAAGTGGCATTAAACACCATCAAACAAACAAACAAAACATTATCTGTTGAAAGTGGCGTTAAACACCATCAAACAAACAAACAAAACATTATCTGTTGAAAGTGGCATTAAACACCATCAAACAAACAAACAAAACATTATCTGTTGAAAGTGGCATTAAACACCATCAACAAACAAACAAAACATTATCTGTTGAAAGTGGCGTTAAACACCATCAACAAACAAACAAAACATTATCTGTTGAAAGTGGCGTTAAACACCATCAAACAAACAAACAAAAACATTATCTGTTGAAAGTGGCGTTAAACACCAACAACAAACAAACAAAACATTATCTGTTGAAAGTGGTGTTAAACACCATCAACAAACAAACAAAACATTATCTGTTGAAAGTGGCGTTAAACACCATCAACAAACAAACAAAACATTATCTGTTGAAAGTGGCATTAAACACCATCAACAAACAAACAAAACATCTGTTGAAAGTGGCATTAAACACCATCAAACAAACAAACAAAACATTATCTGTTGAAAGTGGCGTTAAACACCATCAAACAAACAAACAAAACATTATCTGTTGAAAGTGGCATTAAACACCATCAAACAAACAAACAAAACATTATCTGTTGAAAGTGGCATTAAACACCATCAACAAACAAACAAAACATTATCTGTTGAAAGTGGCGTTAAACACCATCAACAAACAAACAAAACATTATCTGTTGAAAGTGGCGTTAAACACCATCAAACAAACAAACAAAAACATTATCTGTTGAAAGTGGCGTTAAACACCAACAACAAACAAACAAAACATTATCTGTTGAAAGTGGTGTTAAACACCATCAACAAACAAACAAAACATTATCTGTTGAAAGTGGCGTTAAACACCATCAACAAACAAACAAAACATTATCTGTTGAAAGTGGCATTAAACACCATCAACAAACAAACAAAACATTATCTGTTGAAAGTGGCATTAAACACCATCAAACAAACAAACAAAAACATTATCTGTTGAAAGTGGCATTAAACACCATCAAACAAACAAACAAAAACATTATCTGTTGAAAGTGGCATTAAACACCATCAAACAAACAAACAAAGACATTATCTGTTGAAAGTGGCATTAAACACCATCAACAAACAAACAAAAACATTATCTGTTGAAAGTGGCATTAAACACCATCAACAAACAAACAAAACATTATCTGTTGAAAGTGGCATTAAACACCATCAAACAAACAAACAAAAACATTATCTGTTGAAAGTGGCATTAAACACCATCAACAAACAAACAAAACATTATCTGTTGAAAGTGGCATTAAACACCATCAAACAAACAAACAAAAACATTATCTGTTGAAAGTGGCATTAAACACCATCAACAAACAAACAAAACATTATCTGTTGAAAGTGGCATTAAACATCATCAAACAAACAAACAAAAACATTATCTGTTGAAAGTGGCATTAAACACCATCAACAAACAAACAAAACATTATCTGTTGAAAGTGGTGTTAAACACCATCAACAAACAAACAAAACATCTGCTGAAAGTGGCATTAAACACCATCAAACAAACAAACAAAACATTATCTGTTGAAAGTGGCGTTAAACACCATCAAACAAACAAACAAAACATTATCTGTTGAAAGTGGCATTAAACACCATCAAACAAACAAACAAAACATTATCTGTTGAAAGTGGCATTAAACACCATCAACAAACAAACAAAACATTATCTGTTGAAAGTGGCGTTAAACACCATCAACAAACAAACAAAACATTATCTGTTGAAAGTGGCGTTAAACACCATCAAACAAACAAACAAAAACATTATCTGTTGAAAGTGGCGTTAAACACCAACAACAAACAAACAAAACATTATCTGTTGAAAGTGGTGTTAAACACCATCAACAAACAAACAAAACATTATCTGTTGAAAGTGGCGTTAAACACCATCAAACAAACAAGCAAAAACATTATCTGTTGAAAGTGGCGTTAAACACCAACAACAAACAAACAAAACAATATCTGTTGAAAGTGGCATTAAACACCATCAACAAACAAACAAAACATTATCTGTTGAAAGTGGCATTAAACACCATCAACAAACAAACAAAATATTATCTGTTGAAAGTGGCGTTAAACACCATCAACAAACAAACAAAACAGTATCTGTTGAAAGTGGCGTTAAACACCATCAACAAACAAACAAAACATTATCTGTTGAAAGTGGCGTTAAACACCATCAAACAAACAAACAAAACATTATCTGTTGAAAGTGGCATTAAACACTATCAACAAACAAGCAAAACATTATCTGTTGAAAGTGGCATTAAGCACCATCAAACAAACAAACAAAACATTATCTGTTGAAAGTGGCGTTAAACACCATCAGCAAACAAACAAAACATTATCTGTTGAAAGTGGCGTTAAACACCATCAAACAAACAAACAAAACATTATCTGTTGAGAGTGGTGTTAAACACCATCAAACAAACAAACAAAACATTATCAGGGGTTAACAAATCTTGGACCACCTCACTAGCCCAGGGCTAGCATACTCCCAAATATTACTAGCCCGAATCTATGAACCACTAGTCCTGGTCAATACCGTGATTTCATGAATCCGACTTGCAGACTTGAACCCTTGTACAACATGTACAATGTATATTAGTTTAACTATCTTTCTTTTCAGATTTGGTATGGCATTTTATTTTCACTTATTTTCAACAGTTCAGGTCACTGTAAGGCCAAAAAAAAATATGTGTGTTTATGGTCACATGTCAAAAAAATCTAGGTTCGGTCTGCATTAAATATTTTTTTTTCTTACTATCGGCAAAACCGGAAATAGTCGTTCCCGGTTCCGGAATCCGATTCCGGTATTTCATTTTCGAAATTTCGGGTAAGCCGTCATTTGTTGAAGCTCTTTTATGACGAGACTACGCAGTTTTTCTACCTTCTTTGCTCTCAATTTCGACAAAAAGCTAGCGGTTGAATAAATAAAACATTGCTGCTTGATTAAACAACATATAACATATATGAATATAAGTAGATACGCGAATATTGACAAGTTTGTCAATATCCGATATATATTTTTACTAGCCCGTCGGGCATACAGCTGATTATTTCACCTAGCCCAAATGTGGAAATTACTAGCCCCGGGCGTCGTGCTAGAGGATTTATTAACCTCTGATTATCTGTTGAAAGTGACGTTAAACACCATCAAACAAACAAACAAAAACATTATCTGTTGAAAGTGGCATTAAACACCAACAACAAACAAACAAAACATTATCTGTTGAAAGTGGCATTAAACACCATCAACAAATAAAACAAAACATTATCTGTTGAAAGTGGCATTAAACACCATCAAACAAACAAACAAAAACATTATCTGTTGAAAGTGGCGTTAAACACCATCAAACAAACAAACAAAACATTATCTGTTGAAAGTGGCGTTAAACACCATCAACAAACAAACAAAACATCTGTTGAAAGTGGCATTAAACACCATCAACAAACAAACAAAACATTATCTGTTGAAAGTGGCATTAAACACCATCAAACAAACAAACAAAGACATTATCTGTTGAAAGTGGCATTAAACACCATCAACAAACAAACAAAAACATTATCTGTTGAAAGTGGCATTAAACACCATCAACAAACAAACAAAACATTATCTGTTGAAAGTGGCATTAAACACCATCAAACAAACAAACAAAAACATTATCTGTTGAAAGTGGCATTAAACACCATCAACAAACAAACAAAACATTATCTGTTGAAAGTGGCATTAAACACCATCAAACAAACAAACAAAAACATTATCTGTTGAAAGTGGCATTAAACACCATCAACAAACAAACAAAACATTATCTGTTGAAAGTGGCATTAAACATCATCAAACAAACAAACAAAAACATTATCTGTTGAAAGTGGCATTAAACACCATCAACAAACAAACAAAACATTATCTGTTGAAAGTGGTGTTAAACACCATCAACAAACAAACAAAACATCTGTTGAAAGTGGCATTAAACACCATCAAACAAACAAACAAAACATTATCTGTTGAAAGTGGCGTTAAACACCATCAAACAAACAAACAAAACATTATCTGTTGAAAGTGGCATTAAACACCATCAAACAAACAAACAAAACATTATCTGTTGAAAGTGGCATTAAACACCATCAACAAACAAACAAAACATTATCTGTTGAAAGTGGCGTTAAACACCATCAACAAACAAACAAAACATTATCTGTTGAAAGTGGCGTTAAACACCATCAAACAAACAAACAAAAACATTATCTGTTGAAAGTGGCGTTAAACACCAACAACAAACAAACAAAACATTATCTGTTGAAAGTGGTGTTAAACACCATCAACAAACAAACAAAACATTATCTGTTGAAAGTGGCGTTAAACACCATCAAACAAACAAGCAAAAACATTATCTGTTGAAAGTGGCGTTAAACACCAACAACAAACAAACAAAACAATATCTGTTGAAAGTGGCATTAAACACCATCAACAAACAAACAAAACATTATCTGTTGAAAGTGGCATTAAACACCATCAACAAACAAACAAAATATTATCTGTTGAAAGTGGCGTTAAACACCATCAACAAACAAACAAAACAGTATCTGTTGAAAGTGGCGTTAAACACCATCAACAAACAAACAAAACATTATCTGTTGAAAGTGGCGTTAAACACCATCAAACAAACAAACAAAACATTATCTGTTGAAAGTGGCATTAAACACTATCAACAAACAAGCAAAACATTATCTGTTGAAAGTGGCATTAAGCACCATCAAACAAACAAACAAAACATTATCTGTTGAAAGTGGCGTTAAACACCATCAGCAAACAAACAAAACATTATCTGTTGAAAGTGGCGTTAAACACCATCAAACAAACAAACAAAACATTATCTGTTGAGAGTGGTGTTAAACACCATCAAACAAACAAACAAAACATTATCAGGGGTTAACAAATCTTGGACCACCTCACTAGCCCAGGGCTAGCATACTCCCAAATATTACTAGCCCGAATCTATGAACCACTAGTCCTGGTCAATACCGTGATTTCATGAATCCGACTTGCAGACTTGAACCCTTGTACAACATGTACAATGTATATTAGTTTAACTATCTTTCTTTTCAGATTTGGTATGGCATTTTATTTTCACTTATTTTCAACAGTTCAGGTCACTGTAAGGCCAAAAAAAAATATGTGTGTTTATGGTCACATGTCAAAAAAATCTAGGTTCGGTCTGCATTAAATATTTTTTTTTCTTACTATCGGCAAAACCGGAAATAGTCGTTCCCGGTTCCGGAATCCGATTCCGGTATTTCATTTTCGAAATTTCGGGTAAGCCGTCATTTGTTGAAGCTCTTTTATGACGAGACTACGCAGTTTTTCTACCTTCTTTGCTCTCAATTTCGACAAAAAGCTAGCGGTTGAATAAATAAAACATTGCTGCTTGATTAAACAACATATAACATATATGAATATAAGTAGATACGCGAATATTGACAAGTTTGTCAATATCCGATATATATTTTTACTAGCCCGTCGGGCATACAGCTGATTATTTCACCTAGCCCAAATGTGGAAATTACTAGCCCCGGGCGTCGTGCTAGAGGATTTATTAACCTCTGATTATCTGTTGAAAGTGACGTTAAACACCATCAAACAAACAAACAAAAACATTATCTGTTGAAAGTGGCATTAAACACCAACAACAAACAAACAAAACATTATCTGTTGAAAGTGGCATTAAACACCATCAACAAATAAAACAAAACATTATCTGTTGAAAGTGGCATTAAACACCATCAAACAAACAAACAAAAACATTATCTGTTGAAAGTGGCGTTAAACACCATCAAACAAACAAACAAAACATTATCTGTTGAAAGTGGCGTTAAACACCATCAACAAACAAACAAAACATCTGTTGAAAGTGGCATTAAACACCATCAACAAACAAACAAAACATTATCTGTTGAAAGTGGCATTAAACACCATCAAACAAACAAACAAAGACATTATCTGTTGAAAGTGGCATTAAACACCATCAACAAACAAACAAAAACATTATCTGTTGAAAGTGGCATTAAACACCATCAACAAACAAACAAAACATTATCTGTTGAAAGTGGCATTAAACACCATCAAACAAACAAACAAAAACATTATCTGTTGAAAGTGGCATTAAACACCATCAACAAACAAACAAAACATTATCTGTTGAAAGTGGCATTAAACACCATCAAACAAACAAACAAAAACATTATCTGTTGAAAGTGGCATTAAACACCATCAACAAACAAACAAAACATTATCTGTTGAAAGTGGCATTAAACATCATCAAACAAACAAACAAAAACATTATCTGTTGAAAGTGGCATTAAACACCATCAACAAACAAACAAAACATTATCTGTTGAAAGTGGTGTTAAACACCATCAACAAACAAACAAAACATCTGTTGAAAGTGGCATTAAACACCATCAAACAAACAAACAAAACATTATCTGTTGAAAGTGGCGTTAAACACCATCAAACAAACAAACAAAACATTATCTGTTGAAAGTGGCATTAAACACCATCAAACAAACAAACAAAACATTATCTGTTGAAAGTGGCATTAAACACCATCAACAAACAAACAAAACATTATCTGTTGAAAGTGGCGTTAAACACCATCAACAAACAAACAAAACATTATCTGTTGAAAGTGGCGTTAAACACCATCAAACAAACAAACAAAAACATTATCTGTTGAAAGTGGCGTTAAACACCAACAACAAACAAACAAAACATTATCTGTTGAAAGTGGTGTTAAACACCATCAACAAACAAACAAAACATTATCTGTTGAAAGTGGCGTTAAACACCATCAAACAAACAAACAAAACATTATCTGTTGAAAGTGGCATTAAACACCATCAACAAACAAACAAAACATTATCTGTTGAAAGTGGCGTTAAACACCATCAACAAACAAACAAAACATTATCTGTTGAAAGTGGCGTTAAACACCATCAAACAAACAAACAAAAACATTATCTGTTGAAAGTGGCGTTAAACACCAACAACAAACAAACAAAACATTATCTGTTGAAAGTGGTGTTAAACACCATCAACAAACAAACAAAACATTATCTGTTGAAAGTGGCGTTAAACACCATCAACAAACAAACAAAACATTATCTGTTGAAAGTGGCATTAAACACCATCAACAAACAAACAAAACATTATCTGTTGAAAGTGGCATTAAACACCATCAAACAAACAAACAAAACATTATCTGTTGAAAGTGGCGTTAAACACCATCAAACAAACAAACAAAACATTATCTGTTGAAAGTGGCATTAAACACCATCAAACAAACAAACAAAACATTATCTGTTGAAAGTGGCATTAAACACCATCAACAAACAAACAAAACATTATCTGTTGAAAGTGGCGTTAAACACCATCAACAAACAAACAAAACATTATCTGTTGAAAGTGGCGTTAAACACCATCAAACAAACAAACAAAAACATTATCTGTTGAAAGTGGCGTTAAACACCAACAACAAACAAACAAAACATTATCTGTTGAAAGTGGTGTTAAACACCATCAACAAACAAACAAAACATTATCTGTTGAAAGTGGCGTTAAACACCATCAACAAACAAACAAAACATTATCTGTTGAAAGTGGCATTAAACACCATCAACAAACAAACAAAACATTATCTGTTGAAAGTGGCATTAAACACCATCAAACAAACAAACAAAAACATTATCTGTTGAAAGTGGCATTAAACACCATCAAACAAACAAACAAAAACATTATCTGTTGAAAGTGGCATTAAACACCATCAAACAAACAAACAAAGACATTATCTGTTGAAAGTGGCATTAAACACCATCAACAAACAAACAAAAACATTATCTGTTGAAAGTGGCATTAAACACCATCAACAAACAAACAAAACATTATCTGTTGAAAGTGGCATTAAACACCATCAAACAAACAAACAAAAACATTATCTGTTGAAAGTGGCATTAAACACCATCAACAAACAAACAAAACATTATCTGTTGAAAGTGGCATTAAACACCATCAAATAAACAAACAAAAACATTATCTGTTGAAAGTGGCATTAAACACCATCAACAAACAAACAAAACATTATCTGTTGAAAGTGGCATTAAACATCATCAAACAAACAAACAAAAACATTATCTGTTGAAAGTGGCATTAAACACCATCAACAAACAAACAAAACATTATCTGTTGAAAGTGGTGTTAAACACCATCAACAAACAAACAAAACATCTGTTGAAAGTGGCATTAAACACCATCAAACAAACAAACAAAACATTATCTGTTGAAAGTGGCGTTAAACACCATCAAACAAACAAACAAAACATTATCTGTTGAAAGTGGCATTAAACACCATCAAACAAACAAACAAAACATTATCTGTTGAAAGTGGCATTAAACACCATCAACAAACAAACAAAACATTATCTGTTGAAAGTGGCGTTAAACACCATCAACAAACAAACAAAACATTATCTGTTGAAAGTGGCGTTAAACACCATCAAACAAACAAACAAAAACATTATCTGTTGAAAGTGGCGTTAAACACCAACATCAAACAAACAAAACATTATCTGTTGAAAGTGGTGTTAAACACCATCAACAAACAAACAAAACATTATCTGTTGAAAGTGGCGTTAAACACCATCAACAAACAAACAAAACATTATCTGTTGAAAGTGGCATTAAACACCATCAACAAACAAACAAAACATTATCTGTTGAAAGTGGCAATAAACACCATCAAACAAACAAACAAAACATTATCTGTTGAAAGTGGCGTTAAACACCATCAAACAAACAAACAAAACATTATCTGTTGAAAGTGGCATTAAACACCATCAAACAAACAAACAAAACATTATCTGTTGAAAGTGGCATTAAACACCATCAACAAACAAACAAAACATTATCTGTTGAAAGTGGCGTTAAACACCATCAACAAACAAACAAAACATTATCTGTTGAAAGTGGCGTTAAACACCATCAAACAAACAAACAAAAACATTATCTGTTGAAAGTGGCGTTAAACACCAACAACAAACAAACAAAACATTATCTGTTGAAAGTGGTGTTAAACACCATCAACAAACAAACAAAACATTATCTGTTGAAAGTGGCGTTAAACACCATCAACAAACAAACAAAACATTATCTGTTGAAAGTGGCATTAAACACCATCAACAAACAAACAAAACATTATCTGTTGAAAGTGGCATTAAACACCATCAAACAAACAAACAAAAACATTATCTGTTGAAAGTGGCATTAAACACCATCAAACAAACAAACAAAACATTATCTGTTGAAAGTGGCGTTAAACACCATCAAACAAACAAACAAAAACATTATCTGTTGAAAGTGGCGTTAAACACCAACAACAAACAAACAAAACATTATCTGTTGAAAGTGGCATTAAACACCATCAACAAACAAACAAAACATTATCTGTTGAAAGTGGCATTAAACACCAACAACAAACAAACAAAACATTATCTGTTGAAAGTGGCATTAAACACCATCAAACAAACAAACAAAACATTATCTGTTGAAAGTGGCATTAAACACCATCAACAAACAAACAAAACATTATCTGTTGAAAGTGGCATTAAACACCATCAAACAAACAAACAAAAACATTATCTGTTGAAAGTGGCATTAAACACCCTCAACAAACAAACAAAACATTATCTGTTGAAAGTGGCATTAAACACCATCAAACAAACAAACAAAACATTATCTGTTGAAAGTGGCATTAAACACCATCAAACAAACAAACAAAACATTATCTGTTGAAAGTGGCGTTAAACACCATCAACAAACAAACAAAACATTATCTGTTGAAAGTGGCGTTAAACACCATCAACAAACAAACAAAACATTATCTGTTGAAAGTGGCATTAAACACCATCAACAAACAAACAAAACATTATCTGTTGAAAGTGGCATTAAACACCATCAACAAACAAACAAAACAATATCTGTTGAAAGTGGCATTAAACACCATCAACAAACAAACAAAACATTATCTGTTGAAAGTGGCATTAAACACCATCAACAAACAAACAAAATATTATCTGTTGAAAGTGGCGTTAAACACCATCAACAAACAAACAAAACAGTATCTGTTGAAAGTGGCGTTAAACACCATCAACAAACAAACAAAACATTATCTGTTGAAAGTGGCGTTAAACACCATCAAACAAACAAACAAAACATTATCTGTTGAAAGTGGCATTAAACACCATCAAACAAACAAACAAAGACATTATCTGTTGAAAGTGGCATTAAACACCATCAACAAACAAACAAAAACATTATCTGTTGAAAGTGGCATTAAACACCATCAACAAACAAACAAAACATTATCTGTTGAAAGTGGCATTAAACACCATCAAGCAAACAAACAAAAACATTATCTGTTGAAAGTGGCATTAAACACTATCAACAAACAAGCAAAACATTATCTGTTGAAAGTGGCATTAAGCACCATCAAACAAACAAACAAAACATTATCTGTTGAAAGTGGCATTAAACACTATCAACAAACAAGCAAAACATTATCTGTTGAAAGTGGCATTAAGCACCATCAAACAAACAAACAAAACATTATCTGTTGAAAGTGGCGTTAAACACCATCAGCAAACAAACAAAACATTATCTGTTGAAAGTGGCGTTAAACACCATCAAACAAACAAACAAAACATTATCTGTTGAGAGTGGTGTTAAACACCATCAAACAAACAAACAAAACATTATCAGGGGTTAACAAATCTTGGACCACCTCACTAGCCCAGGGCTAGCATACTCCCAAATATTACTAGCCCGAATCTATGAACCACTAGTCCTGGTCAATACCGTGATTTCATGAATCCGACTTGCAGACTTGAACCCTTGTACAACATGTACAATGTATATTAGTTTAACTATCTTTCTTTTCAGATCTGGTATTGCATTTTATTTTCACTTATTTTCAACAGTTCAGGTCACTGTAAGGCCAAAAAAAAATATGTGTGTTTATGGTCACATGTCAAAAAAATCTAGGTTCGGTCTGCATTAAATTTTTTTTTTTCTTACTATCGGCAAAACCGGAAATAGTCGTTCCCGGTTCCGGAATCCGATTCCGGTATTTCATTTTCGAAATTTCGGGTAAGCCGTCATTTGTTGAAGCTCTTTTATGACGAGACTACGCAGTTTTTCTACCTTCTTTGCTCTCAATTTCGACAAAAAGCTAGCGGTTGAATAAATAAAACATTGCTGCTTGATTAAACAACATATAACATATATGAATATAAGTAGATACGCGAATATTGACAAGTTTGTCAATATCCGATATATATTTTTACTAGCCCGTCGGGCATACAGCTGATTATTTCACCTAGCCCAAATGTGGAAATTACTAGCCCCGGGCGTCGTGCTAGAGGATTTATTAACCTCTGATTATCTGTTGAAAGTGACGTTAAACACCATCAAACAAACAAACAAAAACATTATCTGTTGAAAGTGGCATTAAACACCAACAACAAACAAACAAAACATTATCTGTTGAAAGTGGCATTAAACACCATCAACAAATAAAACAAAACATTATCTGTTGAAAGTGGCATTAAACACCATCAAACAAACAAACAAAAACATTATCTGTTGAAAGTGGCGTTAAACACCATCAAACAAACAAACAAAACATTATCTGTTGAAAGTGGCGTTAAACACCATCAACAAACAAACAAAACATCTGTTGAAAGTGGCATTAAACACCATCAACAAACAAACAAAACATTATCTGTTGAAAGTGGCATTAAACACCATCAAACAAACAAACAAAGACATTATCTGTTGAAAGTGGCATTAAACACCATCAACAAACAAACAAAAACATTATCTGTTGAAAGTGGCATTAAACACCATCAACAAACAAACAAAACATTATCTGTTGAAAGTGGCATTAAACACCATCAAACAAACAAACAAAAACATTATCTGTTGAAAGTGGCATTAAACACCATCAACAAACAAACAAAACATTATCTGTTGAAAGTGGCATTAAACACCATCAAACAAACAAACAAAAACATTATCTGTTGAAAGTGGCATTAAACACCATCAACAAACAAACAAAACATTATCTGTTGAAAGTGGCATTAAACATCATCAAACAAACAAACAAAAACATTATCTGTTGAAAGTGGCATTAAACACCATCAACAAACAAACAAAACATTATCTGTTGAAAGTGGTGTTAAACACCATCAACAAACAAACAAAACATCTGTTGAAAGTGGCATTAAACACCATCAAACAAACAAACAAAACATTATCTGTTGAAAGTGGCGTTAAACACCATCAAACAAACAAACAAAAACATTATCTGTTGAAAGTGGCATTAAACACCCTCAACAAACAAACAAAACATTATCTGTTGAAAGTGGCATTAAACACCATCAAACAAACAAACAAAACATTATCTGTTGAAAGTGGCATTAAACACCATCAAACAAACAAACAAAACATTATCTGTTGAAAGTGGCGTTAAACACCATCAACAAACAAACAAAACATTATCTGTTGAAAGTGGCGTTAAACACCATCAACAAACAAACAAAACATTATCTGTTGAAAGTGGCATTAAACACCATCAACAAACAAACAAAACATTATCTGTTGAAAGTGGCATTAAACACCATCAACAAACAAACAAAACAATATCTGTTGAAAGTGGCATTAAACACCATCAACAAACAAACAAAACATTATCTGTTGAAAGTGGCATTAAACACCATCAACAAACAAACAAAATATTATCTGTTGAAAGTGGCGTTAAACACCATCAACAAACAAACAAAACAGTATCTGTTGAAAGTGGCGTTAAACACCATCAACAAACAAACAAAACATTATCTGTTGAAAGTGGCGTTAAACACCATCAAACAAACAAACAAAACATTATCTGTTGAAAGTGGCATTAATACACCATCAAACAAACAAACAAAGACATTATCTGTTGAAAGTGGCATTAAACACCATCAACAAACAAACAAAAACATTATCTGTTGAAAGTGGCATTAAACACCATCAAACAAACAAACAAAAACATTATCTGTTGAAAGTGGCATTAAACACTATCAACAAACAAGCAAAACATTATCTGTTGAAAGTGGCATTAAGCACCATCAAACAAACAAACAAAACATTATCTGTTGAAAGTGGCATTAAACACTATCAACAAACAAGCAAAACATTATCTGTTGAAAGTGGCATTAAGCACCATCAAACAAACAAACAAAACATTATCTGTTGAAAGTGGCGTTAAACACCATCAGCAAACAAACAAAACATTATCTGTTGAAAGTGGCGTTAAACACCATCAAACAAACAAACAAAACATTATCTGTTGAAAGTGGCATTAAACACCATCAAACAAACAAACAAAACATTATCTGTTGAAAGTGGCGTTAAACACCATCAACAAACAAACAAAACATTATCTGTTGAAAGTGGCGTTAAACACCATCAACAAACAAACAAAACATTATCTGTTGAAAGTGGCATTAAACACCATCAACAAACAAACAAAACATTATCTGTTGAAAGTGGCATTAAACACCATCAACAAACAAACAAAACAATATCTGTTGAAAGTGGCATTAAACACCATCAACAAACAAACAAAACATTATCTGTTGAAAGTGGCATTAAACACCATCAACAAACAAACAAAATATTATCTGTTGAAAGTGGCGTTAAACACCATCAACAAACAAACAAAACAGTATCTGTTGAAAGTGGCGTTAAACACCATCAACAAACAAACAAAACATTATCTGTTGAAAGTGGCGTTAAACACCATCAAACAAACAAACAAAACATTATCTGTTGAAAGTGGCATTAAACACCATCAAACAAACAAACAAAGACATTATCTGTTGAAAGTGGCATTAAACACCATCAACAAACAAACAAAAACATTATCTGTTGAAAGTGGCATTAAACACCATCAACAAACAAACAAAACATTATCTGTTGAAAGTGGCATTAAACACCATCAAACAAACAAACAAAAACATTATCTGTTGAAAGTGGCATTAAACACCATCAACAAACAAACAAAACATTATCTGTTGAAAGTGGTATTAAACACCATCAAACAAACAAACAAAAACATTATCTGTTGAAAGTGGCATTAAACACCAACAACAAACAAACAAAACATTATCTGTTGAAAGTGGCATTAAACACCATCAACAAATAAAACAAAACATTATCTGTTGAAAGTGGCATTAAACACCATCAAACAAACAAACAAAAACATTATCTGTTGAAAGTGGCGTTAAACACCATCAAACAAACAAACAAAACATTATCTGTTGAAAGTGGCGTTAAACACCATCAACAAACAAACAAAACATCTGTTGAAAGTGGCATTAAACACCATCAAACAAACAAACAAAACATTATCTGTTGAAAGTGGCGTTAAACACCATCAAACAAACAAACAAAACATTATCTGTTGAAAGTGGCATTAAACACCATCAACAAACAAACAAAACAATATCTGTTGAAAGTGGCATTAAACACCATCAACAAACAAACAAAACATTATCTGTTGAAAGTGGCATTAAACACCATCAACAAACAAACAAAATATTATCTGTTGAAAGTGGCGTTAAACACCATCAACAAACAAACAAAACAGTATCTGTTGAAAGTGGCGTTAAACACCATCAACAAACAAACAAAACATTATCTGTTGAAAGTGGCGTTAAACACCATCAAACAAACAAACAAAACATTATCTGTTGAAAGTGGCATTAAACACCATCAACAAATAAAACAAAACATTATCTGTTGAAAGTGGCATTAAACACCATCAAACAAACAAACAAAAACATTATCTGTTGAAAGTGGCGTTAAACACCATCAAACAAACAAACAAAACATTATCTGTTGAAAGTGGCGTTAAACACCATCAACAAACAAACAAAACATCTGTTGAAAGTGGCATTAAACACCATCAAACAAACAAACAAAACATTATCTGTTGAAAGTGGCGTTAAACACCATCAAACAAACAAACAAAACATTATCTGTTGAAAGTGGCATTAAACACCATCAACAAACAAACAAAACATTATCTGTTGAAAGTGGCGTTAAACACCATCAAACAAACAAACAAAACATTATCTGTTGAAAGTGGCGTTAAACACCATCAACAAACAAACAAAACATCTGTTGAAAGTGGAATTAAACACCATCAAACAAACAAACAAAACATTATCTGTTGAAAGTGGCATTAAACACCATCAAACAAACAAACAAAACATTATCTGTTGAAAGTGGCGTTAAACACCATCAAACAAACAAACAAAACATTATCTGTTGAAAGTGGCATTAAACACCATCAAACAAACAAACAAAACATTATCTGTTGAAAGTGGCATTAAACACCATCAACAAACAAACAAAACATTATCTGTTGAAAGTGGCGTTAAACACCATCAACAAACAAACAAAACATTATCTGTTGAAAGTGGCGTTAAACACCATCAAACAAACAAGCAAAAACATTATCTGTTGAAAGTGGCGTTAAACACCAACAACAAACAAACAAAACAATATCTGTTGAAAGTGGCATTAAACACCATCAACAAACAAACAAAACATTATCTGTTGAAAGTGGCATTAAACACCATCAACAAACAAACAAAATATTATCTGTTGAAAGTGGCGTTAAACACCATCAACAAACAAACAAAACAGTATCTGTTGAAAGTGGCGTTAAACACCATCAACAAACAAACAAAACATTATCTGTTGAAAGTGGCGTTAAACACCATCAAACAAACAAACAAAACATTATCTGTTGAAAGTGGCATTAAACACTATCAACAAACAAGCAAAACATTATCTGTTGAAAGTGGCATTAAGCACCATCAAACAAACAAACAAAACATTATCTGTTGAAAGTGGCGTTAAACACCATCAGCAAACAAACAAAACATTATCTGTTGAAAGTGGCGTTAAACACCATCAAACAAACAAACAAAACATTATCTGTTGAGAGTGGTGTTAAACACCATCAAACAAACAAACAAAACATTATCAGGGGTTAACAAATCTTGGACCACCTCACTAGCCCAGGGCTAGCATACTCCCAAATATTACTAGCCCGAATCTATGAACCACTAGTCCTGGTCAATACCGTGATTTCATGAATCCGACTTGCAGACTTGAACCCTTGTACAACATGTACAATGTATATTAGTTTAACTATCTTTCTTTTCAGATCTGGTATTGCATTTTATTTTCACTTATTTTCAACAGTTCAGGTCACTGTAAGGCCAAAAAAAAATATGTGTGTTTATGGTCACATGTCAAAAAAATCTAGGTTCGGTCTGCATTAAATTTTTTTTTTTCTTACTATCGGCAAAACCGGAAATAGTCGTTCCCGGTTCCGGAATCCGATTCCGGTATTTCATTTTCGAAATTTCGGGTAAGCCGTCATTTGTTGAAGCTCTTTTATGACGAGACTACGCAGTTTTTCTACCTTCTTTGCTCTCAATTTCGACAAAAAGCTAGCGGTTGAATAAATAAAACATTGCTGCTTGATTAAACAACATATAACATATATGAATATAAGTAGATACGCGAATATTGACAAGTTTGTCAATATCCGATATATATTTTTACTAGCCCGTCGGGCATACAGCTGATTATTTCACCTAGCCCAAATGTGGAAATTACTAGCCCCGGGCGTCGTGCTAGAGGATTTATTAACCTCTGATTATCTGTTGAAAGTGACGTTAAACACCATCAAACAAACAAACAAAAACATTATCTGTTGAAAGTGGCATTAAACACCAACAACAAACAAACAAAACATTATCTGTTGAAAGTGGCATTAAACACCATCAACAAATAAAACAAAACATTATCTGTTGAAAGTGGCATTAAACACCATCAAACAAACAAACAAAAACATTATCTGTTGAAAGTGGCGTTAAACACCATCAAACAAACAAACAAAACATTATCTGTTGAAAGTGGCGTTAAACACCATCAACAAACAAACAAAACATCTGTTGAAAGTGGCATTAAACACCATCAACAAACAAACAAAACATTATCTGTTGAAAGTGGCATTAAACACCATCAAACAAACAAACAAAGACATTATCTGTTGAAAGTGGCATTAAACACCATCAACAAACAAACAAAAACATTATCTGTTGAAAGTGGCATTAAACACCATCAACAAACAAACAAAACATTATCTGTTGAAAGTGGCATTAAACACCATCAAACAAACAAACAAAAACATTATCTGTTGAAAGTGGCATTAAACACCATCAACAAACAAACAAAACATTATCTGTTGAAAGTGGCATTAAACACCATCAAACAAACAAACAAAAACATTATCTGTTGAAAGTGGCATTAAACACCATCAACAAACAAACAAAACATTATCTGTTGAAAGTGGCATTAAACATCATCAAACAAACAAACAAAAACATTATCTGTTGAAAGTGGCATTAAACACCATCAACAAACAAACAAAACATTATCTGTTGAAAGTGGTGTTAAACACCATCAACAAACAAACAAAACATCTGTTGAAAGTGGCATTAAACACCATCAAACAAACAAACAAAACATTATCTGTTGAAAGTGGCGTTAAACACCATCAAACAAACAAACAAAACATTATCTGTTGAAAGTGGCATTAAACACCATCAAACAAACAAACAAAACATTATCTGTTGAAAGTGGCATTAAACACCATCAACAAACAAACAAAACATTATCTGTTGAAAGTGGCGTTAAACACCATCAACAAACAAACAAAACATTATCTGTTGAAAGTGGCGTTAAACACCATCAAACAAACAAACAAAAACATTATCTGTTGAAAGTGGCGTTAAACACCAACAACAAACAAACAAAACATTATCTGTTGAAAGTGGTGTTAAACACCATCAACAAACAAACAAAACATTATCTGTTGAAAGTGGCGTTAAACACCATCAACAAACAAACAAAACATTATCTGTTGAAAGTGGCATTAAACACCATCAACAAACAAACAAAACATTATCTGTTGAAAGTGGCATTAAACACCATCAAACAAACAAACAAAACATTATCTGTTGAAAGTGGCGTTAAACACCATCAAACAAACAAACAAAACATTATCTGTTGAAAGTGGCATTAAACACCATCAAACAAACAAACAAAACATTATCTGTTGAAAGTGGCATTAAACACCATCAACAAACAAACAAAACATTATCTGTGGAAAGTGGCGTTAAACACCATCAACAAACAAACAAAACATTATCTGTTGAAAGTGGCGTTAAACACCATCAAACAAACAAACAAAAACATTATCTGTTGAAAGTGGCGTTAAACACCAACAACAAACAAACAAAACATTATCTGTTGAAAGTGGTGTTAAACACCATCAACAAACAAACAAAACATTATCTGTTGAAAGTGGCGTTAAACACCATCAACAAACAAACAAAACATTATCTGTTGAAAGTGGCATTAAACACCATCAACAAACAAACAAAACATTATCTGTTGAAAGTGGCATTAAACACCATCAAACAAACAAACAAAAACATTATCTGTTGAAAGTGGCATTAAACACCATCAAACAAACAAACAAAAACATTATCTGTTGAAAGTGGCATTAAACACCATCAAACAAACAAACAAAGACATTATCTGTTGAAAGTGGCATTAAACACCATCAACAAACAAACAAAAACATTATCTGTTGAAAGTGGCATTAAACACCATCAACAAACAAACAAAACATTATCTGTTGAAAGTGGCATTAAACACCATCAAACAAACAAACAAAAACATTATCTGTTGAAAGTGGCATTAAACACCATCAACAAACAAACAAAACATTATCTGTTGAAAGTGGCATTAAACATCATCAAACAAACAAACAAAAACATTATCTGTTGAAAGTGGCATTAAACACCATCAACAAACAAACAAAACATTATCTGTTGAAAGTGGTGTTAAACACCATCAACAAACAAACAAAACATCTGTTGAAAGTGGCATTAAACACCATCAAACAAACAAACAAAACATTATCTGTTGAAAGTGGCGTTAAACACCATCAAACAAACAAACAAAACATTATCTGTTGAAAGTGGCATTAAACACCATCAAACAAACAAACAAAACATTATCTGTTGAAAGTGGCATTAAACACCATCAACAAACAAACAAAACATTATCTGTTGAAAGTGGCGTTAAACACCATCAACAAACAAACAAAACATTATCTGTTGAAAGTGGCGTTAAACACCATCAAACAAACAAACAAAAACATTATCTGTTGAAAGTGGCGTTAAACACCAACAACAAACAAACAAAACATTATCTGTTGAAAGTGGTGTTAAACACCATCAACAAACAAACAAAACATTATCTGTTGAAAGTGGCGTTAAACACCATCAACAAACAAACAAAACATTATCTGTTGAAAGTGGCATTAAACACCATCAACAAACAAACAAAACATTATCTGTTGAAAGTGGCATTAAACACCATCAAACAAACAAACAAAACATTATCTGTTGAAAGTGGCGTTAAACACCATCAAACAAACAAACAAAACATTATCTGTTGAAAGTGGCATTAAACACCATCAAACAAACAAACAAAACATTATCTGTTGAAAGTGGCATTAAACACCATCAACAAACAAACAAAACATTATCTGTTGAAAGTGGCGTTAAACACCATCAACAAACAAACAAAACATTATCTGTTGAAAGTGGCATTAAACACCATCAACAAACAAACAAAACATTATCTGTTGAAAGTGGCATTAAACACCATCAAACAAACAAACAAAAACATTATCTGTTGAAAGTGGCATTAAACACCATCAAACAAACAAACAAAACATTATCTGTTGAAAGTGGCGTTAAACACCATCAAACAAACAAACAAAAACATTATCTGTTGAAAGTGGCGTTAAACACCAACAACAAACAAACAAAACATTATCTGTTGAAAGTGGCATTAAACACCATCAACAAACAAACAAAACATTATCTGTTGAAAGTGGCATTAAACACCAACAACAAACAAACAAAACATTATCTGTTGAAAGTGGCATTAAACACCATCAACAAACAAACAAAACATTATCTGTTGAAAGTGGCATTAAACACCATCAAACAAACAAACAAAAACATTATCTGTTGAAAGTGGCATTAAACACCCTCAACAAACAAACAAAACATTATCTGTTGAAAGTGGCATTAAACACCATCAAACAAACAAACAAAACATTATCTGTTGAAAGTGGCATTAAACACCATCAAACAAACAAACAAAACATTATCTGTTGAAAGTGGCGTTAAACACCATCAACAAACAAACAAAACATTATCTGTTGAAAGTGGCGTTAAACACCATCAACAAACAAACAAAACATTATCTGTTGAAAGTGGCATTAAACACCATCAACAAACAAACAAAACATTATCTGTTGAAAGTGGCATTAAACACCAACAACAAACAAACAAAACAATATCTGTTGAAAGTGGCATTAAACACCATCAACAAACAAACAAAACATTATCTGTTGAAAGTGGCATTAAACACCATCAACAAACAAACAAAATATTATCTGTTGAAAGTGGCGTTAAACACCATCAACAAACAAACAAAACAGTATCTGTTGAAAGTGGCGTTAAACACCATCAACAAACAAACAAAACATTATCTGTTGAAAGTGGCGTTAAACACCATCAAACAAACAAGCAAAACATTATCTGTTGAAAGTGGCATTAAACACCATCAACAAACAAGCAAAACATTATCTGTTGAAAGTGGCATTAAGCACCATCAAACAAACAAACAAAACATTATCTGTTGAAAGTGGCGTTAAACACCATCAGCAAACAAACAAAACATTATCTGTTGAAAGTGGCGTTAAACACCATCAAACAAACAAACAAAACATTATCTGTTGAGAGTGGTGTTAAACACCATCAAACAAACAAACAAAACATTATCAGGGGTTAACAAATCTTGGACCACCTCACTAGCCCAGGGCAAGCATACTCCCAAATATTACTAGCCCGAATCTATGAACCACTAGTCCTGGTCAATACCGTGATTTCATGAATCCGACTTGCAGACTTGAACCCTTGTACAACATGTACAATGTATATTAGTTTAACTATCTTTCTTTTCAGATCTGGTATTGCATTTTATTTTCACTTATTTTCAACAGTTCAGGTCACTGTAAGGCCAAAAAAAAATATGTGTGTTTATGGTCACATGTCAAAAAAATCTAGGTTCGGTCTGCATTAAATTTTTTTTTTTCTTACTATCGGCAAAACCGGAAATAGTCGTTCCCGGTTCCGGAATCCGATTCCGGTATTTCATTTTCGAAATTTCGGGTAAGCCGTCATTTGTTGAAGCTCTTTTATGACGAGACTACGCAGTTTTTCTACCTTCTTTGCTCTCAATTTCGACAAAAAGCTAGCGGTTGAATAAATAAAACATTGCTGCTTGATTAAACAACATATAACATATATGAATATAAGTAGATACGCGAATATTGACAAGTTTGTCAATATCCGATATATATATTTACTAGCCCGTCGGGCATACAGCTGATTATTTCACCTAGCCCAAATGTGGAAATTACTAGCCCCGGGCGTCGTGCTAGGGGATTTATTAACCTCTGATTATCTGTTGAAAGTGACGTTAAACACCATCAAACAAACAAACAAAAACATTATCTGTTGAAAGTGGCATTAAACACAAACAACAAACAAACAAAACATTATCTGTTGAAAGTGGCATTAAACACCATCAACAAATAAAACAAAACATTATCTGTTGAAAGTGGCATTAAACACCATCAAACAAACAAACAAAAACATTATCTGTTGAAAGTGGCGTTAAACACCATCAAACAAACAAACAAAACATTATCTGTTGAAAGTGGCGTTAAACACCATCAACAAACAAACAAAACATCTGTTGAAAGTGGCATTAAACACCATCAAACAAACAAACAAAACATTATCTGTTGAAAGTGGCGTTAAACACCATCAAACAAACAAACAAAACATTATCTGTTGAAAGTGGCATTAAACACCATCAACAAACAAACAAAACATTATCTGTTGAAAGTGGCGTTAAACACCATCAAACAAACAAACAAAACATTATCTGTTGAAAGTGGCGTTAAACACCATCAACAAACAAACAAAACATCTGTTGAAAGTGGCATTAAACACCATCAAACAAACAAACAAAACATTATCTGTTGAAAGTGGCATTAAACACCATCAAACAAACAAACAAAACATTATATGTTGAAAGTGGCGTTAAACACCATCAAACAAACAAACAAAACATTATCTGTTGAAAGTGGCATTAAACACCATCAAACAAACAAACAAAACATTATCTGTTGAAAGTGGCATTAAACACCATCAACAAACAAACAAAACATTATCTGTTGAAAGTGGCGTTAAACACCATCAACAAACAAACAAAACATTATCTGTTGAAAGTGGCGTTAAACACCATCAAACAAACAAACAAAAACATTATCTGTTGAAAGTGGCGTTAAACACCAACAACAAACAAACAAAACATTATCTGTTGAAAGTGGTGTTAAACACCATCAACAAACAAACAAAACATTATCTGTTGAAAGTGGCGTTAAACACCATCAACAAACAAACAAAACATTATCTGTTGAAAGTGGCATTAAACACCATCAACAAACAAACAAAACATTATCTGTTGAAAGTGGCATTAAACACCATCAAACAAACAAACAAAAACATTATCTGTTGAAAGTGGCATTAAACACCATCAAACAAACAAACAAAACATTATCTGTTGAAAGTGGCGTTAAACACCATCAAACAAACAAACAAAAACATTATCTGTTGAAAGTGGCGTTAAACACCAACAACAAACAAACAAAACATTAGCTGTTGAAAGTGGCATTAAACACCATCAACAAACAAACAAAACATTATCTGTTGAAAGTGGCATTAAACACCAACAACAAACAAACAAAACATTATCTGTTGAAAGTGGCATTAAACACCATCAACAAACAAACAAAACATTATCTCTTGAAAGTGGCATTAAACACCATCAAACAAACAAACAAAACATTATCTGTTGAAAGTGGCATTAAACACCATCAACAAACAAACAAAACATTATCTGTTGAAAGTGGCGTTAAACACCATCAAACAAACAAACAAAACATTATCTGTTGAAAGTGGCATTAAACACCATCAAACAAACAAACAAAAACATTATCTGTTGAAAGTGGCGTTAAACACCATCAACAAACAAACAAAACATTATCTGTTGAAAGTGGCATTAAACACCATCAACAAACAAGCAAAACATTATCTGTTGAAAGTGGCGTTAAACACCATCAACAAACAAACAAAACATTATCTGTTGAAAGTGGCATTAAACACCATCAAACAAACAAACAAAAACATTATCTGTTGAAAGTGGCGTTAAACACCATCAACAAACAAACAAAACATTATCTGTTGAAAGTGGCATTAAACACCATCAACAAACAAACAAAACATTATCTGTTGAAAGTGGCGTTAAACACCATCAACAAACAAACAAAACATTATCTGTTGAAAGTGGCATTAAACACCATCAAACAAACAAACAAAACATTATCTGTTGAAAGTGGCATTAAACACCATCAAACAAACAAACAAAACATTATCTGTTGAAAGTGGCGTTAAACACCATCAACAAACAAACAAAACATTATCTGTTGAAAGTGGCATTAAACACCATCAACAAACAAACAAAACATTATCTGTTGAAAGTGGCATTAAACACCATCAAACAAACAAACAAAACATCTGTTGAAAGTGGCATTAAACACCAACAAACAAACAAAACATTATCTGTTGAAAATGGCGTTAAACACCATCAAACAAACAAACAAAAACATTATCTGTTGAAAGTGGCATTAAACACCATCAACAAACAAACAAAACATTATCTGTTGAAAGTGGTGTTAAACACCATCAACAAACAAACAAAACATTATCTGTTGAAAGTGGCATTAAACACCATCAACAAACAAACAAAACATTATCTGTTGAAAATGGTGTTAAACACCATCAAACAAACAAACAAAAACATTATCTGTTGAAAGTGGCATTAAACACCATCAACAAACAAACAAAACATTATCTGTTGAAAGTGGCGTTAAACACCATCAAACAAACAAACAAAACATTATCTGTTGAAAGTGGCATTAAACACCATCAAACAAACAAACAAAACATCTGTTGAAAATGGCATTAAACACCATCAAACAAACAAACAAAACATTATCTGTTGAAAGTGGCGTTAAACACCATCAAACAAACAAACAAAACATTATCTGTTGAAAGTGGCGTTAAACACCATCAAACAAACAAACAAAAACATTATCTGTTGAAAGTGGCGTTAAACACCATCAACAAACAAACAAAACATTATCTGTTGAAAGTGGCATTAAACACCATCAAACAAACAAACAAAAACATTATCTGTTGAAAGTGGAATTAAACACCATCAACAAACAAACAAAACATTATCTGTTGAAAGTGGCATTAAACACCATCAAACAAACAAACAAAACATTATCTGTTGAAAGTGGCATTAAACACCATCAAACAAACAAACAAAAACATTATCTGTTGAAAGTGGCATTAAACACCATCAACAAACAAACAAAACATTATCTGTTGAAAGTGGTGTTAAACACCATCAACAAACAAACAAAACATTATCTGTTGAAAGTGGCGTTAAACACCATCAAACAAACAAACAAAAACATTATCTGTTGAAAGTGGCGTTAAACACCATCAACAAACAAACAAAACATTATCTGTTGAAAGTGGCGTTAAACACCATCAAACAAACAAACAAAACATTATCTGTTGAAAGTGGCGTTAAACACCATCAAACAAACAAGCAAAACATTATCTGTTGAAAGTGGCGTTAAACACCATCAACAAACAAACAAAACATTATCTGTTGAAAGTGGCATTAAACACCATCAAACAAACAAACAGAAACATTATCTGTTGAAAGTGGCATTAAACACCATCAACAAACAAACAAAACATTATCTGTTGAAAGTGGCGTTAAACATCATCAAACAAACAAACAAAAACATTATCTGTTGAAAGTGGCATTAAACACCATCAACAAACAAACAAAAACATTATCTGTTGAAAGTGGCATTAAACACCATCAACAAACAAACAAAACATTATCTGTTGAAAGTGGCATTAAACACCATCAAACAAACAAACAAAAACATTATCTGTTGAAAGTGGCATTAAACACCATCAACAAACAAACAAAAACATTATCTGTTGAAAGTGGCATTAAACACCATCAACAAACAAACAAAACATTATCTGTTGAAAGTGGCATTAAACACCATCAAACAAACAAACAAAAACATTATCTGTTGAAAGTGGCATTAAACACCATCAACAAACAAACAAAACATTATCTGTTGAAAGTGGCATTAAACACCATCAAACAAACAAACAAAAACATTATCTGTTGAAAGTGGCATTAAACACCATCAACAAACAAACAAAACATTATCTGTTGAAAGTGGCATTAAACACCATCAAACAAACAAACAAAAACATTATCTGTTGAAAGTGGCATTAAACACCATCAACAAACAAACAAAACATTATCTGTTGAAAGTGGCATTAAACACCATCAAACAAACAAACAAAACATTATCTGTTGAAAGTGGCATTAAACACCATCAACAAACAAACAAAACATTATCTGTTGAAAGTGGCATTAAACACCATCAAACAAACAAACAAAAACATTATCTGTTGAAAGTGGCATTAAACACCATCAACAAACAAACAAAACATTATCTGTTGAAAGTGGCATTAAACACCATCAAACAAACAAACAAAAACATTATCTGTTGAAAGTGGCGTTAAACACCATCAAACAAACAAACAAAACATTATCTGTTGAAAGTGGCGTTAAACACCATCAACAAACAAACAAAACATCTGTTGAAAGTGGCATTAAACACCATCAAACAAACAAACAAAACATTATCTGTTGAAAGTGGCGTTAAACACCATCAAACAAACAAACAAAACATTATCTGTTGAAAGTGGCATTAAACACCATCAACAAACAAACAAAACATTATCTGTTGAAAGTGGCGTTAAACACCATCAAACAAACAAACAAAACATTATCTGTTGAAAGTGGCGTTAAACACCATCAACAAACAAACAAAACATCTGTTGAAAGTGGAATTAAACACCATCAAACAAACAAACAAAACATTATCTGTTGAAAGTGGCATTAAACACCATCAAACAAACAAACAAAACATTATCTGTTGAAAGTGGCGTTAAACACCATCAAACAAACAAACAAAACATTATCTGTTGAAAGTGGCATTAAACACCATCAAACAAACAAACAAAACATTATCTGTTGAAAGTGGCATTAAACACCATCAACAAACAAACAAAACATTATCTGTTGAAAGTGGCATTAAACACCATCAACAAACAAACAAAACATTATCTGTTGAAAGTGGCATTAAACACCATCAAACAAACAAACAAAACATTATCTGTTGAAAGTGGCATTAAACACCATCAACAAACAAACAAAACATTATCTGTTGAAAGTGGCGTTAAACACCATCAACAAACAAACAAAACATTATCTGTTGAAAGTGGCGTTAAACACCATCAAACAAACAAACAAAAACATTATCTGTTGAAAGTGGCGTTAAACACCAACAACAAACAAACAAAACATTATCTGTTGAAAGTGGTGTTAACACCATCAACAAACAAACAAAACATTATCTGTTGAAAGTGGCGTTAAACACCATCAACAAACAAACAAAACATTATCTGTTGAAAGTGGCATTAAACACCATCAACAAACAAACAAAACATTATCTGTTGAAAGTGGCATTAAACACCATCAAACAAACAAACAAAAACATTATCTGTTGAAAGTGGCATTAAACACCATCAAACAAACAAACAAAACATTATCTGTTGAAAGTGGCGTTAAACACCATCAAACAAACAAACAAAAACATTATCTGTTGAAAGTGGCGTTAAACACCAACAACAAACAAACAAAACATTATCTGTTGAAAGTGGCATTAAACACCATCAACAAACAAACAAAACATTATCTGTTGAAAGTGGCATTAAACACCAACAACAAACAAACAAAACATTATCTGTTGAAAGTGGCATTAAACACCATCAACAAACAAACAAAACATTATCTCTTGAAAGTGGCATTAAACACCATCAAACAAACAAACAAAACATTATCTGTTGAAAGTGGCATTAAACACCATCAACAAACAAACAAAACATTATCTGTTGAAAGTGGCGTTAAACACCATCAAACAAACAAACAAAACATTATCTGTTGAAAGTGGCATTAAACACCATCAAACAAACAAACAAAAACATTATCTGTTGAAAGTGGCGTTAAACACCATCAACAAACAAACAAAACATTATCTGTTGAAAGTGGCATTAAACACCATCAACAAACAAGCAAAACATTATCTGTTGAAAGTGGCGTTAAACACCATCAACAAACAAACAAAACATTATCTGTTGAAAGTGGCATTAAACACCATCAAACAAACAAACAAAAACATTATCTGTTGAAAGTGGCGTTAAACACCATCAACAAACAAACAAAACATTATCTGTTGAAAGTGGCATTAAACACCATCAACAAACAAACAAAACATTATCTGTTGAAAGTGGCGTTAAACACCATCAACAAACAAACAAAACATTATCTGTTGAAAGTGGCATTAAACACCATCAAACAAACAAACAAAACATTATCTGTTGAAAGTGGCATTAAACACCATCAAACAAACAAACAAAACATTATCTGTTGAAAGTGGCGTTAAACACCATCAACAAACAAACAAAACATTATCTGTTGAAAGTGGCATTAAACACCATCAACAAACAAACAAAACATTATCTGTTGAAAGTGGCATTAAACACCATCAAACAAACAAACAAAACATCTGTTGAAAGTGGCATTAAACACCATCAACAAACAAACAAAACATTATCTGTTGAAAATGGCGTTAAACACCATCAAACAAACAAACAAAAACATTATCTGTTGAAAGTGGCATTAAACACCATCAACAAACAAACAAAACATTATCTGTTGAAAGTGGTGTTAAACACCATCAACAAACAAACAAAACATTATCTGTTGAAAGTGGCATTAAACACCATCAACAAACAAACAAAACATTATCTGTTGAAAATGGTGTTAAACACCATCAAACAAACAAACAAAAACATTATCTGTTGAAAGTGGCATTAAACACCATCAACAAACAAACAAAACATTATCTGTTGAAAGTGGCGTTAAACACCATCAAACAAACAAACAAAACATTATCTGTTGAAAGTGGCATTAAACACCATCAAACAAACAAACAAAACATCTGTTGAAAATGGCATTAAACACCATCAAACAAACAAACAAAACATTATCTGTTGAAAGTGGCGTTAAACACCATCAAACAAACAAACAAAACATTATCTGTTGAAAGTGGCGTTAAACACCATCAAACAAACAAACAAAAACATTATCTGTTGAAAGTGGCGTTAAACACCATCAACAAACAAACAAAACATTATCTGTTGAAAGTGGCATTAAACACCATCAAACAAACAAACAAAAACATTATCTGTTGAAAGTGGAATTAAACACCATCAACAAACAAACAAAACATTATCTGTTGAAAGTGGCATTAAACACCATCAAACAAACAAACAAAACATTATCTGTTGAAAGTGGCATTAAACACCATCAAACAAACAAACAAAAACATTATCTGTTGAAAGTGGCATTAAACACCATCAACAAACAAACAAAACATTATCTGTTGAAAGTGGTGTTAAACACCATCAACAAACAAACAAAACATTATCTGTTGAAAGTGGCGTTAAACACCATCAAACAAACAAACAAAAACATTATCTGTTGAAAGTGGCGTTAAACACCATCAACAAACAAACAAAACATTATCTGTTGAAAGTGGCATTAAACACCATCAAACAAACAAACAAAAACATTATCTGTTGAAAGTGGCATTAAACACCATCAACAAACAAACAAAACATTATCTGTTGAAAGTGGCATTAAACACCATCAAACAAACAAACAAAAACATTATCTGTTGAAAGTGGCATTAAACACCATCAACAAACAAACAAAACATTATCTGTTGAAAGTGGCATTAAACACCATCAAACAAACAAACAAAAACATTATCTGTTGAAAGTGGCATTAAACACCATCAACAAACAAACAAAACATTATCTGTTGAAAGTGGCATTAAACACCATCAAACAAACAAACAAAACATTATCTGTTGAAAGTGGCATTAAACACCATCAACAAACAAACAAAACATTATCTGTTGAAAGTGGCATTAAACACCATCAAACAAACAAACAAAAACATTATCTGTTGAAAGTGGCATTAAACACCATCAACAAACAAACAAAACATTATCTGTTGAAAGTGGTATTAAACACCATCAAACAAACAAACAAAAACATTATCTGTTGAAAGTGGCATTAAACACCAACAACAAACAAACAAAACATTATCTGTTGAAAGTGGCATTAAACACCATCAACAAATAAAACAAAACATTATCTGTTGAAAGTGGCATTAAACACCATCAAACAAACAAACAAAAACATTATCTGTTGAAAGTGGCGTTAAACACCATCAAACAAACAAACAAAACATTATCTGTTGAAAGTGGCGTTAAACACCATCAACAAACAAACAAAACATCTGTTGAAAGTGGCATTAAACACCATCAAACAAACAAACAAAACATTATCTGTTGAAAGTGGCGTTAAACACCATCAAACAAACAAACAAAACATTATCTGTTGAAAGTGGCATTAAACACCATCAACAAACAAACAAAACATTATCTGTTGAAAGTGGCGTTAAACACCATCAAACAAACAAACAAAACATTATCTGTTGAAAGTGGCGTTAAACACCATCAACAAACAAACAAAACATCTGTTGAAAGTGGAATTAAACACCATCAAACAAACAAACAAAACATTATCTGTTGAAAGTGGCATTAAACACCATCAAACAAACAAACAAAACATTATCTGTTGAAAGTGGCGTTAAACACCATCAAACAAACAAACAAAACATTATCTGTTGAAAGTGGCATTAAACACCATCAAACAAACAAACAAAACATTATCTGTTGAAAGTGGCATTAAACACCATCAACAAACAAACAAAACATTATCTGTTGAAAGTGGCGTTAAACACCATCAACAAACAAACAAAACATTATCTGTTGAAAGTGGCGTTAAACACCATCAAACAAACAAGCAAAAACATTATCTGTTGAAAGTGGCGTTAAACACCAACAACAAACAAACAAAACAATATCTGTTGAAAGTGGCATTAAACACCATCAACAAACAAACAAAACATTATCTGTTGAAAGTGGCATTAAACACCATCAACAAACAAACAAAATATTATCTGTTGAAAGTGGCGTTAAACACCATCAACAAACAAACAAAACAGTATCTGTTGAAAGTGGCGTTAAACACCATCAACAAACAAACAAAACATTATCTGTTGAAAGTGGCGTTAAACACCATCAAACAAACAAACAAAACATTATCTGTTGAAAGTGGCATTAAACACTATCAACAAACAAGCAAAACATTATCTGTTGAAAGTGGCATTAAGCACCATCAAACAAACAAACAAAACATTATCTGTTGAAAGTGGCGTTAAACACCATCAGCAAACAAACAAAACATTATCTGTTGAAAGTGGCGTTAAACACCATCAAACAAACAAACAAAACATTATCTGTTGAGAGTGGTGTTAAACACCATCAAACAAACAAACAAAACATTATCAGGGGTTAACAAATCTTGGACCACCTCACTAGCCCAGGGCTAGCATACTCCCAAATATTACTAGCCCGAATCTATGAACCACTAGTCCTGGTCAATACCGTGATTTCATGAATCCGACTTGCAGACTTGAACCCTTGTACAACATGTACAATGTATATTAGTTTAACTATCTTTCTTTTCAGATCTGGTATTGCATTTTATTTTCACTTATTTTCAACAGTTCAGGTCACTGTAAGGCCAAAAAAAAATATGTGTGTTTATGGTCACATGTCAAAAAAATCTAGGTTCGGTCTGCATTAAATTTTTTTTTTCTTACTATCGGCAAAACCGGAAATAGTCGTTCCCGGTTCCGGAATCCGATTCCGGTATTTCATTTTCGAAATTTCGGGTAAGCCGTCATTTGTTGAAGCTCTTTTATGACGAGACTACGCAGTTTTTCTACCTTCTTTGCTCTCAATTTCGACAAAAAGCTAGCGGTTGAATAAATAAAACATTGCTGCTTGATTAAACAACATATAACATATATGAATATAAGTAGATACGCGAATATTGACAAGTTTGTCAATATCCGATATATATTTTTACTAGCCCGTCGGGCATACAGCTGATTATTTCACCTAGCCCAAATGTGGAAATTACTAGCCCCGGGCGTCGTGCTAGGGGATTTATTAACCTCTGATTATCTGTTGAAAGTGACGTTAAACACCATCAAACAAACAAACAAAAACATTATCTGTTGAAAGTGGCATTAAACACCAACAACAAACAAACAAAACATTATCTGTTGAAAGTGGCATTAAACACCATCAACAAATAAAACAAAACATTATCTGTTGAAAGTGGCATTAAACACCATCAAACAAACAAACAAAAACATTATCTGTTGAAAGTGGCGTTAAACACCATCAAACAAACAAACAAAACATTATCTGTTGAAAGTGGCGTTAAACACCATCAACAAACAAACAAAACATCTGTTGAAAGTGGCATTAAACACCATCAACAAACAAACAAAACATTATCTGTTGAAAGTGGCATTAAACACCATCAAACAAACAAACAAAGACATTATCTGTTGAAAGTGGCATTAAACACCATCAACAAACAAACAAAAACATTATCTGTTGAAAGTGGCATTAAACACCATCAACAAACAAACAAAACATTATCTGTTGAAAGTGGCATTAAACACCATCAAACAAACAAACAAAAACATTATCTGTTGAAAGTGGCATTAAACACCATCAACAAACAAACAAAACATTATCTGTTGAAAGTGGCATTAAACACCATCAAACAAACAAACAAAAACATTATCTGTTGAAAGTGGCATTAAACACCATCAACAAACAAACAAAACATTATCTGTTGAAAGTGGCATTAAACATCATCAAACAAACAAACAAAAACATTATCTGTTGAAAGTGGCATTAAACACCATCAACAAACAAACAAAACATTATCTGTTGAAAGTGGTGTTAAACACCATCAACAAACAAACAAAACATTATCTGTTGAAAGTGGCATGAAACACCGTCAAACAAACAAACAAAACATTATCTGTTGAAAGTGGCATTAAACACCATCAACAAACAAACAAAACATTATCTGTTGAAAGTGGCATTAAACACCATCAAACAAACAAAACATTATCTGTTGAAAGTGGCATTAAACACCATCAACAAACAAACAAAACATTATCTGTTGAAAGTGGCATTAAACACCATCAACAAACAAACAAAACATTATCTGTTGAAAGTGGCATTAAACACCCTCAACAAACAAACAAAACATTATCTGTTGAAAGTGGCATTAAACACCATCAAACAAACAAACAAAACATTATCTGTTGAAAGTGGCATTAAACACCATCAAACAAACAAACAAAACATTATCTGTTGAAAGTGGCGTTAAACACCATCAACAAACAAACAAAACATTATCTGTTGAAAGTGGCGTTAAACACCATCAACAAACAAACAAAACATTATCTGTTGAAAGTGGCATTAAACACCATCAACAAACAAACAAAACATTATCTGTTGAAAGTGGCATTAAACACCATCAACAAACAAACAAAACAATATCTGTTGAAAGTGGCATTAAACACCATCAACAAACAAACAAAACATTATCTGTTGAAAGTGGCATTAAACACCATCAACAAACAAACAAAATATTATCTGTTGAAAGTGGCGTTAAACACCATCAACAAACAAACAAAACAGTATCTGTTGAAAGTGGCGTTAAACACCATCAACAAACAAACAAAACATTATCTGTTGAAAGTGGCGTTAAACACCATCAAACAAACAAGCAAAACATTATCTGTTGAAAGTGGCATTAAACACCATCAACAAACAAGCAAAACATTATCTGTTGAAAGTGGCATTAAGCACCATCAAACAAACAAACAAAACATTATCTGTTGAAAGTGGCGTTAAACACCATCAGCAAACAAACAAAACATTATCTGTTGAAAGTGGCGTTAAACACCATCAAACAAACAAACAAAACATTATCTGTTGAGAGTGGTGTTAAACACCATCAAACAAACAAACAAAACATTATCAGGGGTTAACAAATCTTGGACCACCTCACTAGCCCAGGGCAAGCATACTCCCAAATATTACTAGCCCGAATCTATGAACCACTAGTCCTGGTCAATACCGTGATTTCATGAATCCGACTTGCAGACTTGAACCCTTGTACAACATGTACAATGTATATTAGTTTAACTATCTTTCTTTTCAGATCTGGTATTGCATTTTATTTTCACTTATTTTCAACAGTTCAGGTCACTGTAAGGCCAAAAAAAAATATGTGTGTTTATGGTCACATGTCAAAAAAATCTAGGTTCGGTCTGCATTAAATTTTTTTTTTTCTTACTATCGGCAAAACCGGAAATAGTCGTTCCCGGTTCCGGAATCCGATTCCGGTATTTCATTTTCGAAATTTCGGGTAAGCCGTCATTTGTTGAAGCTCTTTTATGACGAGACTACGCAGTTTTTCTACCTTCTTTGCTCTCAATTTCGACAAAAAGCTAGCGGTTGAATAAATAAAACATTGCTGCTTGATTAAACAACATATAACATATATGAATATAAGTAGATACGCGAATATTGACAAGTTTGTCAATATCCGATATATATATTTACTAGCCCGTCGGGCATACAGCTGATTATTTCACCTAGCCCAAATGTGGAAATTACTAGCCCCGGGCGTCGTGCTAGGGGATTTATTAACCTCTGATTATCTGTTGAAAGTGACGTTAAACACCATCAAACAAACAAACAAAAACATTATCTGTTGAAAGTGGCATTAAACACAAACAACAAACAAACAAAACATTATCTGTTGAAAGTGGCGTTAAACACCATCAAACAAACAAACAAAACATTATTTGTTGAAAGTGGCGTTAAACACCATCAACAAACAAACAAAACATCTGTTGAAAGTGGCATTAAACACCATCAAACAAACAAACAAAACATTATCTGTTGAAAGTGGCGTTAAACACCATCAAACAAACAAACAAAACATTATCTGTTGAAAGTGGCATTAAACACCATCAACAAACAAACAAAACATTATCTGTTGAAAGTGGCGTTAAACACCATCAAACAAACAAACAAAACATTATCTGTTGAAAGTGGCGTTAAACACCATCAACAAACAAACAAAACATCTGTTGAAAGTGGCATTAAACACCATCAAACAAACAAACAAAACATTATCTGTTGAAAGTGGCATTAAACACCATCAAACAAACAAACAAAACATTATCTGTTGAAAGTGGCGTTAAACACCATCAAACAAACAAACAAAACATTATCTGTTGAAAGTGGCATTAAACACCATCAAACAAACAAACAAAACATTATCTGTTGAAAGTGGCATTAAACACCATCAACAAACAAACAAAACATTATCTGTTGAAAGTGGCGTTAAACACCATCAACAAACAAACAAAACATTATCTGTTGAAAGTGGCGTTAAACACCATCAAACAAACAAACAAAAACATTATCTGTTGAAAGTGGCGTTAAACACCAACAACAAACAAACAAAACATTATCTGTTGAAAGTGGTGTTAAACACCATCAACAAACAAACAAAACATTATCTGTTGAAAGTGGCGTTAAACACCATCAACAAACAAACAAAACATTATCTGTTGAAAGTGGCATTAAACACCATCAACAAACAAACAAAACATTATCTGTTGAAAGTGGCATTAAACACCATCAAACAAACAAACAAAAACATTATCTGTTGAAAGTGGCATTAAACACCATCAAACAAACAAACAAAACATTATCTGTTGAAAGTGGCGTTAAACACCATCAAACAAACAAACAAAAACATTATCTGTTGAAAGTGGCGTTAAACACCAACAACAAACAAACAAAACATTATCTGTTGAAAGTGGCATTAAACACCATCAACAAACAAACAAAACATTATCTGTTGAAAGTGGCATTAAACACCAACAACAAACAAACAAAACATTATCTGTTGAAAGTGGCATTAAACACCATCAACAAACAAACAAAACATTATCTGTTGAAAGTGGCATTAAACACCATCAAACAAACAAACAAAACATTATCTGTTGAAAGTGGCATTAAACACCATCAACAAACAAACAAAACATTATCTGTTGAAAGTGGCGTTAAACACCATCAAACAAACAAACAAAACATTATCTGTTGAAAGTGGCATTAAACACCATCAAACAAACAAACAAAAACATTATCTGTTGAAAGTGGCGTTAAACACCATCAACAAACAAACAAAACATTATCTGTTGAAAGTGGCATTAAACACCATCAACAAACAAGCAAAACATTATCTGTTGAAAGTGGCGTTAAACACCATCAACAAACAAACAAAACATTATCTGTTGAAAGTGGCATTAAACACCATCAAACAAACAAACAAAAACATTATCTGTTGAAAGTGGCGTTAAACACCATCAACAAACAAACAAAACATTATCTGTTGAAAGTGGCATTAAACACCATCAACAAACAAACAAAACATTATCTGTTGAAAGTGGCGTTAAACACCATCAACAAACAAACAAAACATTATCTGTTGAAAGTGGCATTAAACACCATCAAACAAACAAACAAAACATTATCTGTTGAAAGTGGCATTAAACACCATCAAACAAACAAACAAAACATTATCTGTTGAAAGTGGCGTTAAACACCATCAACAAACAAACAAAACATTATCTGTTGAAAGTGGCATTAAACACCATCAACAAACAAACAAAACATTATCTGTTGAAAGTGGCATTAAACACCATCAAACAAACAAACAAAACATCTGTTGAAAGTGGCATTAAACACCATCAACAAACAAACAAAACATTATCTGTTGAAAATGGCGTTAAACACCATCAAACAAACAAACAAAAACATTATCTGTTGAAAGTGGCATTAAACACCATCAACAAACAAACAAAACATTATCTGTTGAAAGTGGTGTTAAACACCATCAACAAACAAACAAAACATTATCTGTTGAAAGTGGCATTAAACACCATCAACAAACAAACAAAACATTATCTGTTGAAAATGGTGTTAAACACCATCAAACAAACAAACAAAAACATTATCTGTTGAAAGTGGCATTAAACACCATCAACAAACAAACAAAACATTATCTGTTGAAAGTGGCGTTAAACACCATCAAACAAACAAACAAAACATTATCTGTTGAAAGTGGCATTAAACACCATCAAACAAACAAACAAAACATCTGTTGAAAATGGCATTAAACACCATCAAACAAACAAACAAAACATTATCTGTTGAAAGTGGCGTTAAACACCATCAAACAAACAAACAAAACATTATCTGTTGAAAGTGGCGTTAAACACCATCAAACAAACAAACAAAAACATTATCTGTTGAAAGTGGCGTTAAACACCATCAACAAACAAACAAAACATTATCTGTTGAAAGTGGCATTAAACACCATCAAACAAACAAACAAAAACATTATCTGTTGAAAGTGGTGTTAAACATCATCAAACAAACAAACAAAACATTATCTGTTGAAAGTGGCATTAAACACCATCAAACAAACAAACAAAAACATTATCTGTTGAAAGTGGCGTTAAACACCATCAACAAACAAACAAAACATTATCTGTTGAAAGTGGTGTTAAACACCATCAACAAACAAACAAAACATTATCTGTTGAAAATGGCATTAAACACCATCAAACAAACAAAACATTATCTGTTGAAAATGGCATTAAACACCAACAACAAACAAACAAAACATTATCTGTTGAAAGTGGCATTAAACACCATCAACAAACAAACAAAAACATTATCTGTTGAAAGTGGCGTTAAACACCATCAAACAAACAAACAAAACATTATCTGTTGAAAGTGGCATTAAACACCATCAAACAAACAAACAAAACATTATCTGTTGAAAGTGGCATTAAACACCATCAACAAACAAACAAAACATTATCTGTTGAAAGTGGCATTAAACACCATCAAACAAACAAACAAAACATTATCTGTTGAAAGTGGCATTAAACACCATCAAACAAATAAACAAAACATTATCTGGTGAAAGTGGCGTTAAACACCATCAAACAAACAAACAAAACATTATCTGTTGAAAATGGCATTAAACACCATCAAACAAACAAACAAAACATTATCTGTTGAAAATGGCATTAAACACCATCAAACAAACAAACAAAACATTATCTGTTGAAAATGGCATTAAACACCATCAAACAAACAAACAAAACATTATCTGTTGAAAGTGGCATTAAACACCATCAAACAAACAAACAAAACATTATCTGTTGAAAATGGCATTAAACACCATCAAACAAACAAAATATTATCTGTTGAAAGTGGCATTAAACACCATCAAACAAACAAACAAAAACATTATCTGTTGAAAGTGGCGTTAAACACCATCAAACAAACAAACAAAACATTATCTGTTGAAAGTGGCATTAAACACCATCAACAAACAAACAAAACATTATCTGTTGAAAATGGCGTTAAACACCATCAAACAAACAAACAAAACATTATCTGTTGAAAGTGGCATTAAACACCATCAAACAAACAAACAAAACATTATCTGTTGAAAATGGCATTAAACACCATCAAACAAACAAACAAAAACATTATCTGTTGAAAATGGCGTTAAACACCATCAAACAAACAAACAAAACATTATCTGTTGAAAGTGGCATTAAACACCATCAACAAACAAGCAAAACATTATCTGTTGAAAATGGCATTAAACACCATCAAACAAACAAAACATTATCTGTTGAAAGTGGCATTAAACACCATCAACAAACAAACAAAACATTATCTGTTGAAAGTGGCATTAAACACCATCAACAAACAAGCAAAACATTATCTGTTGAAAATGGCATTAAACACCATCAAACAAACAAAACATTATCTGTTGAAAGTGGCATTAAACACCATCAACAAACAAACAAAACATTATCTGTTGAAAGTGGCATTAAACACCATCAAACAAACAAACAAAACATTATCTGTTGAAAATGGCATTAAACACCATCAAACAAACAAACAAAAACATTATCTGTTGAAAATGGCGTTAAACACCATCAAACAAACAAACAAAACATTATCTGTTGAAAGTGGCATTAAACACCATCAACAAACAAGCAAAACATTATCTGTTGAAAATGGCATTAAACACCATCAAACAAACAAAACATTATCTGTTGAAAGTGGCATTAAACACCATCAACAAACAAACAAAACATTATCTGTTGAAAGTGGCATTAAACACCATCAAACAAACAAACAAAACATTATCTGTTGAAAGTGGCATTAAACACCATCAAACAAACAAACAAAACATTATCTGTTGAAAGTGGCATTAAACACCATCAAACAAACAAAACATTATCTGTTGAAAGTGGCGTTAAACACCATCAACAAACAAGCAAAACATTATCTGTTGAAAATGGCATTAAACACCATCAAACAAACAAAACATTATCTGTTGAAAGTGGCATTAAACACCATCAACAAACAAACAAAACATTATCTGTTGAAAGTGGCATTAAACACCATCAAACAAACAAACAAAACATTATCTGTTGAAAGTGGCATTAAACACCATCAAACAAACAAACAAAACATTATCTGTTGAAAGTGGCATTAAACACCATCAACAAACAAGCAAAACATTATCTGTTGAAAATGGCATTAAACACCATCAAACAAACAAAACATTATCTGTTGAAAGTGGCATTAAACACCATCAACAAACAAACAAAACATTATCTGTTGAAAGTGGCATTAAACACCATCAAACAAACAAACAAAACATTATCTGTTGAAAGTCGCATTAAACACCATCAAACAAACAAACAAAACATTATCTGTTGAAAATGGCGTTAAACACCATCAAACAAACAAACAAAACATTATCTGTTGAAAGTGGCATTAAACACCATCAACAAACAAGCAAAACATTATCTGTTGAAAATGGCATTAAACACCATCAAACAAACAAAACATTATCTGTTGAAAGTGGCATTAAACACCATCAACAAACAAACAAAACATTATCTGTTGAAAGTGGCATTAAACACCATCAAACAAACAAACAAAACATTATCTGTTGAAAGTGGCATTAAACACCATCAAACAAACAAACAAAACATTATCTGTTGAAAGTGGCATTAAACACCATCAACAAACAAACAAAACATTATCTGTTGAAAGTGGCATTAAACACCATCAAACAAACAAGCAAAACATTATCTGTTGAAAGTGGCATTAAACACCATCAAACAAACAAACAAAACATTATCTGTTGAAAGTGGCATTAAACACCATCAAACAAACAAACAAAACATTATCTGTTGAAAGTGGCATTAAACACCATCAAACAAACAAACAAAACATTATCTGTTGAAAGTGGCATTAAACACCATCAAACAAACAAACAAAACATTATCTGTTGAAAGTGGCATTAAACACCATCAAACAAACAAACAAAACATTATCTGTTGAAAGTGGCATTAAACACCATCAACAAACAAGCAAAACATTATCTGTTGAAAATGGCATTAAACACCATCAAACAAACAAAACATTATCTGTTGAAAGTGGCATTAAACACCATCAACAAACAAACAAAACATTATCTGTTGAAAGTGGCATTAAACACCATCAAACAAACAAACAAAACATTATCTGTTGAAAGTGGCATTAAACACCATCAAACAAACAAACAAAACATTATCTGTTGAAAATGGCGTTAAACACCATCAAACAAACAAACAAAACATTATCTGTTGAAAGTGGCATTAAACACCATCAACAAACAAGCAAAACATTATCTGTTGAAAATGGCATTAAACACCATCAAACAAACAAAACATTATCTGTTGAAAGTGGCATTAAACACCATCAACAAACAAACAAAACATTATCTGTTGAAAGTGGCATTAAACACCATCAAACAAACAAACAAAACATTATCTGTTGAAAGTGGCATTAAACACCATCAAACAAACAAACAAAACATTATCTGTTGAAAGTGGCATTAAACACCATCAACAAACAAACAAAACATTATCTGTTGAAAGTGGCATTAAACACCATCAAACAAACAAAACATTATCTGTTGAAAGTGGCATTAAACACCATCAAACAAACAAACAAAAACATTATCTGTTGAAAGTGGCGTTAAACACCATCAAACAAACAAACAAAACATTATCTGTTGAAAGTGGCATTAAACACCATCAACAAACAAACAAAACATTATCTGTTGAAAATGGCGTTAAACACCATCAAACAAACAAACAAAACATTATCTGTTGAAAGTGGCATTAAACACCATCAAACAAACAAACAAAACATTATCTGTTGAAAATGGCATTAAACACCATCAAACAAACAAACAAAAACATTATCTGTTGAAAATGGCGTTAAACACCATCAAACAAACAAACAAAACATTATCTGTTGAAAGTGGCATTAAACACCATCAACAAACAAGCAAAACATTATCTGTTGAAAATGGCATTAAACACCATCAAACAAACAAAACATTATCTGTTGAAAGTGGCATTAAACACCATCAACAAACAAACAAAACATTATCTGTTGAAAGTGGCATTAAACACCATCAACAAACAAGCAAAACATTATCTGTTGAAAATGGCATTAAACACCATCAAACAAACAAAACATTATCTGTTGAAAGTGGCATTAAACACCATCAACAAACAAACAAAACATTATCTGTTGAAAGTGGCATTAAACACCATCAAACAAACAAACAAAACATTATCTGTTGAAAATGGCATTAAACACCATCAAACAAACAAACAAAAACATTATCTGTTGAAAATGGCGTTAAACACCATCAAACAAACAAACAAAACATTATCTGTTGAAAGTGGCATTAAACACCATCAACAAACAAGCAAAACATTATCTGTTGAAAATGGCATTAAACACCATCAAACAAACAAAACATTATCTGTTGAAAGTGGCATTAAACACCATCAACAAACAAACAAAACATTATCTGTTGAAAGTGGCATTAAACACCATCAAACAAACAAACAAAACATTATCTGTTGAAAGTGGCATTAAACACCATCAAACAAACAAACAAAACATTATCTGTTGAAAGTGGCATTAAACACCATCAAACAAACAAAACATTATCTGTTGAAAGTGGCGTTAAACACCATCAACAAACAAGCAAAACATTATCTGTTGAAAATGGCATTAAACACCATCAAACAAACAAAACATTATCTGTTGAAAGTGGCATTAAACACCATCAACAAACAAACAAAACATTATCTGTTGAAAGTGGCATTAAACACCATCAAACAAACAAACAAAACATTATCTGTTGAAAGTGGCATTAAACACCATCAAACAAACAAACAAAACATTATCTGTTGAAAGTGGCATTAAACACCATCAACAAACAAGCAAAACATTATCTGTTGAAAATGGCATTAAACACCATCAAACAAACAAAACATTATCTGTTGAAAGTGGCATTAAACACCATCAACAAACAAACAAAACATTATCTGTTGAAAGTGGCATTAAACACCATCAAACAAACAAACAAAACATTATCTGTTGAAAGTGGCATTAAACACCATCAAACAAACAAACAAAACATTATCTGTTGAAAATGGCGTTAAACACCATCAAACAAACAAACAAAACATTATCTGTTGAAAGTGGCATTAAACACCATCAACAAACAAGCAAAACATTATCTGTTGAAAATGGCATTAAACACCATCAAACAAACAAAACATTATCTGTTGAAAGTGGCATTAAACACCATCAACAAACAAACAAAACATTATCTGTTGAAAGTGGCATTAAACACCATCAAACAAACAAACAAAACATTATCTGTTGAAAGTGGCATTAAACACCATCAAACAAACAAACAAAACATTATCTGTTGAAAGTGGCATTAAACACCATCAACAAACAAACAAAACATTATCTGTTGAAAGTGGCATTAAACACCATCAAACAAACAAGCAAAACATTATCTGTTGAAAGTGGCATTAAACACCATCAAACAAACAAACAAAACATTATCTGTTGAAAGTGGCATTAAACACCATCAAACAAACAAACAAAACATTATCTGTTGAAAGTGGCATTAAACACCATCAAACAAACAAACAAAACATTATCTGTTGAAAGTGGCATTAAACACCATCAAACAAACAAACAAAACATTATCTGTTGAAAGTGGCATTAAACACCATCAAACAAACAAACAAAACATTATCTGTTGAAAGTGGCATTAAACACCATCAACAAACAAGCAAAACATTATCTGTTGAAAATGGCATTAAACACCATCAAACAAACAAAACATTATCTGTTGAAAGTGGCATTAAACACCATCAACAAACAAACAAAACATTATCTGTTGAAAGTGGCATTAAACACCATCAAACAAACAAACAAAACATTATCTGTTGAAAGTGGCATTAAACACCATCAAACAAACAAACAAAACATTATCTGTTGAAAATGGCGTTAAACACCATCAAACAAACAAACAAAACATTATCTGTTGAAAGTGGCATTAAACACCATCAACAAACAAGCAAAACATTATCTGTTGAAAATGGCATTAAACACCATCAAACAAACAAAACATTATCTGTTGAAAGTGGCATTAAACACCATCAACAAACAAACAAAACATTATCTGTTGAAAGTGGCATTAAACACCATCAAACAAACAAACAAAACATTATCTGTTGAAAGTGGCATTAAACACCATCAAACAAACAAACAAAACATTATCTGTTGAAAGTGGCATTAAACACCATCAACAAACAAACAAAACATTATCTGTTGAAAGTGGCATTAAACACCATCAAACAAACAAAACATTATCTGTTGAAAGTGGCATTAAACACCATCAAACAAACAAACAAAAACATTATCTGTTGAAAGTGGCGTTAAACACCATCAAACAAACAAACAAAACATTATCTGTTGAAAGTGGCATTAAACACCATCAACAAACAAACAAAACATTATCTGTTGAAAATGGCGTTAAACACCATCAAACAAACAAACAAAACATTATCTGTTGAAAGTGGCATTAAACACCATCAAACAAACAAACAAAACATTATCTGTTGAAAATGGCATTAAACACCATCAAACAAACAAACAAAAACATTATCTGTTGAAAATGGCGTTAAACACCATCAAACAAACAAACAAAACATTATCTGTTGAAAGTGGCATTAAACACCATCAACAAACAAGCAAAACATTATCTGTTGAAAATGGCATTAAACACCATCAAACAAACAAAACATTATCTGTTGAAAGTGGCATTAAACACCATCAACAAACAAACAAAACATTATCTGTTGAAAGTGGCATTAAACACCATCAACAAACAAGCAAAACATTATCTGTTGAAAATGGCATTAAACACCATCAAACAAACAAAACATTATCTGTTGAAAGTGGCATTAAACACCATCAACAAACAAACAAAACATTATCTGTTGAAAGTGGCATTAAACACCATCAAACAAACAAACAAAACATTATCTGTTGAAAATGGCATTAAACACCATCAAACAAACAAACAAAAACATTATCTGTTGAAAATGGCGTTAAACACCATCAAACAAACAAACAAAACATTATCTGTTGAAAGTGGCATTAAACACCATCAACAAACAAGCAAAACATTATCTGTTGAAAATGGCATTAAACACCATACAAACAAACAAAACATTATCTGTTGAAAGTGGCATTAAACACCATCAACAAACAAACAAAACATTATCTGTTGAAAGTGGCATTAAACACCATCAAACAAACAAACAAAACATTATCTGTTGAAAGTGGCATTAAACACCATCAAACAAACAAACAAAACATTATCTGTTGAAAGTGGCATTAAACACCATCAAACAAACAAAACATTATCTGTTGAAAGTGGCGTTAAACACCATCAACAAACAAGCAAAACATTATCTGTTGAAAATGGCATTAAACACCATCAAACAAACAAAACATTATCTGTTGAAAGTGGCATTAAACACCATCAACAAACAAACAAAACATTATCTGTTGAAAGTGGCATTAAACACCATCAAACAAACAAACAAAACATTATCTGTTGAAAGTGGCATTAAACACCATCAAACAAACAAACAAAACATTATCTGTTGAAAGTGGCATTAAACACCATCAACAAACAAGCAAAACATTATCTGTTGAAAATGGCATTAAACACCATCAAACAAACAAAACATTATCTGTTGAAAGTGGCATTAAACACCATCAACAAACAAACAAAACATTATCTGTTGAAAGTGGCATTAAACACCATCAAACAAACAAACAAAACATTATCTGTTGAAAGTGGCATTAAACACCATCAAACAAACAAACAAAACATTATCTGTTGAAAATGGCGTTAAACACCATCAAACAAACAAACAAAACATTATCTGTTGAAAGTGGCATTAAACACCATCAACAAACAAAGCAAAACATTATCTGTTGAAAATGGCATTAAACACCACCAAACAAACAAAACATTATCTGTTGAAAGTGGCATTAAACACCATCAACAAACAAACAAAACATTATCTGTTGAAAGTGGCATTAAACACCATCAAACAAACAAACAAAACATTATCTGTTGAAAGTGGCATTAAACACCATCAACAAACAAACAAAACATTATCTGTTGAAAGTGGCATTAAACACCATCAACAAACAAACAAAACATTATCTGTTGAAAGTGGCATTAAACACCATCAAACAAACAAGCAAAACATTATCTGTTGAAAGTGGCATTAAACACCATCAAACAAACAAACAAAACATTATCTGTTGAAAGTGGCATTAAACACCATCAAACAAACAAACAAAACATTATCTGTTGAAAGTGGCATTAAACACCATCAAACAAACAAACAAAACATTATCTGTTGAAAGTGGCATTAAACACCATCAAACAAACAAACAAAACATTATCTGTTGAAAGTGGCATTAAACACCATCAACAAACAAACAAAACATTATCTGTTGAAAATGGCATTAAACACCATCAAACAAACAAAACATTATCTGTTGAAAGTGGCATTAAACACCATCAACAAACAAACAAAACATATCTGTTGAAAGTGGCATTAAACACCATCAAACAAACAAACAAAACATTATCTGTTGAAAGTGGCATTAAACACCATCAAACAAACAAACAAAACATTATCTGTTGAAAGTGGCATTAAACACCATCAACAAACAAACAAAACATTATCTGTTGAAAGTGGCATTAAACACCATCAAACAAACAAAACATTATCTGTTGAAAGTGGCATTAAACACCATCAAACAAACAAACAAAAACATTATCTGTTGAAAGTGGCGTTAAACACCATCAAACAAACAAACAAAACATTATCTGTTGAAAGTGGCATTAAACACCATCAACAAACAAACAAAACATTATCTGTTGAAATGGCGTTAAACACCATCAAACAAACAAACAAAACATTATCTGTTGAAAGTGGCATTAAACACCATCAAACAAACAAACAAAACATTATCTGTTGAAAATGGCATTAAACACCATCAAACAAACAAACAAAAACATTATCTGTTGAAAATGGCGTTAAACACCATCAAACAAACAAACAAAACATTATCTGTTGAAAGTGGCATTAAACACCATCAAACAAACAAGCAAAACATTATCTGTTGAAAATGGCATTAAACACCATCAAACAAACAAAACATTATCTGTTGAAAGTGGCATTAAACACCATCAACAAACAAACAAAACATTATCTGTTGAAAGTGGCATTAAACACCATCAACAAACAAGCAAAACATTATCTGTTGAAAATGGCATTAAACACCATCAAACAAACAAAACATTATCTGTTGAAAGTGGCATTAAACACCATCAACAAACAAACAAAACATTATCTGTTGAAAGTGGCATTAAACACCATCAAACAAACAAACAAAACATTATCTGTTGAAAATGGCATTAAACACCATCAAACAAACAAACAAAACATTATCTGTTGAAAATGGCGTTAAACACCATCAAACAAACAAACAAAACATTATCTGTTGAAAGTGGCATTAAACACCATCAACAAACAAGCAAAACATTATCTGTTGAAAATGGCATTAAACACCATCAAACAAACAAAACATTATCTGTTGAAAGTGGCATTAAACACCATCAACAAACAAACAAAACATTATCTGTTGAAAGTGGCATTAAACACCATCAAACAAACAAACAAAACATTATCTGTTGAAAGTGGCATTAAACACCATCAAACAAACAAACAAAACATTATCTGTTGAAAGTGGCATTAAACACCATCAAACAAACAAAACATTATATGTTGAAAGTGGCGTTAAACACCATCAACAAACAAGCAAAACATTATCTGTTGAAAATGGCATTAAACACCATCAAACAAACAAAACATTATCTGTTGAAAGTGGCATTAAACACCATCAAACAAACAAACAAAACATTATCTGTTGAAAGTGGCATTAAACACCATCAAACAAACAAACAAAACATTATCTGTTGAAAGTGGCATTAAACACCATCAACAAACAAGCAAAACATTATCTGTTGAAAATGGCATTAAACACCATCAAACAAACAAAACATTATCTGTTGAAAGTGGCATTAAACACCATCAACAAACAAACAAAACATTATCTGTTGAAAGTGGCATTAAACACCATCAAACAAACAAACAAAACATTATCTGTTGAAAGTGGCATTAAACACCATCAAACAAACAAACAAAACATTATCTGTTGAAAATGGCGTTAAACACCATCAAACAAACAAACAAAACATTATCTGTTGAAAGTGGCATTAAACACCATCAACAAACAAGCAAAACATTATCTGTTGAAAATGGCATTAAACACCATCAAACAAACAAAACATTATCTGTTGAAAGTGGCATTAAACACCATCAACAAACAAACAAAACATTATCTGTTGAAAGTGGCATTAAACACCATCAAACAAACAAACAAAACATTATCTGTTGAAAGTGGCATTAAACACCATCAAACAAACAAACAAAACATTATCTGTTGAAAGTGGCATTAAACACCATCAACAAACAAACAAAACATTATCTGTTGAAAGTGGCATTAAACACCATCAAACAAACAAGCAAAACATTATCTGTTGAAAGTGGCATTAAACACCATCAAACAAACAAACAAAACATTATCTGTTGAAAGTGGCATTAAACACCATCAAACAAACAAACAAAACATTATCTGTTGAAAGTGGCATTAAACACCATCAAACAAACAAACAAAACATTATCTGTTGAAAGTGGCAATAAACACCATCAAACAAACAAACAAAACATTATCTGTTGAAAGTGGCATTAAACACCATCAACAAACAAGCAAAACATTATCTGTTGAAAATGGCATTAAACACCATCAAACAAACAAAACATTATCTGTTGAAAGTGGCATTAAACACCATCAACAAACAAACAAAACATTATCTGTTGAAAGTGGCATTAAACACCATCAAACAAACAAACAAAACATTATCTGTTGAAAATGGCGTTAAACACCATCAAACAAACAAACAAAACATTATCTGTTGAAAGTGGCATTAAACACCATCAACAAACAAGCAAAACATTATCTGTTGAAAATGGCATTAAACACCATCAAACAAACAAAACATTATCTGTTGAAAGTGGCATTAAACACCATCAACAAACAAACAAAACATTATCTGTTGAAAGTGGCATTAAACACCATCAAACAAACAAACAAAACATTATCTGTTGAAAGTGGCATTAAACACCATCAAACAAACAAACAAAACATTATCTGTTGAAAGTGGCATTAAACACCATCAACAAACAAACAAAACATTATCTGTTGAAAGTGGCATTAAACACCATCAAACAAACAAAACATTATCTGTTGAAAGTGGCATTAAACACCATCAAACAAACAAACAAAAACATTATCTGTTGAAAGTGGCGTTAAACACCATCAAACAAACAAACAAAACATTATCTGTTGAAAGTGGCATTAAACACCATCAACAAACAAACAAAACATTATCTGTTGAAAATGGCGTTAAACACCATCAAACAAACAAACAAAACATTATCTGTTGAAAGTGGCATTAAACACCATCAAACAAACAAACAAAACATTATCTGTTGAAAATGGCATTAAACACCATCAAACAAACAAACAAAAACATTATCTGTTGAAAATGGCATTAAACACCATCAAACAAACAAACAAAACATTATCTGTTGAAAGTGGCATTAAACACCATCAACAAACAAGCAAAACATTATCTGTTGAAAATGGCATTAAACACCATCAAACAAACAAAACATTATCTGTTGAAAGTGGCATTAAACACCATCAACAAACAAACAAAACATTATCTGTTGAAAGTGGCATTAAACACCATCAACAAACAAGCAAAACATTATCTGTTGAAAATGGCATTAAACACCATCAAACAAACAAAACATTATCTGTTGAAAGTGGCATTAAACACCATCAACAAACAAACAAAACATTATCTGTTGAAAGTGGCATTAAACACCATCAAACAAACAAACAAAACATTATCTGTTGAAAATGGCATTAAACACCATCAAACAAACAAACAAAAACATTATCTGTTGAAAATGGCGTTAAACACCATCAAACAAACAAACAAAACATTATCTGTTGAAAGTGGCATTAAACACCATCAACAAACAAGCAAAACATTATCTGTTGAAAATGGCATTAAACACCATCAAACAAACAAAACATTATCTGTTGAAAGTGGCATTAAACACCATCAACAAACAAACAAAACATTATCTGTTGAAAGTGGCATTAAACACCATCAAACAAACAAACAAAACATTATCTGTTGAAAGTGGCATTAAACACCATCAAACAAACAAACAAAACATTATCTGTTGAAAGTGGCATTAAACACCATCAAACAAACAAAACATTATCTGTTGAAAGTGGCGTTAAACACCATCAACAAACAAGCAAAACATTATCTGTTGAAAATGGCATTAAACACCATCAAACAAACAAAACATTATCTGTTGAAAGTGGCATTAAACACCATCAACAAACAAACAAAACATTATCTGTTGAAAGTGGCATTAAACACCATCAAACAAACAAACAAAACATTATCTGTTGAAAGTGGCATTAAACACCATCAAACAAACAAACAAAACATTATCTGTTGAAAGTGGCATTAAACACCATCAACAAACAAGCAAAACATTATCTGTTGAAAATGGCATTAAACACCATCAAACAAACAAAACATTATCTGTTGAAAGTGGCATTAAACACCATCAACAAACAAACAAAACATTATCTGTTGAAAGTGGCATTAAACACCATCAAACAAACAAACAAAACATTATCTGTTGAAAGTGGCATTAAACACCATCAAACAAACAAACAAAACATTATCTGTTGAAAATGGCGTTAAACACCATCAAACAAACAAACAAAACATTATCTGTTGAAAGTGGCATTAAACACCATCAACAAACAAGCAAAACATTATCTGTTGAAAATGGCATTAAACACCATCAAACAAACAAAACATTATCTGTTGAAAGTGGCATTAAACACCATCAACAAACAAACAAAACATTATCTGTTGAAAGTGGCATTAAACACCATCAAACAAACAAACAAAACATTATCTGTTGAAAGTGGCATTAAACACCATCAAACAAACAAACAAAACATTATCTGTTGAAAGTGGCATTAAACACCATCAACAAACAAACAAAACATTATCTGTTGAAAGTGGCATTAAACACCATCAAACAAACAAGCAAAACATTATCTGTTGAAAGTGGCATTAAACACCATCAAACAAACAAACAAAACATTATCTGTTGAAAGTGGCATTAAACACCATCAAACAAACAAACAAAACATTATCTGTTGAAAGTGGCATTAAACACCATCAAACAAACAAACAAAACATTATCTGTTGAAAGTGGCATTAAACACCATCAAACAAACAAACAAAACATTATCTGTTGAAAGTGGCATTAAACACCATCAAACAAACAAACAAAACATTATCTGTTGAAAGTGGCATTAAACACCATCAACAAACAAGCAAAACATTATCTGTTGAAAATGGCATTAAACACCATCAAACAAACAAAACATTATCTGTTGAAAGTGGCATTAAACACCATCAACAAACAAACAAAACATTATCTGTTGAAAGTGGCATTAAACACCATCAAACAAACAAACAAAACATTATCTGTTGAAAGTGGCATTAAACACCATCAAACAAACAAACAAAACATTATCTGTTGAAAATGGCGTTAAACACCATCAAACAAACAAACAAAACATTATCTGTTGAAAGTGGCATTAAACACCATCAACAAACAAGCAAAACATTATCTGTTGAAAATGGCATTAAACACCATCAAACAAACAAAACATTATCTGTTGAAAGTGGCATTAAACACCATCAACAAACAAACAAAACATTATCTGTTGAAAGTGGCATTAAACACCATCAAACAAACAAACAAAACATTATCTGTTGAAAGTGGCATTAAACACCATCAAACAAACAAACAAAACATTATCTGTTGAAAGTGGCATTAAACACCATCAACAAACAAACAAAACATTATCTGTTGAAAGTGGCATTAAACACCATCAAACAAACAAAACATTATCTGTTGAAAGTGGCATTAAACACCATCAAACAAACAAACAAAAACATTATCTGTTGAAAGTGGCGTTAAACACCATCAAACAAACAAACAAAACATTATCTGTTGAAAGTGGCATTAAACACCATCAACAAACAAACAAAACATTATCTGTTGAAAATGGCGTTAAACACCATCAAACAAACAAACAAAACATTATCTGTTGAAAGTGGCATTAAACACCATCAAACAAACAAACAAAACATTATCTGTTGAAAATGGCATTAAACACCATCAAACAAACAAACAAAAACATTATCTGTTGAAAATGGCGTTAAACACCATCAAACAAACAAACAAAACATTATCTGTTGAAAGTGGCATTAAACACCATCAACAAACAAGCAAAACATTATCTGTTGAAAATGGCATTAAACACCATCAAACAAACAAAACATTATCTGTTGAAAATGGCGTTAAACACCATCAAACAAACAAAACATTATCTGTTGAAAATGGCATTAAACACCATCAAACAAACAAACAAAACATTATCTGTTGAAAGTGGCATTAAACACCATCAAACAAACAAAACATTATCTGTTGAAAGTGGCATTAAACACCATCAAACAAACAAACAAAAACATTATCTGTTGAAAGTGGCGTTAAACACCATCAAACAAACAAACAAAACATTATCTGTTGAAAGTGGCATTAAACACCATCAACAAACAAACAAAACATTATCTGTTGAAAATGGCGTTAAACACCATCAAACAAACAAACAAAACATTATCTGTTGAAAGTGGCATTAAACACCATCAAACAAACAAACAAAACATTATCTGTTGAAAATGGCATTAAACACCATCAAACAAACAAACAAAAACATTATCTGTTGAAAATGGCGTTAAACACCATCAAACAAACAAACAAAACATTATCTGTTGAAAGTGGCATTAAACACCATCAACAAACAAGCAAAACATTATCTGTTGAAAATGGCATTAAACACCATCAAACAAACAAAACATTATCTGTTGAAAATGGCGTTAAACACCATCAAACAAACAAAACATTATCTGTTGAAAATGGCATTAAACACCATCAAACAAACAAACAAAACATTATCTGTTGAAAGTGGCGTTAAACACCATCAACAAACAAACAAAACATTATCTGTTGAAAGTGGCGTTAAACACCATCAAACAAACAAACAAAACATTATCTGTTGAAAATGGCATTAAACACCATCAAACAAACAAACAAAACATTATCTGTTGAAAGTGGCATTAAACACCATCAAACAAACAAACAAAACATTATCTGTTGAAAGTGGCATTAAACACCATCAAACAAACAAACAAAACATTATCTGTTGAAAGTGGCATTAAACACCATCAAACAAACAAACAAAACATTATCTGTTGAAAGTGGCGTTAAACACCATCAACAAACAAACAAAACATTATCTGTTGAAAGTGGCGTTAAACACCATCAAACAAACAAACAAAACATTATCTGTTGAAAGTGGCATTAAACACCATCAACAAACAAACAAAACATTATCTGTTGAAAATGGCGTTAAACACCATCAAACAAACAAACAAAAACATTATCTGTTGAAAGTGGCATTAAACACCATCAACAAACAAACAAAACATTATCTGTTGAAAGTGGTGTTAAACATCATCAAACAAACAAACAAAACATTATCTGTTGAAAATGGCGTTAAACACCATCAAACAAGCAAAACATTATCTGTTTAAAGTGGCATTAAACACCATCAAACAAACAAGCAAAACATTATCTGTTGAAAGTGGCATTAAACACCATCAAACAAACAAACAAAACATTATCTGTTGAAAGTGGCGTTAAACACCATCAGCAAACAAACAAAACATTATCTGTTGAAAGTGGCGTTAAACACCATCAAACAAACAAACAAAACATTATCTGTTGAAAGTGGCATTAAACACCATCAACAAACAAGCAAAACATTATCTGTTGAAAGTGGCATTAAGCACCATCAAACAAACAAACAAAACATTATCTGTTGAAAGTGGCGTTAAACACCATCAGCAAACAAACAAAACATTATCTGTTGAGAGTGGTGTTAAACACCATCAAACAAACAAACAAAACATTATCAGGGGTTAACAAATCTTGGACCACCTCACTAGCCCAGGGCTAGCATACTCCCAAATATTACTAGCCCGAATCTATGAACCACTAGTCCTGGTCAATACCGTGATTTCATGAATCCGACTTGCAGACTTGAACCCTTGTACAACATGTACAATGTATATTAGTTTAACTATCTTTCTTTTCAGATCTGGTATTGCATTTTATTTTCACTTATTTTCAACAGTTCAGGTCACTGTAAGGCCAAAAAAAAATATGTGTGTTTATGGTCACATGTCAAAAAAATCTAGGTTCGGTCTGCATTAATTTTTTTTTTTTCTTACTATCGGCAAAACCGGAAATAGTCGTTCCCGGTTCCGGAATCCGATTCCGGTATTTCATTTTCGAAATTTCGGGTAAGCCGTCATTTGTTGAAGCTCTTTTATGACGAGAATACGCAGTTTTTCTACCTTCTTTGCTCTCAATTTCGACAAAAAGCTAGCGGTTGAATAAATAAAACATTGCTGCTGATTAAACAACATATAACATATATGAATATAAGTAGATACGCGAATATTGACAAGTTTGTCAATATCCGATATATATTTTTACTAGCCCGTCGGGCATACAGCTGATTATTTCCCCTAGCCCAAATGTGGAAATTACTAGCCCTGGGCGTCGTGCTAGGGGATTTATTAACCTCTGATTATCTGTTGAAAGTGGCGTTAAACACCATCAAACAAACAAACAAAAACATTATCTGTTGAAAGTGGCATTAAACACCAACAACAAACAAACAAAACATTATCTGTTGAAAGTGGCATTAAACACCATCAACAAATAAACAAAACATTATCTGTTGAAAGTGGCATTAAACACCATCAAACAAACAAACAAAAACATTATCTGTTGAAAGTGGTGTTAAACACCAACAACAAACAAACAAAACATTATCTGTTGAAAGTGGCATGAAACACACCATCAACAAACAAACAAAACATTATCTGTTGAAAGTGGCGTTAAACACCATCAAACAAAAACATTATCTGTTGAAAGTGGCGTTAAACACCAACAACAAACAAACAAAACATTATCTGTTGAATGTGGCATTAAACACCATCAACAAATAAACAAAACATTATCTGTTGAAAGTGGCGTTAAACACCATCAACAAATAAACAAAACATTATCTGTTGAAAGTGGCGTTAAACACCATCAAACAAACAAACAAAAACATTATCTGTTGAAAGTGGCATTAAACACCATCAAACAAACAAGCAAAACATTATCTGTTGAAAGTGGCATTAAACACCATCAAACAAACAAGCAAAACATTATCTGTTGAAAGTGGCGTTAAACACCATCAAACAAGATGCAATTTACAGTTTGAGAGCTATGTCCCTTTATATTTGAAGACGAGGGAAAACCAGATCTTTGTTCTAAGGTGGCTCAATGAGTTAGGTAGTTGGATTACCTAACAACTCATACAATCCTATTACTAATACGGCTGGGTTCGCGCCCGGCTTTGTAAATTACATAAAAGGGTGCACTCGACTTGCAGTAGCAAGTGATAAAATTTACCAGTTGCTTGCCCATGGTCGGTGGTTCTCTCCGGGTACTCCGACTTCTTCCACCACTAAAACTAATCCCCATGATATAGCTGAAATATTGCTGGAAGTGGTGTTAAAACACCAAAAATTTAAAAAAATCATCTCTGTTCTATCCTCCAAGTTAAAGTAACACATTTAGCATGAGGTTGGTCTGCAGCTAGAATTAAATTAGATATTTTTTTATTGACAAGTTGAACAAAATACTACAATTTTTTTCTCGTAAAAAAATTTAAATAACCAATAGGGATCAATTTACAAGATGACTTGTCAAATCAAATATTGGACAAAAACTTGATGTGGGTAATTTTCTGGGTGATAGTTTCCAGGCTATCATTGACTGGCTCAATACCCTTTTATTAAAAGCTTCAAAAGCTTTTGACATTTACCTGGTTTTTACCTGGTATTACTTATTATAATCTTTACTCTACAACATCTTAATCTCCTGGTTTCCCCTAATTTAGACATTTTGTATGTCAAGTATGATTTTTTATTAATCTTATTCAAACATACAACACCTTTTCATTAAAAAATGTATAATGATTTTCAGTTTAAAAGGGGTAACTAGGATGCTATCAAAGTGTTGTAGAATACATGTATAGTCTAATCTATAATGTAAGTGACAAGGGTGAAGTTAGCTACTGTTTTACAAGGAGAAACATGACAATTGATAGCCTCTCTTGTACATATTTTATTGATTAATTAAAAGTTGTGATGAGTTTTACTTGATAAATTGTCAGTTAAGTTAAAGGTGTCATCACTATTGTTTCAACTCTACCATCACCTTCATTAATTAACTCTTTTTACTAGTTAGTAGACATTATTATGGTGGATTAAATAACATTATCTTTAAATCTTTTTTTGGTTAATTTAATGAAGGAATATTAGATGTAAAGATATATATCAACAGTAAGGTATGTAGATATTTAGTGTAGCTTGACATAATGTTCCTAAACAGTACTGTGAAAGACAAGGATATAATCTCACAATTTTTGTTTACATATCTTTTATTCTGTAAAACCATTGTATTAACATAAGTACAGAGATACATGAGTTAATAACAGAAGAGAAAAGCTAAAAGAAGCTAGCACAATCCTTTAATTTCATGTTTCACTATAAAGATGATATCCTTTGACCAAATATTTCCAGGCCTGGGGATTATGTTTATAGAATCTATCCTATTGAGTTTGAAATAAAGTAAACCATAGATACAGTTAGGACTGCTTCATACCTAGATCTACACCATAGATACAGCTAGGACTACTTCATACCTGGATCTACACCATAGATACAGTTAGGACTACTTCATACCTAGATCTACACCATAGATACAGCTAGGACTGCTTCATACCTAGATCTACACCATAGATACAGCTAGGACTACTTCATACCTGGATCTACACCATAGATACAGTTAGGACTGCTTCATACCTAGATCTACGCCATAGATATAGCTAGGACTGCTTCATACTTAGATCTACACCATAGATACAGCTAGGACTGCTTCATACCTAGATCTACACCATAGATACAGTTAAGACGACTTCATACCTAGATCTACACCATAGATACATCTAGGACTGCTTCATACCTAGATCTACACCATAGATACAGTTAGGACTGCTTCATACCTAGATCTACACCATAGATACAGCTAGGACTACTTCATACCTAGGTCTACACCATAGATACAGCTATGACTGCTTCATACCTGGATCTACATCATAGATACAGCTAGGACTGCTTCATACCTAGGTCTACACCATAGATACAGCTAGGACTGCTTCATACCTAGATTTACACCATAGATACAGCTAGGACTGCTTCATACCTAGATCTACACCATAGATACAGCTAGGACTACTTCATACCTAGATCTACACCATAGATACAGCTAGGACAGCTTCATACCTAGATCTACACCATAGATACAGTTAGGACTGCGTCATACCTGGATCTACGCCATAGATACAGTTAGGACTGCTTCATACCTAGATCTGCACCATAGATACAGCTAGGACTGCTTCATACCTAGATCTACACCATAGATCCAGTTAGGACGGCTTCTTACCTAGATCTACACCATAGATACAGCTAGGACTGCTTCATACCTAGATCTGCACCATAGATACAGCTAGGACTGCTTCATACCTAGATCTGCACCATAGATATAGTTAGGACTGCTTCATACCTAGATCTACACCATAGATCCAGTTAGGACGGCTTCTTACCTAGATCTACACCATAGATACAGCTAGGACTGCTTCATACCTAGATCTGCACCATAGATATAGTTAGGACTGCTTCATACCTAGATCTACACCTACAATGGACAGTGTGAGTCAGTTCAGAATGAAACTAAGACAGAAGAGATTTCAATTTTCCCAAGGTGAACTTTTCATTTTTGTAGCAATATTCCAGCAATACTTGCTTATGGAGAATATATCTCTCAATTGTGACATTTTTTCCAGAGTTTGTGGTTCCTGTCATGATTTTCTTGATAGATGGTTGCTGCTAACAATGCAACTATGTATATAGCTACTAAACCAAAGGTTCCTATTGGTTAAGTTGAAGTCATCACTTAGACAATTTTATAGTCATTTCAATGACTTGGTTAACTGTTACGGAACATCTGTGTCACAAAATAGCACTAATATGTTTCGTTTGTCGTAATCACAATTCAGTTAAGGTCTACTAATGACATCATGTGTAGTGGTCCTCTGATAACATCATTAGTGAGTCGTGTGACCTCATTGTAAACATGTGTAGTGGTCCTCTAATGACATCAGTTGTGAGTCTTGTGACCTCATTGTAGACATGTGTAGTGGTCCTCTGATGACATCAGTTGTGAGTCGTGTGACCTCACTGTAAACATGTGTAGTGGTCCTCTGATGACATCAGTTGTGAATCGTGTGACCTCACTGTAAACATGTGTAGTGGTCCTCTGATGACATCAGTTGCGAGTCTTGTGACCTCATTGTAATCATGTGTAGTGGTCCTCTGATGACATCAGTTGTGAGTCTTGTGACCTCATTGTAAACATGTGTAGTGGTCCTCTGATGACATCATTAGTGAGTCGTGTGACCTCACTGTAAACATGTGTAGTGGTCCTCTGATGACATCAGTTGTGAGTCTTGTGACCTCATTGTAAACATGTGTAGTGATCCTCTGATGACATCAGTTGTGAATCTTGTGACCTCATTGTGAACATGTGTAGCGGTCCTCTGATGACATCATTAGTGAGTCTTGTGACCTCATTGTGAACATGTGTAGTGGTCCTCTGATGACATCAGTTGTGAGTCTTTTGACCTCATTGCAAACATGTGTAGTGGTTCTCTGATGACATCATTAGTGAGTCTTATGACCTCATTGTAATCATGTGTAGTGGTCCTCTGATGACATCAGTTGTGAGTCTTGTGACCTCATTGTAGACATGTGTAGTGGTTCTCTGATGACATCATTGGTGAATCTTGTGACCTCATTGTAGACATGTGTAGTGGTCCTCTGATGACATCATTAGTGAGTCTTGTGACCTCATTGTAATCATGTGTAGTGGTCCTCTGATGACATCAGTTGTGAGTCTTGTAACCTCATTGTAGACATGTGTAGTGGTCCTCTGATGACATCATTAGTGAATCTTGTGACCTCATTGTAGACATGTGTAGTGGTCCTCTGATGACATTATTAGTGAGTCTTGTGACCTCATTGTAATCATGTGTAGTGGTCCTCTGATGACATCATTAGTGAGTCTTGTGACCTCATTGTAATCATGTGTAGTGGTCCTCTGATGACATCATTAGTGAGTCTTGTGACCTCATTGTATACATATGTGGTGATCCTCTGATGACATCAGTTGTGAGTCTTGTGACCTCATTGTAAACATGTGTAGTGGTCCTCTGATGACATCATTAGTGAGTCTTGTGACCTCATTGTAGACCAATGTGAAGATCCTACCATGACATCAGTTATGAGTCTTAAGATCCACTCATTGCATCAATTGCTACCTCCTGATTTTTAAGTATTAAGAAGAGGTTCCAATCTTTCAAGTTTGTTTTTTTTACCTGTCATTATTGTTATAATTAAGTGTGTTTTATTGACATGTAAATACTGACTTAGTCTAACTAATCACCACTTAGTTCTATCTTATTAACAGCCATTCAACACCTGTTAAATAACTTTAGGGATATAGTGTAGATTTTATAAATAATACACCAAGTTTGTCCATTATAAGATGAAAAAAAAGCTCAAATTACTCTCTAAATGTAATGTATTTTGTGGATCAAAGAGACACATAGTCCATTATTCTGGGTAACTTGTTGCATCTGGTTGGCTTTATTCCATAAACCATTAACCTTTTTAGAAAATAAGATTTATTAATTTCTAATGTTGTAAATTATAGCAGAATGTCTAGGTTAACAAGTCCTTGATCCTATGGTAAAGATATATATACTGTAGATGTAAGTTGTTTGAACAAAAATGAAGAGGGGGGTTGGAAATTTATTGTATGGAGACGAAAAAGAAAACAAAAACAAACAGATTAAACTTTGTTAGGAGATGTGACATGGAAATGAGGGAAATGAACATATAATACTAGGTCAAACAAACAGGTCATGTGATTATCCCTATTGTCATTACCTGCAGTTATCCAAAAAAACAACTATTTAATCAAAGTACTGAAAGTACTGATAAGTAAGACTTAATAAACCTCACAAATATATTTATTTGAATGGATTTAATGCAGTTATGAATTTACCATAGCACCAGGGCCAAATACAGACTTACAATCTTGGTAATGAAATGATCTTTAACCAATGCCTTTGAAACAGTTTCAAAATTATGCATTTGAATCTCGTTATGTCAAACTCGGTTTACTCGAAATTTCTGTTAAGTTAAAATTTTTCTGAAAAGTCCCATTTTAGAATTAATACTTTTCAACTTAATGTACTCCTCTTATCTCAAATTTTGATGTGTCGACATTTTGGGTATCTCGAAGTAGCTTTTCAGTCTCTAATATACAAATCCATTCAAATTATGTTCGTTATGTCGAAATTATCAATTAAATCAATTAAGAAACCTGTCAAGGTGTCAACAGCATGACCTCTTGTGTTTACCTTGTCAACTGAGATTTATTTTGATAACTGTTAATTATCATTTGTAAAGAAAACAATTGTATTTCTTAATTGAAACATTGAAGTCATAATCATATGAATGCAATATTATTTAATGATAAATTTCAAAGCGCTTGATGTCGTGACACCTTGAGTGTAGAGAAAACTCTGAAGTGATTAAATAGCCCACTGTGTACATTGATGTCACTAAATTTTATGTCCCCGCCACTAAGTGACCGGGACATATAATGTTACCCATGTCTGTAATTCCGAAATAAAACAGTTGTGACCACTTTTTTCACTATGCTTTGAGATATTAACTTGATATTTGCATTTTTTTGTATGTGGGTGTATAATTCTAAGTTACAGATCGAGTTTACGTTTTTTTTCTGGTCCAATGATTTTTGGCCGAGTTATGGCCCTTGGACTTCCAATCAGCTTTTACAACAGAATAATGAAAGATATTTTTTAGTGTTCAATTACAGGGTATTTATAGATTTTTATGAAAGTTCGTTTTGTTGACAGTCTTGTATTTTTTAAATACACGATTGTGTATTGCCATATTATGTATTACATGATGTAATCAAATGCATGTTTCTTTTTACTCTTGACGTTGCCTGACAATTAATGAATTTATACTTGGTAAAATTCAGATAATAACACCTCATCAGAGAATTATTTGTATTTTTTATTATTTTTTTACTGGTACAACCTTCATCAGGTAGGGCATACAACACATTACTGGTACAACCTTCATCAGGTAGGGTATACAACACATTACTGGTACAATCTTCATCAGGTAGTGTATACAACACATTACTGGTACAACCTTCATCAGGTAGGGTATACAACACATTATTGGTACAACCTTCATCAGGTAGGGTATACAACACATTACTGGTACAACCTTCATCAGGTAGGGTATACAACACATTACTGGTACAACCTTCATCAGGTAGGGTATACAACACATTACTGGTACAACCTTCATCAGGTAGGGTATACAACACATTACTGGTACAACCTTCATCAGGTAGGGTATACAACACATTACTGGTACAACCTTCATCAGGTAGTGTATACAACACATTACTGTTACAACCTTCATCAGGTAGGGTATACAACACATTACTGGTACAATCTTCATCAGGAAGGGTATACAACACATTACTGGTACAACCTTCATCAGGTAGGGTATACAACACATTACTGGTACAACCTTCATCAGGTAGTGTATACAACACATTACTGTTACAACCTTCATCAGGTAGGGTATACAACACATTACTGGTACAACCTTCATCAGGTAGGGTGTACAACACATTACTGGTATAACCTTCATCAGGTAGGGTATACAACACATTACTGGTACAATCTTCATCAGGTAGTGTATACAACACATTACTGGTACAACCTTCATCAGGTAGGGTATACAACACATTACTGGTACAACCTTCATCAGGTAGGGTATACAACACATTACTGGTACAACCTTCATCAGGTAGTGTATACAACACATTACTGGTACAACCTTCATCAGGTAGGGTATACAACACATTACTGGTACAATCTTCATCAGGTAGGGTGTACAACACATTACTGGTACAACCTTCATCAGGTAGGGTATACAGCACATTACTGGTACAACCTTCATCAGGTAGGGTATACAACACATTACTGGTACAACCTTCATCAGGTAGGGTATACAACACATTACTGGTACAACCTTCATCAGGTAGGGTGTACAACACATTACTGGTACAACCTTCATCAGGTAGGGTATACAACACATTACTGGTACAATCTTCATCAGGTAGTGTATACAACACATTACTGGTACAACCTTCATCAGGTAGGGTATACAACACATTACTGGTACAACCTTCATCAGGTAGTGTATACAGCACATTACTGGTACAACTTTCATCAGGTAGGGTATACAACACATTACTGGTACAACCTTCATCAGGTAGTGTATACAACACATTACTGGTACAACCTTCATCAGGTAGGGTATACAACACATTACTGGTACAATCTTCATCAGGTAGGCTATACAACACATTACTGGTACAACCTTCATCAGGTAGGGTATACAACACATTACTGGTACAACCTTCATCAGGTAGTGTATACAACACATTACTGTTACAACCTTCATCAGGTAGGGTATACAACACATTACTGGTACAACCTTCATCAGGTAGTGTATACAACACATTACTGGTACAACCTTCATCAGGTAGGGTGTACAACACATTACTGGTACAACCTTCATCAGGTAGGGTATACAACACATTACTGGTACAACCTTCATCAGGTAGGGTATACAACACATTACTGGTACAACTTTCATCAGGTAGGGTATACAACACATTACTGGTACAACCTTCATCAGGTAGGGTGTACAACACATTACTGGTACAACCTTCATCAGGTAGGGTATACAACACATTACTGGTACAACCTTCATCAGGTAGGGTATACAACACATTACTGGTACAACCTTCATCAGGTAGGGTATACAACACATTACTGGTACAACCTTCATCAGGTAGGGCATACAACACATTACTGGTACAACCTTCATCAGGTAGTGTATACAACACATTACTGGTACAACCTTCATCAGGTAGGGTATACAACACATTACTGGTACAACCTTCATCAGGTAGGGTGTACAACACATTACTGGTACAACCTTCATCAGGTAGGGTATATGTAATTTATATTTACAACCTTCATCAGGTAGGGTATATGTAATATATATTTACAACCTTCATCAGGTAGGGTATATGTAATATATATTTACAACCTTCATCAGGTAGGGTATATGTAATATATATTTACAACCTTCATCAGGTAGGGTATATGTAATATATATTTACAACCTTCATCAGGTAGGGTATATGTAATATATATATTCATTATAATATTGTGTTCACATTGTTTGGATTTCACATAATTTCAGAAATGTGCCAATAATTTAAAATTGATGGATTGGAAGCACATGGAATAAACAGTTGTACCACTATAGTGATTTTGCACAAGAAAGAAATTTTTAAAAATATTTTGAGTCGCCCTTCACAATTTTTTATTTTCATATTTGCGTAAAATTTTGCTGCATTAAAATATTCTACTAGAAATAAAGTACTGTAACTTGGTTAGATTTACTCAAATAATCAGTTATTTTGAAGTACAAAAATGTATAACAATCCATCCCTTCAACATCAACACAATAAAGTTTAACCTGGTTTTATACCAGCCACATGTTTGTGTCTGTCCCAAGCTAGAACTTACATTTATTTAGTCTTGTGCATACAATCTATATGATACAGAGATGCAGGAACTGCTTGATAAAGTTATCTTTGATAAATAATTAGTTACACAGTCAAATCTACAGTATAGAATAAGGATGCTCTATGCAATTACCATCTGTTTCAAACAAAATATTTACGATTTAGACAATTCATTTTCTGAGTCAAGGGAAGCCATTGAAGATACACAAAATAAACAACAGCTGATAAATATGTAGATAATGATACTTAATAATAATACTCAGTATTTAATAGGGCACTGGTACTTAATAATAATACTCAGTATTTAATAGCTCACGGGTATTTAATAATAATACTCAGTATTTAGTAGGTCACTGGTACTTAATAACAATACTCAGTATTTAATAGCTCACTGGTATTTAATAACAATACTCAGTATTTAATAGCTCACTGGTATTTAATAACAATACTCAGTATTTTATAGCTCACTGGTACTTAATAACAATACTCAGTATTTAATAGCTCACTGGCACTTAATAATAATACTCAGTATTTAATAGCTCACTGGTATTTAATAATAATACTCAGTATTTAATAGGTCACTGGTATTTAATAATAATACTCAGTATTTAATAGGTCACTGGTACTTAATAACAATACTCAGTATTTAATAGCTCACTGGTATTTAATAATAATACTCAGTATTTAGTAGGTCACTGGCACTTAATAATAATACTCATTATTTAATAGCTCACTGGTATTTAATAATAATACTCAGTATTTAATAGCTCACTGGTACTTAATAATAATACTCAGTATTTAATAGGTCACTGGTATTTAATAATAATACTCATTATTTAATAGCTCACTGGTACTTAATAACAATACTCAGTATTTAATAGCTCACTGGTATTTAATAATAATACTCAGTATTTGATAGGTCACTGGCACTTAATAATAATACTCAGTATTTAATAGCTCACTGGTATTTAATAATAATACTCAGTATTTAATAGCTCACTGGTATTTAATAATAATACTCAGTATTTAATAGCTCACTGGTATTTAATAATAATACTCAGTATTTGATAGGTCACTGGCACTTAATAATAATACTCAGTATTTGATAGCTCACTGGCACTTAATAATAATACTCATTATTTAATAGCTCACTGGTACTTAATAATAATACTCAGTATTTAATAGCTCACTGGTACTTAATAATAATACTCAGTATTTAATAGGGCACTGGTACTTAATAATGATACTCAGTATTTAGTAGGTCACTGGTACTTAATAACAATACTCAGTATTTAATAGCTCACTGGTATTTAATAATAATACTCAGTATTTGATAGGTCACTGGCACTTAATAATAATACTCAGTATTTAATAGCTCACTGGCACTTAATAATAATACTCAGTATTTAATAGCTCACTGGTATTTAATAATAATACTCAGTATTTAATAGGTCACTGGTATTTAATAATAATACTCAGTATTTGATAGGTCACTGGTACTTAATAACAATACTCAGTATTTAATAGCTCACTGGTATTTAATAATAATACTCAGTATTTAGTAGGTCACTGGCACTTAATAATAATACTCATTATTTAATAGCTCACTGGTATTTAATAATAATACTCAGTATTTAATAGGTCACTGGTATTTAATAATAATACTCAGTATTTAATAGGTCACTGGTACTTAATAACAATACTCAGTATTTAATAGCTCACTGGTATTTAATAATAATACTCAGTATTTAGTAGGTCACTGGCACTTAATAATAATACTCATTATTTAATAGCTCACTGGTATTTAATAATAATACTCAGTATTTAATAGCTCACTGGTACTTAATAATAATACTCAGTATTTAATAGGTCACTGGTATTTAATAATAATACTCATTATTTAATAGCTCACTGGTACTTAATAACAATACTCAGTATTTAATAGCTCACTGGTATTTAATAATAATACTCAGTATTTGATAGGTCACTGGCACTTAATAATAATACTCAGTATTTAATAGCTCACTGGTATTTAATAATAATACTCAGTATTTAATAGCTCACTGGTATTTAATAATAATACTCAGTATTTAATAGCTCACTGGTATTTAATAATAATACTCAGTATTTGATAGGTCACTGGCACTTAATAATAATACTCAGTATTTGATAGCTCACTGGCACTTAATAATAATACTCATTATTTAATAGCTCACTGGTACTTAATAATAATACTCAGTATTTAATAGCTCACTGGTACTTAATAATAATACTCAGTATTTAATAGGGCACTGGTACTTAATAATGATACTCAGTATTTAGTAGGTCACTGGTACTTAATAACAATACTCAGTATTTAATAGCTCACTGGTATTTAATAATAATACTCAGTATTTGATAGGTCACTGGCACTTAATAATAATACTCAGTATTTAATAGCTCACTGGCACTTAATAATAATACTCAGTATTTAATAGCTCACTGGTATTTAATAATAATACTCAGTATTTAATAGGTCACTGGTATTTAATAATAATACTCAGTATTTGATAGGTCACTGGTACTTAATAACAATACTCAGTATTTAATAGCTCACTGGTATTTAATAATAATACTCAGTATTTAGTAGGTCACTGGCACTTAATAATAATACTCATTATTTAATAGCTCACTGGTATTTAATAATAATACTCAGTATTTAATAGCTCACTGGTACTTAATAATAATACTCAGTATTTAATAGGTCACTGGTATTTAATAATAATACTCATTATTTAATAGCTCACTGGTACTTAATAACAATACTCAGTATTTAATAGCTCACTGGTATTTAATAATAATACTCAGTATTTGATAGGTCACTGGCACTTAATAATAATACTCAGTATTTAATAGCTCACTGGTATTTAATAATAATACTCAGTATTTAATAGCTCACTGGTATTTAATAATAATACTCAGTATTTAATAGCTCACTGGTATTTAATAATAATACTCAGTATTTAATAGCTCACTGGTATTTAATAACAATACTCAGTATTTGATAGGTCACTGGCACTTAATAATAATACTCAGTATTTGATAGCTCACTGGCACTTAATAATAATACTCATTATTTAATAGCTCACTGGTACTTAATAATAATACTCAGTATTTAATAGCTCACTGGTACTTAATAATGATACTCAGTATTTAATAGGGCACTGGTACTTAATAATGATACTCAGTATTTAGTAGGTCACTGGTACTTAATAACAATACTCAGTATTTAATAGCTCACTGGTATTTAATAATAATACTCAGTATTTGATAGGTCACTGGCACTTAATAATAATACTCAGTATTTAATAGCTCACTGGCACTTAATAATAATACTCACTATTTAATAGCTCACTGGTACTTAATAATAATACTCAGTATTTAATAGCTCACTGGTACTTAATAATAATACTCAGTATTTGATAGGTCACTGGCACTTAATAATAATACTCAGTATTTAATAGCTCACTGGCACTTAATAATAATACTCAGTATTTAATAGCTCACTGGCACTTAATAATAACACTCATTATTTAATAGCTCACTGGTACTTAATAATAATACTCATTATTTAATAGCTCACTGGTACTTAATAATAATACTCAGTATTTAATAGGGCACTGGTACTTAATAATGATACTCAGTATTTAGTAGGTCACTGGTACTTAATAACAATACTCAGTATTTAATAGCTCACTGGTATTTAATAATAATACTCAGTATTTGATAGGTCACTGGCACTTAATAATAATACTCAGTATTTAATAGGTCACTGGTACTTAATAACAATACTCAGTATTTAATAGTGCACTGGTACTTAATAATGATACTCAGTATTTAGTAGGTCACTGGTACTTAATAACAATACTCAGTATTTAATAGCTCACTGGTACTTAATAACAATACTCAGTATTTAATAGCTCACTGGTATTTAATAATAATACTCAGTATTTAATAGCTCACTGGCACTTAATAATAATACTCATTATTTAATAGCTCACTGGTATTTAATAATAATACTCAATATTTAATAGGTCACTGGTACTTAATAATAATACTCAGTATTTGATAGGTCACTGGCACTTAATAATAATACTCAGTATTTAATAGCTCACTGGCACTTAATAATAATACTCATTATTTAATAGCTCACTGGTACTTAATAACAATACTCAGTATTTAATAGCTCACTGGTACTTAATAATAATACTCAGTATTTAATAGCTCACTGGCACTTAATAATAATACTCAGTATTTAATAGCTCACTGGCACTTAATAATAATACTCATTATTTAATAGCTCACTGGTACTTAATAACAATACTCAGTATTTAATAGCTCACTGGTATTTAATAATAATACTCAGTATTTGATAGGTCACTGGCACTTAATAATAATACTCAGTATTTAATAGCTCACTGGTATTTAATAATAATACTCAGTATTTAATAGCTCACTGGTATTTAATAATAATACTCAGTATTTAATAGCTCACTGGTATTTAATAATAATACTCAGTATTTGATAGGTCACTGGCACTTAATAATAATACTCAGTATTTGATAGCTCACTGGCACTTAATAATAATACTCATTATTTAATAGCTCACTGGTACTTAATAATAATACTCAGTATTTAATAGCTCACTGGTACTTAATAATAATACTCAGTATTTAATAGGGCACTGGTACTTAATAATGATACTCAGTATTTAGTAGGTCACTGGTACTTAATAACAATACTCAGTATTTAATAGCTCACTGGTATTTAATAATAATACTCAGTATTTGATAGGTCACTGGCACTTAATAATAATACTCAGTATTTAATAGCTCACTGGCACTTAATAATAATACTCAGTATTTAATAGCTCACTGGTATTTAATAATAATACTCAGTATTTAATAGCTCACTGGTACTTAATAATAATACTCAATATTTAATAGCTCACTGGTATTTAATAATAATACTCAGTATTTAATAGCTCACTGGTACTTAACAATAATACTCAGTATTTAATAGGTCACTAGTACTTAATAATAATACTCAGTATTTAATAGGTCACTAGTACTTAATAATAATACTCAGTATTTAATAGCTCACTGGTACTTAATAATAATACTCAGTATTTAATAGGTCACTAGTACTTAATAATAATACTCAGTATTTAATTAGACTAAGATCACTGGCACTTAATAATACTCAGTATTTAATAGGTCACTGGTACTTAATAATAATACTCAGTATTTAATAGCTCACTGGTATTTAATAATAATACTCAGTATTTAATAGGTCACTAGTACTTAATAATAATACTCAGTATTTAATTAGACTAAGATCACTGGCACTTAATAATACTCAGTATTTAATAGGTCACTAGTAATTAATAATAATACTCAGTATTTAATTAGACTAAGATCACTGGCACTTAATAATACTCAGTATTTAATAGGTCACTAGTACTTAATAATAACACTCAGTATTTAATAGCTCACTGGTATTTAATAATAATACTCAATATTTAATAGGTCACTGGTACTTAATAATAATACTCATTATTTAATTAGACTAAGATCACTGGCACTTAATAATACTCAGTATTTAATAGGTCACTGTCACTAAATAATATTATTATACTTCATGTAAATTTCCTGTCTTCTCATTGGTTAATGAGCATGTGCCAATTTAGTCTATCACATGGCAGAGGGTGATAATTTAGTCGATCACCCTCTCGTGATAAGCATTACTGGTTCCCTGTATGAAAGTCTTTCCTTACTGAAACCAGGTGAGGCTCTGCACGAGAGGGTGATCGACTAAATTATCACCCTCTGCCATGTGATAGACTAAATTGTCACACACTCCTTAATCAATGAAAAGAACATTCAGTATAATAAAACAAATAACACATAGCTGAGAGGGTGGTAGAGCAGATTGTTACCCCTAGAAATTTCATTGTCAACCTTGGGTTCGCCTCGGTTGACAATGAATTTCTCCAGGTAACAATCTGCTCTACCACCCTCTCAGCTATGTGTTATTTATATGATAATACTGAGTATTTAATAGATTGCAAGGTTATATTATAACTTATTAAACAATGATAGAACTAGACAGTTGAACCATTAATTAATGAAGGTGACCAGATGGAATACAAAATGTATATGACAAGTTTTTATCATCAAATTGGATTTGATTTACAAGTGTACAAAGAATGAAAGTTAAACACAGTGAAAATTATCCAACGTTTAACATATCACTGCAAATGAAAATAAAAAATATATAAACTACACAAAAAATTTCTCTGTCAAACCTCAAAATTCTAAACACATCAATGATAACTTTAGAAAATGGTGAAAGTCTAATGGCTTGGGACAGAAATATAAATATGGTCATCCATGTATGTTCCAAGCAATCCCACGTCTAGATATCAACAGATCTCAAACACCTCTCATGTGTTATTATAAAAGTAAAGAGAGTTTTATATTTTACCATTTTGATCAAAATAAATTGCATCATAATCAAGAATTGCCAAAACCAAAAAAATGTTTAGGAAGAGTAGTATTATGTTAAGCAGAATGAGTATTACCATGCCTAATTTTGTTTTTGAATGATGTTTGTTCTTTAGAACACAAAAGTCTTTTTCTTGCAAATATTCCTTGCTTCGGTACATAAAGTCAAAATATGTGTTGCTATTGTAATCATTATTTCATATCATTATAGATATAATTTATGACCTCATCCTCTCTGAAGGAGTGAATTATTATTTATTCCCACCATGAGTACCATTTATTCAGTTTAGTTTTAGAATTAATGTTCAAAAATCCAGTAATTTTATATAAGATAAACTGTATAAAATTGTATTCTCTCATATATTTAATTATATTTTATAATTTTATGTTTTGCAACTGACGAAGACGGTAGTGCTGTCGAAAATTTTTGCAATACTTTGTTTAAATGTATATTTTATATGATAACTTTTTATAATTTGATGTTAGCTGCCTTGCATGTCTTGGAAGTACATATTTAAGATATCAGAGTAGGCTCAGTGATATTAGGTGGATTAAGCAAAATATTTTGGGGCCTACTCCTTAATTTCAATAGAATTTTTTTTGGCAAATTTTGTGACATTAGTGAGCAAACTTTAATCTTCCATTTTTTCTCATATATTTGTTTTTTTTCGGAAAAATAATTCTACAAAAATGAATACATTAAAAACTAAGATTTTACTATGTGATTGATTGATTGATTGGTTTTTAATTTATAGCAAAGGATATTATTTTATACACTTGTATATTATAAATTGATTTTTGGGGGCTTTCACTTTCATGGCAGAGTGGATATATATGGATCACTGTCCGTTAATGTCTTTGTCTGTGCCACACTTTCCTTAATCCACAACTACTTTACAGAAAACAACTAAGCTTATGTATCACCTTATACATAATGTGAAGTTATACACCTGCTATTTTATTTTTTTTACCACATTGATTTCTGGGGCTTCTCAGAGCCAAACAGGGATTTTTAATATTATAGAGAGGAGGGTACACATCCCTTATCCCCCATTATTTAAAGACCACTCAACAGAAGTAAACAAATGCAAATTTTCTTTTGAAATAGATTCAGCAATTATTTTGTTTGCAGTACTGTTGTATAAAAGATTTAATAAAACATGAGGATCTCTTATACAGTAAATTGTCTCTTGTAGTTTTATTACCCTATAAAGAAAGCAGTCTTAACACACAATATGTAAGGTTTATTTGAGAGAATACAAAAAGCTGAAATAAAAACATCTTCTTTCTCTGTTATACAAGTAAACACGCATAGACTAATTCATTCTGATTTCAATAGAATTTTTTAATCTTTTTAAGTAAGTTTGTCCATAAATTTAAATGCTTTTCTTTTTGAAAATTAACATGCACATCAGTTTTAATATAGAAGATATTATATAGCTAAATGGCAAAACTGGAAAAATGCCATAAGAAAAGACAGGAAAATGAAGGCAAAAACATCAGTTACATTTATTATGGAACATTTGATAGATATATTTAATGATTTCTAAAATGATAAATGTAGATCTCAGACATTATTTTATTGTATATTCAGACTTTTTACTCTTTCTTTTTTTTTTGTTTAATTATATACCCAGTATAATACTAGTACAGTCAAACATGTGGTCACCTCTATTAAGCAATCATTTGTATTAAAAGGATATCTTTTTCTTGTCTTGTCATAGAAAATTTCATACATATTGAATCTCTTTTCAGAGGTTACCTGTCTTATAATAAAACTTTTTCTTTGTCCCAAAAGTGACTTCTTAATACAGGTTTGACTATATATACAAATTAGTTACAATTAATCTATATTTAAACCTACATAAAACACATAATAAACAAAATATAAATTACACAGTTGAACCAAGCTGTGTCAAACATACCAATAAATCTACTTCAAAATATCTTAGTATTGGAGTTTATGTTCTATATAAAAAAAACTCTTAAAAGGACAGAGCCAATATAAAGTTGAAAGAGTAATAAATTACCTCACTAACTTCTCATTGGCTTAAATCAAATCACATGACCTGAAATAATTTTAATGTTTTGTGAAAATTAACCCAAACGGGAAACAACCCATTGCATGCCTCAAAAGGGAAACAACTCTTTCAAAAATTTCATAAATTTTAAAAATTCTAAAATCAATAAAAAAAAAAGATTAAAGTTCAAAATTTTCTAAAAATTTCAAAAAAATTCAAAATTTTCATAAGAAATCAAAATTTCAAAAAAATTTGAATATTTCAAAATTTCAAAGAATTTCAAAAATTTCACATCTGTTGAACATATTACTGATGGCCGGTTTGTGCCCTATATCACTGGTTGTGTTGTGAACTTTAATATAAACATGAAATAGTTTTTGTCAAAAGTTATAAAACATACATGTATTTATTTAAATGCCCAATCCTTGGTCTGTTCGGTATAATAAAACAGTTATTGCCTTCAATGAATTGTAAACATCAGAATTGTTAACCCTCAAGGGGTTGTTTCCCTCGGGATAAAGTCCTCGGGAAAACAACCCCCTTCAGGTTAACAATTCTGGATGTTTCCATCCATTGAAGGCAATAATTGTTTAATGTTTATTTGTTTTTGTCACTGTTAGTTGGTTATTTGAATCACAAAATGAAGTAATAGTAGAGTATTGATTAAGACAGATATTAAATATATATATTAGATGAGCTTTCCCTATTTTAAACTCTTGCCTTTATTCTTAGTGTGTAGCATGCATTGTAGAAAGGACATTGAGGACAACTATCATGTATCACTGTCTTCAATGTCACACTTACTCCTGATACAGATTAGATAACTATCATGTATCACTGTCTTCAATGTCACACTTACTCCTGATACAGATTAGATTTGATAATGTATGCTTAGTAATAGTTTTTTTTCTACTTTTAAGGGAAATCAAAACTCCCACTACAGCTCAGATCACATCAGATGACCCTCTAGTTTAATATCATTCATTGCCACCAAATGGAGATGCACAAAATATTTTTTTTTGCAGATTGATAATAAAAATAAAAAACAAAAAAGTACCACACTGTTAAAACAGTTAAAAAATTCAACAAAAATACTCATAGAAAGAGTCAAAATTGATTTTCAGAGTTATGGCCCTTGATCACGTTTTCTATTATTTGGCAATGGGGGACAGGCTGGATATCATTTGAATCACTGATAAAAGTAAGATTGTATGTTTAGTTGAAGATTGATTAAAGATGTTGACAGCTTGACTTTATCATAACTACTCTTGTTCATCATTGTTGACAACCTGTTAAAACTAACAAGTTCAATATTCTGAAAAATTAAAGATGGTATATACATGATAAGTAGGATCAAAGGTTTGAAGTATTACTTTACAATGTAAAAAAGTAGTAAGTAGTGTGAAAATTGTTAAGTATTTAAAGCATGATGAAGGAATTCTGGATTAACTATGATATAGATTTATGTGAACATGAAACAAAATCCCTATGAAATTCAGGTAAAAATAAGATGTTAAAGAACATAGCTATACTAGTATAGCTTAACATGGTCAATAGGAAGTTAAGGAACAGAGCTATAGCTGAGCATGGTCAATAAGAAGTTAAGGAACAGAGCTATAGCTGAACATGGTCAATAAGAAGTTAAGGATCAGAGCTATATCTTAACATGGTCAATAAGAAGTTAAGGAACAGAGCTATATCTTAACATGGTCAATGAGAAGTTAAGGATCAAAGATATAACTTAATATGGTCAATGAGAAGTTAAGGAACAGAGCTATAGCTGAACATGGTCAATAAGAAGTTAAGGAACAGAGCTATAGCTTAATATGGTCAATGAGAAGTTAAGGAACAGAGCTATAGCTGAACATGGTCAATAAGAAGTTAAGGAACAGAGCTATCGCTTAACATGGTCAATAAGAAGTTAAGAATCAGAGATATAACTTAATATGGTCAATGAGAAGTTAAGGAACAGAGCTATAACTTAATATGGTCAATGAGAAGTTAAGGAACAGAGCTATAGCTGAACATGGTCAATAAGAAGTTAAGGAACAGAGCTATATCTTAACATGGTCAATAAGAAGTTAAGGAACAGAGCTATAGCTGAACATGGTCAATAAGAAGTTAAGGAACAGAGCTATATCTTAACATGGTCAATGAGAAGTTAAGGATCAAAGATATAACTTAACATGGTCAATAAGAAGTTAAGAATCAGAGATATAACTTAATATGGTCAATGAGAAGTTAAGGATCAAAGATATAACTTAATATGGTCAATGAGAAGTTAAGGAACAGAGCTATAGCTTAATATGGTCAATGAGAAGTTAAGGAACAGAGCTATAGCTTAACATGGTCAATAAGAAGTTAAGGAACAGAGCTATAACTTAATATGGTCAATAAGAAGTTAAGGAACAGAGCTATAGCTGAACATGGTCAATAAGAAGTTAAGGAACAGAACTATAACTTAATATGATCAATAAGAAGTTAAGGAACAGAGCTATAGCTGAACATGGTCAATAAGAAGTTAAGGAACAGAGCTATCGCTTAACATGGTCAATAAGAAGTTAAGGATCAAAGCTATATCTTAACATGGTCAATAAGAAGTTAAGGAATGGAGCTATAACTTAATATGGTCAATAAGAAGTTAAGGAACAGAGCTATAGCTTAATATGGTCAATAAGAAGTTAAGGAACAGAGCTATAACTTAACATGGTCAATAAGAAGTTAAGGAACAGAGCTATAACTTAACATGGTCAATAAGGAGTTAAGGAACAGAGCTATAGCTTAACATGGTGAATAAGAAGTTAAGGATCAAAGATATAACTTAATATGGTCAATAAGAAGTTAAGGAACAGAGCTATAACTTAACATGGTCAATAAGAAGTTAAGGAACAGAGCTATAACTTAACATGGTCAATAAGAAGTTAAGGATCAGAACTATATCTTAATATGGTCAATAAGAAGTTAAGGATCAAAGATATAACTTAATATGGTCAATAAGAAGTTAAGGAACAGAGCTATAACTTAACATGGTCAATAAGAAGTTAAGGAACGGAGCTATAGCTTAACATGGTCAATAAGAAGTTAAGGAACAGAGCTATAACTTAACATGGTCAATAAGAAGTTAAGGATCAAAGATATAGCTTAATATGGTCAATAAGAAGTTAAGGAACAGAGCTATAAGTTAATATGGTCAATAAGAAGTTAAGGAACAGAGCTATAACTTAATATGGTCAATAAGAAGTTAAGGAACAGAGCTATCGCTTAACATGGTCAATAAGAAGTTAAGGAACGGAGCTATAACTTAATATGGTCAATAAGGAGTTAAGGAATGGAGATATAACTTAATATGGTCAATAAGAAGTTAAGGATCAAAGATATAACTTAATATGGTCAATAAGAAGTTAAGGAACAGAGCTATAACTTAACATGGTCAATAAGAAGTTAAGGAACGGAGATATAACTTAATATGGTCAATAAGAAGTTAAGGAACAGAGCTATCGCTTAACATGGTCAATAAGGAGTTAAGAATCAGAGCTATAACTTAATATGGTCAATAAGTAGTTAAGGAACAGAGATATAACTTAATATGGTCAATAAGAAGTTAAGGAACAGAGCTATAGCTTAATATGGTCAATAAGAAGTTAAGGAACGGAGATATAACTTAATATCGTCAATAAGAAGTTAAGGAACAGAGATATAACTTAATATGGTCAATAAGAAGTTAAGGAACAGAGATATAACTTAATATGGTCAATAAGAAGTTAAGGAACGGAGATATAACTTAATATGGTCAATAAGAAGTTAAGGAACGGAGATATAACTTAATATGGTCAATAAGAAGTTAAGGAACGGAGATATAACTTAATATGGTCAATAAGAAGTTAAGGAACAGAGCTATAGCTTAATATGGTCAATAAGAAGTTAAGGAACAGAGCTATAGCTTAATATGGTCAATAAGAAGTTAAGAATCAGAGCTATAACTTAATATGGTCAATAAGAAGTTAAGGAACAGAGCTATAGCTTAATATGGTCAATAAGAAGTTAAGGAACAGAGCTATAGCTTAATATGGTCAATAAGAAGTTAAGGAACAGAGCTATAGCTTAATATGGTCAATAAGAAGTTAAGGAACAGAGCTATAACTTAATATGGTCAATAAGAAGTTAAGGAACAGAGCTATAACTTAACATGGTCAATAAGAAGTTAAGGAACAGAGCTATAACTTAACATGGTCAATAAGAAGTTAAGGAACAGAGCTATAACTTAACATGGTCAATAAGAAGTTAAGGAACAGAGCTATAGCTTAACATGGTCAATAAGAAATTAAGGAACAGAGCTATAACTTAATATGGTCAATAAGAAGTTAAGGAACAGAGCTATCGCTTAACATGGTCAATAAGAAGTTAAGGAACAGAGCTATAACTTAACATGGTCAATAAGAAGTTAAGGAACAGAGCTATAGCTTAATATGGTCAATAAGGAGTTAAGAATCAGAGCTATAACTTAATATGGTCAATAAGAAGTTAAGGAACAGAGCTATAGCTTAACATGGTCAATAAGAAGTTAAGGAACAGAGCTATAACTTAACATGGTCAATAAGAAGTTAAGGAACAGAGCTATAACTTAATATGGTCAATAAGAAGTTAAGGAACAGAGCTATAACTTAACATGGTCAATAAGAAGTTAAGGAACAGAGCTATAACTTAACATGGTCAATAAGGAGTTAAGGAACAGAGCTATAGCTTAACATGGTCAATAAGAAGTTAAGGATCAAAGATATAACTTAATATGGTCAATAAGAAGTTAAGGAACGGAGATATAACTTAATATGGTCAATAAGAAGTTAAGGAACGGAGATATAACTTAATATGGTCAATAAGAAGTTAAGGAACGGAGATATAGCTTAATATGGTCAATAAGAAGTTAAGGAACGGAGCTATAGCTTAATATGGTCAATAGGAAGTTAAGGAACAGAGCTATAGCTTAATATGGTCAATAAGGAGTTAAGAATCAAAGATATAACTTAATATGGTCAATAAGAAGTTAAGGAACAGAGCTATAAGTTAACATGGTCAATAAGGAGTTAAGGAACAGAGCTATAGCTTAACATGGTCAATAAGAAGTTAAGGATCAAAGATATAACTTAATATGGTCAATAAGAAGTTAAGGATCAAAGATATAACTTAACATGGGCAATAAGAAGTTAAGGAACGGAGATATAACTTAATATGGTCAATAAGAAGTTAATGAACAGAGCTATAGCTTAATATGGTCAATAAGAAGTTAAGGATCAAAGATACAACTTAACATGGTCAATAAGAAGTTAAGGAACAGAGCTATAACTTAACATGGTCAATAAGAAGTTAAGGAACAGAGCTATATCTTAACATGGTCAATAAGAAGTTAAGGAACAGAGCTATAGCTTAATATGGTCAATAAGAAGTTAATGAACAGAGCTATAGCTTAATATGGTCAATAAGAAGTTAAGGATCAAAGATATAACTTAACATGGTCAATAAGAAGTTAAGGAACAGAGCTATAACTTAACATGGTCAATAAGAAGTTAAGGAACAGAGCTATATCTTAACATGGTCAATAAGAAGTTAAGGATCAAAGATATAACTTAACATGGTCAATAAGAAGTTAAGGAACGGAGATATAACTTAATATGGTCAATAAGAAGTTAAGGAACAGAGCTATATCTTAACATGGTCAATAAGAAGTTAAGGATCAAAGATATAACTTAATATGGTCAATAAGAAGTTAAGGAACAGAGCTATAACTTAACATGGTCAATAAGAAGTTAAGGAACAGAGCTATAGCTTAATATGGTCAATAAGAAGTTAAGGAACAGAGCTATAACTTAATATGATCAATAAGAAGTTAAGGATCAAAGATATAACTTAACATGGTCAATAAGAAGTTAAGGAACAGAGCTATAGCTTAATATGGTCAATAAGAAGTTAAGGAACAGAGCTATAACTTAATATGGTCAATAAGAAGTTAAGGAACAGAGATATAACTTAATATGGTCAATAAGAAGTTAAGGAACAGAGCTATAGCTTAACATGGTCAATGAGAAGTTAAGGAACAGAGCTATAGCTTAATATGGTCAATAAGAAGTTAAGGAACAGAGCTATAACTTAATATGGTCAATAAGAAGTTAAGGAACAGAGATATAACTTAATATGGTCAATAAGAAGTTAAGGAACAGAGCTATAGCTTAATATGGTCAATAAGAAGTTAAGGAACAGAGCTATAACTTAATATGGTCAATAAGAAGTTAAGGAACAGAGATATAACTTAATATGGTCAATAAGAAGTTAAGGAACGGAGATATAACTTAATATGGTCAATAAGAAGTTAAGGAACAGAGCTATAGCTTAATATGGTCAATAAGAAGTTAAGGAACAGAGCTATAACTTAATATGGTCAATAAGAAGTTAAGGAACAGAGCTATCACTTAATATGGTCAATAAGAAGTTAAGGAACAGAGATATAACTTAATATGGTCAATAAGAAGTTAAGGAACGGAGATATAACTTAATATGGTCAATAAGAAGTTAAGGAACAGAGCTATAACTTAATATGGTCAATAAGAAGTTAAGGAACAGAGCTATAACTTAATATGGTCAATAAGAAGTTAAGGAACAGAGATATAACTTAATATGGTCAATAAGAAGTTAAGGAACGGAGATATAACTTAATATGGTCAATAAGAAGTTAAGGAATGGAGATATAACTTAATATGGTCAATAAGAAGTTAAGGAACAGAGCTATAGCTTAATATGGTCAATAAGAAGTTAAGAAACAGAGCTATAGCTTAATATGGTCAATAAGGAGTTAAGAATCAGAGCTATAACTTAATATGGTCAATAAGAAGTTAAGGAACAGAGCTATAACTTAACATGGTCAATAAGAAGTTAAGGAACAGAGCTATAACTTAACATGGTCAATAAGAAGTTAAGGAACAGAGCTATAGCTTAACATGGTCAATAAGAACTTAAGGATCAAAGATATAACTTAATATGGTCAATAAGAAGTTAAGGAACGGAGATATAACTTAATATGGTCAATAAGAAGTTAAGGAACGGAGATATAACTTAATATGGTCAATAAGAAGTTAAGGAACGGAGATATAACTTAATATGGTCAATAAGAAGTTAAGGAACAGAGCTATAGCTTAATATGGTCAATAAGAAGTTAAGGAACAGAGCTATAGCTTAATATGGTCAATAAGGAGTTAAGAATCAAAGATATAACTTAATATGGTCAATAAGAAGTTAAGGAACGGAGATATAACTTAATATGGTCAATAAGAAGTTAAGAAACGGAGATATAACTTAATATGGTCAATAAGAAGTTAAGGAACGGAGATATAACTTAATATGGTCAATAAGAAGTTAAGGAACGGAGATATAACTTAATATGGTCAATAAGAAGTTAAGGAACGGAGATATAACTTAATATGGTCAATAAGAAGTTAAGGAACAGAGATATAACTTAATATGGTCAATAAGAAGTTAAGGAACAGAGCTATAACTTAATATGGTCAATAAGAAGTTAAGGAACAGAGATATAACTTAATATGGTCAATAAGAAGTTAAGGATCAAAGATATAACTTAATATGGTCAATAAGAAGTTAAGGAACAGAGCTATCGCTTAACATGGTCAATAAGAAGTTAAGGAACAGAGCTATAGCTTAATATGGTCAATAAGAAGTTAAGGAACAGAGATATAACTTAATATGGTCAATAAGAAGTTAAGGAACAGAGCTATAACTTAATATGGTCAATAAGAAGTTAAGGAACGGAGCTATAACTTAATATGGTCAATAAGAAGTTAAGGAACGGAGCTATAACTTAATATGGTCAATAAGGAGTTAAGAATCAGAGCTATAACTTAATATGGGCAATAAGAAGTTAAGGAACAGAGCTATAGCTTAATATGGTCAATAAGGAGTTAAGAATCAGAGCTATAACTTAATATGGTCAATAAGAAGTTAAGGATCAAAGATATAACTTAATATGGTCAATAAGAAGTTAAGGAACAGAGATATAACTTAATATGGTCAATAAGGAGTTAAGAATCAAAGATATAACTTAATATGGTCAATAAAAAGTTAAGGAACAGAGATATAACTTAATATGGTCAATAAGAAGTTAAGGATGAAAGATATAACTTAATATGGTCAATAAGAAGTTAAGGAACAGAGCTATAACTTAACATGGTCAATAAGAAGTTAAGGAACAGAGATATAACTTAATATGGTCAATAAGGAGTTAAGGAACGGAGCTATAACTTAACATGGTCAATAAGAAGTTAAGGAACAGAGCTATAACTTAACATGGTCAATAAGAAGTTAAGGAACAGAGCTATAACTTAATATGGTCAATAAGAAGTTAAGGAACAGAGCTATAGCTTAATATGGTCAATAAGGAGTTAAGGAACGGAGCTATAACTTAACATGGTCAATAAGAAGTTAAGGAACAGAGCTATAACTTAACATGGTCAATAAGAAGTTAAGGAACAGAGCTATAGCTTAATATGGTCAATAAGAAGTTAAGGAACAGAGCTATAGCTTAATATGGTCAATGAGAAATTAAGGAACAGGCGACCGTTTCACTAAAGGTCGTAAGTCGTAAACGTAGACGTAAGTGTACTCTTAAGAGTTGCGACTGTTTCACTAATAGTTAGGATTTACGACTTAGGATAAAAAGTGATCGCAAAGTTAAGAGTGGTGGAAGGTAGTCGTAAGTCGTAAATCGTAAACCTATTTTTGAAGAGAAGAATTGTTATCTGTATTTTTTTAATATGAACATTGATCAATTCAAATGAAGCGAGCAATACATATTATATGCAGCACCATTTTTTATATTTTGAGAGCCATAAAAAAGTCATCAAAACAGAGACACATTATTGTTTGTTTCAGTGTACTTTCTATCAGTTCTGCATCTACAATATGAACATATTTGAATAACGAGTGAATACCTAGAAGAAAATCTCAAGAAAAGAACTATATTGGATACATGTATAAACAATGGTTAAAAAAAAATAATAAGCACACACAGAGGACGCATTACATTTGCGTGGATTTGGGGATTAACAGGTATTACTTTTGCACGGAGAAGGAGCATTACAATTGCCCGTAAAATGGTCATGAGATTTGTTTTGCATTTGCCATGTTTGCATTTGTGCGGATTATCTGTTATTTAGAATATATTTAATTTACTCGTAACATTTTCTGCATTTTGCAGCATGACTGACGATGCAATATGGATTATTCATTTCTTTCGTCAATCTTTAAAATGAAAACAAAAAATATAAGAATAACATAGATACAAATATATGAAATATAAATTAAAACAAAAATTTTGTAACATGCATGTATAAGAAAACAAACCCAATAATTTTGAAGACAATATATATTTTAGCGGTCCAAATGTTAATATTCATTGAATTTTTTATTGATTATATAAAGCGTTAAACACTCACTTTGATTATAAATCAACAGTACATGTATGCACATGTTAAAGTTTAATATTGCAAGATGTGTATTTTTGTTATTTTATGTGTTGGAAGAAGCATATTATTTTATATGCGTGAATGTAGTGATGCAATAAAACTACCCAAATCCAACCCCATCATTTTTTTTAAATGCGCCGCAAACGGAATATCGGTGCAGAATGTGAATGTATTGCTAATTATATGGTCACATTTTTGAAATTTCTTCTTACATATAGTATGAAATTTGTTAAAATATATTCCATAAAATAAATTTCTTCTCAAATTTCTGTAAAATTTTACACTTAACCATTTTTTTTCTGATAGCTTTGGTTTATTCATTTAAAAGATAACTTTAGAGTTTTATAATTAGTTGAATATTAAAAACGTATTTAAACACATTTAAAATGTGATTATTAATGTAATCAGCTTCCGAGCTGTTGGGTTTATGTATAAAATATACCAAAAAGGTGCACTCGACTCGCAACCGCAACTGATAAAGTTTAACAGTTGCCTGCCCGTGGTCGGTGGTTCTCTCCGGCTTCTTCCACCACTAAAACTGGTCGCCATGATATAGCTGAAATATTGCTGAAAGTGGCGTTAATCACCTAAACTCAATCCTCTTATATAAAATATATGATACAATATATCTTTTTACCTCCATTAAAGGAGATGTTACTTGTCGCAAGTCGTAACTCTTAAGATTAGGACTAGTTTAGTGAAATGCACGTATACGTGCACGTAAGGAAATCTTAAGAGTGATACTTACGATTTACGATCACTTTAGTGAAATGATCGCCTGAGCTATATCTTAACGGGGTCCGACCTATAATCCGACAGTCCGATAGTCCGACAGTCCGATAGTCCGACAAATGCTTTATTTCTTTGAAAGTTCACCATATAACATGTGTAATATGGGGCCAGAAACCGAACCGTTTACTCACCAAAGAAAGGTCCAGAACATCGGAAACACGATATCATAGACGGACAAACAATTGGCAGGGACACACAAGAACTCAAAAAAACACATATATGAACAACACGGACTCCATAAAAACCTGGATCCAGTCGTGATGAACCGGTAGTGTAAGTATCCCGTATATTTTTTAGTAGCGACTACTTCAGGCTTTATTCAAGTAGCATGTAGCCGAGTCCAGCCAAGAAAAGTCACTATTGAAAAGAAAGATAAAATAAATGAATACAAAAAAAAGGAAAAGACAAAAAGAAGAGCGTACCAGTGTCCCCCGCCCTTTATCATGGAATATTTATATTAAAAAGCAATGTCGACACATCAATAGAGCTGGATACAATAATGTGTACAAAAAATAAGAAAGTGTGGACTCTGGGATGGGTCAACATGGGCAACGACTTAACACGAGAACGTGTTTTTCTGCCTCTTCCGATGACAAGTTGGTCCTATTTTTATTCCCCGGGATTCCGACGGGTGACCCTGCTATAGTCGCCTTCTACGACAAGCGCATATATAAAAAGTTACGATTGAAGGAATTGTCCCTAAGTGACCCCTTATATCACGGAAAGAAACAGCATCGGAATATGACAAAATAAACAACTGTGCCATGATACGCCCCTCCCTTCTTTGTGACAATTGAAGGTCAGTTGCTCAGCGTGAGAACAGTAATTAATATGCTGTATTTTTTAAACCAATTAATTGTAAATACCATAAGAAAACTGGCGTTTTCCAAACTGACTAAAATCACACCTCTCACTTGCTCCCCCTTTTATCAATACAATGTATGTCACGACGTGACCTATCAGTAAAAGGGGGAACAAGAGAGAGATGTTATCGTACGAGGCGTGGATGGACGGACGAACAGCGGTATGCCATAATAAACCCGTATTTTGACGGGCGTATACATATGAATGGCCCATATCCTGAAATTACGAAAATAGCATCTTTGGCCAAATTATTTTTCAAAACTTTCATCAATTTAAAGCATTTGTCGGACTATTGGACCGTCGGACTGTCGGACTATCGGACTGTCGGATTATAGCTACGGCCCCATCTTAACATGGTCATTTTAATGCATGATCATAATGTTGCAGTTATGCTTAATATGTGCTTGCTTTTATGATTTATTATTTATGTCTTATGCTGCATGTGCTATTTCCAAATATGCTTTGTGTATTGTGTGTTTTACGCTCCATGTGAAGTTAACCAAAATTAATTTTTCTGGGTGTGTGGGACAGTTTGAATGCGTTTACCTTGTATGGCCAAACGTCCATGGGATCTACACGTCCACACTGTATCTAAATTTCTGTTTGGATAATATAAGTATCTATATATGTTATATTTATTAAACAACTTCACATGTAGTTATCTCTGCCTATTATATCTTTCTTAAACATGTATGTCTTTTACCATGTCTGTATCTGTATGTGTTTGTTTTGTTATACTTTTGCTGTTTTGTTTTAAAATATCAGTTGGTCAAAGAGCTCCTTAGAGCTCATGTTTGTCATGTTGATTTATATATATATTTGCCAACTTTAAATAAAATTTACTTACTACTTACTTACTTACTTACTAATAAGGAGTTAAGGAACAAAGCTATAATTTAACATGGTCAATAAGAATGGTGTACCCCCATTTGCCCTGCCACCCTTATATTGCTAAAACCTGCCTGTGACATGCCAACAGCTTGCTATCTATCTGCTAAAGTAAATTGTTTCCCAACCATCATTTAGGGATGACAACACTTTATACGAAAAGCTCTACAACCTCAACTTGTAAATACACTTCATGTAATTAGGTATGACACCAATTGTAAACAGGTTTTCATTGAACACTACTTTATCCATCAATGACCTGTTACACATTTAATTAAAGCTTATGTGTACAGATATTCTTTACAGCTATCACATTTTGAAAAAGTTAATTTTCAAAAAAAGATATTTATGAAATAAATCAAGTGCAGCTTAACTTTTGTGGTAACCACAAAAGTTAAGCTGCACTTGATTTATTTCATAAATATCTTTTTTTGAAAATTTATCACCTTTATGTGTACTTCCCCTTTAAGGTAGATCTCACATTTATGTGTACTTCCCCTTTAAGGTAGATCTCACATTTATGTGTACTTCCCCTTTAAGGTAGATCTCACATTTATGTGTACTTCCCCTTTAAGGTAGATCTCACATTTATGTGTACTTCCCCTTTAAGGTAGATCTCACATTTATGTGTACTTCCCCTTTAAGATAGATCTCACATTTATGTGTACTTCCCCTTTAAGGTAGATCTCACATTTATGTGTACTTCCCCTTTAAGGTAGATCTCACCTTTGTGTGTACTTCCCCTTTAAGGTAGATCTCACCTTTGTGTGTACTTCCCCTTTAAGGTAGATCTCACCTTTGTGTGTACTTCCCCTTTAAGGTAGATCTCACCTTTGTGTGTACTTCCACTTTAAGGTAGATCTCACCTTTATGTGTACTTCCCCTTTAAGGTAGATCTCACCTTTATGTGTACTTCCCCTTTAAGGTAGATCTCACATTTATATGTCATTCCCCTTTAAGGTAGATCTCACCTTTATGTGTACTTCCCCTTTAAGGTAGATCTCACATATATGTGTACTTCTCCTTTAAGGTAGATCTATATCACCTTTATGTGTACTTCCCCTTTAAGGTAGATCTCACCTTTATGTGTACTTCCCCTTTAAGGTAAATCTCACCTTTATGTGTACTTCCCCTTTAAGGTAGATCTCACCTTTTTGTGTACTTCCCCTTTAAGGTAGATCTCACATTTTAGAAAACTAAACCCCATTTTATATTATAATGTTGAGTGTTTGTTTATAAAAAAATGGTTCAACAGACAGTTGAGCCTGTGAAGTACAAGAATTTATGAATTATTACAAGTATATAAAGTACATTTTAGAAGTTAAATAGATGAGTATTTAATTTTTTTAATTTTTATTCTGTTAATTCTATAAAACTCACATTTGATTTTTCTCTTCTATTGAAAGTGTCATATTTTGTTGTGGTTTTGAATTCAATAATTGAATTGTTGAAAACATATTTAATGTTACTGAAAATGGGACAAGAACACATTAATTTTTAATACATCAGATTTAATTACAAATTTAAACGATATCATTTATAGATGTTGGGAGTAATGAATGGTTTCATTTAGTATTTGGCACTACAGATTCTGAATAAATTGACTTGTAGTTAACAAAAAAATCACATCTATTTCTTTATTTCTTTTATAAATCTCTTTAAAAAGGGGAGAACAGTGACATGATAATTTATAGAATTTACAAGGTTAATCAACTGTATAAATGACTCTGGAAAATAAAAAAAATTCCTAAATGCATTTTTAATGTAAAATTTGCACATGCTTTATAACTGCATTTGCAATTTTGCAATTGGAATTTTTAATATGATAAAATTAGTTAATATTGAATTGAGGATTTCTTTTTAATGTTAATATTATATTGATTTGTCTAATTTAAAGTCACTTCATCATATCAGCCATAACTCAGACAGTCAAAAAAACTTGTTTAGATACACAACTATGCCAACCAGATCTATTGATATAGAAATGCTTTTCAAATTGGTTTAGTTATTAATTTATTTTTCTGTCCCTTGTGATTTGTCATCCATCTGCTGCCTGTTGCCCATAAAAGTTAAACATTTAGAACAAATCCTCAGACTGAAACATTGATCTGAATTAAAGTATGCTTGGGATGGTCCTTAGGACATTATCCCCTTTTAAAAATTATATCAAAGAGTCATTTGAGCTTTTGCCACCACTTGCCATCCGTGGTTGTCCATTCGTCCAGCACAAACTATGTAAAATTCTTCTCTGAAACCACAAGGCAAAAATCAACTAAAGTTGGTCACATTTTTCTGCAAACCTAGTAACATATGTTATATCTTTCATTAAAATGGAGATCCAGTTCAAGTTTCAGTTTAAATTGTAGAACAAATGTGACTTTACTGGGTCTGTTAGTGTATTTTACCTCTATGTTCTATTTATAGTAACATCAGCCATGTTTGATGTCTTATAGGATTATTGGATATAATGTTGAAAGTATATATACCCTCAGGTACTACAATTTAAACTGAAACTTGAACTGGATCTCCATTTTAATGAAAGATATAACATATGTTACTAGGTTTGCAGAAAAATTGTGTGTTTTGTCTATTTTTGATGAAATATGCAAATTAGGCTGAATTTGACAAAAAAAATCATTTAAATTTATCTTCCCCTCTGAAACCTCTGAGCCAAATTTAACAAAACTTTGCAGAGATGATCTTCATGGTGTCAAAATCATATCTGACAGCCCTGACCTCCATTCAAGATGGCTGCATTATTAAAAATAGATATTTCTTCGAACAGCTAAAACTGCTACATTTTAAATTCAAATATTCTGAAATATTGACTAGTTTATGCTAATGAGTTGTTTTTCTGTGAAAGTTGTAAATTTTGATGATTTTGTATCGAATATGCAAATTAGACCTATATTAACAAAAAACGAGTGAAGGACTGAAACCACTTGGCCCATTTGAACCAAACTTGGACAGTATTTACTCTTAAAATTGTATCTGATGACCCTGCCAACTGACCAACATGGATGCTGTTACTATAAATAGAACACAAGGGAGGATTGTTTGTTTTGTTTATGTTGGTGAAATTGTTGACATTGCAGTTTAAACATTTCGGTCAAAAACTATAAAAATACAACTAAGGTGTTGGTCTAGTACAAACCAGACATTATCATCATCTCATCCAATGTATTTTGTTCTTTGCTGCATGATATCTGGAAAAATTGGTTACTTGCCATTAACCAATCACTCATTTACCCAAGACAGCCATTGTTACATAAAATAAAAATTTGCATATTAATGATTTTGTAGAAATCATTCTTCAGTTTACACCAAAAGTTTACCAAATTTTATCTAGTTACATTTGAGAAGTATTATTATGTTTTAAACTTCTTGATTTTACACCACTGAGATAATTGTAAAACAACTGTGAACCAGACAAACTCTTTGAAACCTCTGGTTTATAAATGTTTTTATAGATTGACTAAGATAAGGACTTCCAGTATTGTTTTTTTTTCATTTTTGTAAACAATTACATGAATGTGAATGTACTGATTTCACCTCAGTCTGTTAGTTTGTCCATCCTCTCATATTTTTATCACGTTTTTTGTAACATTAAAGTGAAAGAGTATGAAAAAGTTAATTATAGAAAATAAAATCTTGGTTAATAACCACAATGTTTTGTGGTACATCATGTTTTTTGTAGGACAGCATTCCCTATATCAACCCCCCCCCCCCTTTTTTTTTCTCCAAAATATAAGTAATGAAATGAAAAGAAGAAAATAAAGATAAAGAGATAAAATAATAGCTAGGTAAATATGTGGATGTAATATTTCATTTCTGACTAATTCTTTGCCACCTTTGTGTTTTTGACTGATATTCTCTGATAGGAAAACCTTTTGTAATAGTTTGGCAGGTCTACTGTTGGTGTCTGTATGAAATGATTTATTAATTGGGGTTCTGTTCACTCTACAAATGTAAGTTTTGGTATTAAGAAGTCATTACTAAAGCTGTAATTGATCACCCAGGCAAACAGTTGTTGTTTATTTTGAATACATATCATCCATTTTATCTACCTCCTTCATGTTTAATAGTATCTCTATTTAAACACAAGAATATGCCAATTAAGAAGCAACTCTCAAGACATTGTTGTCTTCATTCACATATTTAAAGATAGGCATTTAAAAGACATTATTAAATGCTAATGATTTCTAATCAAAACTCACAAGCTGCAATTCAGGCATTACTATTATACAGCAAGCATGCATCAGCCATATTTTATTAGCTTGTTGCATTCTTTCCTCATTCTAGTAATTGGAACATTGTAGCTAGCATGCAGCAACCTTGAAACACACTTAAGTAATTTTCTGTAAATAATTTGATTTAAGTTTTTTTTTGTACTTCTGTATTAAAATGTCCAATTTGATATAGCTAAAAGTTATGACCTGTTTATTCTCCCTCAGAGCTTATTTCTTGAAAATAAGAATTCAAGGAGTTTTATTAGTAAATTTGCTGTAGATTACAAACATAAAGTTGTCAAGCAAAAATCTCCCTCTTAGAGAAATTGTGAAAACTGGAGAAATTATAAAAAAAAAATGATCAAAACTGGAGAACTTCCTCTTTAATTATTTTAAAAATTTAGTTTGCATGTAAAATTTGAAAAAAATAATATACATACAAGTCTGAAACAGAAATATGTCAGAAGTTTATTTAGTGATACACTGCACGAAAGACATGTTTTAATATTCAGTTGAACCACATGTTGAAATCTAAAGCATGATCAATAATTTTACTTTGAAGTATATATAGGTGTTCTAGTTATCTGTGATAAAGTAGGCTACAAGAAATTCAACAAATGAATCCAATTTTTACTCTTAAGTTATAGAAGTAAACGTCTTAACCAGGTTTGAGATTTAACGGTAGTTAGAAATTTACACCATAAATAAATGTTATGAATAAAAATGTTTATCCCCTGAAGCATGGAAATTGGAGATGTATATTTTTCCCCATTTTCTTGCCATTCCACAATGACTATGATAGATCTGTAATGTGAGTAGAATATAGGTGTCTGATCATATTAAACACACAACATCATGTCCGTTCTAGTGTTGATATTAGATTGGCTGTCGAGGATTTATCACACAAATAATATATTGTCATAAGTGTTATTATGGCCTTAGACATTAAAGCTGTATATTTGATAAAGAAAATTAATTGTATACTATCATATTACAGATGAATTATAGAAACTTGGACAGACCTGCTGATTTCTACCTTTTGTGGAGGAAATAGACTTCCCTACAAAACACATTATTTTCTCATTTTGACAGTTACATTAATGTCTATTCATATACAACATATTAATGTCATTTTCTTCATCCATAATTTAACACACAATGTCTGGACACCAAATTTCTCCAGATGCTTGAATGGTTTTTATCTCACTTGGCGTCCATCATTACTCTACCCTACAGCTTTTCAAATTTTATTATTTTCCTCAAAAAACTACTGGGCAATTTATATATATGAACCACAATTTTGTAGAAATGATCTATGGTTCCTACAGGGAGTAACCAATTTTGATTGGATAAATAATGTGAAAACATCCACAAAAATCATTGGACCATTGAAGTTACAATATCTATGTAGGATTCTTGAAATATCTGTTGTGATGTTTTGCATACTGGGGTTAGGGTTAGGGATAGGGTCTAAAAATAATACTGATTTCATTTTAATCCCACATCCAAATATGGTAATAAATTAATACGGTATACTGACAAGCTGACATGGAAACACAATTAAAGGAGAAAATGCTTGGCCATTGGTACTGAAAAATTGTGAGATTCATTTTCGGATAACTCCTCAGAAAAGTTTCTACATTTTTTTTTATTGAGATTCTGATATTGGTGCCATTGTTCAACATAAAAATCTACTCCTTACAAATAACTGGACCAACTGAACAATGTCATGAATTATAGATAATCTTAAACAATGTATATTATTCTAATCTGGCATCCATTATGGCAGCCATGAGCTTAATATCCTCTTCTCAGAAATCAATAGAAAATTTAAACTAAAACCTGGCAGAAATAATAAATGGATGGTCCATATTGTAGATTGATCCTTCATTCAATGATTTTTATTAAATGTGCAAGTTATGCATGATTTAAGTAATTTATTTTGAAACCTGTTAGCTAGTGTCAGGTAGGCCTCTGGTTTTAACTACAGCTGTGTTGTAATATCTGTTGTCTCCTGTGAAATATTTATTACCACGGGACATAAATTATGTGAGATTTCTTGTTTTCCTTTTAAGTTTTAAAGGCATTGAAATGAAACTCTGACCAATGATAAGGTAGTTCATACTAGTAGCTTAGAATCTTATAATCTGCAATTGTGTGATTTTGAGTACCAATAAAGGGGGTCACATAAATTTCAGTGTTTTTAGGCCATGGACCTAACAAAGCATTTCTGGTACCTGATTCATGTACATGTAGAGCAACAGAAAGAAACGGTAACAGTATAAGTGCTGACATCACAGATGACACCATTGAAAACAATTAGAACGGTGCTTGTTTCAGTAATTTTTCAGACAATTTGGCTTCTTTCTACACTATACCAGTCATATATTGTGGCAGATAAGTTTTAATGGTGGCAGAAACTGATGTACCTAAAGAAAACCATGGATTTGTTACAAGAAATGAACTATGACTACCAGTCAACTGCAGACTAGCAGCTGTTTATTAAAATATGAGTTATGCCTACTGTGACTGTGACATGTAGAACAGCAATAAAAACACTGTTCTTTTACTTTAATTTGTGTCTAAGTGTAAAATATTTGTTTACCTGTAAATATGAATGATATATTGTAGAAAGTGGTGTTAAGAACCAAAAATAATAACCTGACTAAATGACTTTGACACAACAAGGATTTTGAAAGTGTTATCCATATCTTTTCCATTAGACATGTGCTGTGGTCCAACAATCTTAAGAGATTCTAAAATGTACACCATGTACTAGGTGTGTTTTACTCCTGAACTTTGTACATTTCTGAAGTGAAAAATGCACAATTTAAATGGTTTCTGTCATGAATACTGAACAGATGGTGTCATAACTCAATGGAATGTAGACATGGCTTGGTTCAGGATGTAATTCATTTTACTTACAATTAAAAACAGCATAAAATCTCTTTGAACAGTTAAGAGGGATAACATGCAAAATGTGCAGTAAATTTTACAACTGCAATATCTGAAGTGTTAACTGCACTTTTCAAATGGTAACAATATAGATAAAAGTTTGCCCAAGTCAGAAATATTGGTAAAATCATCAAGAAGCACATTTTGTGGCTTATGATTTATCTGTAAAACTAGGAACTGCTCAAGAGTATTATTTTAAAGTAAGGTGTTTAAATTTGATGAATAATTTCTTCATTATTTACAGGAAGTATTTAAAGAGATGCCAGGGAATGATAACATCCAAGTTAGGTAAGTATTAATGTAAAAGTTTGTGGTAGAATACACAGGCCTGTCAAGTTTAAAAATTATACTTCATAGAATAAAAATCAGTTGTAAAATCTGTATGTTGATATGATAATGCATCAGATAAGTGTTCAAATAAATGTCTGGATTTTCTAATGAGATAACCAGTAATTCTGGACTGATGAGGGTTCTCTTTGTAAATGATACCATTGCATACATTGCTGTAAAATACATGCAACAAGATTTAAACAAATTTGCAATAATGTCCTCTCTCTCACTGGAAATAAACATATCCTCATAAATGTAATGTCATATCCTCATAAATGTAATGTCATATCCTCATAAATGTAATGTCTTGCCTCTCACTCAAAATAAATCCTATCACAATAACACTCATCTTATTGTATTAGAAGAAGCATCATTTAGAATTTAAGCATACATGCTGAAGGTTATTTCAATTTAAGTGTACATGCTGAAGGTTATTTCAATTTAAGGGTACATGCTGAAGGTTATTTCAATTTAAGCGTACATGCTGATGGTTATTTCAATTTAAGCATACATGCTGAAGGTTATTTCAATTTAAGCGTACATGCTGAAGGTTATTTCAATTTAAGGGTACATGCTGAAGGTTATTTCAATTTAAGCGTACATGCTGATGGTTATTTCAATTTAAGCATACATGCTGAAGGTTATTTCAATTTAAGCATACATGCTGAAGGTTATTTCAATTTAAGGTTACATGCTGAAGGTTATTTCAATTTAAGCGTACATGCTGATGGTTATTTCAATTTAAGCATACATGCTGATGGTTATTTCAATTTAAGCGTACATGCTGAAGGTTATTTCAATTTAAGTGTACATGCTGAAGGTTATTTCAATTTAAGGGTACATGCTGAAGGTTATTTCAATTTAAGCGTACATGCTGATGGTTATTTCAATTTAAGCATACATGCTGAAGGTTATTTCAATTTAAGCATACATGCTGAAGGTTATTTCAATTTAAGGGTACATGCTGAAGGTTATTTCAATTTAAGCGTACATGCTGATGGTTATTTCAATTTAAGCATACATGCTGATGGTTATTTCAATTTAAGCGTACATGCTGAAGGTTATTTCAATTTAAGTGTACATGCTGAAGGTTATTTCAATTTAAGGGTACATGCTGAAGGTTATTTCAATTTAAGCGTACATGCTGATGGTTATTTCAATTTAAGCATACATGCTGAAGGTTATTTCAATTTAAGCGTACTTGCTGAAGATTATTTCAATTTAAGGGTACATGCTGAAGGTTATTTCAATTTAAGTGTACATGCTGATGGTTATTTCAATTTAAGCATACATGCTGATGGTTATTTCAATTTAAGCATACATGCTGAAGGTTATTTCAATTTAAGTGTACATGCTGAAGGTTATTTCAATTTAAGCATACATGCTGAAGGTTATTTCAATTTAAGCATACATGCTGAAGGTTATTTCAATTTAAGCATACATGCTGAAGGTTATTTCAATTTAAGCATACATGCTGAAGGTTATTTCAATTTAAGCGTACATGCTGAAGGTTATTTCAATTTAAGCGTACATGCTGAAGGTTATTTCAATTTAAGCGTACATGCTGAAGGTTATTTCAATTTAAGCGTACATGTTGAAGGTTATTTCTATTAAAGCATACATGCTGAAGGTTATTTCAATTTAAGCATACATGCTGAAGGTTATTTCAATTTAAGCATACATACTGAAAGTTATTTCAATTTAAGCATACATGCTGAAGGTTATTTCAATTTAAGCGTACATGCTGAAGGTTATTTCAATTTAAGCATACATGCTGAAGGTTATTTCAATTTAAGTGTAAATGCTGAAGGTTATTTCAATTTAAGCATACATGCTGAAGGTTATTTCAATTTAAGCATACATGCTGAAGATTATTTCAATTTAAGCATACATGCTGAAGATTATTTCAATTTAAGCGTACATGCTGAAGGTTATTTCAATTTAAGGGTACATGCTGAAGGTTATTTCAATTTAAGCGTACATGCTGAAGGTTATTTCAATTTAAGCGTACATGCTGAAGGTTATTTCAATTTAAGCGTACATGCTGAAGGTTATTTCAATTTAAGCGTACATGCTGAAGGTTATTTCAATTTAAGCGTACATGCTGAAGGTTATTTCAATTTAAGCGTACATGCTGAAGGTTATTTCAATTTAAGCGTACATGCTGAAGGTTATTTCAATTTAAGCGTACATGCTGAAGGTTATTTCAATTTAAGCGTACATGCTGAAAGTTATTTCAATTTAAGGGTACATGCTGAAGGTTATTTCAATTTAAGGGTACATGCTGAAGGTTATTTCAATTTAAGCATACATGCTGAAGGTTATTTCAATTTAAGCATACATGCTGAAGGTTATTTCAATTTAAGCATACATGCTGAAGGTTATTTCAATTTAAGCGTACATGCTGAAGGTTATTTCAATTTAAGCATACATGCTGAAGGTTATTTCAATTTAAGCGTACATGCTGAAGGTTATTTCAATTTAAGCGTACATGCTGAAGGTTATTTCAATTTAAGCATACATGCTGAAGGTTATTTCTATTAAAGCGTACATGCTGAAGGTTATTTCAATTTAAGCGTACATGCTGAAGGTTATTTCAATTTAAGGGTACATGCTGAAGGTTATTTCAATTTAAGCGTACATGCTGAATGTTATTTCAATTTAAGGGTACATGCTGAAGATTATTTCAATTTAAGCATACATGCTGAAGGTTATTTCAATTTAAGCATACATGCTGAAGGTTATTTCAATTTAAGCATACATGCTGAAGGTTATTTCAATTTAAGCGTACATGCTGAAGGTTATTTCAGAAACTTGTCGCACGCACTAAATTTGATATCTACGTTTTTATTCATGGTTTAACAATTAAATAACCAGATTTAAAATGGAAAGCCTATGTCAATATTGTCTGTATTAAAAGCAATACATCTCTTGACTCCCTTCCCTATTACCGTAACATTAGTTACACTTTGTTTAAAGAACACTGGTGGACCATTATTTGAGAATGCATGTAATACAATGAAGGCAAAATTGATAAGGTCCCATTGGTCCAACACAGAACCACAGACAACTAATTACTTCAACTTTGTAAAATTAAAACTGGCATGGTCTTAAAGAGGGCAGAAGAAAGCTCAAGTTAATATGTTGTATCAAAATCTAAGACAAAGTTACTATTCCTAAGTCATACAGACTAAAATTACACAGATGTGCACTCCTTATCATTTGTGATTACTCCAATCAAAATGCATCATGGACATGAAAAATCCCCAACACATCGCTGACTGGAATTGACTTTCACAGGCCACAGTTATATGTAGCTTGATTTAGACATTCAAATATGCAATCACTGTAATTCAGTATCAATTCTACCAAATCTGTAATTGTTTAATTGTTTTGTTCTTAACACAATTATGTTGTTGGTGGTCAGCCATTGGTAGAAGAAATATTTTCACACTTGATACTTCAGTGTTTTTAGTTTAATGCTTTTTTTGACAAATTGTGAGAATTCATATCTCTAACCATATTTCACACATGTTTTAAAGACATTTCTGACATGTTATTTTCATGAGGTAGTATGTTAGTATGATGGCATGGAAGTATTATATTTTATTTTATAACTTGAGCTATTGTTAGTTAATGTGAAGGTAGTATGTCATTAACACCAAGTATTAGTATATAATTGTCTTATTTCTGTGGGTTGTTACCTTGTAAAAGAGACAGCACTTTTCATAAATACAATTATATAATACTTTGATAGAAGTGCTACAGTCTGAAAGGGGGTGATAATTAGCTAATAACTAAAGCAATTTACATGTGCTGGAAATTTGGGGAGAAAATGTATTTATATAGTCCCAGACTGACCTTTAAATGTCAGTGTGTATATTGTAGGAATAATAGAAATGGATCTTGTTTTCTTTGTACAATCAAAACTGATTGTAGAATAACTGTATCAGAAGGAATGAGCCTCTATGAATGCTTTAGGAGTCAGTAGAGCCATCTGGTTATAGCATTTCTCACATGTCTTGGTGTAATTGATAATTGCTTAGAAATTCTACACAAGTCTTGTTGAGACTGTTACAGTGAATGTGACTAACTATTTATCAAAATGAAGTTAAGAATTTGCTATGTTCTGTCTTATCAGTTTAAAATCTACATAATTTACTCAAGCTTAGTTATTTTTCTATTACTCTCATAACTCAGTTATTTAACTTAAACAATTCCTTGTTGCAACTTCATTTTTATGACATTGCCATTGGGAAGAAATAAACAACACCAAAGCACAACAGCTGTATTACCAGATTACTTATGTATATTCACATATATCTGAATCTTCCACATACTGTCTTCCAGTATTACATCAAAATGTAGTTTCCCCCCTGTAATATAACTTTCAGTACATTCAGTTCTTGCTGTAATACAACTCTTAGTTCATGCAGATCTTCCAATAATTCAACTTCTAGTTCATATAGTTCTTCCTGTAATACAATTTCCGGTGCATGTAGTTCTTCCTGTAATGCAACTTCCAGTACATGCAGTTCTTCCTGTAATACAACTTTTAGTTCACACAGTTCTTCCTGTAATACAACTTTTTGTACATGCAGTTCTTCCTGTAATACAACTTCCAGTATATACAGTTCTTCCTGTAATACAACTCTTAGTTCATGCAGATTTTCCAATAATACAATTTCCGGTGCATGTAGTTCTTCCTGTAATGCAACTTCTAGTACATGCAGTTCTTTCTGTAATACAACTTTTAGTTTACACAGTTCTTCCTGTAATACAACTTTTAGTTCACACAGTTCTTCCTGTAATACAACTTTCTGTACATGCAGTTCTTCCTGTAATACAATTTTCTGTACATGCAGTTCTTCCTGTAATACAACTTTCTGTACATGCAGTTCTTCCTGTAATACAACTTCCAGTACATGCAGTTCTTCCTGTAATACAACTTCCAGTACATGCAGTTCTTCCTGTAATACAACTTTCTGTACATACAGTTCTTCGTGTAATACAACTTTCTGTACATACAGTTCTTCATGTAATACAGCTTTCTGTACATACAGCTCTTCCTGTAATGCAACTTTATGTACATGCAAATTTTCCTGTAATACAACTTCCGGTGCATGCAGTTCTTCCTGTAATACAACTTCTAGTTCATGTAGTTCTTCCTGTAATACAACTTCCAGTACATGCAGTTCTTCTTGTAATACAACTTCTAGTTCATGCAATTCTTCCTGTAATACAACTTCTAGTTCATGCAGTTCTTTCTGTAATACAATTTCTAGTTCATGCAGTTCTTCTTGTAATGCAACTTCTAGTTCATATAGTTCTTCCTGTAATACAACTTCCGAGTGCATGCAATTCTTCATGTAATGCAACTTCTAGTTCATGTAGCTCTTCCTGTAATACAACTTTCAGTACATGCAGTTCTTCCTGTAATACAACTTCCAGTATATGCAGTTCTTCCTGTAATACAACTTCTAGTTCATATAGTTCTTCCTATAATACAACTTCCAGTGCATGCAGTTCTTTCTGTAATACAACTTCCAGTGCATGCAGTTCTTCCTGTAATACAACTTCCAGTACATGCAGTTCTTCCTGTAATACAACTTTATGTCCATACAATTCTTCCTGTAATACAACTTTCTGTACATACAGTTCTTCGTGTAATACAACTTCCAGTATATACAGTTCTTCCTGTAATACAACTCTTAGTTCATGCAGATTTTCCAATAATACAATTTCCGGTGCATGTAGTTCTTCCTGTAATGCAACTTCTAGTACATGCAGTTCTTTCTGTAATACAACTTTTAGTTCACACAGTTCTTCCTGTAATACAACTTTTAGTTCACACAGTTCTTCCTGTAATACAACTTTCTGTACATGCAGTTCTTCCTGTAATACAACTTCCAGTACATGCAGTTCTTCTTGTAATACAACTTCCAGTACATGCAGTTCTTCCTGTAATACAACTTTCTGTACATACAGTTCTTCGTGTAATACAACTTTCTGTACATACAGTTCTTCATGTAATACAGCTTTCTGTACATACAGTTCTTCCTGTAATACAACTTTATGTACATACAAATTTTCCTGTAATACAACTTCCGGTGCATGCAGTTCTTCCTGTAATGCAACTTGTAGTTCATGTAGTTCTTCCTGTAATACAACTTCCAGTACATGCAGTTCTTCTTGTAATACAACTTCTAGTTCATGCAATTCTTCCTGTAATACAACTTCTAGTTCATGCAGTTCTTTCTGTAATACAATTTCTAGTTCATGCAGTTCTTCTTGTAATGCAACTTCTAGTTCATATAGTTCTTCCTGTAATACAACTTCCGAGTGCATGCAATTCTTCATGTAATGCAACTTCTAGTTCATGTAGCTCTTCCTGTAATACAACTTTCAGTACATGCAGTTCTTCCTGTAATACAACTTCCAGTATATGCAGTTCTTCCTGTAATACAACTTCTAGTTCATATAGTTCTTCCTGTAATACAACTTCCAGTGCATGCAGTTCTTTCTGTAATACAACTTCCAGTGCATGCAGTTCTTCCTGTAATACAACTTCCAGTACATGCAGTTCTTCCTGTAATACAACTTTATGTACATACAATTCTTCCTGTAATACAACTTTCTGTACATACAGTTCTTCGTGTAATACAACTTTCTGTACATGCAGTTCTTCATGTAATACAGCTTTCTGTACATACAGTTCTTCCTGTAATACAACTTTATGTACATACAGATTTTCCTGTAATACAACTTCCGGTGCATGCAGTTCTTCCTGTAATACAACTTCTAGTTCATGTAGTTCTTCATGTAATACAACTTCCAGTACATGCAGTTCTTCTTGTAATACAACTTCTAGTTCATGCAATTCTTCCTGTAATACAACTTCTAGTTCATGCAGTTCTTTCTGTAATATAACTTCTAGTTCATGCAGTTCTTCCTGTAATGCAACTTCTAGTTCATATAGTTCTTCCTGTAATACAACTTCTGAGTGCATGCAATTCTTCATGTAATGCAACTTCTAGTTCATGTAGCTCTTCCTGTAATACAACTTTCAGTACATGCAGTTCTTCCTGTAATACAACTTCCAGTATATGCAGTTCTTCCTGTAATACAACTTCTAGTTCATATAGTTCTTCCTGGAATACAACTTCTAGTTCATATAGCTCTTCCTGTAATATAACTTCCAGAGCATGCAGTTCTTCCTGTAATACAACATTCAGTGCATGCAGTTCTTCCTGTAATACAACTTTCAGTACATGCAGTTCTTCCTGTAATACAACTTCCAGTACTTCTAGTTCGTGTAGTTCTTCCTGTAATACAACTTCCAGTACATGTAGTTCTTCCTGTAATACAATTTTCAGTACATGCAGTTCTTCCTGTAATACAACTTCTAGTTCATGTAGTTCATCCTGTAATACAGCTTCCAGTACTTCTAGTTCATGTAGTTCTTCCTGTAATACAACATTCAGTGCATGCAGTTCTTCCTGTAATACAACTTCTAGTTCATGCAGCTATTCCTGTAATACAACTTCCAGTACATGCAGTTCTTCCTGTAATACAGCTTCCAGTACTTCTAGTTCATGTAGTTCTTCCTGTAATACAACTTCCAGTACATGTAGTTCTTCCTGTAATACAACTTCCAGTACATGCAGTTCTTCCTGGAATACAACTTCTAGTTCATATAGTTCTTCCTGTAATACAGCTTCCAGTACTTCTAGTTCATGTAGTTCTTCCTGTAATACAACTTCCAGTGCATGCAGTTCTTCCTGTAATACAACTTCCAGTACATGCAGTTCTTCCTGGAATACAACTTCTAGTTCATATAGCTCTTCCTGTAATATAACTTCCAGAGCATGCAGTTCTTTCTGTAATACAACATTCAGTGCATGCAGTTCTTCCTGTAATACAACTTCCAGTACATGCAGTTCTTCCTGTAATACAACTTCCAGTACTTCTAGTTCATGTGGTTCTTCCTGTAATACAATTTCCAGTACATGTATGTCTTCCTGTAATACAATGTCCAGTACATGCAGTTCTTCCTGTAATGCAACTTCTAGTTCATGCAGTTCATCCTGTAGTGCAACTTCTAGTTCATACAGTTCTTCCTGTAATACAGCTTTCAGTATATGCAGTTCTTCCTGTAATGCAACTTCTAGATCATGCAATTCTTCCTGTAATACAACTTCTAGTTCATGCAGTTCTTCCTGTAATACAACTTTTAGTACATGCAGTTCTTCCTGTAATGCAACTTCTAGTTCATGCAGTTCTTCCTGTAATATAGTTCATATAGTTCTACCTGTAATACAACTTCCAGTACATGCAGTTCTTCCTGTAATACAACTTCCAGTACATGCAGTTCTTCCTGTAATACAACTTCTAGTTCATGCAGATCTTTCTGTAATACAACTTCTAGTTCATGCAGTTCTTCCTGTAATGCAACTTCTAGTTCATATAGTTCTTCCCGTAATACAACTTCCAGTGCATGCAGTTCTTTCTGTAATACAACTTCCAGTATATGCAGTTCTTCCTGTAATACAACTTCTAGTTCATATAGTTCTTGCTGTAATATAACTTCCAGTGCATGCATATATACTACTACATGTAGTTCTTCTTGATATACTACTACATGTAGTTCCTCCTGATATACTACTACATGTAGTTCCTCCTGATATACTACTACATGTAGTTCTTGATATACTACTATATGTAGTTCCTCCTGATATCCTACTACATGTAGTTCTTCTTGATATACTACTACATGTAGTTCCTCCTGATATACTACTACATGTAGTTCCTCCTGATATACTACTACATGTAGTTCCTCCTGATATACTACTACATGTATTTCCTCCTGATATACTACTACATGTAGTTCCTCCTGATATACTACTACATGTAGTTCCTCTTGACATACTACTACATGTAGTTCCTCTTGACATACTACTACATGTAGTTCCTCCTGATATACTACTACATGTAGTTCTTCCTGATATACTACTACATGTAGTTCCTCCTGATATACTACTACATGTAGTTCTTATTGATATACTACTACATGTAGTTCTTCTTGATATACTACTACATGTAGTTCCTCCTGATATACTACTACATGTAGTTCTTCTTGATATACTACTACATGTAGTTCCTCCTGATATACTACTACATGTAGTTCCTCCTGATATACTACTACATGTAGTTCCTCCTGATATACTACTACATGTAGTTCCTCCTGATATACTACTACATGTAGTTCCTCCTGATATACTACTACATGTAGTTCCTCCTGATATACTACTACATGTAGTTCCTCTTGACATACTACTACATGTAGTTCCTCTTGACATACTACAACATGTAGTTCGTCTTGATATACTACTACATGTAGTTCCTCCTGATATACTACTACATGTAGTTCCTCTTGACATACTACTATATGTAATTCCTCTTGACATACTGCTACATGTAATTCCTCTTGACATACTACTACATGTAGTTCTTCTTGATATACTACTACATGTAGTTCCTCTTGACATACTACTACATGTAGTTCCTCTTGACATACTGCTCCATGTAGTTCCTCTTGATATACTACTACATGTAGTTCCTCCTAATATACTACTACATGTAGTTCCTCCTGATATACTACTACATGCAGTTCCTCCTTATATACTACTACATGTAGTTCTTCTTGATATACTACTACATGTAGTTCCTCCTGATATACTACTACATGTAGTTCTTCTTGATATACTACTACATGTAGTTCCTCCTGATATACTACTACATGTAGTTCCTCCTGATATACTACTACATGTAATTCCTCTTGACCTACTACTACATGTAGTTCCTCTTGACATACTACTACATGTAGTTCCTCTTGACATACTACTACATGTAGTTCTTCTTGATATACTACATGTAGTTCCTCCTGATATACTACTACATGTAGTTCCTCCTGATATACTACTACATGTAGTCCCTCTTGATATAATACTACATGTAGTTCTTCTTGACATACTACCACATGTAGTTCTTCTTGACATACTACTACATGTAGTTCTTCTTGACATACTACTACATGTAGTTCCTCCTGATATACTACTACATGTAGTTTTTCCTGATATACGACTACATGTAGTTCCTCCTGATATACTACATGTAGTTCCTCCTGATATACTACTACATGTAGTTCCTCCTGATATACTACTACATGTAGTCCCTCTTGATATACTACTACATGTAGTTCTTCTTGACATACTACTACATGTAGTTCTTCTTGACATACTACTACATGTAGTTCTTCTTGACATACTACTACATGTAGTTCTTCTTGACATACTACTACATGTAGTTCTTCTTGACATACTACTACATGTAGTTCCTCCTGATATACTACTACATGTAGTTTTTCCTGATATACTACTACATGTAGTCCCTCTTGATATACCACTACATGTAGTTCTTCTTGACATACTACTACATGTAGTTCTTCTTGACATACTACTACATGTAGTTCCTCTTGACATACTACTACATGTAGTTCCTCTTGACATACTACTACATGTAGTTCTTCTTGATATACTACATGTAGTTCCTCCTGATATACTACTACATGTAGTCCCTCTTGATATAATACTACATGTAGTTCTTCTTGACATACTACCACATGTAGTTCTTCTTGACATACTACTACATGTAGTTCTTCTTGACATACTACTACATGTAGTTCCTCCTGATATACTACTACATGTAGTTTTTCCTGATATACGACTACATGTAGTTCCTCCTGATATACTACATGTAGTTCCTCCTGATATACTACTACATGTAGTTCCTCCTGATATACTACTACATGTAGTCCCTCTTGATATACTACTACATGTAGTTCTTCTTGACATACTACTACATGTAGTTCTTCTTGACATACTACTACATGTAGTTCTTCTTGACATACTACTACATGTAGTTCTTCTTGACATACTACTACATGTAGTTCTTCTTGACATACTACTACATGTAGTTCCTCCTGATATACTACTACATGTAGTTTTTCCTGATATACTACTACATGTAGTCCCTCTTGATATACCACTACATGTAGCTCTTCTTGACATACTACTACATGTAGTTCTTCTTGACATACTACTACATGTAGTTCTTCTTGACATACTACTACATGTAGTTCCTCATGATATACTACTACATGTAGTTTTTCCTGATATACTACTACATGTAGTTCCTCCTGATATACTACTACATGTAATTCCTCTTGATATAATACTACATGTAGTTCTTCTTGATATACTACTACATGTAGTTCTTCTTGATATACTACTACATGTAGTTCCTCCTGATATACTACTACATGTAGTTTTTCCTGATATACTACTACATGTAGTTCCTCCTGATATACTACTACATGTAGTTCCTCTTGATATACTACTACATGTAGTTCCTCCTGATATACTACATGTAGTTCTTCTTGACATACTACTACATGTAGTTCCTCCTGATATACTACTACATGTAGTTCCTCCTTATATACTACTACATGTAGTTCCTCCTGATATACTACTACATGTAGTTCCTCCTGATATACTACTACATGTAGTTCTTCTTGATATACTACTACATGTAGTTCCTCCTGATATACTACTACATGTAGTTCCTCCTGATATACTACTACATGTAGTTCCTCCTGATATACTACTACATGTAGTTCCTCCTGATATACTACTACATGTAGTTCTTCTTGATATACTACTACATGTAGTTCCTCGTGATATACTACTACATGTAGTTCCTCCTGATATACTACTACATGTAGTCCCTCTTGATATACTACTACATGTAGTTCTTCTTGACATACTACATGTAGTTCCTCCTGACATCCTACTACATGTAGTTCTTCTTGATATACTACTACTTGTAGTTTTTCCTGATATACTACTACATGTAGTTCCTCCTGATATACTACTACATGTAGTTTTTCCTGATATACTACTACATGTAGTTCCTCTTGATATACTACTACATGTAGTTCTTCTTGATATACTACTACATGTAGTTCCTCTTGATATACTACTACATGTAGTTCTTCTTGATATACTACTACATGTTGTTCCTCCTGATATACTACATGTAGTTCTTCTTGACATACTACTACATGTAGTTCCTCCTGATATACTACTACATGTAGTTCCTCCTGACAAACTACTACATGTAGTTCTTCTTGATATACTACTACATGTAATTCTTCTTGATATACTACTACATGTAGTTCCTCCTGATATACTACTACATGTAGTTCCTCCTGATATACTACTACATGTAGTTCCTCCTGATATACTACTACATGTAGTTCCTCCTGATATACTACTACATGTAGTTCCTCCTGATATACTACTACATGTAGTTCCTCCTGATATACTACTACATGTAGTTCTTCTTAGCATACTACTACATGTAGTTCTTCCTGATATATTACTACATGTAGTCCCTCTTGATATACTACTACATGTAGTTCCTCCTGATATACTACTACATGTAGTTCGTCTTGATATACTACTACATGTAGTTCCTCCTGATATACTACTACATGTAGTTCCTCCTGATATACTACTACATGTAGTTCCTCCTGATATACTACTACATGTAGTTCCTCCTGATATACTACTACATGTAGTTCCTCCTGATATACTACTACATGTAGTTCCTCGTGATATACTACTACATGTAGTTCTTCCTGATATACTACTACATGTAGTTCCTCCTGATATACTACTACATGTAGTTCCTCTTGACATACTACTACATGTAGTTCCTCCTGATATACTACTACATGTAGTTCCTCCTGATATACTACTATATGTAGTTCCTCCTGATATACTACTACATGTAGTCCCTCTTGATATATTACTACATGTAGTTCCTCCTGATATACTACTACATGTAGTTCCTCCTGATATACTACTACATGTAGTTCCTCCTGATATACTACTACATGTAGTTCCTCCTGATATACTACTACATGTAGTTCCTCTTGACATACTACTACATGTAGTTCCTCCTGATATACTACTACATGTATTTCCTCCTGATATACTACTACATGTAATCCCTCTTGATATACTACTACATGTAGTTCTTCTTGACATACTACTACATGTAGTTCCTCCTGATACACTAATACATGTAGTTCTTCTTGATATACTACTACATGTAGTTCCTCCTGATATACTATTACATGTAGTTCCTCCTGATATACTACTACATATAGTTTTTCCTGATATACTACTACATATAGTTTTTCCTGATATACTACTACATGTAGTTCTTCTTGACATACTACTACATGTAGTTCCTCCTGATATAATGCTACATGTAGTTCCTCTTGACATACTATTACATGTAGTCCCTCTTGACATACTACTACATGTGAATCTTCCTGAAATACCACTACATGTGTTTTTCTTCCTATTATGCCACTACATGTAGTTGCTCCTGGCTTGAAATACAACTAGTGTAATTTTTCCTATGTTATAATTACCATTCATTACAAAAGACACAGAACTTTTTTTACAACACTTCTGATGTTCAGTGAAGTATGGTAGACCTACATTCTTTCAATACATATTATTTTTATCCAATTAAGAGAAGATAACTTCAAAGTAAGATGCTAGACTATTCTACAGTGTACTATAATAACAAATATAATCTTAGTATTGTTGAAGAAATAAAAATGTCATCACATTCTCATTAAAGATCAAGGTAAAGATCTCAATGACAGATATCTGTTATCATTGAAGTCAGCCTGTAGCTACTGACACATGTTTTCTTGGTGTTAATCAAAGTTGTGTCTCAGTTCATATTGAAGGTCCATACTGAGTCAGCTTATTAACAGAGCTACATTGTACCTGCTTTTGTGTCAGTCTAACTAGTTCTTCCATATAAAGAAAATGAGTCTGAGGGAGAGTTATGTTTATTGTTAATAAAATTGTCACTAACTTACTAAAGCATCAGTGAATTCTCTCTATCTATCAAATAATACACTGATGTCTATATAAATACTGACACATTACAATAATACACTGATGTCTATATAAATACTGACACATTACAATAATACACTGATGTCTATATATAAATACTGACACATTACAATAATACACTGATGTCTATACAAATACTGACACATTACAATAATACACTGATGTCTATATGAATACTGACACATTACAATAATACACTGATGTCTATATAAATACTGACACATTACAATAATACACTGATGTCTATATAAATACTGACACATTACAATAAAACACTGATGTCTATATAAATACTGACACATTACAATAATACACTGATGTCTATATGAATACTGACACATTACAATAATACACTGATGTCTATATAAATACTGACACATTACAATAATACACTGATGTCTATATAAATACTGACACATTACAATAATATACTGATGTCTATATAAATACTGACACATTACAATAATACACTGATGTCTATATAAATACTGACACATTACAATAATACACTGATGTCTATATAAATACTGACACATTACAATAATACACTGATGTCTATATAAATACTGACACATTACAATAATACACTGATGTCTATATAAATACTGACACATTACAATAATACACTGATGTCTATATGAATACTGACACATTACAATAATACACTGATGTCTATATAAATACTGACACATTACAATAATACACTAATGTCTATATATACTGACACATTACAATAATACACTGATGTCTATATAAATACTGACACATTACAATAATACACTGATGTCTATATAAATACTGACACATTACAATAATACACTGATGTCTATATAAATACTGACACATTACAATAATACACTGATGTCTATATAAATACTGACACATTACAATGATACACTGATGTCTATATAAATACTGACACATTACAATAATACACTGATGTCTATATGAATACTGACACATTACAATAATACAATGATGTCTATATGAATACTGACACATTACAATAATACAATGATGTCTGTATTAAAAGTGACACATTACAGGTATACCAAATCTATTTTTTTTAATTCCCAAATAAACTCAAGTCTTTTCATGTTGATATATATTCTTTTCATGATATTTTAAACACCATTTTATGAGTGTGTGCTTCCTTTTCCAGTTATAAATAATGAATGAAATAGAGGATGAAGTCATATTATTTTAGAATAGGATGAATAATGAACATTTAATGTTTAAAATTGAACAATAAAAGAACTACATTGAGTTGGACCATATAATGGTTTATTATGCTGGGATGTTTTTCGTAATATTTGAGTCACATGACAAATAGATTATTGTGGAAGCTGCATGTTAAGTTACATGTAATTTGGATTATTAATGTTCTAGAGTGACACAGTGAATTAATTTGGACTATTGTAGTGTTAGTTTAAAATGGAAGTAATCAAATGTTTATGTTAAAGGTTCTGATACTGAAACTTCTGTTGTGATGGAGATGACAGAGGAGTAAAGGTATAAGAACAGCATACTATTTTTTGTAATTGTGACAAAATTTTCAAATTGGTTTATTTCTTTCATTGATCCACAAATTTGAAAAAAGAACAAATAATTAGTTATGCATGTAAATTTAGCCATCACTTGAACACCACTTCTCCAGTTTGAATGATACAAAAACAAATTAAAGCATTTTTTTTGTGTGCAAAATATGCAAAATAGTGCTCTATTCTAATATTTTAGTTGCATTTCAGTTGAGTATAACTTTATTTAGACAATTTACATAAATATGAGTTTCAGCAGTTATGGTGAATGTAGAGGACAATATTTCTCAAATCTGATTTTGACTGATATTTTTTATTTTTTTTTCATTTTATTGTTAAGTGTTTTACTTTAATGTTGTCATTGGGATATATATAAAGTCATTGGGATAGATATAAAGTCATTGGGATAGATATAAAGTCATTGGGATATATATAAAGTCATTGGGATAGATATAAAGTCATTGGGATAGATATAAAGTCATTGGGATATATATAAAGTCATTGGGATAGATATAAAGTCATTGGGATAGATATAAAGTCATTGGGATAGATATAAAGTCATTGGGATATATATAAAGTCATTGGGATAGATATAAAGTCATTGGGATATATATAAAGTCATTGGGATAGATATAAAGTCATTGGGATATATATAAAGTCATTGGGATAGATATAAAGTCATTGTTGGACATTGGGATAGATATAAAGCCATTGGAATATATATAAAGTCATTGGGATAGATATAAAGTCATTGGGATAGATATAAAGTCATTGGGATATATATAAAGTCATTGGGATAGATATAAAGTCATTGTTGGACATTAGGATAGATATAAAGCCATTGGGATATATATAAAGTCATTGGGATAGATATAAAGTCATTGGGATAGATATAAAGTCATTGGGATATATATAAAGTCATTGGGATAGATATAAAGTCATTGTCCGACATTGGGATAGATATAAAGCCATTGGGATAGATATAAAGTCATTGGGATAGATATGAAGTAAGCTAGAATCATGGAATTCATAACTTACACAGTACTTTATGTAACAAAGAAAAAATATTATCAAAATAAAAAGAATGTTGGGTACACGTGTAATGGCTTGTAATACTGTAGGTATATATAGTTAAACAATTATAATGATTGATTTAGAATTTAAATGTTTAAAAACTGTGAATTTCATTTAAATGGAGTTTCACTGATCAAAACAACCACAAAAAAGTTCAAATAGACGAACGTGAATGCAGTACAATCAACATTTTGTACTTAAATAATTCACTTCTTCTGTCAACTCTAATCACTGACCAATATCCAGTCATAACCAGTTATTTTCAGTTAAAATTGAAGGTTATAAAAAAAAAAATTCGTATCCAATTTCCGTAATTGAGAAAAAAAAAATTGTATTTCGTAATTAAATGAAACCTGTTACTTTAAATCTGTGACTAAACTGAAATGCTATATTTTGATGGGTTTGATGATAGTTCTGATACATCATCATGGAAAGTGAAGGAGACTATACAGCCTATTACACAGAGACCAATGTACTACAGTAAAGAAGTAATCTGTGACAGGACCCAGGTGAAAGGTTTTACATAACAATATACAGAAACTTTTATCATGGTGTCACCTAGGTGTTGTATTTTATACTGTTATTTATAAAGGCTTCAGTTTGATGGGGGATATCATTGACTGGAGTGTCTACTGGATTATTACTGAAGTTTATCTTTAACATGATATTTGTAATGACCGTTTGGATAACAGTTTAGACTCAAGTCCCCAGGTAAAAACACTTGAAAGTTTTTCTCAAATTATTGATTATGATTTAATTGTTTTAAGAATAATTAGATGGACAGATATTTTAAATTTTATAATTGTCATCTGTTTTCAATTAGTCACCTATTATGTTTGTCATTTTAATTTCCTATAGATTTCTATGTTTTTTATTCCATCAGTCATAATTTATCTTGCTGCTAGGATACCACAATCATATATCCTTGATTTAAATCTGTAAAAAGTTTGTTGTGCTGACTGGTCCAGACTTAGCCATTAATCGTGATGTATAAGGACAGGATAGGAAACATGTTAAATCTTTTGTTAATGATCACATGATAAAACTTAACAATCTGTGATTTACATGCTAACTATGTTCCCAACATGGTCATCACACAAAATCACATAAAATACAGCAGAGTTTATGATTAAGTAAACATTTGTGAGCTGTGGCTCAGAAAACACTTCTATGAGAGGTACTTAAATGAGCATTTGAAACAGAATTTGTTTTGAATCTTGCCATTCTAAAATGTCATCAAAAATATAATACATCATTAGATAAAAGTGTTGTAGGATATTTAACATCACAGAGGCAGAGAATATTGTAAAAGTACAAAGTACATCAGATATTTAACATCACAGAGGCAGAGAATATTGTAACAGTACAAAGTACATCAGATATTTAACATCACAGAGGCAGAGAATATTGTAACAGTACAAAGTACATCAGATATTTAACATCACAGGCAGAGAATATTGTAACAGTACAAAGTACATCAGATATTTAACATCACAGAGGCAGAGAATATTGTAACAGTACAAAGTACATCAGATAAAAGTGTTGTAGGATATTTAACATCACAGAGGCAGAGAATATTGTAACAGTACAAAGTACATCAGATATTTAACATCACAGAGGCAGAGAATATTGTAACAGTACAAAGTACATCAGATATTTAACATCACAGAGGCAGAGAATATTGTAACAGTTCAAAGTACATCAGATATTTAACATCACAGAGGCAGAGAATATTGTAACAGTACAAAGTACATCAGATATTTAACATCACAGAGGCAGAGAATATTGTAACAGTACAAAGTACATCAGATATTTAACATCACAGAGGCAGAGAATATTGTAACAGTACAAAGTACATCAGATATTTAACATCACAGAGGCAGAGAATATTGTAACAGTACAAAGTACATCAGATAAAAGTGTTGTAGGATATTTAACATCACAGAGGCAGAGAATATTGTAACAGTACAAAGTACATCAGATATTTAACATCACAGAGGCAGAGAATATTGTAACAGTACAAAGTACATCAGATATTTAACATCACAGAGGCAGAGAATATTGTAACGGTACAAAGTACATCAGATATTTAACATCACAGAGGCAGAGAATATTGTAACAGTACAAAGTACATCAGATAAAAGTGTTGTAGGATATTTAACATCACAGAAGCAGAGAATATTGTAACAGTACAAAGTACATCAGATATTTAGCATCACAGAGGCAGAGAATATTGTAACAGTACAAAGTACATCAGATATTTAACATCACAGAGGCAGAGAATATTGTAACAGTACAAAGTACATCAGATATTTAACATCACAGAGGCAGAGAATATTGTAACAGTACAAAGTACATCAGATATTTAACATCACAGAGGCAGAGAATATTATAACAGTACAAAGTACATCAGATATTTAACATCACAGAGGCAGAGAATATTGTAACAGTACAAAGTACATCAGATATTTAACATCACAGAGGCAGAGAATATTGTAACAGTACAAAGTACATCAGATATTTAACATCACAGAGGCAGAGAATATTGTAACAGTACAAAGTACATCAGATATTTAACATCACAGAGGCAAAGAATATTGTAACAGTACAATGTACATCAGATATGTAACATCACAGAGGCAGAGAATATTGTAACAGTTCAGAGTACATCAGATATTTAACATCACAGAGGCAGAGAATATTGTAACAGTACAAAGTACATCAGATAAAAGTGTTGTAGGATATTTAACATCACAGAGGCAGAGAATATTGTAACAGTACAAAGTACATCAGATATTTAACATCACAGAGGCAGAGAATATTGTAACAGTACAAAGTACATCAGATAAAAGTGTTGTAGGATATTTAACATCACAGAGGCAGAGAATATTGTAACAGTACAAAGTACATCAGATATTTAACATCACAGAGGCAGAGAATATTGCAACAGTACAAAGTACATCAGATATTTAACATCACAGAGGCAGAGAATATTGTAACAGTACAAAGTACAGCAGATATTTAACATCACAGAGGCAGAGAATATTGTAACAGTACAAAGTACATCAGATAAAAGTGTTGTAGGATATTTAACATCACAGAGGCAGAGAATATTGTAACAGTACAAAGTACATCAGATATTTAACATCACAGAGGCAGAGAATATTGTAACAGTACAAAGTACATCAGATATTTAACATCACAGAGGCAGAGAATATTGTAACGGTACAAAGTACATCAGATATTTAACATCACAGAGGCAGAGAATATTGTAACAGTACAAAGTACATCAGATAAAAGTGTTGTAGGATATTTAACATCACAGAAGCAGAGAATATTGTAACAGTACAAAGTACATCAGATATTTAGCATCACAGAGGCAGAGAATATTGTAACAGTACAAAGTACATCAGATATTTAACATCACAGAGGCAGAGAATATTGTAACAGTACAAAGTACATCAGATATTTAACATCACAGAGGCAGAGAATATTGTAACAGTACAAAGTACATCAGATATTTAACATCACAGAGGCAGAGAATATTATAACAGTACAAAGTACATCAGATATTTAACATCACAGAGGCAGAGAATATTGTAACAGTACAAAGTACATCAGATATTTAACATCACAGAGGCAGAGAATATTGTAACAGTACAAAGTACATCAGATATTTAACATCACAGAGGCAGAGAATATTGTAACAGTACAAAGTACATCAGATATTTAACATCACAGAGGCAAAGAATATTGTAACAGTACAATGTACATCAGATATGTAACATCACAGAGGCAGAGAATATTGTAACAGTTCAGAGTACATCAGATATTTAACATCACAGAGGCAGAGAATATTGTAACAGTACAAAGTACATCAGATAAAAGTGTTGTAGGATATTTAACATCACAGAGGCAGAGAATATTGTAACAGTACAAAGTACATCAGATATTTAACATCACAGAGGCAGAGAATATTGTAACAGTACAAAGTACATCAGATAAAAGTGTTGTAGGATATTTAACATCACAGAGGCAGAGAATATTGTAACAGTACAAAGTACATCAGATATTTAACATCACAGAGGCAGAGAATATTGCAACAGTACAAAGTACATCAGATATTTAACATCACAGAGGCAGAGAATATTGTAACAGTACAAAGTACAGCAGATATTTAACATCACAGAGGCAGAGAATATTGTAACAGTACAAAGTACATCAGATAAAAGTGTTGTAGGATATTTAGCATCACAGAGGCGGAGAATATTGTAATAGTACAAAGTACATCAGATATTTAACATCACAGAGGCAGAGAATATTGTAACAGTACAAAGTACATCAGATATTTAACATCACAGAGGCAGAGAATATTGTAACAGTACAAAGTACATCAGATAAAAGTGTTGTAGGATATTTAGCATCACAGAGGCGGAGAATATTGTAATAGTACAAAGTACATCAGATATTTAACATCACAGAGGCAGAGAATATTGTAACAGTACAAAGTACATCAGATATTTAACATCACAGAGGCAAAGAATATTGTAACAGTACAAAGTACATCAGATATTTAACATCACAGAGGCAGAGAATATTGTAACAGTACAAAGTACATCAGATATTTAACATCACAGAGGCAGAGAATATTGTAACAGTACAAAGTACATCAGATATTTAACATCACAGAGGCAGAGAATATTGTAACGGTACAAAATACATCAGATAAAAGTGTTGTAGGATATTTAACATCACAGAGGCAGAGAATATTGTAACAGTACAAAGTACATCAGATATTTAACATCACAGAGGCAGAGAATATTGTAACAGTACAAAGTACATCAGATATTTAACATCACAGAGGCAGAGAATATTGTAACAGTACAAAGTACATCAGATAAAAGTGTTGTAGGATATTTAACATCACAGAGGCAGAGAATATTGTAACAGTACAAAGTACATCAGATATTTAACATCACAGAGGCAGAGAATATTGTAACAGTACAAAGTACATCAGATAAAAGTGTTGTAGGATATTTAACATCACAGAGGCAGAGAATATTGTAACAGTACAAAGTATATCAGATATTTAACATCACAGAGGCAGAGAATATTGTAACAGTACAAAGTACATCAGATATTTAACATCACAGAGGCAGAGAATATTGTAACAGTACAAAGTACATCAGATATTTAACATCACAGAGGCAGAGAATATTGTAACAGTACAAAGTACATCAGATATTTAACATCACAGAGGCAGAGAATATTGTAACAGTACAAAGTACATCAGATATTTAACATCACAGAGGCAGAGAATAATGTAATAGTACAAAGTACATCAGATATTTAACATCACAGAGGCAGAGAATATTGTAACAGTACAAAGTACATTAGATATTTAACATCACAGAGGCAGAGAATATTGCAACAGTACAAAGTACATCAGATATTTAACATCACAGAGGCAAAGAATATTGTAACAGTACAAAGTACATCAGATATTTAACATCACAGAGGCAGAGAATATTGTAACAGTACAAAGTACATCAGATATTTAACATCACAGAGGCAGAGAATATTGTAACAGTACAAAGTACATCAGATATTTAACATCACAGAGGCAGAGAATATTGTAACAGTACAAAGTACATCAGATATTTAACATCACAGAGGCAGAGAATATTGTAACAGTACAAAGTACATCAGATATTTAACATCACAGAGGCAGAGAATATTGTAACAGTACAAAGTACATCAGATATTTAACATCACAGAGGCAGAGAATATTGTAATAGTACAAAGTACATCAGATATTTAACATCACAGAGGCAGAGAATATTGTAACAGTACAAAGTACATCAGATAAAAGTGTTGTAGGATATTTAACATCACAGAGGCAGAGAATATTGTAACAGTACAAAGTACATCAGATATTTAACATCACAGAGGCAGAGAATATTGTAACAGTACAAAGTACATCAGATATGTAACATCACAGAGGCAGAGAATATTGTAACAGTACAAAGTACATCAGATATTTAACATCACAGGCAGAGAATATTGTAACAGTACAAAGTACATCAGATATTTAACATCACAGGCAGAGAATATTGTAATAGTACAAAGTACATCAGATATGTAACATCACAGAGGCAGAGAATATTGTAACAGTACAAAGTACATCAGATATTTAACATCACAGAGGCAGAGAATATTGTAACAGTACAAAGTACATCAGATATTTAACATCACAGAGGCAGAGAATATTGTAATAGAACAAAGTACATCAGATATTTAACATCACAGAGGCAGAGAATATTGTAATAGAACAAAGTACATCAGATATGTAACATCACAGAGGCAGAGAATATTGTAACAGTTCAAAGTACATCAGATATTTCACGTCACAGAGGCAGAGAATATTGTAACAGTACAAAGTACATCAGATATTTAACATCACAGAGGCAGAGAATATTGTAACAGTACAAAGTACATCAGATATGTCACATCACAGAGGCAGAGAATATTGTAACAGTACAAAGTACATCAGATATTTAACATCACAGAGGCAGAGAATATTGTAACAGTACAAAGTACATCAGATATTTAACATCACAGAGGCAGAGAATATTGTAACAGTACAAAGTACATCAGATATTTAACATCACAGAGGCAGAGAATATTGTAACAGTACAAAGTACATCAGATATTTAACATCACAGAGGCAAAGAATATTGTAACAGTACAAAGTACATCAGATATTTAACATCACAGAGGCAGAGAATATTGTAACAGTTCAAAGTACATCAGATATTTAACATCACAGAGGCAGAGAATATTGTAACAGTACAAAGTACATCAGATATTTAACATCACAGAGGCAGAGAATATTGTAACAGTACAAAGTACATCAGATATTTAACATCACAGAGGCAGAGAATATTGTAACAGTACAAAGTACATCAGATAAAAGTGTTGTAGGATATTTAACATCACAGAGGCAGAGAATATTGTAACAGTACAAAGTACATCAGATATTTAACATCACAGAGGCAGAGAATATTGTAACAGTACAAAGTACATCAGATATTTAACATCACAGAGGCAGAGAATAATGTAACAGTACAAAGTACATCAGATATTTAACATCACAGAGGCAGAGAATATTGTAACAGTACAAAGTACATCAGATATTTAACATCACAGAGGCAGAGAATATTGTAACAGTACAAAGTACATCAGATATTTAACATCACAGAGGCAGAGAATATTGTAACAGTACAAAGTACATCAGATAAAAGTTTTGTAGGATATTTAACATCACAGAGGCAGAGAATATTGTAACAGTACAAAGTACATCAGATATTTAACATCACAGAGGCAGAGAATATTGTAACAGTACCAAGTAAATCAGATAAAAGTGTTGTAGGATATTTAACATCACAGAGGCAGAGAATATTGTAACAGTACAAAGTACATCAGATATTTAACATCACAGAGGCAGAGAATATTGTAACGGTACAAAGTACATCAGATATTTAACATCACAGAGGCAGAAAATATTATAACAGTACAAAGTACATCAGATATTTAACATCACAGAGGCAGAGAATATTGTAACAGTACAAAGTACATCAGATATTTAACATCACAGAGGCAGAGAATATTGTAACAGTACAAAGTACATCAGATATTTAACATCACAGAGGCAGAGAATATTGTAACAGTACAAAGTACATCAGATATTTAACATCACAGAGGCAGAGAATATTGTAACAGTACAAAGTACATCAGATATTTAACATCACAGAGGCAGAGAATATTGTAACAGTACAAAGTACATCAGATATTTAACATCACAGAGGCAGAGAATATTGTAACAGTACAAAGTACATCAGATATTTAACATCACAGAGGCAGAGAATATTGTAACAGTACAAAGTACATCAGATATTTAACATCACAGAGGCAGAGAATATTGTAACAGTACAAAGTACATCAGATATTTAACATCACAGAGGCAGAGAATATTGTAACAGTACAAAGTACATCAGATATTTAACATCACAGAGGCAGAGAATATTGTAACAGTACAAAGTACATCAGATATTTAACATCACAGAGGCAGAGAATATTGTAACAGTACAAAGTACATCAGATATTTAACATCACAGAGGCAGAGAATATTGTAACAGTACAAAGTACATCAGATATTTAACATCACAGAGGCAGAGAATATTGTAACAGTACAAAGTACATCAGATATTTAACATCACAGAGGCAGAGAATATTGTAACAGTACAAAGTACATCAGATATTTTTATTATAGTTATTATTTTTTTACTACTATTTATCTATAATAGAATCTAGAACAGAACAGAACATACTTTTTATTGGTCTGAAATCCATATACAAAGGATTGTTACCAAAACAACACATTAAATACAAAACAAAGAAACTGTTAACTACAATCAAACTACATATATACATGTTTGAAACACTTGACTCCCTAATGACATTTAGTATGAGGAGGTGGTACATTTTAAATATGATTTAAATATCAATCAAAATATAACATATAATAGTGATCTATATATTCATGAAACTGTCACATTGTGCAATGAGTTGCCATCATTTTTTAAACAATACACAAATATATCTTTTACAGAAATCTTTAAAAAAAAATTATCAATCAACTCATTTCTGCTATTATAAATTTCGTTAACTCCCCTCACAATAATTTCTACAATATCATATTCTTCACATTGAAATAAATAAAGGAACTTTTTCTCATCAGTCAATACATGAAAAGATGGAAAAATACTAAGAATATTGGCAAACATTTTATTCCTAATATTGTTGAGGCTGGAACATAAAATTAATATCAGTTTTATTATGTCTTCCCAATTCAATCATAAGTTTACTGTTACTAATTTTTATTTGTGTAAATTGTTTTATTAAAGTTTTGTCAATATCTAAAAATAAATAGGTGTCAGTTACAAATTTTTCTTTCAATTTCCTATATGTTCTAACTTTATTTCCATTAGCAGTCAAACTGTCATAAAAAATTCTAGTTTTCCAGAACATATTAAAATTTTCAGTTAATTTTTCATAAATTGCGTGAAGAAGTCGCTTGTTAGAAAAAGTACTTTGATTATCCCAAACATGGGAGAAATAAAGCTTATTCAAAAGTATTTTGATCCTTGTCGCAAAGCTGTCGAGTAGACTTCTGAATCTAAGCAAAAGCTTATAACATGTTCTTAATGGGATAGATCTGTATAGATGATTTTTTAGCACAAGTTTTACATATTTTGGTGAATACACTGCACCTGCACAAGTGATAAGTAAAATTGAGGCCTGCTTTTTTATGTTTTTTAACTATAAATATTAGCTATGTAATCATGAAAGTGACACCCAGGTAAATGATGAGCTTATTTTACAGGTACGACCAGGTACAATGTTTAGTACTGTATTTGTCACTTGTGTACCCTGTTATTACTGTTTTATAGACAGTTTAATATCTTCAACAGTATTCATTCTACCCTTGAGAACTCACATCACTATATCACCTCAGTACATTAAAATATATATATGGAGTTTAATAGCGAAATTAAGTGATTTTCTAATTTATTTTTAAAAGAAATAATTCAATACACAGATGAAGCTTTAGATTTGTTGATTTAGTTGATTTAGTGATAGTATGTTAAAAGAGCTGTGTTTCTTTTGATGTTATAGACACATCCAGCCAAAAGGTAGGATGCAATTATTTCATTTGAATTGTGTTTTAAAGACATTTGATTTCAGTATTTATAAATTTAAAGCCTAGAATCCTATCATATCATATTTCTTTAATTTTGAGATTTGATTATAATCATTCAATAATATTTCTGTCAAGGGATGTAAAATAAATAATTCAATTTGAAATATTAAATGGGTGGGCAGGGAATACATTCTGTAAAGATTTGTAGTGTTATAGTTTTCTAAAGGAAATCTAAACATTATATTAAAGTTCTGTGATTTTTATTGATATCCCAATTTAAAAAGAGATAGAATTAGGAAAAAAAATCCTTATGTTTAAATGTGTTATAGATGGGTGATAATAGAATTACTGGTATATTATACATGTCCATCTTTTAATTGTCTACTTTTATTTACTTCTTTGTACATATTGATCAGTACAAGTCTTTAGAGACAAGTTAGTTCCATTGTGATATTTCTTATTTTAAAAGAATTAATGTATATGAAACACACGAGACACCTTTGAAGTATAGTTTGAGATTTTGATTGTATTTCTGCACCATAGCCGTGTGTATACTGAATGTGGTAGGCTAGAGGCCATTTTACACTCATCTTAGGGTATAAGTTATTCTCATTGTTGAAGACCTGTGATTGTGAAATGTAGAACAGCAATAAAAGTTCCATTCCTTTTCTTTAATTTGTGTCTAACTGTAATGTTGGATAGTCTCTCATGTTCATTTACATCAGTATCCTTTACCTAATTGATTAAAAAGCATAGAGATTTAAGTGTCCTTCATGAAGTAAAACTGATTAAAAATTTCATGACATTTATTGACAAGAAATCTTCCCTTTTATGAATCCTGTGCCATCACTGTCTTTCACATCATAAAACTGTCATAAGTCTGTATTACAGGTTTAGTATTATTTGGCAAATGATATTTTCTGATATCAGGATTCTCCAATCATTTTTCTTCTTTACTGGTTCATTTAAAAACTTTCAAAATAACAATTTTCATTTTGGAAATTCTCAAAAAGTATTATAAATGCAAATACCAGTACGGGATCATCTTGAAAATTTGAGACAGTGATAACAGTAGTATACCCTCACTAGTTAATGTGATATCTCTCTGACAGTGATAACAGTAGTATACCCTCACAAGTTACTGTGATATCTCTGTGACAGTGATCACAGTAGTATACCCTCACTAGTTAATGTGATATCTCTGTGACAGTGATGACAGTAGTATACCCTCACTAGTTAATGTGATATCTCTGTGACAGTGATGACAGTAGTATACCCTCACTAGTTACTGTGATATCTCTGTGACAGTGATAACAGTAGTATACCCTCACTAGTTAATGTGATATCTCTGTGACAGTGATGACAGTAGTATACCCTCACTAGTTAATGTGATATCTCTGTGACAGTGATAACAGTAGTATACCCTCACTAGTTAATGTGATATCTCTGTGACAATGATAACAGTAGTATACCCTCACTAGTTACTGTGATATCTCTGTGACAGTGATAACAGTAGTATACCCTCACTAGTTAATGTGATATCTCTGTGACAGTGATGACAGTAGTATACCCTCACTAGTTAATGTGATATCTCTGTGACAGTGATAACAGTAGTATACCCTCATTAGTTACTGTGATATCTCTGTGACAGTGATAACAGTAGTATACCCTCACTAGTTACTGTGATATCTCTGTGACAGTGATAACAGTAGTATACCCTCACTAGTTAATGTGATATCTCTGTGACAGTGATAACAGTAGTATACCCTCACTAGTTACTGTGATATCTCTGTGACAGTGATAACAGTAGTATACCCTCACTAGTTACTGTGATATCTCTGTGACAGTGATAACAGTAGTATACCCTCACTAGTTACTGTGATATCTCTGTGACAGTGATAACAGTAGTATACCCTCACTAGTTAATGTGATATCTCTGTGACAGTGATAACAGTAGTATACCCTCACTAGTTACTGTGATATCTCTGTGACAGTGATAACAGTAGTATACCCTCACTAGTTAATGTGATATCTCTGTGACAGTGATAACAGTAGTATACCCTCACTAGTTAATGTGATATCTCTGACAGTGATAACAGTAGTATACCCTCACTAGTTAATGTGATATCTCTGTGACAGTGATAACAGTAGTATACCCTCACTAGTTAATGTGATATCTCTGTGACAGTGATAACAGTAGTATACCCTCACTAGTTACTGTGATATCTCTGTGACAGTGATAACAGTAGTATACCCTCACTAGTTAATGTGATATCTCTGTGACAGTGATGACAGTAGTATACCCTCACTAGTTAATGTGATATCTCTGACAGTGATAACAGTAGTATACCCTCACTAGTTACTGTGATATCTCTGTGACAGTAATAACAGTAGTATACCCTCACTAGTTACTGTGATATCTCTGTGACAGTGATAACAGTAGTATACCATCACTAGTTACTGTGATATCTCTGTGACAGTAATAACAGTAGTATACCCTCACTAGTTACTGTGATATCTCTGTGACAGTAATAACAGTAGTATACCCTCACTAGTTACTGTGATATCTCTATGACAGTGATAACAGTAGTATACCCTCACTAGTTAATGTGATATCTCTGTGACAGTGATAACAGTAGTATACCCTCACTAGTTACTGTGATATCTCTGTGACAGTAATAACAGTAGTATACCCTCACTAGTTACTGTGATATCTCTGTGACAGTAATAACAGTAGTATACCCTCACTAGTTACTGTGATATCTCTGACAGTAATAACAGTAGTATACCCTCACTAGTTAATGTGATATCTCTGACAGTGATAACAGTAGTATACCCTCACTAGTTACTGTGATATCTCTATGACAGTGATAACAGTAGTATACCCTCACTAGTTAATGTGATATCTCTGTGACAGTGATAACAGTAGTATACCCTCACTAGTTACTGTGATATCTCTGTGACAGTGATAACAGTAGTATACCCTCACTAGTTACTGTGATATCTCTATGACAGTGATAACAGTAGTATACCCTCACTAGTTAATGTGATATCTCTGTGACAATGATAACAGTAGTATACCCTCACTAGTTAATGTGATATCTCTGTGACAGTGATAACAGTAGTATACCCTCACTAGTTACTGTGATATCTCTGTGACAGTAATAACAGTAGTATACCCTCACTAGTTACTGTGATATCTCTATGACAGTGATAACAGTAGTATACCCTCACTAGTTAATGTGATATCTCTGTGACAGTGATAACAGTAGTATACCCTCACTAGTTACTGTGATATCTCTATGACAGTGATAACAGTAGTATACCCTCACTAGTTAATGTGATATCTCTGTGACAGTGATAACAGTAGTATACCCTCACTAGTTAATGTGATATCTCTGTGACAATGATAACAGTAGTATACCCTCACTAGTTAATGTGATATCTCTGTGACAGTGATAACAGTAGTATACCCTCACTAGTTAATGTGATATCTCTGTGACAGTGATAACAGTAGTATACCCTCACTAGTTAATGTGATATCTCTGACAGTGATAACAGTAGAATACCCTCACTAGTTAATGTGATATCTCTGTGACAGTAATAACAGTAGTATACCCTCACTAGTTAATGTGATATCTCTGTGACAGTGATAACAGTAGTATACCCTCACTAGTTAATGTGATATCTCTGTGACAGTGATAACAGTAGTATACCCTCACTAGTTAATGTGATATCTCTGTGACAGTAATAACAGTAGTATACCCTCACTAGTTAATGTGATATCTCTGTGACAGTGATAACAGTAGTATACCCTCACTAGTTAATGTGATATCTCTGTGACAGTGATAACAGTAGTATACCCTCACTAGTTACTGTGATATCTCTGTGACAGTGATAACAGTAGTATACCCTCACTAGTTAATGTGATATCTCTGTGACAGTGATAACAGTAGTATACCCTCACTAGTTACTGTGATATCTCTGTGACAGTGATAACAGTAGAATACCCTCACTAGTTAATGTGATATCTCTGTGACAGTGATAACAGTAGTATACCCTCACTAGTTACTGTGATATCTCTGACAGTGATAACAGTAGTATACCCTCACTAGTTACTGTGATATCTCTATGACAATGATAACAGTAGTATACCCTCACTAGTTACTGTGATATCTCTGACAGTGATAACAGTAGTATACCCTCACTAGTTAATGTGATATCTCTATGACAGTGATAACAGTAGTATACCCTCACTAGTTAATGTGATATCTCTGTGACAGTGATAACAGTAGTATACCCTCACTAGTTACTGTGATATCTCTGTGACAGTGATAACAGTAGTATACCCTCACTAGTTACTGTGATATCTCTGTGACAGTGATAACAGTAGTATACCCTCACTAGTTAATGTGATATCTCTGTGACAGTGATAACAGTAGTATACCCTCACTAGTTACTGTGATATGTCTGTGACAGTGATAACAGTAATATACCCTCACTAGTTACTGTGATATCTCTGTGACAGTGATAACAGTAGTATACCCTCACTAGTTAATGTGATATCTCTGTGACAGTGATAACAGTAGTATACCCTCACTAGTTAATGTGATATCTCTGTGACAGTGATAACAGTAGTATACCCTCACTAGTTAATGTGATATCTCTGTGACAGTGATAACAGTAGTATACCCTCACTAGTTAATGTGATATCTCTGTGACAGTGATAACAGTAGTATACCCTCACTAGTTACTGTGATATCTCTGTGACAGTGATAACAGTAGTATACCCTCACTAGTTACTGTGATATCTCTGTGACAGTGATAACAGTAGTATACCCTCACTAGTTAATGTGATATCTCTGTGACAGTGATAACAGTAGTATACCCTCACTAGTTAATGTGATATCTCTGTGACAGTGATAACAGTAGTATACCCTCACTAGTTAATGTGATATCTCTGTGACAGTGATAACAGTAGTATACCCTCACTAGTTAATGTGATATCTCTGTGACAGTGATAACAGTAATATACCCTCACTAGTTACTGTGATATCTCTGTGACAGTGATAACAGTAGTATACCCTCACTAGTTAATGTGATATCTCTGTGACAGTGATAACAGTAGTATACCTTCACTAGTTACTGTGATATCTCTGACAGTGATAACAGTAGTATACCCTCACTAGTTAATGTGATATCTCTGTGACAGTGATAACAGTAGTATACCCTCACTAGTTAATGTGATATCTCTGTGACAGTGATAACAGTAGTATACCCTCACTAGTTACTGTGATATCTCTGTGACAGTGATAACAGTAGTATACCCTCACTAGTTAATGTGATATCTTTGTGACAGTGATAACAGTAGTATACCCTCACTAGTTACTGTGATATCTCTGTGACAGTGATAACAGTAGTATACCCTCACTAGTTAATGTGATATCTCTGTGACAGTGATAACAGTAGTATACCCTCACTAGTTAATGTGATATCTCTGTGACAGTGATAACAGTAGTATACCCTCACTAGTTAATGTGATATCTCTGTGACAGTGATAACAGTAGTATACCCTCACTAGTTACTGTGATATCTCTGACAGTGATAACAGTAGTATGCCCTCCTTAGTTATTGTGATATATATGTGACAGAGATAAAAGTAGTATGCCCTCCTTAGTTATTGTGATATATCTGTGACAGTGATAAAAGTAGTATACCCTCCTTAGTTACTGTGATATCTCTGTGACAGTGATAACAGTAGTATACCCTCACTAGTTAATGTGATATCTCTGTGACAGTAATACAAGTAGTATACCCTCCTTAGTTATTGTGATATATATGTGACAGTGATAAAAGTAGTATACCCTCCTTAGTTAATGTGATATCTCTGTGACAGTGATAAAAGTAGTATACCCTCCTTAGTTACTGTGATATATATGTGACAGTGATAAAAGTAGTATACCCTCCTTGGTTATTGTGATATATATGTGACAGTGATAAAAGTAGTATACCCTCCTTAGTTACTGTGATATATATGTGACAGTGATAAAAGTAGTATGCCCTCCTTAGTTACTGTGATATATATGTGACAGTGATAAAAGTAATATACCCTCCTTAGTTATTGTGATATATATGTGACAGTGATAAAAGTAGTATACCCTCCTAGTTTTTAAGTCTGATCAACCAAAGACTATAGCAAAGAGCTGGTTGACTGTCAATCAGGATGATGTGTCAGAGTGGACATGTTTGCCAGTGGTGTCTAAGCACTTAGCATTAAAGACTAAGAGCTGGTTGACTGTCAATCAGGATGATGTGTCAGAGTGGACATGTTTACCCGTGGTGTCTAAGTACACAGCATTAAAGACTAAGAGCTGGTTGACTGTGAATCAGGATGATGTGTCAGAGTGGACATGTTTGCCAGTGGTGTCTTAAGCACACAGCATTAAAGACTAAGAGCTGGTTGACTGTCAATCAGGATTATGTGTCAGAGTGGACATGTTTACCTGTGGTGTCTAAGTACACAGCATTAAAGACTAAGAGCTGGTTGACTGTGAATCAGGATGATGTGTCAGAGTGGACATGTTTGCCAGTGGTGTCTAAGCACACAGCATTAAAGACTAAGAGCTGGTTGACTGTCAATCAGGATTATGTGTCAGAGTGGACATGTTTACCTGTGGTGTCTAAGTACACAGCATTAAAGACTAAGAGCTGGTTGACTGTGAATCAGGATGATGTGTCAGAGTGGACATGTTTGCCAGTGGTGTCTAAGCACACAGCATTAAAGACTAAGAGCTGGTTGACTGTCAATCAGGATGATGTGTCAGAGTGGACATGTTTGCCAGTGGTGTCTAAGCACACAGCATTAAAGACTAAGAGCTGGTTGACTGTCAATCAGGATTATGTGTCAGAGTGGACATGTTTACCTGTGGTGTCTAAGTACACAGCATTAAAGACTAAGAGCTGGTTGACTGTGAATCAGGATAATGTGTCAGAGTGGACATGTTTGCCAGTGGTGTCTAAGCACACAGCATTAAAGACTAAGAGCTGGTTGACTGTCAATCAGGATGATGTGTCAGAGTGGACATGTTTACCTGTGGTGTCTAAGCACACAGCATTAAAGACTAAGAGCTGGTTGACTGTCAATCAGGATGATGTGTCAGAGTGGACATGTTTGCCAGTGGTGTCTAAGCACACAGCATTAAAGACTAAGAGCTGGTTGACTGTCAATCAGGATGATGTGTCAGAGTGGACATGTTTACCTGTGGTGTCTAAGCACACAGCATTAAAGACTAAGAGCTGGTTGACTGTCAATCAGGATGATGTGTCAGAGTGGACATGTTTACCTGTGGTGTCTAAGTACACAGCATTAAAGACTAAGAGCTGGTTGACTGTCAATCAGGATGATGTGTCAGAGTGGACATGTTTGCCAGTGGTTTCTAAGCACACAGCATTAAAGACTAAGAGCTGGTTGACTGTCAATCAGGATTATGTGTCAGAGTGGACATGTTTGCCAGTGGTGTCTAAGCACACAGCATTAAAGACTAAGAGCTGGTTGACTGTCAATCAGGATTATGTGTCAGAGTGGACATGTTTGCCAGTGGTGTCTAAGCACACAGCATTAAAGACTAAGAGCTGGTTGACTGTCAATCAGGATGATGTGTCAGAGTGGACATGTTTACCTGTGGTGTCTAAGCACACAGCATTAAAGACTAAGAGCTGGTTGACTGTCAATCAGGATGATGTGTCAGAATGGACATGTTTACCTGTGGTGTCTAAGTACACAGCATTAAAGACTAAGAGCTGGTTGACTGTCAATCAGGATGATGTGTCAGAGTGGACATGTTTACCTGTGGTGTCTAAGCACACAGCATTAAAGACTAAGAGCTGGTTGACTGTCAATCAGGATGATGTGTCAGAATGGACATGTTTACCTGTGGTGTCTAAGTACACAGCATTAAAGACTAAGAGCTGGTTGACTGTCAATCAGGATGATGTGTCAGAGTGGACATGTTTGCCAGTGGTTTCTAAGCACACAGCATTAAAGACTAAGAGCTGGTTGACTGAATCAGGATTATGTGTCAGAGTGGACATGTTTACCTGGTTGACTGTGAATCAGGATGATGTGTCAGAGTGGACATGTTTACCTGGTTGACTGTCAATCAGGATTATGTGTCAGAGTGGACATGTTTACCTGGTTGACTGTCAATCAGGATTATGTGTCAGAGTGGACATGTTTACCTGGTTGACTGTCAATCAGGATGATGTGTCAGAGTGGACATGTTTACCAGTGGTGTCTAAGCACACAGCATTAAAGACTAAGAGCTGGTTGACTGAGAATCAGGATGATGTGTCAGAGTGGAAATGTTTACCTGGTTGACTGTGAATCAGGATGATGTGTCAGAGTGGACATGTTTACCTGGTTGACTGTGAATCAGGATTATGTGTCAGAGTGGACATGTTTACCTGGTTGACTGTCAATCAGGATTATGTGTCAGAGTGGACATGTTTACCTGGTTGACTGTCAATCAGGATGATGTGTCAGAGTGGACATGTTTACCAGTGGTGTCTAAGCACACAGCATTAAAGACTAAGAGCTGGTTGACTGAGAATCAGGATGATGTGTCAGAGTGGACATGTTTACCTGGTTGACTGTGAATCAGGATGATGTGTCAGAGTGGACATGTTTACCTGGTTGACTGTGAATCAGGATTATGTGTCAGAGTGGACATGTTTACCTGGTTGACTGTGAATCAGGATTATGTGTCAGAGTGGACATGTTTACCTGGTTGACTGTCAATCAGGATTATGTGTCAGAGTGGACATGTTTACCTGGTTGACTGTCAATCAGGATGATGTGTCAGAGTGGACATGTTTACCAGTGGTGTCTAAGCACACAGCATTAAAGACTAAGAGCTTGTTGACTGAGAATCAGGATGATGTGTCAGAGTGGACATGTTTACCTGGTTGACTGTGAATCAGGATGATGTGTCAGAGTGGACATGTTTACCTGGTTGACTGTGAATCAGGATTATGTGTCAGAGTGGACATGTTTACCTGGTTGACTGTCAATCAGGATGATGTGTCAGAGTGGACATGTTTACCCGTGGTGTCTTAAGCACACAGCATTAAAGACTAAGAGCTGGTTGACTGTGAATCAGGATTATGTGTCAGAGTGGACATGTTTACCTGGTTGACTGTCAATCAGGATGATGTGTCAGAGTGGACATGTTTACCCGTGGTGTCTTAAGCATACAGCATTAAAGACTAAGAGCTGGTTGACTGTGAATCAGTATTATGTGTCAGAGTGGACATGTTTGCCAGTGGTGTCTAAGCACACAGCATTAAAGACTAAGAGCTGATTGACTGTCAATCAGGATTATGTGTCAGAGTGGACATGTTTTCCAGTGGTGTCTAAGCACACAGCATTAAAGACTAAGAGCTGGTTGACTGTCAATCAGGATGATGTGTCAGAGTGGACATGTTTGCCTGTGGTGTCTAAGCACACAGCATTAAAGACTAAGAGCTGGTTGACTGTCAATCAGGATGATGTGTCAGAGTGGACATGTTTGCCAGTGGTGTCTAAGCACACAGCATTAAAGACTAAGAGCTGGTTGACTGTCAATCAGGATTATGTGTCAGAGTGGACATGTTTACCTGGTTGACTGTGAATCAGGATTATGTGTCAGAGTGGACATGTTTACCTGGTTGACTGTCAATCAGGATGATGTGTCAGAGTGGACATGTTTACCCGTGGTGTCTTAAGCACACAGCAGTAAAGACTAAGAGCTGGTTGACTGTCAATCAGTATTATGTGTCAGAGTGGACATGTTTACCTGGTTGACTGTGAATCAGGATTATGTGTCAGAGTGGACATGTTTACCTGGTTGACTGTCAATCAGGATGATGTGTCAGAGTGGACATGTTTACCCGTGGTGTCTTAAGCACACAGCATTAAAGACTAAGAGCTGGTTGACTGTGAATCAGGATTATGTGTCAGAGTGGACATGTTTACCTGGTTGACTGTCAATCAGGATGATGTGTCAGAGTGGACATGTTTACCCGTGGTGTCTTAAGCATACAGCATTAAAGACTAAGAGCTGGTTGACTGTGAATCAGTATTATGTGTCAGAGTGGACATGTTTGCCAGTGGTGTCTAAGCACACAGCATTAAAGACTAAGAGCTGGTTGACTGTCAATCAGGATTATGTGTCAGAGTGGACATGTTTTCCAGTGGTGTCTAAGCACACAGCATTAAAGACTAAGAGCTGGTTGACTGTCAATCAGGATTATGTGTCAGAGTGGACATGTTTTCCAGTGGTGTCTAAGCACACAGCATTAAAGACTAAGAGCTGGTTGACTGTCAATCAGGATGATGTGTCAGAGTGGACATGTTTGCCTGTGGTGTCTAAGCACACAGCATTAAAGACTAAGAGCTGGTTGACTGTCAATCAGGATGATGTGTCAGAGTGGACATGTTTGCCAGTGGTGTCTAAGCACACAGCATTAAAGACTAAGAGCTGGTTGACTGTCAATCAGGATTATGTGTCAGAGTGGACATGTTTACCTGGTTGACTGTGAATCAGGATTATGTGTCAGAGTGGACATGTTTACCTGGTTGACTGTCAATCAGGATGATGTGTCAGAGTGGACATGTTTACCCGTGGTGTCTTAAGCACACAGCAGTAAAGACTAAGAGCTGGTTGACTGTCAATCAGTATTATGTGTCAGAGTGGACATGTTTACCTGGTTGACTGTGAATCAGGATTATGTGTCAGAGTGGACATGTTTACCTGGTTGACTGTCAATCAGGATGATGTGTCAGAGTGGACATGTTTACCCGTGGTGTCTTAAGCACACAGCATTAAAGACTAAGAGCTGGTTGACTGTGAATCAGGATTATGTGTCAGAGTGGACATGTTTACCTGGTTGACTGTCAATCAGGATGATGTGTCAGAGTGGACATGTTTACCCGTGGTGTCTTAAGCATACAGCATTAAAGACTAAGAGCTGGTTGACTGTGAATCAGTATTATGTGTCAGAGTGGACATGTTTGCCAGTGGTGTCTAAGCACACAGCATTAAAGACTAAGAGCTGGTTGACTGTCAATCAGGATTATGTGTCAGAGTGGACATGTTTTCCAGTGGTGTCTAAGCACACAGCATTAAAGACTAAGAGCTGGTTGACTGTCAATCAGGATTATGTGTCAGAGTGGACATGTTTACCTGTGGTGTCTAAGTACACAGCATTAAAGACTAAGAGCTGGTTGACTGTCAATCAGGTTGATGTGTCAGAGTGGACATGTTTGCCTGTGGTGTCTAAGCACACAGCATTAAAGACTAAGAGCTGGTTGACTGTCAATCAGGATTATGTGTCAGAGTGGACATGTTTGCCAGTGGTGTCTAAGCACACAGCATTAAAGACTAAGAGCTGGTTGACTGTCAATCAGGATGATGTGTCAGAGTGGACATGTTTACCTGGTTGACTTGCAATCAGGATGATGTGTCAGAGTGGACATGTTTGCCAGTGGTGTCTAAGCACACAGCATTAAAGACTAAGAGCTGGTTGACTGTCAATCAGGATTATGTGTCAGAGTGGACATGTTTGCCAGTGGTGTCTAAGCACACAGCATTAAAGACTAAGAGCTGGTTGACTGTCAATCAGGATTATGTGTCAGAGTGGTCATGTTTGCCTGGTTGACTGTGAATCAGGATTATGTGTCAGAGTGGACATGTTTACCTGTGGTGTCTAAGCACACAGCATTAAAGATTAAGAGCTGGTTGACTGTCAATCAGGATGATGTGTCAGAGTGGACATGTTTGCCAGTGGTGTCTAAGCACACAGCATTAAAGACTAAGAGCTGGTTGACTGTCAATCAGGATGATGTGTCAGAGTGGACATGTTTGCCAGTGGTGTCTAAGCACACAGCATTAAAGACTAAGAGCTGGTTGACTGTGAATCATGATGATGTATCAGAATGGACATGTTTACCTGGTTGACTTGCAATCAGGATGATGTGTCAGAGTGGACATGTTTACCTGGTTGACTGTGAATCAGGATGATGTGTCAGAGTGGACATGTTTACCTGGTTGACTGTGAATCAGGATTATGTGTCAGAGTGGACATGTTTACCTGGTTGACTGTGAATCAGGATTATGTGTCAGAGTGGACATGTTTACCTGTGGTGTCTAAGTACACAGCATTAAAGACTAAGAGCTGGTTGACTGTCAGTCAGGATGATGTGTCAGAGTGGACATGTTTGCCAGTGGTTTCTAAGCACACAGCATTAAAGACTAAGAGCTGGTTGACTGTCAATCAGGATTATGTGTCAGAGTGGACATGTTTACCTGGTTGACTGTCAATCAGGATTATGTGTCAGAGTGGACATGTTTACCTGGTTGACTGTCAATCAGGATGATGTGTCAGAGTGGACATGTTTACCAGTGGTGTCTAAGCACACAGCATTAAAGACTAAGAGCTGGTTGACTGAGAATCAGGATGATGTGTCAGAGTGGACATGTTTACCTGGTTGACTGTGAATCAGGATGATGTGTCAGAGTGGACATGTTTACCTGGTTGACTGTGAATCAGGATTATGTGTCAGAGTTGACATGTTTACCTGGTTGACTGTCAATCAGGATTATGTGTCAGAGTGGACATGTTTACCTGGTTGACTGTCAATCAGGATGATGTGTCAGAGTGGACATGTTTACCAGTGGTGTCTAAGCACACAGCATTAAAGACTAAGAGCTTGTTGACTGAGAATCAGGATGATGTGTCAGAGTGGACATGTTTACCTGGTTGACTGTGAATCAGGATGATGTGTCAGAGTGGACATGTTTACCTGGTTGACTGTGAATCAGGATTATGTGTCAGAGTGGACATGTTTACCTGGTTGACTGTGAATCAGGATTATGTGTCAGAGTGGACATGTTTACCTGGTTGACTGTGAATCAGGATTATGTGTCAGAGTGGACATGTTTACCTGGTTGACTGTCAATCAGGATGATGTGTCAGAGTGGACATGTTTACCCGTGGTGTCTTAAGCACACAGCAGTAAAGACTAAGAGCTGGTTGACTGTCAATCAGTATTATGTGTCAGAGTGGACATGTTTACCTGGTTGACTGTGAATCAGGATTATGTGTCAGAGTGGACATGTTTACCTGGTTGACTGTCAATCAGGATGATGTGTCAGAGTGGACATGTTTACCCGTGGTGTCTTAAGCACACAGCATTAAAGACTAAGAGCTGGTTGACTGTGAATCAGGATTATGTGTCAGAGTGGACATGTTTACCTGGTTGACTGTCAATCAGGATGATGTGTCAGAGTGGACATGTTTACCCGTGGTGTCTTAAGCATACAGCATTAAAGACTAAGAGCTGGTTGACTGTGAATCAGTATTATGTGTCAGAGTGGACATGTTTGCCAGTGGTGTCTAAGCACACAGCATTAAAGACTAAGAGCTGGTTGACTGTCAATCAGGATTATGTGTCAGAGTGGACATGTTTTCCAGTGGTGTCTAAGCACACAGCATTAAAGACTAAGAGCTGGTTGACTGTCAATCAGGATGATGTGTCAGAGTGGACATGTTTGCCTGTGGTGTCTAAGCACACAGCATTAAAGACTAAGAGCTGGTTGACTGTGAATCAGGATGATGTGTCAGAGTGGACATGTTTGCCAGTGGTGTCTAAGCACACAGCATTAAAGACTAAGAGCTGGTTGACTGTCAATCAGGATTATGTGTCAGAGTGGACATGTTTACCTGTGGTGTCTAAGTACACAGCATTAAAGACTAAGAGCTGGTTGACTGTGAATCAGGATGATGTGTCAGAGTGGACATGTTTGCCAGTGGTGTCTAAGCACACAGCATTAAAGACTAAGAGCTGGTTGACTGTCAATCAGGATGATGTGTCAGAGTGGACATGTTTGCCAGTGGTGTCTAAGCACACAGCATTAAAGACTAAGAGCTGGTTGACTGTCAATCAGGATTATGTGTCAGAGTGGACATGTTTACCTGTGGTGTCTAAGTACACAGCATTAAAGACTAAGAGCTGGTTGACTGTGAATCAGGATGATGTGTCAGAGTGGACATGTTTGCCAGTGGTGTCTAAGCACACAGCATTAAAGACTAAGAGCTGGTTGACTGTCAATCAGGATGATGTGTCAGAGTGGACATGTTTACCTGTGGTGTCTAAGCACACAGCATTAAAGACTAAGAGCTGGTTGACTGTCAATCAGGATGATGTGTCAGAGTGGACATATTTGCCAGTGGTGTCTAAGCACACAGCATTAAAGACTAAGAGCTGGTTGACTGTCAATCAGGATGATGTGTCAGAGTGGACATGTTTACCTGTGGTGTCTAAGCACACAGCATTAAAGACTAAGAGCTGGTTGACTGTCAATCAGGATGATGTGTCAGAGTGGACATGTTTACCTGTGGTGTCTAAGTACACAGCATTAAAGACTAAGAGCTGGTTGACTGTCAATCAGGATGATGTGTCAGAGTGGACATGTTTGCCAGTGGTTTCTAAGCACACAGCATTAAAGACTAAGAGCTGGTTGACTGTCAATCAGGATTATGTGTCAGAGTGGACATGTTTGCCAGTGGTGTCTAAGCACACAGCATTAAAGACTAAGAGCTGGTTGACTGTCAATCAGGATTATGTGTCAGAGTGGACATGTTTGCCAGTGGTGTCTAAGCACACAGCATTAAAGACTAAGAGCTGGTTGACTGTCAATCAGGATGATGTGTCAGAGTGGACATGTTTACCTGTGGTGTCTAAGCACACAGCATTAAAGACTAAGAGCTGGTTGACTGTCAATCAGGATGATGTGTCAGAATGGACATGTTTACCTGTGGTGTCTAAGTACACAGCATTAAAGACTAAGAGCTGGTTGACTGTCAATCAGGATGATGTGTCAGAGTGGACATGTTTACCTGTGGTGTCTAAGCACACAACATTAAAGACTAAGAGCTTGTTGACTGTCAATCAGGATGATGTGTCAGAATGGACATGTTTACCTGTGGTGTCTAAGTACACAGCATTAAAGACTAAGAGCTGGTTGACTGTCAATCAGGATGATGTGTCAGAGTGGACATGTTTGCCAGTGGTTTCTAAGCACACAGCATTAAAGACTAAGAGCTGGTTGACTGTGAATCAGGATTATGTGTCAGAGTGGACATGTTTACCTGGTTGACTGTGAATCAGGATGATGTGTCAGAGTGGACATGTTTACCTGGTTGACTGTCAATCAGGATGATGTGTCAGAGTGGACATGTTTACCAGTGGTGTCTAAGCACACAGCATTAAAGACTAAGAGCTGGTTGACTGAGAATCAGGATGATGTGTCAGAGTGGAAATGTTTACCTGGTTGACTGTGAATCAGGATGATGTGTCAGAGTGGACATGTTTACCTGGTTGACTGTGAATCAGGATTATGTGTCAGAGTGGACATGTTTACCTGGTTGACTGTCAATCAGGATTATGTGTCAGAGTGGACATGTTTACCTGGTTGACTGTCAATCAGGATGATGTGTCAGAGTGGACATGTTTACCAGTGGTGTCTAAGCACACAGCATTAAAGACTAAGAGCTGGTTGACTGAGAATCAGGATGATGTGTCAGAGTGGACATGTTTACCTGGTTGACTGTGAATCAGGATGATGTGTCAGAGTGGACATGTTTACCTGGTTGACTGTGAATCAGGATTATGTGTCAGAGTGGACATGTTTACCTGGTTGACTGTGAATCAGGATTATGTGTCAGAGTGGACATGTTTACCTGTGGTGTCTAAGTACACAGCATTAAAGACTAAGAGCTGGTTGACTGTCAATCAGGATGATGTGTCAGAGTGGACATGTTTGCCAGTGGTTTCTAAGCACACAGCATTAAAGACTAAGAGCTGGTTGACTGTCAATCAGGATTATGTGTCAGAGTGGACATGTTTACCTGGTTGACTGTCAATCAGGATTATGTGTCAGAGTGGACATGTTTACCTGGTTGACTGTCAATCAGGATGATGTGTCAGAGTGGACATGTTTACCAGTGGTGTCTAAGCACACAGCATTAAAGACTAAGAGCTGGTTGACTGAGAATCAGGATGATGTGTCAGAGTGGACATGTTTACCTGGTTGACTGTGAATCAGGATGATGTGTCAGAGTGGACATGTTTACCTGGTTGACTGTGAATCAGGATTATGTGTCAGAGTGGACATGTTTACCTGGTTGACTGTGAATCAGGATTATGTGTCAGAGTGGACATGTTTACCTGTGGTGTCTAAGTACACAGCATTAAAGACTAAGAGCTGGTTGACTGTCAATCAGGATGATGTGTCAGAGTGGACATGTTTGCCAGTGGTTTCTAAGCACACAGCATTAAAGACTAAGAGCTGGTTGACTGTCAATCAGGATTATGTGTCAGAGTGGACATGTTTACCTGGTTGACTGTCAATCAGGATTATGTGTCAGAGTGGACATGTTTACCTGGTTGACTGTCAATCAGGATGATGTGTCAGAGTGGACATGTTTACCAGTGGTGTCTAAGCACACAGCATTAAAGACTAAGAGCTGGTTGACTGAGAATCAGGATGATGTGTCAGAGTGGACATGTTTACCTGGTTGACTGTGAATCAGGATGATGTGTCAGAGTGGACATGTTTACCTGGTTGACTGTGAATCAGGATTATGTGTCAGAGTGGACATGTTTACCTGGTTGACTGTCAATCAGGATTATGTGTCAGAGTGGACATGTTTACCTGGTTGACTGTCAATCAGGATGATGTGTCAGAGTGGACATGTTTACCAGTGGTGTCTAAGCACACAGCATTAAAGACTAAGAGCTTGTTGACTGAGAATCAGGATGATGTGTCAGAGTGGACATGTTTACCTGGTTGACTGTGAATCAGGATGATGTGTCAGAGTGGACATGTTTACCTGGTTGACTGTGAATCAGGATTATGTGTCAGAGTGGACATGTTTACCTGGTTGACTGTGAATCAGGATTATGTGTCAGAGTGGACATGTTTACCTGGTTGACTGTGAATCAGGATTATGTGTCAGAGTGGACATGTTTACCTGGTTGACTGTCAATCAGGATGATGTGTCAGAGTGGACATGTTTACCCGTGGTGTCTTAAGCACACAGCAGTAAAGACTAAGAGCTGGTTGACTGTCAATCAGTATTATGTGTCAGAGTGGACATGTTTACCTGGTTGACTGTGAATCAGGATTATGTGTCAGAGTGGACATGTTTACCTGGTTGACTGTCAATCAGGATGATGTGTCAGAGTGGACATGTTTACCCGTGGTGTCTTAAGCACACAGCATTAAAGACTAAGAGCTGGTTGACTGTGAATCAGGATTATGTGTCAGAGTGGACATGTTTACCTGGTTGACTGTCAATCAGGATGATGTGTCAGAGTGGACATGTTTACCCGTGGTGTCTTAAGCATACAGCATTAAAGACTAAGAGCTGGTTGACTGTGAATCAGTATTATGTGTCAGAGTGGACATGTTTGCCAGTGGTGTCTAAGCACACAGCATTAAAGACTAAGAGCTGGTTGACTGTCAATCAGGATTATGTGTCAGAGTGGACATGTTTTCCAGTGGTGTCTAAGCACACAGCATTAAAGACTAAGAGCTGGTTGACTGTCAATCAGGATGATGTGTCAGAGTGGACATGTTTGCCTGTGGTGTCTAAGCACACAGCATTAAAGACTAAGAGCTGGTTGACTGTCAATCAGGATGATGTGTCAGAGTGGACATGTTTGCCAGTGGTGTCTAAGCACACAGCATTAAAGACTAAGAGCTGGTTGACTGTCAATCAGGATTATGTGTCAGAGTGGACATGTTTACCTGGTTGACTGTGAATCAGGATTATGTGTCAGAGTGGACATGTTTACCTGGTTGACTGTCAATCAGGATGATGTGTCAGAGTGGACATGTTTACCCGTGGTGTCTTAAGCACACAGCAGTAAAGACTAAGAGCTGGTTGACTGTCAATCAGTATTATGTGTCAGAGTGGACATGTTTACCTGGTTGACTGTGAATCAGGATTATGTGTCAGAGTGGACATGTTTACCTGGTTGACTGTCAATCAGGATGATGTGTCAGAGTGGACATGTTTACCCGTGGTGTCTTAAGCACACAGCATTAAAGACTAAGAGCTGGTTGACTGTGAATCAGGATTATGTGTCAGAGTGGACATGTTTACCTGGTTGACTGTCAATCAGGATGATGTGTCAGAGTGGACATGTTTACCCGTGGTGTCTTAAGCATACAGCATTAAAGACTAAGAGCTGGTTGACTGTGAATCAGTATTATGTGTCAGAGTGGACATGTTTGCCAGTGGTGTCTAAGCACACAGCATTAAAGACTAAGAGCTGGTTGACTGTCAATCAGGATTATGTGTCAGAGTGGACATGTTTTCCAGTGGTGTCTAAGCACACAGCATTAAAGACTAAGAGCTGGTTGACTGTCAATCAGGATTATGTGTCAGAGTGGACATGTTTACCTGTGGTGTCTAAGTACACAGCATTAAAGACTAAGAGCTGGTTGACTGTCAATCAGGATGATGTGTCAGAGTGGACATGTTTGCCTGTGGTGTCTAAGCACACAGCATTAAAGACTAAGAGCTGGTTGACTGTCAATCAGGATTATGTGTCAGAGTGGACATGTTTGCCAGTGGTGTCTAAGCACACAGCATTAAAGACTAAGAGCTGGTTGACTGTCAATCAGGATTATGTGTCAGAGTGGACATGTTTACCTGGTTGACTTGCAATCAGGATGATGTGTCAGAGTGGACATGTTTGCCAGTGGTGTCTAAGCACACAGCATTAAAGACTAAGAGCTGGTTGACTGTCAATCAGGATTATGTGTCAGAGTGGACATGTTTGCCAGTGGTGTCTAAGCACACAGCATTAAAGACTAAGAGCTGGTTGACTGTCAATCAGGATTATGTGTCAGAGTGGACATGTTTGCCTGGTTGACTGTGAATCAGGATTATGTGTCAGAGTGGGCATGTTTACCTGTGGTGTCTAAGCACACAGCATTAAAGATTAAGAGCTGGTTGACTGTCAATCAGGATGATGTGTCAGAGTGGACATGTTTACCTGTGGTGTCTAAGCACACAGCATTAAAGACTAAGAGCTGGTTGACTGTCAATCAGGATGATGTGTCAGAGTGGACATGTTTGCCTGTGGTGTCTAAGCACACAGCATTAAAGACTAAGAGCTGGTTGACTGTCAATCAGGATGATGTGTCAGAGTGGACATGTTTGCCAGTGGTGTCTAAGCACACAGCATTAAAGACTAAGAGCTGGTTGACTGTCAATCAGGATTATGTGTCAGAGTGGACATGTTTACCTGGTTGACTGTGAATCAGGATTATGTGTCAGAGTGGACATGTTTACCTGGTTGACTGTCAATCAGGATGATGTGTCAGAGTGGACATGTTTACCCGTGGTGTCTTAAGCACACAGCAGTAAAGACTAAGAGCTGGTTGACTGTCAATCAGTATTATGTGTCAGAGTGGACATGTTTACCTGGTTGACTGTGAATCAGGATTATGTGTCAGAGTGGACATGTTTACCTGGTTGACTGTCAATCAGGATGATGTGTCAGAGTGGACATGTTTACCCGTGGTGTCTTAAGCACACAGCATTAAAGACTAAGAGCTGGTTGACTGTGAATCAGGATTATGTGTCAGAGTGGACATGTTTACCTGGTTGACTGTCAATCAGGATGATGTGTCAGAGTGGACATGTTTACCCGTGGTGTCTTAAGCATACAGCATTAAAGACTAAGAGCTGGTTGACTGTGAATCAGTATTATGTGTCAGAGTGGACATGTTTGCCAGTGGTGTCTAAGCACACAGCATTAAAGACTAAGAGCTGGTTGACTGTCAATCAGGATTATGTGTCAGAGTGGACATGTTTTCCAGTGGTGTCTAAGCACACAGCATTAAAGACTAAGAGCTGGTTGACTGTCAATCAGGATTATGTGTCAGAGTGGACATGTTTACCTGTGGTGTCTAAGTACACAGCATTAAAGACTAAGAGCTGGTTGACTGTCAATCAGGATGATGTGTCAGAGTGGACATGTTTGCCTGTGGTGTCTAAGCACACAGCATTAAAGACTAAGAGCTGGTTGACTGTCAATCAGGATTATGTGTCAGAGTGGACATGTTTGCCAGTGGTGTCTAAGCACACAGCATTAAAGACTAAGAGCTGGTTGACTGTCAATCAGGATTATGTGTCAGAGTGGACATGTTTACCTGGTTGACTTGCAATCAGGATGATGTGTCAGAGTGGACATGTTTGCCAGTGGTGTCTAAGCACACAGCATTAAAGACTAAGAGCTGGTTGACTGTCAATCAGGATTATGTGTCAGAGTGGACATGTTTGCCAGTGGTGTCTAAGCACACAGCATTAAAGACTAAGAGCTGGTTGACTGTCAATCAGGATTATGTGTCAGAGTGGACATGTTTGCCTGGTTGACTGTGAATCAGGATTATGTGTCAGAGTGGGCATGTTTACCTGTGGTGTCTAAGCACACAGCATTAAAGATTAAGAGCTGGTTGACTGTCAATCAGGATGATGTGTCAGAGTGGACATGTTTGCCAGTGGTGTCTAAGCACACAGCATTAAAGACTAAGAGCTGGTTGACTGTCAATCAGGATGATGTGTCAGAGTGGACATGTTTGCCAGTGGTGTCTAAGCACACAGCATTAAAGACTAAGAGCTGGTTGACTGTGAATCATGATGATGTATCAGAATGGACATGTTTACCTGGTTGACTTGCAATCAGGATGATGTGTCAGAGTGGACATGTTTACCTGGTTGACTGTCAATCAGGATGATGTGTCAGAGTGGACATGTTTACCCGTGGTGTCTTAAGCACACAGCATTAAAGACTAAGAGCTGGTTGACTGTCAATCAGTATTATGTGTCAGAGTGGACATGTTTACCTGGTTGACTGTGAATCAGGATTATGTGTCAGAGTGGACATGTTTACCTGGTTGACTGTCAATCAGGATGATGTCTCAGAGTGGACATGTTTACCCGTGGTGTCTTAAGCACACAGCATTAAAGACTAAGAGCTGGTTGACTGTCAATCAGTATTATGTGTCAGAGTGGACATGTTTACCTGTGGTGTCTAAGCACACAGCATTAAAGACTAAGAGCTGGTTGACTGTCAATAAGGATGATGTGTCAGAGTGGACATGTTTACCAGTGGTGTCTAAGCACACAGCATTAAAGACTAAGAGCTGGTTGACTGTCAATCAGGATTATGTGTCAGAGTGGACATGTTTACCTGGTTGACTGTGAATCAGGATTATGTGTCAGAGTGGACATGTTTACCTGGTTGACTGTGAATCAGGATTATGTGTCAGAGTGGACATGTTTACCTGGTTGACTGTCAATCAGGATGATGTGTCAGAGTGGACATGTTTACCCGTGGTGTCTTAAGCACACAGCATTAAAGACTAAGAGCTGGTTGACTGTCAATCAGGATGATGTGTCAGAGTGGACATGTTTACCTGTGGTGTCTAAGCACACAGCATTAAAGACTAAGAGCTGGTTGACTGTGAATCAGGATGATGTGTCAGAGTGGACATGTTTACCTGGTTGACTGTCAATCAGGATGATGTGTCAGAGTGGACATGTTTACCTGGTTTACTGTGAATCGGGATTATCTGTCAGAGTGGACATGTTTACCTGTGGTGTCTAAGCACACAACATTAAAGACTAAGAGCTGGTTGACTGTCAATCAGGATGATGTGTCAGAGTGGACATGTTTACCTGTGGTGTCTAAGCACACAGCATTAAAGACTAAGAGCTGGTTGACTGTGAATCAGGATTATGTGTCAGAGTGGACATGTTTACCTGTGGTGTCTAAGCACACAGCATTAAAGACTAAGAGCTGGTTGACTGTGAATCAGGATTATGTGTCAGAGTGGACATGTTTACCTGTGGTGTCTAAGCACACAGCATTAAAGACTAAGAGCTGGTTGACTGTCAATCAGGATGATGTGTCAGAGTGGACATGTTTACCTGTGGTGTCTAAGCACACAGCATTAAAGACTAAGAGCTGGTTGACTGTCAATCAGGATGATGTGTCAGAATGGACATGTTTACCTGTGGTGTCTAAGCATACAACATTAAAGACTAAGAGCTGGTTGACTGTCAATCAGGATTATGTGTCAGAGTGGACATGTTTACCAGTGGTGTCTAAGCACACAGCATTAAAGTCTAAGAGCTGGTTGACTGTGAATCAGGATGATGTGTCAGAGTGGACATGTTTACCTGTGGTGTCTAAGCACACAACATTAAAGACTAAGAGCTGGTTGACTGTCAATCAGTATTATGTGTCAGAGTGGACATGTTTGCCAGTGGTGTCTAAGCACACAGCATTAAAGACTAAGAGCTGGTTGACTGTCAATCAGGATGATGTGTCAGAGTGGACATGTTTACCTGTGGTGTCTAAGCACACAGCATTAAAGTCTAAGAGCTGGTTGACTGTGAATCAGGATGATGTGTCAGAGTGGACATGTTTACCTGTGGTGTCTAAGTACACAGCATTAAAGTCTAAGAGCTGGTTGACTGTGAATCAGGATGATGTGTCAGAGTGGACATGTTTACCTGGTTGACTGTCAATCAGGATGATGTGTCAGAGTGGACATGTTTACCTGTGGTGTCTAAGCACACAGCATTAAAGTCTAAGAGCTGGTTGACTGTGAATCAGGATGATGTGTCAGAGTGGACATGTTTACCTGGTTGACTGTCAATCAGGATGATGTGTCAGAGTGGACATGTTTACCTGTGGTGTCTAAGCACACAGCATTAAAGACTAAGAGCTGGTTGACTGTGAATCAGGATGATGTGTCAGAGTGGACATGTTTACCTGTGGTGTCTAAGCACACAGCATTAAAGTCTAAGAGCTGGTTGACTGTGAATCAGGATGATGTGTCAGAGTGGACATGTTTACCTGTGGTGTCTAAGCACACAACATTAAAGACTAAGAGCTGGTTGACTGTCAATCAGGATGATGTGTCAGAGTGGACATGTTTACCTGTGGTGTCTAAGCACACAGCATTAAAGACTAAGAGCTGGTTGACTGTCAATCAGGATGATGTGTCAGAGTGGACATGTTTACCTGTGGTGTCTAAGCACACAGCATTAAAGTCTAAGAGCTGGTTGACTGTGAATCAGGATGATGTGTCAGAGTGGACATGTTTACCCGTGGTGTCTTAAGCACACAGCATTAAAGACTAAGAGCTGGTTGACTGTCAATCAGGATGATGTGTCAGAGTGGACATGTTTACCTGTGGTGTCTAAGCACACAGCATTAAAGACTAAGAGCTGGTTGACTGTCAATCAGGATGATGTGTCAGAGTGGACATGTTTGCCAGTGGTGTCTAAGCACACAGCATTAAAGACTAAGAGCTGGTTGACTGTCAATCAGGATGATGTGTCAGAGTGGACATGTTTACCTGGTTGACTGTGAATCAGGATTATGTGTCAGAGTGGACATGTTTACCTGGTTGACTGTGAATCGGGATAATGTGTCAGAGTGGACATGTTTACCTGTGGTGTCTAAGCACACAACATTAAAGACTAAGAGCTGGTTGACTGTGAATCAGGATTATGTGTCAGAGTGGACATGTTATCTGGTTGACTGTCAATCAGGATGATGTGTCAGAGTGGACATGTTTGCCAGTGGTGTCTAAGCACACAGCATTAAAGACTAAGAGCTGGTTGACTGTCAATCAGGATGATGTGTCAGAATGGACATGTTTACCTGGTTGACTGTGAATCAGGATAATGTGTCAGAGTGGACATGTTTACCCATGTGTTGTTTTTTTTAGTGATCGAGCACTATAAAAAGCATGATAGTTTGGTACAAAGGTGACATAATCCTATTGATATATAACTGTTTCTAGGAATGATATAGCTGTAGACATTAAACAACAATCACTCACTGACTAGAAGAACTATGTATAGTGATATGTCAGACAGCAATCAAATTAGATTTCAAACATAAATAAAACCAGGATGGTTAGAGTGGTGTATATGTCAAGTTTATAATCTGATCTCTGATGTTACACATAAATCTATTTTGTCCTGTTATATCATAATTAATACAAGCCATTCCATTGCTCCTATTTCAAGTGCTCTAATCATAAGCAGGTGCTTGTTGGAATTTATAAGAAAGAGCTTGTTGTTGGGACGATTGATATAATGGATTGAAAAATATAGTTCTGAATTAATTATATATGATTTTGACATTTTGACAGTAAAGTAAACTAATGAACAAATATTAATACTCTTCTATGTGTACATAGGTATTGTCAGAGAAGCAGAATTAATATTTATTCAGTTGAATGTATTGATTGATAAAACATCAATTTCTTATATTAGTGGTCTATACAATCACAGTAACCAAACCTTACTACTTGATTGATATTTGGTGCCAATTAAACCATTTTACAGACTTTAAGTCACTAAATCAAAGTGACCAGGGTTAACTATATGACATTTCTACTTGAATGCTCTATAGCTTGTAATGAAAGTTGACTGGGATGCTCAATACTTACCATTAGATGTTTTATCAGAGGAGATAATCAATTAGATACTGTTGGTCAATGCTTCTTTCTTTTGTATAACTTGTACAAATATTATTGATCAACTTTTTTGACTTTTAGTCCATTAACCAATGATTTCTATTGATTATAATGTTATATTTCGTTTTCTTTTGAGCCTGTTTATGGAGTGATTTGTATTGCCCTGTTTCATTCTCTCTTGAACATGTTTACCATGGTTTGAATGTACATATTTTAGTTTAACATAAGATTTTTGTTTGGTGGTTTTATATAAACTTGAAGATACAATAATAATTTTACTTCATCTAATAGATCTTTATAAAAAATATTACAAAATTGAGAATGAGTAAAATATATTAAAGGATTTAAATTATTCAACCCTACATCCCTAGAACAAAGAGACATATGGCAAGTACCTATCCTAATAACACAATTCACAGGTGTGTATTTAAAGGACTATTTATATGGTATTGTACATTTAAATTTCTATCTTATGGTCATTACTCTTGACAAGCAAAATTTTTATTTATTAATTATAGTGAACAAATTTTTCAAAAGACGGTTTCTTTTAATGTAGTGCAATTGGCACCCAATACTGTCCTGATTACCTATATAATTCTTTATTCCATAAGCAAATACAACTTATAGGATTTTACAATACAAATTTATTTGACATTATACAACATTATACAATTATAACAATTACAATATAATATAATATTAAAAGCAGTGCATGATAGTATATAATAATACAATTTTCAACAGAAATACATGTATATAAGTTTTACAATCAATTACCGGTCTTACGAATTTTCTCTGCAGTATTGCCTGACCAGTTTACAAGATTGGTCAGGCAGTAGGAACATTTATGCTGTCAAATTTGCCATTTCGGTTTTACTATTGCTCAATCAATTTTACAGTTTTACAATTCAATCTGTAAATTTAATATTGGGATAGCTCAAATACTTACCTCTAGTAGACCTCTGTAACTATTGACCCAGCTAATCAGCTATTAGTGACAATACCTTTTAAAAATAATTAGTGATGAAAAAATTATAACCCCCAAAATAAGAAAACATTTTATGTCTTTACATTTATTTATTGAAAAAAATATCCAATAGAAAAATTGAATACTAAACAAAACTTGAAAAAATTAAGACTGAAATTTTGGAAAGGGGGATTATTTGAACTCTCTATTTATTCACCATTATTGTACAATTGTTAAATCTTTACATATTTTGAATGTATATTTTTTATTTCTCAAATTATGTGACTACTTTTTCATTACATTACATACTGGTATACAAAAGGATTAATTGTTTGTACATTTTTTTGTTTGGCTGTGTATCTCTAATATTGGTTAAGTTTAAAAACAATTATTATGTTTGTAACATTTATTCAGCAGAAAGATAATCACTTTGATTATGTGTGAAGCATGAAGAACATCTGCACTATAAGTCAAACCTGGTATGACTGACTTTCATATCACCTTATTGCCACAAAAGTTACTTTCATTTATGAAACCATTAAGAGAAATGCAGTAAAGTTTGATATAAAAGAGAGATAACTGCATGTTACACAGCTGTTACAACAACCTTTTTTTTTCTATTTTCAGACAAGAACAATAAACACATTGATTTAGGATCAGCTTCATAGATACACAAATACAGGTAAATATTTGTCTTTATTTCTTTAGTTCTTACAGATGAAACTTAGGTTGAAAATTAACACAAGGTGAAGAAGATCTTGATAAATAATTAAAAGTTTAATAAAACTCATCTAGTCCACAGCTATACCACAAATGTGTAGTTAGGGGCCCGGATGGCTCATTGAGTTAGATCGTTGGATCTAACAGCTCTTACAAGCCTATCACCAATACAGCGTGGGTTCGCTCCCGGCTTTGTAAATTGCAAAAAAGGGTGCACTCGACTCACAGCCGCAAGTGATAAAATTTACCAGTTGCTTGCCCATGATCAGTGGTTCTCTCCGGTACTCCGGCTTACCCCACCACTAAAACTGGTCGCCATGATATAGCTGAAATATTGCTGAAAGTGGCATTAAAACACCAAAAAATCAATCAATCAATTAAAATCAATCAAATGTGTAGCTCCAGAGAAGTGTCCCTTGATATCACATGTCACAAATTTCTGTCTCCAGAGAAGTGTGACAACCAAATGACCTAAACACGATGGTCAAAATCGGCTAAGGTCACATTATTATAAGAATCAAATTAACGTTAAGATTTCACCCATGTTTATACTTTTGTCTTTGTAGTCTTAATTGTCTTTAGTCTATAAATAACATATGTTCACTTTCACTGATCCTTCTAAAATTTATCTTTGGCACAAAATAAAATGTTCGACTTGATATAGGGGATTATTACGAATCAGTTTTTAAACCAGAGGCCAAAGGGCTAACATTTGTTCGTATCAAGCCACCACTAGACTGTAGCCCTTTAGTGGAGGACATGTTTTTTAGTAATGAGGTGGCATGAACCAGTTCTACTTCGTGTACAATATATGTATCTTGTTCATTTTCTCACATAATGGTCAAAGAATTGTTTCTATTCAAAGCAGTGCTCTGACTGAAAACCTTAGAAATTATTGAGCTATATAACTGACTTACCAATATATTTTGTTTGTAATGTATACATCTGTGAAGGTTAATGTTTTATGCTGAACATTTTAAAATGAGGCCAGTTATGGTGTCTTGGTGAGAAGATGGGCCAATTAAGGCCTTAATATGCATTCAGTTCTCTGTAAATGGACAATAATGTACATTGTAGTATTTAAAAAACACATTTATTTATAAATTGTCATAAATGAGAAATGGTATTTAAAAAAACCCATCCAAACATTTGTGATAAAGGGAATTTGTTATGGGTAATTAATCACAAAATAGGAAAATAACTGGATAATGCAATATATAAAAAAATATTATTATTATAATAAAATGGCCTTCTTTGATGTTATCTAATATAATAAAGTGAAATCTGGCTAATGTAATTTGTAAGATGGTTAGCTTTGACGCTGTTTAAGTTTCTGATATTGCCTAAAAGGGTGAATAACTATTTGTATTCTCTATAGGATTAATGTTAGGTAATGGATTGTTAATTAACTTATGTGGATCATATCCTCATTAATTAACATATCCACAAGTTCATTACCTTTGTAGTCTTTAAGATATTAACATAATCACCTCTTTATAAGAAATCTATATCTACAAAGCTTATTATAGAATTAAAGGTAAATTGAACAATACAAACGCTATCTTGTGGAAATGTTTCATAGTTAGGGTTAAATAAAGTGTGAAAATGGTGTTTGATTATATCTTGACATCCATTGTAAATTGACAAATAACACCCAGGTCCTGTTATAAATCATCCTTCTTTGATACTTATGATTTATTACTTGAGCTTATATTTATATAAATATTATTAAATTTGTGATGTGTTAAGATGTATGAGTTTCTATAGCATGTAACACATGGTGGATGAGATGACAAGATTTCTTTAACATGTTTATATTTTGTACCATTAACCAGTTTTACCTAGAAATCCATCATTCTATCATACTATATTTGGACTTCACGATTTCTTGGCTTCCTACTGGTAACACATTTATTAATCGTGACTTACATTTTCACAAATTTAATATGTCTTTTCCTCTTAAAAAATATTGATCTTCCACTTAGAATATAGTTTTCCTCAATAGTCAAATTTGTTATCTCTCAACAATTAATTATTTATCCATTCTTGTTAGGAGGAATTTACCTCTTGTCCTTTGTTAGGAGGAATTGACCTCTTGTCCCTTGTTAGGAGGAATTGACCTCTTGTCCCTTGTTAGGAGGAATTAACCTCTTGTCCCTTGTTAGGAGGAATTGACCTCTTGTCCCTTGTTAGGAGGAATTGACCTCTTGTCCCTTGTTAGGAGGAATTAACCTCTTGTCCCTTGTTAGGAGGAATTTACCTCTTGTCCCTTGTTAGGAGGAATTTACCTCTTGTCCCTTGTTAGGAGGAATTTACCTCTTGTCCCTTGTTAGGAGGAATTTACTTCTTGTCCTTTGTTAGGAGGAATTTACCTCTTGTCCCTTGTTAGGAGGAATTTACCTCTTGTCCTTTGTTAGGGGGAATTTACCTCTTGTCCCTTGTTAGGAGGAATTTACCTCTTGTCCTTTGTTAGGAGGAATTTACCTCTTGTCCTTTGTTAGGAGGAATTTACCTCTTGTCCCTTGTTAGGGGGAATTTACCTCATGTCCTTTGTTAGGAGGAATTTACCTCTTGTCCCTTGTTAGGAGGAATTTACCTCTTGTCCTTTGTTAGGAGGAATTTACCTTTTGTCCTTTGTTAGAAGGAATTTACCTCTTGTCCCTTGTTAGGATGAATTTACCTCTTGTTCCTTGTTAGGAGGAATTGACCTCTTGTCCCTTGTTAGGAGGAATTGACCTCTTGTCCCTTGTTAGGAGGAATTTACCTCTTGTCCCTTGTTAGGAGGAATTTACCTCTTGTCCCTTGTTAGGAGGAATTTACCTCTTGTCCCTTGTTAGGAGGAATTTACCTCTTGTCCCTTGTTAGGAGGAATTTACCTCTTGTCCTTTGTTAGGAGGAATTTACCTCTTGTCCCTTGTTAGGAGGAATTTACCTCTTGTTCTTTGTTAGGAGGAATTTACCTCTTGTCCTTTGTTAGGAGGAATTTACCTCTTGTCCCTTGTTAGGAGGAATTTACCTCTTGTCCCTTGTTAGGAGGAATTTACCTCTTGCCCTTTGTTAGGAGGAATTTACCTCTTGTCCCTTGTTAGGAGGAATTTACCTCTTGTCCTTTGTTAGGAGGAATTTACCTCTTGTCCTTTGTTAGGAGGAATTTACCTCTTGTCCCTTGTTAGGAAGAATTTACTTCTTGTCCTTTGTTAGGAGGAATTTACTTCTTGTCCTTTGCTAGGAGGAATTTAACTATTGTCCCTTGTTAGGAGGAATTTACCTCTTGTCTCTTGTTAGGAGGAATTTACCTCTTGTCCTTTGTTAGGAGGAATTTACCTCTTGTCCTTTGTTAGGAGGAATTTACCTCTTGTCCCTTGTTAGGAGGAATTTACCTCTTGTCTCTTGTTAGGAGGAATTTAGCTCCTGTCCCTTGTTAGGAGGAATTTACCTCTTGTCCCTTGCCCACAATGGAGAGTTTGAATTTGGATTTTGAGCAAGATAAGCCTTTGTATCTAAAACTAGACACTATATAATCTACAGTATAGAAAACACTAAAATGTTCATATTAGATATAGTATAACTAATAGTAGATTTTGAATATCAAAATAAGACCACGAGTGACCGAAGTACGCATAAGGATACTGTTTATTATATAGACTTTAAAAATTTCTTATATATGATTTTTTTTATTTATATATTTCATTCCACGCGTATGAATCTACGATATTTACAACAATGCACAAAAATAATTAAAATGCTTACCTTGAAAACTTGTTTTAGTTAAATTTTATCAAAACTGAAGCATACACGAAGCCAAATAATGTCTAATATTTACGTTTCAAACTGGAAATCTTCATATGACGTCAATGATGTCAAGTTGGTTATGTGCCAAAGTCGTCAATAACATTTTGCGGATTTTTTTCAATTTACAATCGTATGTGTATTCACCGTAACACAACAAGGGACGTAACCACCACACTTATAGTTGTGTAAAAGTAGTTCCGGCGGGAAAAAACTGATATCTCACATGTGAGATACCGGAATTTATTTCACGGATAAATCCCCATAATTCACACCTATCTATATAATAATGTCAAATATCTATACAAGTGTGACAGTCCGTCTAAGACTAAGCACAATATCCTCTATTTGTCTCATATTTACCAACTCCATGCAACTTAAAATTTAAAACGAGCAAAGAAGTGGACATGGAGTTATATAATGAACACTTACTGTTACTTTTTAGGTAAATTGCGGAAAAATAGAAAACAAATTGCTGAAATGAAAAAAGTCTTATTTAGAAAAATGCGGAAATGCAATGTGCCCTTGTGTGTACAAATTGCATCTTTATATTAACTAAGAAATTCTTGGTCTAATAATAAGTGATACTTCTATTTATAAACAAAATCTTGTGAAATATTTCATGTTTCAGATGTGTGTATTTATTACTTAATAACCCAAGAATGAATTTTATTTGTATGATAATATTTGAAATTATATGATATTACTCAAGTACTGAAAAATAAGGTTAATTGTCCTTGATATTTACATTACTATGACATACCAAAGTATTTGCTGATGACAAGCCTCATCCTGTAGTCAAAATAGAAAATGGCTAGCTATTTTATAGTATGTTAGAAATGGTTTTGTTTTATGATATTAATTATTGAGTAATACAGAATAAAAATTGTACCAGTGATAATGGAAAATTAACATATTAAGAAGATTATTGATAAATATATACTAGTGTTTTATTAGTGTTTTGAGAATGAATTTCTTGTAGTAATGTTACATCAAAGGCAAAGATGTGGTGAGAAGTCCATTTCAGGCAAAGATGTGGTGAGAAGTCCATTTCATGCAAATATGTGGTGAGAAGTCCATTTCAGGCAAAGATGTGGTGAGAAGTCCATTTCAGGCAAAGATGTGGTGAGAAGTCCATTTCAGGCAAAGATGTGGTGAGAAGTCCATTTCAGGCAAAGATGTGGTGAGAAGTCCATTTCAAGCAAAGATGTGGTGAGAAGTCCATTTCAGGCAAAGATGTGGTGAGAAGTCCATTTCAGGCAAAGATGTGGTGAGAAGTCCATTTCAAGCAAAGATGTGGTGAGAAGTCCATTTCAGGCAAAGATGTGGTGAGAAGTCCATTTCAGGCAAAGATGTGGTGAGAAGTCCATTTCAGGCAAAGATGTGGTGAGAAGTCCATTTCAGGCAAAGATGTGGTGAGAAGTCCATTTCAGGCAAAGATGTGGTGAGAAGTCCATTTCAGGCAAAGATGTGGTGAGAAGTCCATTTCAGGCAAAGATTTGGTGAGAAGTCCATTTCAGGCAAAATATCAACAGTTGTATGTTTATTAAGGATTTGTCAAGACTCATGACCATCAATGTTTATTAAGGATTTGTCAAGACTCATGACCATCTCTACACAAAAAAGACCACATTTCCAAGGTTATACAATAGGATTCCAAGGCTCTACTATAGGACTTGTGGAAGATTTAAGGATTCAAAAGCTCTACAAGAGGACTTCCAGTAAATATTAGTAGTCGAGGCTCTTTAACTTGCAGATATTAAGGGTTGAAGGCTCGATTTTTTAAGACTTGCAGTAGATTGTAAGACTCCAAGACTCTACTATAGGACTTGTGGTAGATTTAAGGAATTGAAGGCTCTACTATAGGATTTGCAGTACATATATGTATTAACACATATATTTTGCACATATATTATATGTGAGCCTGAATTCTGTAACTTCAAGGAAAGGAGTTTTTTTTATACAGCATTGTGTTGAATATTTTATAACTTGATTTGCATATAACATTTAATGGAGATTGTTGCTGTGTTTTCTATAACAGTGATACTACATCTTTTTATGGTGTAGGGTTTTGGATCTTAATTAAAAATACATTATTTCTGTAACAAGATTATTAATCAATGCATCTTTTTCCTCTCTGCTTTAAATATAATGAAATGCTTAATTACCTTTAACATGCAATTTTCAAATAAAAATTAATAATCATATTCAATTAAATTTGTAAAATTATTTCTCATTGGATTTCAGATAACCAGAGCCCTATACCTGTGTTTCAATTAAATGCTTTTTTTTTTTCATTAAATGATTTTAAGCCATCAATGTCTTTGAAGTCTATTTATATACTTCAATTGAAAGAGACAACAAAATAGAATGAAATGAAGGAAGAAAAGTTATAAACAGAGGATTAAGTGATATTCTCCATTAATTACAGCAGAGGTATTGTTCACCTGCTTTCTCCTTGACTTAGTCTGAAGCACTCAGCACCACATGTGAGGAAGCAATTTCTATAATCTCACCATTCAAAACTTATAACTAAGGTATTGATTTTACTTCTAACAAACAAAAGTTACAATAACCCATGTGTTCTTTCTGAGTTTGGAATAAATTAAATATCTGTAACTGATGTTGTAAAAATGGAAGAAAATGAAATGGTTTTGTAATTGTATTTTCAGATGAGGACATATATGATGGTGGAGTGTAGACATGTGTGACTGACAACTAAAGGAAAGAACAGCAGCTGATTACAGTTATTAAATCTTAGTGGTAAACAGTCAAAATATATTTTGATTACATACAAAAGTTAACACTTTTGAGTGATTTATGGCAGAAGTTTTGTGCGACCAGTTGCCTCAACAGTGTGAGATATATATTGCAGAATTAGATTGTGCTGCACCTTTATAAAAGCTAGCTAGATTGTGTGTTAACTTTCAACAAATTCTATTGTGATATAATGTCTGGATTATCTTCTCTGTGAAGTGGATTCTGCCAAAAGAAAAAAAATGGGTAAAATTTTTAAGATATTTTTTTTATTTAATTTTATTTGTAGATGTAATCTAGGATATATCTACCTGACATTCAGGTAAGACAAATTTAATTACTTTTATCACATTTCAAGTTTTATGTAAAAAAAAACCACATTTTTTCTGGATCATCTTATGTCAGTCAAAGATTATTTTGTTAAAAAAAATTAATGAAGCACACAAGGTGATGAAAATTTAAATATTTTTTTTGGAAATCATAGGAAACATGACTCCCTTCTGAAATATTAAATTTTGTAAAGGTTAAAAATATAAATAAATAATTCAGGTGTGCAACATATTACATTGAATTATCAGGTATTGTATTTAAAAAAAAAAGAAGGTTTAAATGAATAATTTAAAAAAAAAATCTTTCTGGAGACTGGACATTTTTATGTTTGAAAGCTCAGATTATATGTTAAGTCAGTGAAACATTTAATTGATGGACCAGTTATAATTTGATACGATTGAAGTAAAACAAAAGTTTGATGGTATGGCTGTGTGGTATATTGTCATCACTCTAATAAACATGTATCTAAAGACATGCTATGATAATAAACAACAGATTCTTATTTTACAAACATTTAATGAAGTGTTAGCAAAACTAGCTCAAAACTCAACATGAAATAGCAATCTTATTTATTCCTAAGAGGGTCACATGGGGGGACCAACAGTTTCTCAGATCATTCCCTTATTTTAAGTGAGTACACATGAGGTACTCAGTTTTGTACTATCATATATAAGTATGTGGTTTTTACTGAAAGTCTTTTGAAATCAGCTGTTTTCTATCAATCTTCATAATATCAGACCTCAAATTTTTGTGATGATGACCCTACAAAAAAAAAAGAAAATGACAAAAAAAATTGAAAACAGAATCCTTTGTCAAACAGTTTCTATATTCTGTTGTTGTCTTGATAAGGTTAAAATAAGAAAAATATCTATTCAGAGTTTGTGATTGCGACTTGTCCTTTATATATCCAATGAAAAAATATTTGTGTAGAATTTTATGATCCTTGTAATTTTCATTGTCAAGATATTAGTAGTGTACTTTACTTTACTTTTTATTTTATATTCTCCTCATCTCCAGAAAATAAATGGGACTTTCTCATCTCCGCAAAAAGGGGGATGTGGGTTCCTATACTCCAAAACCTACCACATCATACAAGACTGACAATGTTAAAAGTTGATGAAGAATTCTCTGACAAATATCAGTCAACTTTAAGTAGGAATTTTAACTATTTCCTATATTTGGCAATCAAGATATGTTAGCATGTTTTGGGTGGTAGCAGAAATTTACATGAAATAGGCGGCATCTCTATGGAAACCCAACTTTTGTCAATATTTTGATTTCAATAATTAGCATTCTAGTTTTATAGTAAGTAATTTTTAGTACTTTTACTGCGTAGGGTGAACTGTTGTTAGAAAACATACACAAATAACATATATTATATATGTTTCTTTATAAAGCTTTTTATCACACACATATTATTTGAGTTTTTTTTTTATTTGATATGTTTTCTGGTTTTGCAATTAGATTTTATTCATAGCAAGAAACAAAATGGTAGAATAAATCAAAAGTTGACTTAATTACAAGACTTTAAGATGTAAGATAACATTGTCAGATAAAGAGGTATCTTTCATAATTGATAAAGTTATTAGTAAAGTTAGATTGGTTACAAACAAGAGATGAAGTCTGGGGAATCAATAGTTATAATTATTCTCTAATATTGGTCTAAATGCTCCCCATTTACTAGCTCCATCTACAGAAAATTGAGGTTACGATCTTTTACAAGTCATATCTTCTAGAAAAACTAATCAGCTAACAAGTATATATTGATTACGAATAAATGTTTTTATAAATTGATGGAAATTTTATAATTGAATGAAGCGTTTTTATGGAAATGTGTAAGAAATTGAGTTAGATTTGTAAGTATTATTGGGTCCAGATCTAATGTTAAATCTTGTTTTGATACAGGAGATAGGATCAAGAGTCTGTATCACTGTGTAGCTTTTAAAGTGTTTTTATAAGTGTAAAATACGAGTAAGATTTCTTCCTGATAGTTGATCAAATCTATTTTACGTGTCTAACTGACTTCCCTATAATAATGGATTGTGACTACCGGTAGATCTCAAGGTAAACAATCCTTTCCATATAACTAAACTTTCAGTGGCCACATCTGGTCAGGACAAGCTCCTGCCATATAACTAAGCTTTCAGTGGCCACATCTGGTCAGGACAAGCTCCTGCCATATAACTAAACTTTCAGTGGCTACATCTGGTCAGGACAAGCTCCTGCCATAAAACTAAGCATTCAGTGGCTACATCTGGTCAGGACAAGCTCCTGCCATATAACTAAGCTTTCAGTGGCTACATCTGGTCAGAACAAGCTCTTGTTTTACCCTACATACACCAAACTTTCAGTGGCTACATCTGGTCAGGACAAGCTCTTGTTTTACCCTACATACACCAAACTTTCAGTGGCTGCATCTGGTCAGGACAAGCTCTTGTTTTACCCTACATACACCAAACTTTCAGTGGCTGCATCTGGTCAGAACAAGCTCTTGTTTTACCCTACATACACCAAACTTTCAGTGGCTACATCTGGTCAGGACAAGCTCTTGTTTTACCCTACATACACTAAACTTGCAGTGGCTACATCTGGTCAGGACAAACTCTTGTTTTACCCTACATACACCAAACTTTCAGTGGCTACATCTGTTCAGGATAAGCTCTTGTTTTACCCTACATACACCAAACTTTCAGTGGCTACATCTGGTCAGAGCAAGCTCCTGTTTTACCCTACATACACCAAACTTTCAGTGGCTACATCTGGTCAGGACAAGCTCTTGTTTTACCCTACATACACCAAGCTTTCAGTGGCTACATCTGGTCAGGACAAGCTCTTGTTTTACCCTACATACACCAAACTTTCAGTGGCTACATCTGGTCAGGACAAGCTCTTGTTTTACCCTACATACACCAAACTGTCAGTGGCTACATCTGGTCAGGACAAGCTCCTGTTTTACCCTACATACACCAAACTGTCAGTGGCTACATCTGGTCAGAACAAGCTCTTGTTTTACCCTACATACACCAAACTGTCAGTGGCTACATCTGGTCAGGACAAGCTCCTGTTTTACCCTACATACACCAAACTTTCAGTGGCTACATCTGGTCAGAACAAGCTCTTGTTTTACCCTACATACACCAAACTGTCAGTGGCTGCATCTGGTCAGGACAAGCTCTTGTTTTACCCTACATACACCAAACTTTCAGTGGCTACATCTGGTCAGGACAAGCTCCTGTTTTACCCTACATACACCAAACTGTCAGTGGCTATATCTGGTCAGGACAAGCTCTTGTTTTACCCTACATACACCAAACTTTCAGTGGCTACATCTGGTCAGAACAAGCTCCTGTTTTACCCTACATACACCAAACTTTCAGTGGCTACATCTGGTCAGGACAAGCTCTTGTTTTACCTACATACACCAAACTTTCAGTGGCTACATCTGGTCAGAACAAGCTCCTGTTTTACCCTACATACACCAAACTTTCAGTGGCTACATCTGGTCAGGACAAGCTCTTGTTTTCCCCTACATACACCAAACTTTCAGTGGCTGCATCTGGTCAGGACAAGCTCTAGTTTTACCTACATACACCAAACTTTCAGTGGCTACATCTGGTCCGGATAAGCTCTTGTTTTACCCTACATACACCAAACTTTCAGTGGCTACATCTGGTCAGGACAAGCTCTTGTTTTACCCTACATACACCAAACTTTCAGTGGCTGCATCTGGTCAGGACAAGCTCTTGTTTTACCTACATACACCAAACTTTCAGTGGCTACATCTGGTCAGGATAAGCTCTTGTTTTACCCTACATACACCAAACTTTCAGTGGCTACATCTGGTCAGGATAAGCTCTTGTTTTACCCTACATACACCAAACTTTCAGTGGCTGCATCTGGTCAGAACAAGCTCTTGTTTTACCCTACATACACCAAACTTTCAGTGGCTACATCTGGTCAGAACAAGCTCTTGTTTTACCCTACATACACCAAACTTGCAGTGGCTACATCTGGTCAGGACAAGCTCTTGTTTTACCTACATACACCAAACTTTCAGTGGCTACATCTGGTCAGGATAAGCTCTTGTTTTACCCTACATACACCAAACTTTCAGTGGCTACATCTGGTCAAAACAAGCTCCTGTTTTACCCTACATACACCAAACTTTCAGTGGCTACATCTGGTCAGCACAAGCTCTTGTTTTACCTACATACACCAAACTTTCAGTGGCTACATCTGGTCAGGATAAGCTCTTGTTTTACCCTACATACACCAAACTGTCAGTGGCTACATCTGGTCAGGACAAGCTCTTGTTTTACCCTACATACACCAAACTTTCAGTGGCTACATCTGGTCAGAACAAGCTCCTGTTTTACCCTACATACACCAAACTTTCAGTGGCTACATCTGGTCAGGACAAGCTCTTGTTTTACCATACATACACCAAACTTACAGTGGCTACATCTGATCAGGACAAGCTCTTGTTTTACCCTACATACACCAAACTTTCAGTGGCTACATCTGGTCAGAACAAGCTCCTGTTTTACCCTACATACACCAAACTTTCAGTGGCTACATCTGGTCAGGACAAGCTCTTGTTTTCCCCTACATACACCAAACTTTCAGTGGCTGCATCTGGTCAGGACAAGCTCTAGTTTTACCTACATACACCAAACTTTCAGTGGCTACATCTGGTCAGGATAAGCTCTTGTTTTACCCTACATACACCAAACTTTCAGTGGCTACATCTGGTCAGGACAAGCTCTTGTTTTACCCTACATACACCAAACTTTCAGTGGCTGCATCTGGTCAGGACAAGCTCTTGTTTTACCTACATACACCAAACTTTCAGTGGCTACATCTGGTCAGGATAAGCTCTTGTTTTACCCTACATACACCAAACTTTCAGTGGCTACATCTGGTCAGGATAAGCTCTTGTTTTACCCTACATACACCAAACTTTCAGTGGCTGCATCTGGTCAGAACAAGCTCTTGTTTTACCCTACATACACCAAACTTTCAGTGGCTACATCTGGTCAGAACAAGCTCTTGTTTTACCCTACATACACCAAACTTGCAGTGGCTACATCTGGTCAGGACAAGCTCTTGTTTTACCTACATACACCAAACTTTCAGTGGCTACATCTGGTCAGGATAAGCTCTTGTTTTACCCTACATACACCAAACTTTCAGTGGCTACATCTGGTCAAAACAAGCTCCTGTTTTACCCTACATACACCAAACATTCAGTGGCTACATCTGGTCAGCACAAGCTCTTGTTTTACCTACATACACCAAACTTTCAGTGGCTACATCTGGTCAGGATAAGCTCTTGTTTTACCCTACATACACCAAACTGTCAGTGGCTACATCTGGTCAGGACAAGCTCTTGTTTTACCCTACATACACCAAACTTTCAGTGGCTACATCTGGTCAGAACAAGCTCCTGTTTTACCCTACATACACCAAACTTTCAGTGGCTACATCTGGTCAGGACAAGCTCTTGTTTTACCATACATACACCAAACTTACAGTGGCTACATCTGATCAGGACAAGCTCTTGTTTTACCCTACATACACCAAACTTTCAGTGGCTACATCTGGTCAGAACAAGCTCCTGTTTTACCCTACATACACCAAACTTTCAGTGGCTACATCTGGTCAGGACAAGCTCTTGTTTTCCCCTACATACACCAAACTTTCAGTGGCTGCATCTGGTCAGGACAAGCTCTAGTTTTACCTACATACACCAAACTTTCAGTGGCTACATCTGGTCAGGATAAGCTCTTGTTTTACCCTACATACACCAAACTTTCAGTGGCTACATCTGGTCAGGACAAGCTCTTGTTTTACCCTACATACACCAAACTTTCAGTGGCTGCATCTGGTCAGGACAAGCTCTTGTTTTACCTACATACACCAAACTTTCAGTGGCTACATCTGGTCAGGATAAGCTCTTGTTTTACCCTACATACACCAAACTTTCAGTGGCTACATCTGGTCAGGATAAGCTCTTGTTTTACCCTACATACGCCAAACTTTCAGTGGCTGCATCTGGTCAGGACAAGCTCTTGTTTTACCCTACATACACCAAACTTTCAGTGGCTACATCTGGTCAGAACAAGCTCTTGTTTTACCCTACATACACCAAACTTGCAGTGGCTACATCTGGTCAGGACAAGCTCTTGTTTTACCTACATACACCAAACTTTCAGTGGCTACATCTGGTCAGGATAAGCTCTTGTTTTACCCTACATACACCAAACTTTCAGTGGCTACATCTGGTCAAAACAAGCTCCTGTTTTACCCTACATACACCAAGCTTTCAGTGGCTACATCTGGTCAGCACAAGCTCTTGTTTTACCTACATACACCAAACTTTCAGTGGCTACATCTGGTCAGGATAAGCTCTTGTTTTACCCTACATACACCAAACTGTCAGTGGCTACATCTGGTCAGGACAAGCTCTTGTTTTACCCTACATACACCAAACTTTCAGTGGCTACATCTGATCAGGACAAGCTCTTGTTTTACCCTACATACACCAAACTTTCAGTGGCTACATCTGGTCAGAACAAGCTCCTGTTTTACCCTACATACACCAAACTTTCAGTGGCTACATCTGATCAGGAAAAGCTCTTGTTTTACCCTACATACACCAAACTTGCAGTGGCTACATCTGGTCAGGACAAGCTCCTGTTTTACCCTACATACACCAAACTTTCAGTGGCTACATCTGGTCAGAACAAGCTCTTGTTTTACCCTACATACACCAAACTTTCAGTGACTACATCTGGTGAGGACAAGCTACTGTTTTACCTACAAACACCAAACTTTCAGTGGCTATATCTGGTCAGAACAAGCTCTTGTTTTACCCTACATACACCAAACTTTCAGTGACTACATCTGGTGAGGACAAGCTACTGTTTTACCTACATACACCAAACTGTCAGTGGCTACATCTGGTCAGGACAAGCTCTTGTTTTACCCTACATACACCAAACTTTCAGTGGCTACATCTGGTCAGGACAAGCTCTTGTTTTACCCTACATACACCAAACTTTCAGTGGCTACATCTGGTCAGAACAAGCTCCTGTTTTACCCTACATACACCAAACTGTCAGTGGCTACATCTGGTCAGGACAAGCTCTTGTTTTACCCTACATACACCAAACTTTCAGTGGCTACATCTGGTCAGGACAAGCTCCTGTTTTACCCTACATACACCAAACTTTCAGTGGCTACATCTGATCAGGAAAAGCTCTTGTTTTACCCTACATACACCAAACTTTCAGTGGCTACATCTGGTCAGGACAAGCTCCTGTTTTACCCTACATACACCAAACTTTCAGTGGCTACATCTGGTCAGAACAAGCTCTTGTTTTACCCTACATACACCAAACTTTCAGTGGCTACATCTGGTCAGGACAAGCTCTTGTTTTACCCTACATACACCAAACTTTCAGTGGCTACATCTGGTCAGAACAAGCTCCTGTTTTACCCTACATACACCAAACTGTCAGTGGCTACATCTGGTCAGGACAAGCTCTTGTTTTACCCTACATACACCAAACTTTCAGTGGCTACATCTGGTCAGGACAAGCTCCTGTTTTACCCTACATACACCAAACTTTCAGTGGCTACATCTGGTCAGGACAAGCTCCTGTTTTACCCTACATACACCAAACTTTCAGTGGCTACATCTGGTCAGGACAAGCTCCTGTTTTACCGTACATACACCAAACTGTCGGTGGCTACATCTGGTCAGAACAAGCTCCTGTTTTACCGTACATACACCAAACTGTCAGTGGCTACATCTGGTCAGGACAAGCTCTTGTTTTACCCTACATACACCAAACTTTCAGTGGCTACATCTGGTCAGAACAAGCTCCTGTTTTACCGTACATACACCAAACTGTCAGTGGCTACATCTGGTCAGAACAAGCTCCTGTTTTACCCTACATACACCAAACTTTCAGTGGCTACATCTGGTCAGAACAAGCTCCTGTTTTACCCTACATACACCAAACTTTCCGTTGTTACATCTGGTGAGGACAAGCTCCTGTTTTACCCTACATACACCAAACTTTCAGTGGCTACATCTGGTCAGGACAAGCTCTTGTTTTACCCTACATACACCAAACTTTCAGTGGCTACATCTGGTCAGGACAAGCTCCTGTTTTACCCTACATACACCAAACTTTCAGTGGCTACATCTGGTCAGGACAAGCTACTGTTTTACCCTACATACACCAAACTTTCAGTGGCTACATCTGGTCAGGACAAGCTCTTGTTTTACCCTACATACACCAAACTTTCAGTGGCTACATCTGGTCAGGACAAGCTCTTGTTTTACCCTACATACACCAAACTTTCAGTGGCTACATCTGGTCAGGACAAGCTCTTGTTTTACCCTACATACACCAAACTTTCAGTGGCTACATCTGGTCAGGACATGCTCTTGTTTTACCCTACATACACCAAACTTTCAGTGGCTACATCTGGTCAGGACAAGCTCTTGTTTTACCCTACATACACCAAACTTTCAGTGGCTACATCTGGTGAGGACAAGCTACTGTTTTACCCTACATACACCAAACTTTCAGTGGCTACATCTGATCAGGAAAAGCTCTTGTTTTACCCTACATACACCAAACTTTCAGTGGCTACATCTGGTCAGGACAAGCTCCTGTTTTACCCTACATACACCAAACTTTCAGTGGCTACATCTGGTCAGAACAAGCTCTTGTTTTACCCTACATGCACCAAACTTTCAGTGGCTACATTTGGTCAGGACAAGCTCTTGTTTTACCCTACATACACCAAACTTTCAGTGGCTACATCTGGTCAGAACAAGCTCCTGTTTTACCCTACATACACCAAACTGTCAGTGGCTACATCTGGTCAGGACAAGCTCTTGTTTTACCCTACATACACCAAACTTTCAGTGGCTACATCTGGTCAGAACAAGCTCCTGTTTTACCCTACATACACCAAACGTTCAGTGGCTACATCTGGTCAGGACAAGCTCTTGTTTTACCCTACATACACCAAACTGTCAGTGGCTACATCTGGTCAGAACAAGCTCCTGTTTTACCCTACATACACCAAACTTTCAGTGGCTACATCTGGTCAGGACAAGCTCTTGTTTTACCCTACATACACCAAACTTTCAGTGGCTACATCTGGTCAGGACAAGCTACTGTTTTACCCTACATACACCAAACTTTCAGTGGCTACATCTGGTCAGGACAAGCTCTTGTTTTACCCTACATACACCAAACTTTCAGTGGCTACATCTGGTCAGGACATGCTCTTGTTTTACCCTACATACACCAAACTTTCAGTGGCTACATCTGGTCAGGACAAGCTCTTGTTTTACCCTACATACACCAAACTTTCAGTGGCTACATCTGATCAGGACAAGCTCTTGTTTTACCCTACATACACCAAGCTTTCAGTGGCTACATCTGGTCAGGACAAGCTCCTGTTTTACCGTACATACACCAAACTGTCAGTGGCTACATCTGGTCAGGACAAGCTCTTGTTTTACCCTACATACACCAAACTTTCAGTGGCTACATCTGGTCAGGGCAAGCTCTTGTTTTACCCTATATACACCAAACTTTCAGTGGCTACATCTGGTCAGAACAAGCTCCTGTTTTACCCTACATACACCAAACTTTCAGTGGCTACATCTGGTCAGGACAAGCTCTTGTTTTACCCTACATACACCAAACTTTCAGTGGCTACATCTGGTCAGTACAAGCTCCTGTTTTACCATACATACACCAAACTTTCAGTGGCTACATCTGGTCAGGACAAGCTCTTGTTTTACCCTACATACACCAAACTTTCAGTGGCTACATCTGGTGAGGACAAGCTACTGTTTTACCCTACATACACCAAACTTTCAGTGGCTACATCTGATCAGGAAAAGCTCTTGTTTTACCCTACATACACCAAACTTTCAGTGGCTACATCTGGTCAGAACAAGCTCTTGTTTTACCCTACATACACCAAACATTCAGTGGCTACATCTGGTCAGGACAAGCTCTTGTTTTACCCTACATACACCAAACTTTCAGTGGCTACATCTGGTCAGAACAAGCTCCTGTTTTACCCTACATACACCAAACTGTGAGTGGCTACATCTGGTCAGGACAAGCTCTTGTTTTACCCTACATACACCAAACTTTCAGTGGCTACATCTGGTCAGGACAAGCTCCTGTTTTACCCTACATACACCAAACTTTCAGTGGCTACATCTGGTCAGGATAAGCTCTTGTTTTACCCTACATACACCAAACTTTCAGTGGCTACATCTGGTCAGGACAAGCTCCTGTTTTACCGTACATACACCAAACTGTCAGTGGCTACATCTGGTCAGGACAAGCTCCTGTTTTACCCTACATACACCAAACTGTCAGTGTCTACATCTGGTCAGAACAAGCTCCTGTTTTACCCTACATACACCAAACTTTCAGTGGCTACATCTGGTCAGGACAAGCTCTTGTTTTACCCTACATACACCAAACTTTCAGTGACTACATCTGGTGAGGACAAGCTACTGTTTTACCCTACATACACCAAACTTTCAGTGGCTACATCTGATCAGGAAAAGCTCTTGTTTTACCCTACATACACCAAACTTTCAGTGGCTACATCTGGTCAGGACAAGCTCCTGTTTTACCCTACATACACCAAACTTTCAGTGGCTACATCTGGTCAGAACAAGCTCTTGTTTTACCCTACATACACCAAACATTCAGTGGCTACATCTGGTCAGGACAAGCTCTTGTTTTACCCTACATACACCAAACTTTCAGTGGCTACATCTGGTCAGAACAAGCTCCTGTTTTACCCTACATACACCAAACTGTCAGTGGCTACATCTGGTCAGGACAAGCTCTTGTTTTACCCTACATACACCAAACTTTCAGTGGCTACATCTGGTCAGGATAAGCTCTTGTTTTACCCTACATACACCAAACTTTCAGTGGCTACATCTGGTCAGGACAAGCTCCTGTTTTACCGTACATACACCAAACTGTCAGTGGCTGCATCTGGTCAGGACAAGCTCCTGTTTTACCCTACATACACCAAACTTTCAGTGGCTACATCTGGTCAGGACAAGCTCCTGTTTTACCGTACATACACCAAACTTTCAGTGGCTACATCTGGTCAGGACAAGCTCTTGTTTTACCTACATACACCAAACTTTCAGTGGCTACATCTGGTCAGAACAAGCTCCTGTTTTACCCTACATACACCAAACTTTCAGTGGCTACATCTGGTCAGAACAAGCTCCTGTTTTACCCTACATACACCAAACTTTCAGTGGCTACATCTGGTCAGAACAAGCTCCTGTTTTACCCTACATACACCAAACTTTCCGTGGCTACATCTGGTGAGGACAAGCTCCTGTTTTACCTTACATACACCAAACTTTCAGTGGCTACATCTGGTCAGGACAAGCTATTGTTTTACCCTACATACACCAAACTTTCAGTGGCTACATCTGGTCAGGACAAGCTCCTGTTTTACCCTACATACACCAAACTTTCAGTGGCTACATCTGGTCAGGACAAGCTCTTGTTTTACCCTACATACACCAAACTTTCAGTGGCTACATCTGGTCAGGACAAGCTCTTGTTTTACCCTACATACACCAAACTTTCAGTGGATACATCTGGTCAGGACAAGCTCTTGTTTTACCCTACATACACCAAACTTTCAGTGGCTACATCTGGTCAGGACAAGCTCCTGTTTTACCGTACATACACCAAACTGTCAGTGGTTACATCTGGTCAGGACAAGCTCTTGTTTTACCCTACATACACCAAACTTTCAGTGGCTACATCTGGTCAGGACAAGTTCTTGTTTTACCCTACATACACCAAACTTTCAGTGGCTGCATCTGGTCAGAACAAGCTCCTGTTTTACCCTACATACACCAAACTTTCAGTGGCTACATCTGGTCAGAACAAGCTCTTGTTTTACCCTACATACACCAAACTTTCAGTGGCTGCATCTGGTCAGAACAAGCTCTTGTTTTACCCTACATACACCAAACTTTCAGTGGCTACATCTGGTGAGGACAAGCTCTTGTTTTACCCTACATACACCAAACTTTCAGTGGCTACATCTGGTCAGGATAAGCTCTTGTTTTACCCTACATACACCAAACTGTCAGTGGCTACCTCTGGTCAGGACAAGCGCTTGTTTTACCCTACATACACCAAACTGTCAGTGGCTACATCTGGTCAGGACAAGCTCCTGTCTTACCCTACATACACTCTATAATATTACAATGAAACATTTTGACCTTTACTCTTCTATTCATTTCAATCTCTAGGCTACAAAAACAAAGTAAAAATTAATAGAATAATTTGACTTCTGTGGCAGATTATAACTATGAAGATATCTAATTGATTTCAATGGTGACATCAGTTCTACATGCATTGTGACATTTATACCAGAAATAATCAGGCCATTCATCATAACGTTGTCATTGTGACAAATTAAGATACAATCAAGATATCATTATATTAATAAATAATTATGATGTAGCTATTATAGTTAGATAATACAGCTTTAATAGACATAATTTACAAAAAGCTGCTGAACAAAATAAGAACATTAGAATAAAAGTAGTTCATATTAAAAAATACTTTAGATTATTTGGGAGATGTCATGTCTAAACTTAGCTGAAGCATTTATACCTATTCTCGTAACCCAATTTTCTTGTTTATATTATCTCTGCCAAACAAAAGCGATATGAACTTTCGTTCATTGTACATGTAGCATTGTCCTTTCGTTCATTGTACATGTAGCATTGTCCTTTCGTTCATTGTACATGTAGCATTGTCCTTTCGTTCATTGTATGTGTAGCATTGTCCTTTCGTTCATTGTATGTGTAGCATTGTCCTTTCGTTCATTGTATGTGTAGCATTGTCCTTTCGTTCATTGTACATGTAGCATTGTCCTTTTGTTCATTGTACATGTAGCATTGTCCTTTCGTTCATTGTACATGTAGCATTGTCCTTTCGTTCATTGTACATGTAGCATTGTCCTTTCGTTCATTCGTACTGTCCTTTCGTTCATTGTACATGTAGCATTGTCCTTTCGTTCATTCGTACTGTCCTTTCGTTCATTGTACATGTAGCATTGTCCTTTCGTTCATTGTATATGTAGCATTGTCCTTTCGTTCATTGTACATGTAGCATTGTCCTTTCGTTCATTGTACATGTAGCATTGTCCTTTCGTTCATTGTACATGTAGCATTGTCCTTTCGTTCATTGTACATGTAGCATTGTCCTTTCGTTCATTGTACATGTAGCATTGTCCTTTCGTTCATTGTACATGTAGCATTGTCCTTTTGTTCATTGTACATGTAGCATTGTCCTTTCGTTCATTGTACATGTAGCATTGTCCTTTTGTTCATTGTACATGTAGCATTGTCCTTTCGTTCATTGTACATGTAGCATTGTCCTTTCGTTCATTGTACATGTAGCATTGTCCTTTCGTTCATTGTACATGTAGCATTGTCCTTTCGTTCATTGTACATGTAGCATTGTCCTTTCGTTCATTGTACATGTAGCATTGTCCTTTTGTTCATTGTACATGTAGCATTGTCCTTTCGTTCATTGTACATGTAGCATTGTCCTTTTGTTCATTGTGCATGTAGCATTGTCCTTTCGTTCATTGTACATGTAGCATTGTCCTTTTGTTCATTGTACATGTAGCATTGTCCTTTCGTTCATTGTACATGTAGCATTGTCCTTTTGTTCATTGTATATGTAGCATTGTCCTTTTGTTCATTGTACATGTAGCATTGTCCTTTCGTTCATTGTACATGTAGCATTGTCCTTTTGTTCATTGTACATGTAGCATTGTCCTTTCGTTCATTGTATATGTAGCATTGTCCTTTTGTTCATTGTACATGTAGCATTGTCCTTTCGTTCATTGTACATGTAGCATTGTCCTTTTGTTCATTGTACATGTAGCATTGTCCTTTTGTTCATTGTATATGTAGCATTGTCCTTTTGTTCATTGTATATGTAGCATTGTCCTTTTGTTCATTGTACATGTAGCATTGTCCTTTTGTTCATTGTACATGTAGCATTGTCCTTTTGTTCATTGTATATGTAGCATTGTCCTTTTGTTCATTGTATATGTAGCATTGTCCTTTTGTTCATTGTACATGTAGCATTGTCCTTTCGTTCATTGTACATGTAGCATTGTCCTTTCGTTCATTGTACATGTAGCATTGTCCTTTCGTTCATTCGTACTGTCCTTTCGTTCATTGTACATGTAGCATTGTCCTTTCGTTCATTCGTACTGTCCTTTCGTTCATTGTACATATAGCATTCATGATTATCATTGTCCTACGCCTTTCGTTCACTGTACAATTGATACTACACAATCCAAACACAATGGATCTCTAAAAGTTTGTTGAGTAATTCTTCCTCATCATCAACATTAAGTTGTGTAACTGTGACCTAGATTCTACTCACAACCTCTTAAACAATATCTTTAAATAGACTACATTAGAAAACAAGAAGGTCTTTGGTATATGTTCCAGAGCAGTCATTTTGACCCAGATTCTATGCATGAGTATTTCCAAAGACATCCCAATTGCAAACTCTACTGATTCTAACGTTTTTTTGCCATTTTGGCATCCATTCAGTTGAAATTAGATCCTTGTCCTGTATAACCAAGGTAAAAATTAAAAGTTTTGCCTACCTGACTACCTACCCCCTTTTTTTTCGAGAATTTTAGTGGAAAAATTTGATATCTACATTTTTTTGTGTTTTTTTTGGCCTTAGGTAGCCAGACCAATATAAAAACAGACCTATGCCATTTAAATTCTATTATAAGTATCTATATTTTATTTCAACTAAATGTATAATATTTTACATGATAAACTACCCATTCTAACATGACGTCCCTCTTTCACTTTGTAGAAAAACGAGCGAGTTATCGATGGTATAATCTCATTCGCATTTGCGCCAGTGAATGTGACTGACTTTTCCAGCATAAATTGTGTGCAACATTTTCCACAAGCGTAAATATAAATTACCATCTTCCAATCAAAGTATACTACTGTATTTGTACTCTTAGACAAATATCAGAATCAAAATAAATCATGGAAGCCAGAATGTGTTTTGAGTTTTAACATGGGTTGGCGAATATTAGTAAATTTTATCAGCCAATCCATGTAAAAACTCAAATCACATTCTGGCTTGCATGATTTATTTCTTAAACAATGTGAATTAGTGGTGTTTAAGAAATCCAAGTAAAAGCAGACCAACATGCAAGTTATATGTGGTATGTTCAACACTTGCAAGAAAAGAATTTGTGATAATTTTCATTATCTACATAGACTTGGTCATCATTTATTTATAGCTCTTCAACTTTTATTTTACAACCTGTTACTTGATTGAACTGAAAGATTAGTTAGTGTAAAAGTAAACTGAAGAGAAATCTGAGTAGTATATATAAAAGTACTTTTATGATTGTATTGATGCATTTTCACCTTGTGTCATAGCTCACTGTTACTGATTGTTGTTTAACATCTAGAAGAAGCACTATGGCTGAACGTTGTTAAGGTTACTGATTGTTGTTTAACATCTAGAAGAAGCACTATGGCTGAATGTTGTTACGGTTACATCACCTTATTGTCAGAAATCAACCTTTGTTGAGACAAGCTTTGTTGATAGTATGTCCTCACGGTTATAAAACTTTCAAGTACAAGTTTTTAAAGAACAGACTGTCGATAAACATTTCACTCAACTCAGACACATGATTTTTATTCTGAACCAACTAGTCCTTGCTCTTGCTCCCTAATGGTGTATAACTGCATCGATGGTGTAATGGTTAGTGTACTCGCCACCAGTGCGGTAGATCGTGGGTTCGAGCCCCGGTCGGGTCAAACCAAAGACTATAAAAGTAGTATTTGTTGCTTCTCCGTTAAGCACTCAGCATTAAAGAGAAAGAGCAAAAACTGGTTGGCTCAGGATAATGTGTCCGAGTGGAGTGACATGTCTACTCACAGACTGTTGTTTCAGTGAGCTAGCACTGTAAAAATCCAACTAAGCGTGTTGGTATAGTACAAAGCAGACCTCATCATCATCTCATTGAATTTTTTTTTTTTTTTTTTTTTCCCCATATAGTCAGGATTTTATAATTCTCTTACATCACCCCCTGACTAAGGTGTGACAGGGTTTTTCAAAAACAATAAATTTTGCGACTACATAGAGTTTACATTTTGATAAGCAAAATAAAGATGATAAATAAAATAATTGAAAATTAGCTTGTTCTCGCCATGATATAGCTGAAAAATTGCTGTGTTGGTGTTAAACAACAATCACTCACTCACTCACTCCTTAATGGTGTAAACTTAATGCAGAAGTTGCAAATACCAATTCTATAGTCTTAGGTATGATCTGATCAGGGCTCAACCCACGATCTACTGCACTCAAGGCGAGCACACTAGCCAATAACCACTGATACAGTTTGATCTGATCAGGACTCAAACCCATGATCTACTGCACTCAAGGCGAGCACACTAGCCAATAACCACTGATACAGTTTGATCTGATCAGGACTCAAACCCATGATCTACTGCACTCAAGGCGAGCACACTAGCCAATAACCACTGATACAGTTTGATCTGATCAGGACTCAAACCCACGATCTACTGCACTCAAGGCGAGCACACTAGCCAATAACCACTGATACAGTTTGATCTGATCAGGACTCAAACCCATGATCTACTGCACTCAAGGCGAGCACACTAGCCAATAACCACTGATACAGTTTGATCTGATCAGGACTCAAACCCATGATCTACTGCACTCAAGGCGAGCATACTAGCCAATAACCACTGATACAGTTTGATCTGATCAGGACTCAAACCCACGATCTACTGCATTCAAGGCGAGCATACTAGCCAATAACCACTGATACAGTTTGATCTGATCAGGACTCAAACCCATGATCTACTGCACTCAAGGCGAGCACACTAGCCAATAACCACTGATACAGTTTGATCTGATCAGGACTCAAACCCATGATCTACTGCACTCAAGGCGAGCACACTAGCCAATAACCACTGATACAGTTTGATCTGATCAGGACTCAAACCCACGATCTACTGCACTCAAGGCGAGCATACTAGCCAATAACCACTGATACAGTTTGATCTGATCAGGACTCAAACCCATGATCTACTGCACTCAAGGCGAGCACACTAGCCAATAACCACTGATACAGTTTGATCTGATCAGGACTCAAACCCACGATCTACTGCACTCAAGGCGAGCACACTAGCCAATAACCACTGATACAGTTTGATCTGATCAGGACTCAAACCCATGATCTACTGCACTCAAGGCGAGCACACTAGCCAATAACCACTGATACAGTTTGATCTGATCAGGACTCAAACCCACGATCTACTGCACTCAAGGCGAGCACACTAGCCAATAACCACTGATACAGTTTGATCTGATCAGGACTCAAACCCATGATCTACTGCACTCAAGGCAAGCACACTAGCCAATAACCACTGATACAGTTTGATCTGATCAGGACTCAAACCCACGATCTACTGCACTTAAGGCGAGCACACTAGCCAATAACCACTGATACAGTTCTACTGTTTGCTTTATAATGGATGCTTTAGAATGAAAATAAGTCTTGTATGTTAACATATGATGTACTTTTAGAAAGTTACTTTACAATTGACAAACAGTGTAAATCTCCTTTCTCCTCTGATAACAATCATATAGGCACTCAAAGCATATGAACTGTGGCTAATTTGGCAATTATATACTACACTGTAGAGATTATCATTATGTGAGAGCCTTGATTATGATGAATAGAATTAGGAAAATGTTTTGAACATTTTGGCAAGAAAAAGAGTAGAAGAGATAAAAGAGGACAGCAGTAGAGATTAGACTAGAGATACCTAAAGCTGTCAGACTTTATATACTGTAATCATATGTTATGTCAGATCTAACTCAGTCTAAAGGCAGCTCTACATTTCTTTACAAATTTCTGTAATATACATTTATATTTTATCAACTTTCTTGATAGCAAGGCATGTAAGTTCTTATATAGTTTTATGTATTTCTCACATGGAGCCGACAACTTTAAATAAAAACAGCCTTTAAATTTGTGGTTTACGTTCTTCATTAATTACTATAATAAATTATAAAAAATATGTTTATGAATTTGTACCTTTCTAATTTACATTTAATGAGGGTGGGTAGTGTATCATCTTTTCTATTTTTGTATTTTAGATGTGGATAAAATATTTTGTTGGTTAGACTGCATTTTTTTGTAAGAGATAAAAATTCTTTGGTTGAAATCACAATGCCATCTTTTATGAGTGTATTTTATGATTTATTTAATTGTATAATATTACACTCAGCTAGGTCAAATGATGCAGTGATCAAGTTATATACAAAAGAGTACAATATATAGTAATATTTCAATCAACTTTCTGTGTGTGGGCCTTACTTTGACAATTCTAATGATTGTTTCTTAAGAATACCAGTGCATGCTTTCTACTATTAAGAAGATAATTTTCAGTATATGTACCCAGAGGTCCTCTGTGTTGTTAGTAGCTCAACACCATATTCTTATATTAAAAAGTTAAGAGACAGCAACCTAAATTGTATAATTTGTGCCCAACACGACTGTCCTGTATATGACAATATAATATGCTAAACTAACCAAAACTAAGGTTTTTGCCGATTCTAATAATATTATTTTATCAATATTGTCTCCTGGCTTTCTCAATGTTTTAAAGTCTAGTATAGCTGTAAGTTTTGACAGAACATTTTATTTTTAGTTGTGTGTTGTATGTTTGTAAGTAATATCTTGTAGTGATTAAGTGAGGTCGTTAGGTGTTGAATGTTCTTAATGTAAGCTGTTTTTTATGACAATAACGGCATGGAAGCTATTACATTCTATTGCCTCTCCAACATTCCTCCCTATGATGGGGGGTAAGTACTAATTACTCAGAGTCTTTATCACTCATTACTATCTTTAATAACATAACATACCTTAAAGGCAAGCCAGACATTGATAGAAAATTATCACCATGGAAAAACCCAAGAAAATATTTGGTTTTGCATGTAAAATGGACAGTTGATGATTTTAGTTTGTCATAAGTTACACAAGTAATTTTACTGGTGGTATGTTTTTCGTGTATATAGTAATTAACTGCACATTTTACCAAACAAAAAGGATTGCCATTGTAAGAAAGACGCTTGCATGACAGTATCATTTAGTCTTTTCCTTGTCGAGTACTTTGTATAACTTGATACTACAACTCTGACGGAGCTCATTGTTATTGGTTCTGAACCATGCCTCCCTCAAGTCACCTTTATCATAATTTAACTGGCGAATTTTCCTCATTAAGAATGTAATAACAATTACCTAGTCACACGTTGTCTGGCCATAAAGGGAAAAAAAACACATTAAAATTTTAAATCATTTACATTAGGTAGTTCTCTACTTAAAATAGGTTTGGTCACCATAACACTACACTGTTTATTTTATGGATTTTTGGAAAAGACAAGATTTACTACTTAAAGTATACTTACCTCTTTGTAAGTTTCTCATTATTTTATATCATGTATCCATTTGGGGGGCTATTTGATTTTTCTTTATAGCTAGATTATATATTTTCATCTTTGACAAATTTAGATAATTTATATTATCAACTGTATATGACTGAATTATTAACTTTTTGCCTTCATTTTAGTGATTCTTCGGAAAATATTAAAAAAAAAGATTTTATATCTGTATCAGATTATTATTTTCACTCCTTTCAGAATCAGAATTATTATTTTCAAGGTATTCTTAACTGTCACTGTCTCTTAAGAATGTTCTAATTTAGTAACTTCTACTGTAGTATATATATAGTTGTTTTTTTATTTTTATGTACTTCCATTATGAACTGATCATAATTCATCAATGTTCTAATGTTTATAGCCGGATATTTGATTTTTCTGTCAATGTTTGTGTGTATAACTTCCTGTGTGGTTCTTGTATAAATATGGTAACATTTTACTAAAGAATATTGGAGGTGCATTTAAAGTCAGATGTTTACTGCCTTTAGCACTTAAGTGAATTGAATAAATTATCTGATCGTAAGATTTTGATTGCTTTTCATTTCTATCTGGAATGTAATTCTCAATTAATTGCTTCAATTTTTATCTCAGTATCAATAGTTTATTTTAAATGATTTTAGCAACAAAATTAAATTTCTTTTAAGATGTCTAAAAGTTAGTGACCCTTTAGGAATATAAAGATTTGATACTGGGGGGAGTGCCTGGCCACCCTGGAAATCAGCTGTAAAAATGTTTTATTTTCTCCTGTTCTTATTTATTTGTCCTCCTGTAATCAACTTTTGACAAGTAAAATCATTTACACATGTTGAAGTAGAAACCTGACTGGATACCATGCAGAGAACTATCATCAGATATGATATTACAATAACATTCAATCTTTACCATTTATTATTTTTGTTTTAATGTATGTATGATGTTTCATACAGTCTGTCAATAAAAAAATATCAATGTTAACTGTTGTAAGATGGACTGATTTTATTATAGGAGGTTATAGGAGTTAGTATCAGTGTCACCTGAAGCAGGTTGTATTTGTTTTATTTTATGTAAAAGTTGTCTGTACTGATATTATTATTGTAATTCCATGGTAGGGTTACTAAATACATCAAAATGTTCAGTTACATTGTAGCAATATTTTCAGTTATATTGGAGTAATATTTTCAGTAATATTGTAGCAATATTTACAGTAATTTTGTAGCAATATTTTCAGTTATATTGTAGCAATATTTTCAGTAATATTGTAGCAATATTTTCAGTTATATAGTAGCAATATTTTCAGTAATATTGTAGCAATATTTTCAGTTATATAGTAGCAATATTTTCAGTAATATTGTAGCAATATTTTCAGTTATATTGTAGCAATATTTTCAGTAATATTGTAGCAATATTTTCAGTTATATAGTAACAATATTTTCAGTAATATTGTAGCAATATTTTCAGTAATATTGTAGCAATATTTTCAGTTATATAGTAGAATATTTTCAGTTATATAGTAGCAATATTTTCAGTAATATTGTAGAATATTTTCAGTTATATAGTAGCAATATTTTCTGTAATATTGTAGCAACATGTTAAGTTATATTGTAGCAATATTTTCAGTTATTTTGTACGGTAGTTACTTTTAAAAGTATTTGAAATATGATTCATGGAAGCCATAATTTGTATGTAATTTTGACATTGCAATTATTAAAAAAAAAAAAAATTCTGAGCAAAAAATAGATGTGTTACAGGGGACAGTACTGTAATGAGAGGCACAATTATTGATATATGATAAGGAGTGGTAATATGTAAAAAGGGGGGTAAGGAGAGGCAGTGTTTAAATCAAGAAGATAGTATAAGATAGAGACATGTCAGAAGAAGATTTTAGGAGATATATAACTAGATTAATGTTTAACGGTATGTCATACTTCAAATTAATACCAGGGTTAATGTGTACATAAAATAAAAAATATCCTTACTGTTTACATAAAGATAGGGTACACATGGTATATATCTGAACATAAACAGATTTTATCATATATACCTAGTGTTTATTTCAATATTTAAAAGAGTATTATATTTCATTAAATGAGCTTGATATTTATTTATTGTGATAAAACCTTTGTATCCAGCAGTTTTCTATGTGTAAAATGTACGGCTAATGAAAAATCTTTATATTTTATTTTTTAAACTGTCTGTCCTTGGAAAGGTGGATGGAATGAAACCTATAATTACTTTATTTTGTTCAATGTGTTACTTTATTTATACGATGATCCAATTTTTAGTAAATATTTACAAATAAAAAATACCTGGGTAACAAGAAGATGTGATTAGTCAAATTATAGCTTTAGTAGTTACCTTCTTATACAATTCTATCAATATTAACAAAATAAACTACCCTCACCTATTATTGAACACACAAAAGGTCATGTGTCTTATGACATCCAGGTACTGGCTTGGGACAGGCACAAAAAGTGGTAGGTTATACCCTTCTTTGTTATGGTTGAATCTCCAACAACAATAAGATACTTATAGTTATTGACTACTAGCTAGGAAGGTAGAATATGTTATACTTGTAGTTAACTAACTACTAGCTAGGAAGGTAGAATATGTTATACTTGTAGTTAACTAACTACTGGCTAGGAAGGTAGAATATGTTATACTTGTAGTTAACTAACTACTAGCTAGGAAGGTAGAATATGTTATACTTGTAGTTAACTAACTACTAGCTAGGAAGGTAGAATATGTTATACTTGTAGTTAACTAACTACTAGCTAGGAAGGTAGAATATGTTATACTTGTAGTTAACTAACTACTAGCTAGGAAGGTAAAATATGTTATACTTGTAGTTAACTAACTACTAGCTAGGAAGGTAGAACATGTTATACTTCTAGTTAACTAACTACTAGCTAGGAAGGTAGAATATGTTATACTTCTAGTTAACTAACTACTAGCTAGGAAGGTAGAATATGTTATACTTGTAGTTAACTAACTACTAGCTAGGAAGGTAGAATATGTTATACTTGTAGTTAACTAACTACTAGCTAGGAAGGTAGAATATGTTATACTTGTAGTTAACTAACTACTAGCTAGGAAGGTAGAATATGTTATACTTATAGTTAACTAACTACTAGCTAGGAAGGTAGAATATGTTATACTTGTAGTTAACTAGCTACTAGCTAGGAAGGTAGAATATGTTATACTTATAGTTAACTAACTACTAGCTAGGAAGGTAGAATATGTTATACTTATAGTTAACTAACTACTAGCTAGGAAGGTAGAATATGTTATACTTGTAGTTAGCTAACTACTAGCTAGGAAGGTAGAATATGTTATACTTGTAGTTAACATACTACTAGCTAGGAAGGTGGAATATGTTATACTTATAGTTAACTAGCTACTAGCTAGGAAGGTAGAATATATTGGTCACATGGACAGTACAATAGCAGGGTCAATGAATGTTTGTAGTTAACTAACTACTAGCTAGGAAGGTAGAATATGTTATACTTATAGTTAACTAACTACTAGCTAGGAAGATAGAATATGTTGGTTAAATCATACATTTGTCTCATAAATAAATTGTTTCTAAAAGTTTTAGACTACCATTATTATAATTAATTGTTATTTTGTTTTTTCTTTGACAGATCTAAAGACACGACAGCATCTTATTATTTTATTGTGTTGTATTCTCCTGCATCAAGGTAAGTGTTTCATCAAAACATTTGCATGTTTACAAATAGTATTTTAAACTTTTACCAATAATATTACCACTTGAAATACCCATAACATATTTTTGTGTGGGCTTTATGGATAAAAACTCTTAGAATATAAACATGGTCTGGTTTGCTTTAAAGTTTCCAAATATAAATCAAATATATGTCTTAAAATCCTACATAGCAAAGTTAAAAAGTTAGATTTTTTAGCTGACACTTTAAACAATTTTGTTTGTTCTTTTCCGCTTGACAGGATTTGAAACAATTGTGTGGGTTCAAATCTTGCAGAGAGAAGAGCAAATTTACCCCAAAAAATTACTGTTGAAAAATGTTCCTATATAAGTACAGAAATTTTTTATCTTATATCAGAAAAAAAGAAAGATGGAAAACAGTCCGTTTAAAAAATAAGAGTTATACATTACATTTGAGTACAGTAACTAGTAAGCATTTTAATGGTTTTTTTTGTATGTTTGATTTTTTAAAGTAGTAGTCATATACAAAGGCCAGTAAGTGTGAAATCTTCTCTTAATGACTTTTTTTATTCTTTCTGTCAGCTTTGTAACAATTAAACAGCAAGACATACATCATCTGGTGTTTTGTGATCTGTTGTAATTCTATGGAAAAAATTCAGTGCCAATATTCTGAAATAAAATTTGATGCTTTTATGTTGATTATATATATCTGGTTCCAATAGTACCGTGGTAGTTAAATTAAAAAGATGACAGCAAAAATTGGTTAATCTTGCATGTGAATACATGATATCATAGAACTCACTGTACCACAGGGTCTGACTATATATACACCTGAAAATTAAACCCAACAGTGTTAGAATATCAAAAATAAATCATTAGTAACATTAACACACAAGTAAATTATCATCCTTGTTCGTTTACAAGTGCTTTATTTTTTATATTTGGTATACAAGAGGAGTTATACTATTTATTACATAGATGTTACACTTTTGGTAGCACTAAAACATGTTTCAAAAAGTAACATGTTCTTCATTGTCGGATGTTCAATGACATGTTTGATTGTGATGAAGTTGGCACTGTGACGTCATGCAGTGATATAATGGTATTTCTTTCACAGAGTTTCACTGCCATCTATGTATTAATTGAAGTTATTTCTGTTCTTTGTTTGTCAGCCATTAATAAGAATTGAGGAGTTGTTGTGTACTTTCTTCTATAAACAGTATATTTACAATCAGACTTTTACTGTTAAACAGATGTAAATATGATGTTTTTATCAAAACGTTTCAACACACAACACTAGTATCGACTGAGTTATCATAGAAATGTAAAAAAAAAAAAAAAAAAAACTAGTGAAGAAAGTGTGGTTTTCTTATTGTACGCTTGACTGATATTTCTCCTCTGTTGCTATTGTCTGATAACAAGGTTTATAAGTCACCATACATCAACCATACAGTATATTATTGCATCTAACTTTGTATGTAGCCAAGCAGATAATTATTCTGCACATTCTTCATTTAACAGTTAAATGAAAATATTATTCATATTTGTTATTGTTTAAGTTTTGAGATAGATGGATTTTATACCTGTTTCTCTCTATTAAGTTATTAATGTGCAATAACAAAATTTGTTGGAAATTGAAAATTTTAAAGTTTTTTCCATATATTTGAAATTCTAAAGAAACAAGATCTTTATCTTCAAAGTGTAAATTATAAAAACATATGAATTATGTAATTTTATTTCTTGTGAAAAGGTCTAGGAAATTACGAAAAGATGTGAATCTAGAGAATGTGAAGTTTGTCAAGGTTACACGTGGGTTGTGCTATATCTTTTAGAGATGACTACATGCTACAACTTTTATGTTCCATCAAAGTATCCACTGTTGTTGCTTTATTTTCAAAACACCCATTTTCATTGTATTTCAAGATCTAAAAACTTTAATATCTGTTGTGTTGCTATGACGATGGCTAGTATAATTGGTTTCACTCTCAATTTATCATACAAAAGGGGCCATACCCTACATATGATAGAAGAGTGCAACACAGTAATCATTGTACCTGTTTGTTTGTTTGTTTGTTTGTTTACTTTTGATCATATTTGGTTCATTTTTGTATACATTTGTGATCCCTTGGAAATTTTGTTGTAAAAAAGTTATTTACTGATAGACTAATAACATTGTCTGTAATGATTTCGTTATTAGTAACACTATGTTCATCAATTATAAACTGTATCTGTCAGGGATCTGGTTTTCATTTATAATTAAACATGGATGTAATAAACTTAAGAGAGATTAAAGTTGTGTATGACAAATACAATACAGTGATTAATGATTGATAAGTTTAGGACACACAAGTAGGAAATGGTGACTGTCTTCATAATTATCACTATCAATTGATTTATAATTACTAAGCTAGTAATCCAGTACTTGAATAGTGGTCATTACTTTTAAGAGAGATGGATTGCCAGTTTATTTTTAGATTTGGTGTGCAGATTCATAATAGAAGATTTATTTTTCTATTAACAAGGTCATATTGGGTCAAACTTAAGGTCATGTCCAGGTCACAAAACTACCTGCCATAAATAGCTTGTTTAATTGAACATGCCAATGTAAGTGAATTATGCCTAGTAATTGTGAGGATACTTGAAAGAATTTAAATTGAAATATTTTGACGGGTGGTTATTTTGTTCTGTGGTTTAGTCTGTTGTTGACCTGTGTTAATGTTAGCCTGTCTTTCTATTGTATACACCATGGTGTCCAGTAGATTTATCTACAATCTCACACTTTTCAATGTTTCTCAGACAATCCTAGTTATAGTGTGTGGTAGTGTTTATTTAGTCCATACAGTTTGATACAAAAGAAGAAATTAGTCATGTACAGTGTAATCCATATTCATTGAAAATATTTAAAAAAAAGTTTGTAGTAAATTGTAACTGATGTTTATACTAGGCAGTTTACTGTTGGAATGACTTTTATAGTCTGTTATGTTAAAATGGATTGATTTGATAGATTGATTGATTGATTGTGTTTAATGCCACTTTTAGCAATATTTCAGCTATATCATGGCGACCAGTTTTAGTGGTAGAAGAAGCCGGAGTATCAGGAGAGAACCACCGACCATGGGCAAGCAGCTTGTAAACTTTGTCACTTGCGACTGCGATTCAAGTGCACCCTTTTTTGTAATTTACAAAGCCGGGCATATTCACGCTGTATTGGTGATAGGCTTGTATGAGGCCACAATTAAAAATATTTTTGTTTCCCCTTACCCGACCCACAATTTTGGAAGTGGGTAGGCTTCTTTTTTTTTTTTTTTGACGACAAAGATGTGCTCGGTGGTGCGAAAATATCGATCTTTTGCCAAAACGAATCTAAAATACGGAATTTTCAGCAAAGCAAATTTTGAGCAAAACGGAAAAAAAGAAAAAAAAAAAAAAGTGACAGCAAATTTCCAATGAAATTTTTTCAGTCGGTCGATTTTGACAGGGTCAGTCGTGTAAGGGGAAACAAACTTATTTTTAATTCTGGCCTGAGTTGTTAGGTAAACCAACTACCTATCTCATTGAGCCACCCTGGCCCTTATGTTAAAATGGAAGATCAATAGAACTATAAAACACTCTAGTCTTCAATTTCAAGAAATTCTATATAGCAATGAACATCTTGTCCAACCACAGAATTATGATTAATATATCCCCAGTAGATAATACTAGTATGTGTCTTATCTAGAATGAACTGTTAATAGTCAGTCTATGTTGTGGATGATTTCTATTTATTATCATTAACTGTAAACCTTATCATATCTGTAGGGCTACTGTACTTGACTTGTAGATTATATACAACACATAACAACATGTACATAGTTTTAATGCTATCTCATGGGATGAAGGTAAAAAAATATGTAGGGAGGGGGGGGGGGGGCAATCTAGACTGAATGCCATCTCATAGGATGAAGGTAGAAAATATGTAGGAAAGGGGGGCGCAATCTAGACTTAATGCCATCTCATTGGATGAAGGTAGAAAATATGTAGGGAAAGGGGGGGGGGCAATTTAGACTTAATGCCATCTCATTAGATGAAGGTAGAAAAATATGTGGGGAGGGGGAGGGGGGCAATCTAGTCTTAATGCCATCTCATAGGATGAAGATAGAAAAATATGTGGGTAGGGGGATGGGGTGCAATCTAATCATAATGCCATGTACTAGACTTGCAGATTATATACAACACATAACATGTACATAGTCTTAAAGCCATCTCATAGAATGAAGGTAGAAAAATATGTGGGGATGGGAGGCAATCTAGACTTAATGCCATCTCATAGGATGAAGGTAGATAGAAGAATGGGGATGTGGGTGAACGCAGGTGCTCCAGGAAGAATTAGTAGTTCCTGCTCCACTAGTGACACCCATCACGTAACTAGTAAATGTCACAAACATCATCTGATATTTAAATGGTGTTGGACACCAGTATAGGTATATAGATACAAATAATATGAGTAAGCATGAATCCCCCCTACAAAACAAATGTATTTTTTTTAAATGTATCCTAATAACATCTTATATTTATGTACTGTCAGCTGTCACATGTCAAATGTCCAACCAGCCACTAAATGTTTAGAGATTGGAGAGTAAATTGGCTGTATGAAGGAGCTAGAGAGCATCAGAATGTAAATGAAGCATGACTTTGATGTCACCTGGTACAGGATGTTGTAAAATGTGGGTCAAAGGATAATAAAAAAAAAAAAAAAAAAGATACAACAAATATTTAATTTTAATTAAAAATATTTAATTTTAATTAAATTGGTTGTTGTTTGAAAGGGAGGGGGGGGTTCTAAGTATTAGAAAAGAGATCCAACAAATATTTAATTTTAATTAAATTGGTTGAGGGAGGGTTGTAGGTATTAATAAAGAGATCCAACAAATATTTTAATTTTTATTAAATTGGGGGGGGGGGGGGTAAGTTGATAGAATCTCATATATGTCTTTGATCATGATCCTATTAAAGATATGTATGGTCTATGATGTAATCATTTCTTGTCTATTTTTGTTTACTGAGATTCTTGATCTTATTTTGTTAACATGTTTGCTGAGAATATTTTTATAGCTTTTAAAAAATCATAAATTTGTTATATTGATGGGAAATGTGTGTTCCATCAATACTAACTTAATTTTCATAGTATTCAAAACTGAAATAAATGATAGGCTATTTATCATGGCCTTGCTATCTTCTGATTTGTCTGTTTCTATATAGTTGTGGATTAATCTCCCAGATAAAAGCATATATCTTATGCAATAATTTTTCTCTTTTCTCCATTGGAAAAAAAAATCTTTCCAATTTATTAAATAATTTTGAGCTTGTATAACTTTTTCTAGAATTTCGAATGCCCATATTATATCCCAGTAAGCATGAATTTAATCATACAACTTGTATTGAAGATCAGCTTCATATATAGACTTTTACTTATAGATGTTGACAATGAAGGACAGTTATGTCCTCTGAATTATGATAAATGTGATTACTTTGAATTCCCAATTGTAAATTTTCCAATTTTAAGTAATAACTCATAGCTTCACAATTTTATTGTTGCCATCTTGACTGTTGATTTATAAGTAATATCTGTATCTCAGTTTTCTCATGTTAACTTGTGAATCTGTGTGTTTTCACAATGGGACCATATATGGAATGGGAGCACCTTTTTTGATTTGCATTTGTTTTGTGTATGTTGATAGATTTTATTTATCTCTTGCAGTTTTTGAGATAAACTCAACTGAAAGTGGTCAAAATAAGTCAGTTTTCAAAAAATGTACATTTTTATTTTTCAGTCAATTTTAATGTAGATTTTACAGAAATTATCATCTGAAAGATTCCTTTCTAAGTCATTAAAGTAAATCACCTTTTAAGGAACCAGATTAAGAAAATTCACATAATTGGAAGGTAGAAAGAATTTTCAAAATAAAAATGTCTAATTTTGGTTCTGTAGAAAAGATGTAGATATGATTAAAAATCATTGAAATTATGTCAAGGTCATAGAAAAGTCATAAAGTCAAGGTCATAGACAAAGTTAATAATTTAAGAGTATTAAGTAGCTTTTGTCCTCAAACTCTGGATTCAGATACAATTGCTACTAAAGACAAAGTGTCTCAACATGATTCACACTTCAAGGTAGCAAAACAAAGAGATTACTACTAAACTATCATGTTTTTGTTCACTTATTGAATTAAAGATGGTATATAATCATTTTGTGAGTGTCTTGAGCACATTTTCATGATAGCTTCCAAAATATCTCACTACCTACCTATCCTCTTCTCTCCCGTCAGAGCATAAGGTCGCCACAAGATTACACCATCCAGTTCTATCTTTAGCCTTTGTTTCAGCTTGTCCCCAGGTCATGTCAAGCTCTTTCAGTTCGGATTCAATAGTTCTGCGCCAGGTGGTCTTTGGTCTTTGGTCTGCCTCTTGGTCTCTTTCCCTGGGGTGTCCATCTAAGGGCTATCCTTGTTATATTGGATACTGGCATCCTGAGAACATGCCCTAGCCATCTGAAACGCCTCTATTGTATTTCTTTGAGGACGTATGTGGAATTTGTCATTTCTAGTAGGTTTTCATTTGAAATACAGTTTGGCCAGAAAATTTTACAAATTTGTAAAATATCTCACTGAGACACTCAATATAGAGTCCAACCTCAAGGTACTCGGTGATAAACCAGTGAAAATTTTAATTTTGATTCCCCCATTCTATTTACCAACATATTACCAGTACACTCAGACACTCAATATAGAGTCCAGCCTCAGGGTGCTCAGTGATAAACCAGTGAAGATTTTTATTTTGATTTCCCCATTCTATTTACTAACATATTACCAGTACACTCAGACACTCAATTTAGAGCCCAGCCACAGGGTGCTCAGTGATAAACCAGTGAATATTTTTATTTTGATTCCCCCATTCTATTTACTAACATATTACCAATACACTTAGACACTCAATATAGAGTCCAGCCTCAGGGTGCTCTGTGATAAACCAGTGGAGATTTTCATTTTGATTCCCCCATTCTATTTACTAACATATTAGCAGTACACTATAGAGTTCAACCTCAAGGTACTCTCTGATAAACCAGTGGAGATTTTCATTTTGATTTCCCCATTCTATTTACTACCATATTACCAGTACCTAATTGACTCTGATGGTAGTATGTGTATTTGATTGTTTGTATATATAGATAATATCTATCTTTATATTATTTACAACTAGAGGCAAGGGATAAGTCAACAACAAATTACTTACTGATATACACTGTGTAATTATCTCTATTATCAACTGTTATAAAATATATACCTATAAGTATTAAGGTAAACCTGTTATGAAATATATACCTATAAGTACCCACGGTAAACCTGTTATAGAATATATATCTATAAGTACCCACGGTAAGCCTGTTATAAAGTATATACCTATGAGTACCCACGGTAAACCTGTTATAAAATATATACCTATAAGTACCCACGGTAAACCTGTTATAAAATATATACCTATGAGTACCCACGGTAAACCTGTTATAAAATATATACCTATAAGTACCCACGGTAAACCTGTTATAAAATATATACCTATAAGTACCCACGGTAAACCTGTTATAAAATATATACCTATAAGTACCCACGGTAAACCTGTTATAAAATATATACCTATGAGTACCCACAGTAAACCTATTATAAAATATATACCTATGAGTACCCACGGTAAACCTGTTATAAAGTATATACCTATAAGTACCCACGGTAAACCTGTTATAAAATATATACTTATGAGTACCCACGGTAAACCTGTTATAAAATATATACCTATGAGTACCCACAGTAAACCTATTATAAAATATATACCTATGAGTACCCACGGTAAACCTGTTATAAAATATATACCTATGAGTACCCATGGTAAACCTGTTATAAAATATATACCTATGAGTACCCACAGTAAACCTATTATAAAATATATACCTATGAGTACCCACGGTAAACCTATTATAAAATATATACCTATGAGTACCCATGGTAAACCTGTTATAAAGTATATACCTATGAGTACCCACGGTAAACCTGTTATAAAGTATATACCTATAAGTACCCACAGTAAACCTGTTATAAAATATATACCTATAAGTACCCACGGTAAACCTGTTATAAAATATATACCTATGAGTACCCATGGTAAACCTGTTATAAAGTATATACCTATGAGTACCCACGGTAAACCTGTTATAAAATATATACCTATAGGTACCCACGGTAAACCTGTTATAAAATATATACCTATGAGTACCCACGGTAAACCTGTTATAAAATATATACCTATAAGTACCCACGGTAAACCTGTTATAAAATATATACCTATGAGTACTCACGGTAAACCTGTTATAAAGTATATACCTATGAGTACCCACAGTAAGCCTGTTATAAAATATATACCTATGAGTACCCACAGTAAGCCTGTTATAAAGTATATACCTATGAGTACCCACGGTAAACCTGTTATAAAATATATACCTATAAGTACCCACGGTAAACCTGTTATAAAATATATACCTATAAGTACCCACAGTAAACCTGTTATAAAATATATACCTATAAGTACCCACGGTAAACCTGTTATAAAATATATACCTATAAGTACCCACGGTAAACCTGTTATAAAATATATACCTATAAGTACCCACGGTAAACCTGTTATAAAATATATACCTATGAGTACCCACGGTAAACCTGTTATAAAATATATACCTATAAGTACCCACGGTAAACCTGTTATAAAATATATACCTATGAGTACTCACGGTAAACCTGTTATAAAATATATACCTATGAGTACCCACGGTAAACCTGTTATAAAATATATACCTATAAGTACCCACGGTAAACCTGTTATAAAGTATATACCTATAAGTACCCACGGTAAACCTGTTATAAAATATATACCTATGAGTACCCACGGTAAACCTGTTATAAAATATATACCTATGAGTACCCACTGTAAACCTGTTATAAAATATATACCTATGAGTACTCACGGTAAACCTGTTATAAAATATATACCTATGAGTACCCACGGTAAACCTGTTATAAAATATATACCTATAAGTACCCACGGTAAACCTGTTATAAAATATATACCTATAAGTACCCACTGTAAACCTGTTATAAAATATATACCTATAAGTACCCATGGTAAACCTGTTATAAAATATATACCTATAAGTACCCACTGTAAACCTGTTATAAAATATATACCTATGAGTACCCACGGTAAACCTGTTATAAAATATATACCTATAAGTACCCACTGTAAACCTGTTATAAAATATATACCTATGAGTACTCACGGTAAACCTGTTATAAAATATATACCTATGAGTACCCACGGTAAACCTGTTATAAAATATATACCTATAAGTACCCACAGTAAACCTGTTATAAAATATATACCTATAAGTACCCACAGTAAACCTGTTATAAAATATATACCTATAAGTACCCACGGTAAACCTGTTATAAAATATATACCTATAAGTACCCACGGTAAACCTGTTATAAAATATATACCTATAAGTACCCACGGTAAACCTGTTATAAAATATATACCTATAAGTACCCACAGTAAGCCTGTTATAAAATATATACCTACGAGTACCCACGGTAAACCTGTTATAAAATATATACCTATGAGTACCCACGGTAAACCTGTTATAAAGTATATACCTATAAGTACCCACAGTAAACCTGTTATAAAATATATACCTATAAGTACCCACGGTAAACCTGTTATAAAATATATACCTATAAGTACCCACGGTAAACCTGTTGTAAAGTATATACCTATAAGTACCCACAGTAAACCTGTTATAAAATATATACCTATAAGTACCCACGGTAAACCTGTTATAAAATATATACCTATAAGTACCCACAGTAAACCTGTTATAAAATATATACCTATGAGTACCCATGGTAAACCTGTTATAAAATATATACCTATAAGTACCCACAGTAAACCTGTTATAAAATATATACCTATAAGTACCCACGGTAAACCTGTTGTAAAGTATATACCTATAAGTACCCACAGTAAACCTGTTATAAAATATATACCTATAAGTACCCACTGTAAACCTGTTATAAAATATATACCTATAAGTACCCACAGTAAGCCTGTTATAAAATATATACCTACGAGTACCCACGGTAAACCTGTTATAAAATATATACCTATGAGTACCCACGGTAAACCTGTTATAAAGTATATACCTATAAGTACCCACAGTAAACCTGTTATAAAATATATACCTATAAGTACCCACGGTAAACCTGTTATAAAATATATACCTATAAGTACCCACGGTAAACCTGTTGTAAAGTATATACCTATAAGTACCCACAGTAAACCTGTTATAAAATATATACCTATAAGTACCCACGGTAAACCTGTTATAAAATATATACCTATAAGTACCCACAGTAAACCTGTTATAAAATATATACCTATGAGTACCCATGGTAAACCTGTTATAAAATATATACCTATAAGTACCCACAGTAAACCTGTTATAAAATATATACCTATAAGTACCCACGGTAAACCTGTTGTAAAGTATATACCTATAAGTACCCACAGTAAACCTGTTATAAAATATATACCTATAAGTACCCACGGTAAACCTGTTATAAAATATATACCTATAAGTACCCACAGTAAACCTGTTATAAAATATATACCTATGAGTACCCATGGTAAACCTGTTATAAAATATATACCTATAAGTACCCACAGTAAACCTGTTATAAAATATATACCTATAAGTACCCACGGTAAACCTGTTATAAAGTATATACCTATAAGTACCCACAGTAAACCTGTTATAAAATATATACCTATGAGTACCCATGGTAAACCTGTTATAAAGTATATACCTATAAGTACCCACGGTAAACCTGTTATAAAATATATACCTATAAGTACCCACTGTAAACCTGTTATAAAATATATACCTATGAGTACCCATGGTAAACCTGTTATAAAGTATATACCTATAAGTACCCACGGTAAACCTGTTATAAAATATATACCTATGAGTACCCACGGTAAACCTGTTATAAAATATATACCTATAAGTACCCACAGTAAACCTGTTATAAAATATATACCTATGAGTACTCACGGTAAACCTGTTATAAAGTATATACTTATAAGTACCCACAGTAAACCTGTTATAAAATATATACCTATAAGTACCCACGGTAAACCTGTTATAAAATATATACCTATAAGTACCCACTGTAAACCTGTTATAAAATATATACCTATGAGTACCCATGGTAAACCTGTTATAAAGTATATACCTATAAGTACCCACAGTAAACCTGTTATAAAATATATACCTATAAGTACCCACAGTAAACCTGTTATAAAATATATACCTATGAGTACCCACTGTAAACCTGTTATAAAGTATATACCTATAAGTACCCACGGTAAACCTGTTATAAAATATATACCTATGAGTACCCACGGTAAACCTGTTATAAAATATATACCTATAAGTACCCACTGTAAACCTGTTATAAAGTATATACCTATGAGTACCCACAGTAAACCTGTTATAAAGTATATACTTATAAGTACCCACAGTAAACCTGTTATAAAATATATACCTATAAGTACCCACGGTAAACCTGTTATAAAATATATACCTATGAGTACCCACGGTAAACCTGTTATAAAATATATACCTATAAGTACCCACGGTAAACCTGTTATAAAATATATACCTATGAGTACCCATGGTAAACCTGTTATAAAATATATACCTATGAGTACCCACGGTAAACCTGTTATAAAATATATACCTATGAGTACCCACAGTAAACCTATTATAAAATATATACCTATAAGTACCCACAGTAAACCTGTTATAAAATATATACCTATGAGTACCCACGGTAAACCTGTTATAAAATATATACCTATGAGTACCCACGGTAAACCTGTTATAAAATATATACCTATAAGTACCCACAGTAAACCTGTTATAAAATATATACCTATGAGTACCCACAGTAAACCTGTTATAAAGTATATACCTATAAGTACCCACGGTAAACCTGTTATAAAATATATACCTATGAGTACCCACGGTAAACCTGTTATAAAATATATACCTATAAGTACCCACGGTAAACCTGTTATAAAATATATACCTATAAGTACCCACTGTAAACCTGTTATAAAATATATACTTATAAGTACCCACGGTAAACCTGTTATAAAATATATACCTATGAGTACCCACGGTAAACCTGTTATAAAATATATACCTATAAGTACCCACGGTAAACCTGTTATAAAATATATACCTATGAGTACCCACGGTAAACCTGTTATAAAATATATACCTATAAGTACCCACGGTAAACCTGTTATAAAATATATACCTATAAGTACCCACAGTAAACCTGTTATAAAGTATATACCTATGAGTACCCACAGTAAACCTGTTATAAAGTATATACTTATAAGTACCCACAGTAAACCTGTTATAAAATATATACCTATAAGTACCCACGGTAAACCTGTTATAAAGTATATACCTATAAGTACCCACGGTAAACCTGTTATAAAATATATACCTATAAGTACCCACTGTAAACCTGTTATAAAGTATATACCTATAAGTACCCATGGTAAACCTGTTATAAAATATATACCTATGAGTACCCATGGTAAACCTGTTATAAAATATATACCTATAGGTACCCACGGTAAACCTGTTATAAAATATATACCTATGAGTACCCACAGTAAACCTGTTATAAAATATATACCTATAAGTACCCACTGTAAACCTGTTATAAAGTATATACCTATGAGTACCCACGGTAAACCTGTTATAAAATATATACCTATGAGTACCCACGGTAAACCTGTTATAAAATATATACCTATAAGTACCCACGGTAAACCTGTTATAAAGTATATACCTATGAGTACCCACGGTAAACCTGTTATAAAATATATACCTATGAGTACCCACGGTAAACCTGTTATAAAATATATACCTATAAGTACCCACGGTAAACCTGTTATAAAGTATATACCTATGAGTACCCACGGTAAACCTGTTATAAAATATATACCTATGAGTACCCACGGTAAACCTGTTATAAAATATATACCTATGAGTACCCACAGTAAGCCTGTTATAAAATATATACCTATAAGTACCCACGGTAAACCTGTTATAAAATATATACCTATGAGTACCCATGGTAAACCTGTTATAAAATATATACCTATGAGTACCCACGGTAAACCTGTTATAAAATATATACCTATGAGTACCCATGGTAAGCCTGTTATAAAATATATACCTATAAGTACCCACGGTAAACCTGTTATAAAGTATATACCTATAAGTACCCACAGTAAACCTGTTATAAAGTATATACTTATAAGTACCCACAGTAAACCTGTTATAAAATATATACCTATGAGTACCCACTGTAAACCTGTTATAAAGTATATACTTATAAGTACCCACAGTAAACCTGTTATAAAATATATACCTATGAGTACCCACGGTAAACCTGTTATAAAATATATACCTATAAGTACCCACGGTAAACCTGTTATAAAATATATACCTATAAGTACCCACGGTAAACCTGTTATAAAATATATACCTATAAGTACCCACGGTAAACCTGTTATAAAATATATACCTATAAGTACCCACGGTAAACCTGTTATAAAATATATACCTATAAGTACCCACAGTAAACCTGTTATAAAGTATATACCTATAAGTACCCACGGTAAACCTGTTATAAAATATATACCTATGAGTACCCACGGTAAACCTGTTATAAAATATATACCTATGAGTACCCACGGTAAACCTGTTATAAAATATATACCTATGAGTACCCACGGTAAACCTGTTATAAAATATATACCTATAAGTACCCACAGTAAACCTGTTATAAAGTATATACCTATGAGTACCCACAGTAAACCTGTTATAAAGTATATACTTATAAGTACCCACAGTAAACCTGTTATAAAATATATACCTATAAGTACCCACGGTAAACCTGTTATAAAATATATACCTATGAGTACCCACGGTAAACCTGTTATAAAATATATACCTATAAGTACCCACAGTAAACCTGTTATAAAGTATATACCTATGAGTACCCACTGTAAACCTGTTATAAAATATATACCTATAAGTACCCACGGTAAACCTGTTATAAAATATATACTTATGAGTACCCACAGTAAACCTGTTATAAAGTATATACTTATAAGTACCCACAGTAAACCTGTTATAAAATATATACCTATAAGTACCCACTGTAAACCTGTTATAAAATATATACCTATGAGTACCCACAGTAAACCTGTTATAAAATATATACCTATGAGTACCCATGGTAAACCTGTTATAAAATATATACCTGTAAGTACCCACAGTAAACCTGTTATAAAATATATACCTGTAAGTACCCACAGTAAACCTGTTATAAAATATATACCTATAAGTACCCACAGTAAACCTGTTATAAAGTATATACCTATAAGTACCCACGGTAAACCTGTTATAAAATATATACCTATAAGTACCCACGGTAAACCTGTTATAAAATATATACCTATGAGTACCCACGGTAAAGCTGTTATAAAATATATACCTATAAGTACCCACGGTAAACCTGTTATAAAATATATACCTATGAGTACCCACTGTAAACCTGTTATAAAATATATACCTATAAGTACCCACGGTAAACCTGTTATAAAGTATATACCTATAAGTACCCACAGTAAACCTGTTATAAAATATATACCTATGAGTACCCACGGTAAACCTGTTATAAAATATATACCTATAAGTACCCACGGTAAACCTGTTATAAAGTATATACCTATAAGTACCCACAGTAAACCTGTTATAAAATATATACCTATGAGTACCCACGGTAAACCTGTTATAAAATATATACCTATGAGTACCCACAGTAAACCTGTTATAAAGTATATACCTATAAGTACCCACGGTAAACCTGTTATAAAATATATACCTATGAGTACCCACAGTAAACCTGTTATAAAATATATACCTATGAGTACCCATGGTAAACCTGTTATAAAATATATACCTATAAGTACCCACGGTAAACCTATTATAAAATATATACCTATAAGTACCCACGGTAAACCTGTTATAAAGTATATACCTATAAGTACCCACAGTAAACCTGTTATAAAATATATACCTATAAGTACCCACGGTAAACCTGTTGTAAAGTATATACCTATAAGTACCCACAGTAAACCTGTTATAAAATATATACCTATAAGTACCCACGGTAAACCTGTTATAAAATATATACCTATAAGTACCCACAGTAAACCTGTTATAAAATATATACCTATGAGTACCCATGGTAAACCTGTTATAAAATATATACCTATAAGTACCCACAGTAAACCTGTTATAAAATATATACCTATAAGTACCCACGGTAAACCTGTTGTAAAGTATATACCTATAAGTACCCACAGTAAACCTGTTATAAAATATATACCTATAAGTACCCACGGTAAACCTGTTATAAAATATATACCTATAAGTACCCACAGTAAACCTGTTATAAAATATATACCTATGAGTACCCATGGTAAACCTGTTATAAAATATATACCTATAAGTACCCACAGTAAACCTGTTATAAAATATATACCTATAAGTACCCACGGTAAACCTGTTATAAAGTATATACCTATAAGTACCCACAGTAAACCTGTTATAAAATATATACCTATGAGTACCCATGGTAAACCTGTTATAAAGTATATACCTATAAGTACCCACGGTAAACCTGTTATAAAATATATACCTATAAGTACCCACTGTAAACCTGTTATAAAATATATACCTATGAGTACCCATGGTAAACCTGTTATAAAGTATATACCTATAAGTACCCACGGTAAACCTGTTATAAAATATATACCTATGAGTACCCACGGTAAACCTGTTATAAAATATATACCTATAAGTACCCACTGTAAACCTGTTATAAAATATATACCTATGAGTACCCATGGTAAACCTGTTATAAAGTATATACCTATAAGTACCCACAGTAAACCTGTTATAAAATATATACCTATAAGTACCCACAGTAAACCTGTTATAAAATATATACCTATGAGTACCCACTGTAAACCTGTTATAAAGTATATACCTATAAGTACCCACGGTAAACCTGTTATAAAATATATACCTATGAGTACCCACGGTAAACCTGTTATAAAATATATACCTATAAGTACCCACTGTAAACCTGTTATAAAGTATATACCTATGAGTACCCACAGTAAACCTGTTATAAAGTATATACTTATAAGTACCCACAGTAAACCTGTTATAAAATATATACCTATAAGTACCCACGGTAAACCTGTTATAAAATATATACCTATGAGTACCCACGGTAAACCTGTTATAAAATATATACCTATAAGTACCCACGGTAAACCTGTTATAAAATATATACCTATGAGTACCCATGGTAAACCTGTTATAAAATATATACCTATGAGTACCCACGGTAAACCTGTTATAAAATATATACCTATGAGTACCCACAGTAAACCTATTATAAAATATATACCTATAAGTACCCACAGTAAACCTGTTATAAAATATATACCTATGAGTACCCACGGTAAACCTGTTATAAAATATATACCTATGAGTACCCACGGTAAACCTGTTATAAAATATATACCTATAAGTACCCACAGTAAACCTGTTATAAAATATATACCTATGAGTACCCACAGTAAACCTGTTATAAAGTATATACCTATAAGTACCCACGGTAAACCTGTTATAAAATATATACCTATGAGTACCCACGGTAAACCTGTTATAAAATATATACCTATAAGTACCCACGGTAAACCTGTTATAAAATATATACCTATAAGTACCCACTGTAAACCTGTTATAAAATATATACTTATAAGTACCCACGGTAAACCTGTTATAAAATATATACCTATGAGTACCCACGGTAAACCTGTTATAAAATATATACCTATAAGTACCCACGGTAAACCTGTTATAAAATATATACCTATGAGTACCCACGGTAAACCTGTTATAAAATATATACCTATAAGTACCCACGGTAAACCTGTTATAAAATATATACCTATAAGTACCCACAGTAAACCTGTTATAAAGTATATACCTATGAGTACCCACAGTAAACCTGTTATAAAGTATATACTTATAAGTACCCACAGTAAACCTGTTATAAAATATATACCTATAAGTACCCACGGTAAACCTGTTATAAAGTATATACCTATAAGTACCCACGGTAAACCTGTTATAAAATATATACCTATAAGTACCCACTGTAAACCTGTTATAAAGTATATACCTATAAGTACCCATGGTAAACCTGTTATAAAATATATACCTATGAGTACCCATGGTAAACCTGTTATAAAATATATACCTATAGGTACCCACGGTAAACCTGTTATAAAATATATACCTATGAGTACCCACAGTAAACCTGTTATAAAATATATACCTATAAGTACCCACTGTAAACCTGTTATAAAGTATATACCTATGAGTACCCACGGTAAACCTGTTATAAAATATATACCTATGAGTACCCACGGTAAACCTGTTATAAAATATATACCTATAAGTACCCACGGTAAACCTGTTATAAAGTATATACCTATGAGTACCCACGGTAAACCTGTTATAAAATATATACCTATGAGTACCCACGGTAAACCTGTTATAAAATATATACCTATAAGTACCCACGGTAAACCTGTTATAAAGTATATACCTATGAGTACCCACGGTAAACCTGTTATAAAATATATACCTATGAGTACCCACGGTAAACCTGTTATAAAATATATACCTATGAGTACCCACAGTAAGCCTGTTATAAAATATATACCTATAAGTACCCACGGTAAACCTGTTATAAAATATATACCTATGAGTACCCATGGTAAACCTGTTATAAAATATATACCTATGAGTACCCACGGTAAACCTGTTATAAAATATATACCTATGAGTACCCATGGTAAGCCTGTTATAAAATATATACCTATAAGTACCCACGGTAAACCTGTTATAAAGTATATACCTATAAGTACCCACAGTAAACCTGTTATAAAGTATATACTTATAAGTACCCACAGTAAACCTGTTATAAAATATATACCTATGAGTACCCACGGTAAACCTGTTATAAAGTATATACTTATAAGTACCCACAGTAAACCTGTTATAAAATATATACCTATGAGTACCCACGGTAAACCTGTTATAAAATATATACCTATAAGTACCCACGGTAAACCTGTTATAAAATATATACCTATAAGTACCCACGGTAAACCTGTTATAAAATATATACCTATAAGTACCCACGGTAAACCTGTTATAAAATATATACCTATAAGTACCCACGGTAAACCTGTTATAAAATATATACCTATAAGTACCCACAGTAAACCTGTTATAAAGTATATACCTATAAGTACCCACGGTAAACCTGTTATAAAATATATACCTATGAGTACCCACGGTAAACCTGTTATAAAATATATACCTATGAGTACCCACGGTAAACCTGTTATAAAATATATACCTATGAGTACCCACGGTAAACCTGTTATAAAATATATACCTATAAGTACCCACAGTAAACCTGTTATAAAGTATATACCTATGAGTACCCACAGTAAACCTGTTATAAAGTATATACTTATAAGTACCCACAGTAAACCTGTTATAAAATATATACCTATAAGTACCCACGGTAAACCTGTTATAAAATATATACCTATGAGTACCCACGGTAAACCTGTTATAAAATATATACCTATAAGTACCCACAGTAAACCTGTTATAAAGTATATACCTATGAGTACCCACTGTAAACCTGTTATAAAATATATACCTATAAGTACCCATGGTAAACCTATTATAAAGTATATACTTATAAGTACCCACAGTAAACCTGTTATAAAGTATATACCTATAAGTACCCACGGTAAACCTGTTATAAAATATATACCTATGAGTACCCACAGTAAACCTGTTATAAAATATATACCTATGAGTACCCATGGTAAACCTGTTATAAAATATATACCTGTAAGTACCCACAGTAAACCTGTTATAAAATATATACCTGTAAGTACCCACAGTAAACCTGTTATAAAATATATACCTATAAGTACCCACAGTAAACCTGTTATAAAGTATATACCTATAAGTACCCACGGTAAACCTGTTATAAAATATATACCTATAAGTACCCACGGTAAACCTGTTATAAAATATATACCTATGAGTACCCACGGTAAAGCTGTTATAAAATATATACCTATAAGTACCCACGGTAAACCTGTTATAAAATATATACCTATGAGTACCCACTGTAAACCTGTTATAAAATATATACCTATAAGTACCCACGGTAAACCTGTTATAAAGTATATACCTATAAGTACCCACAGTAAACCTGTTATAAAATATATACCTATGAGTACCCACGGTAAACCTGTTATAAAATATATACCTATAAGTACCCACGGTAAACCTGTTATAAAGTATATACCTATAAGTACCCACAGTAAACCTGTTATAAAATATATACCTATGAGTACCCACGGTAAACCTGTTATAAAATATATACCTATGAGTACCCACAGTAAACCTGTTATAAAGTATATACCTATAAGTACCCACGGTAAACCTGTTATAAAATATATACCTATGAGTACCCACAGTAAACCTGTTATAAAATATATACCTATGAGTACCCATGGTAAACCTGTTATAAAATATATACCTATAAGTACCCACGGTAAACCTATTATAAAATATATACCTATAAGTACCCACGGTAAACCTGTTATAAAATATATACCTATAAGTACCCACGGTTAACCTGTTATAAAGTATATACCTATAAGTACCCACGGTAAACCTGTTATAAAATATATACCTATAAGTACCCACTGTAAACCTGTTATAAAATATATACCTATGAGTACCCATGGTAAACCTGTTATAAAATATATACCTATGAGTACCCACAGTAAACCTGTTATAAAATATATACCTATGAGTACCCATGGTAAACCTGTTATAAAATATATACCTATAAGTACCCACTGTAAACCTGTTATAAAATATATACCTATGAGTACCCACGGTAAACCTGTTATAAAGTATATACCTATGAGTACCCACAGTAAGCCTGTTATAAAATATATACCTATAAGTACCCACGGTAAACCTGTTATAAAGTATATACCTATAAGTACCCACGGTAAACCTGTTATAAAATATATACCTGTAAGTACCCACGGTTAACCTGTTATAAAATATATACCTATAAGTACCCACAGTAAACCTGTTATAAAATATATACCTATGAGTACCCACGGTAAACCTGTTATAAAATATATACCTGTAAGTACCCACGGTTAACCTGTTATAAAATATATACTTATGAGTACCCATGGTAAACCTGTTATAAAATATATACCTATGAGTACCCACGGTAAACCTGTTATAAAATATATACCTATAAGTACCCACAGTAAACCTGTTATAAAATATATACCTATGAGTACCCACGGTAAACCTGTTATAAAATATATACCTGTAAGTACCCACGGTAAACCTGTTATAAAATATATACCTATGAGTACCCACGGTAAACCTGTTATAAAATATATACCTATAAGTACCCACGGTAAACCTGTTATAAAATATATACCTATGAGTACCCACGGTAAACCTGTTATAAAATATATACCTATAAGTACCCACGGTAAACCTGTTATAAAATATATACCTATGAGTACCCACGGTAAACCTGTTATAAAATATATACTTATGAGTACCCATGGTAAACCTGTTATAAAATATATACTTATGAGTACCCATGGTAAACCTGTTATAAAATATATACCTATGAGTACCCACGGTAAACCCTGATTAAGAAGTTTTTGATCCTTGTGATCTATAGTTGTTACAGATAAAGACATTATTAATACAAATCCAATATTCTGCTTCAATGTATATTTTTGATCGTTGATAAAATATAAGTAAACTTGCACATTTGCTACATTGCCATCAGATAATAAGAAGTGGTGAACTTTGGTTTGTAATAGGAGATGATGATGCTGTATTTTACATTAAGTTGTCAGACTTTCACGGCTGATTGATAATAGAGTGATATTTTCTATAGGTCTATTTTAATCTGCTCTATGATATACTTTTATACTGGGATGTAATGGCAGCAGGTGATTTTGGTATCAAAGTCAAGCATAGCTTGCATTCAAATCATTCTCACCAGAAACTGAACCACAATGGTCGACAGGGAGCCTGTTCTTACACAAATGCTCTGCCAACTGTACAATCTATCAGTATTTCCATCAGAATGTGGCAGAAATTTTGGTAATATGACAAAAAACCCGAAACATTTCAATAAATGAGATTTCAAATCGTTAATGACTGTCTGAAATTTTCAAGTATGGTAATTACTCTAGCACACCGTTCTGTAACAGACATTTCTTTTTTATGATTTATAAAGGATAAATATGATTTATATTTATATATGTATGATGTGTAAAAGATCAATTAAAACAGTCTCTCTTTCCCATCGCTATTAAAAACTCATTATTCTCTAATATGTGCTGTACTTTTATTTTTATATGACTCAATTTAGTGGCAAAACAGAAATTTTTGTTTAAACGTGCAGAAGATAATTTTAGGCTTGAGAATTTTACTGCGTTTTGATATGAATTTCATTACAACACTTTTATTTGAATGTTTTTAAAGATGTCTCTCCAGATGTATTCTTGGTGATGTTTCTAAAGATAATTGTAATAAAAAAAATTCTAATTTTCTTGAAGTATCAAGTTTTGTTAATGCATTCGAGAAAATCAAAAGCATAAAAAATGAAATGATTATAAATTATACATGTTGCTTATGTAATTATTTCAGTCAAGTTTCGTCCTACAATGATTTTTAACACACAAATTACATTGATTTTTGTTACAATAGTTTTTTACTGATAGAAATGGTAGTAAAATTGTTGATAAGATAGTTATCTCCCCTGTATTATTGGAGATGCTGATAAAACATATGTATAGTTATCTCCCCTGTATTAATGGAAATGTTGATAAAACGTATGTATTTAATAAGATGATGAATCTATAATAAATTACACTATATACAATAATTAAGTTGTGGAGTATTGAAGATTGAAGTATTATTAACAGCTGTTGATGAATGACAAAACCTCACACACAGCAAAACTCATTGACATACACTTCTGAGTTCATTAGTAACAATTGCTTCTAACTTAGCTTTGGTTCATCTTAATATTAGCCTCTTATTGTCTTATCATAGCAGTCTGTCATACAATAGTATAGTGTTAGAGGCAGTCAACATACTGGACACCTCATATTTAAATGATCCAAGTTTTCGGGTTCATAACTAGAAATTGGTTTTAACTTGAGAGGGTTTGTTATATCAACAGTTTTAGAACCAACTGAAAAAAGTATTGTCTGGATGTTTGACTGACAAAACTCAAATATTCCTGGCTCATTTTAATCTTAAAAAAGTGGGGGGGGGGGGGGGGGGGGCTAGGGGGTGGAAGGTGTTTATTGGTCATTACCTGCTATATGTCTGTATAGTCAGTAAGATATCTTCATTTTTACATACAATTATCAGTTGGTAACGTTCAGCTCCCTGAAGAATTAGAATTATCTCTTTATTTTGACAATATTTTGAATTTGTCAATCAGAAGTCATACTACCTTAAGCTTGGTTGTTTGACATCCGAGTTGAGTATGAATTGCACATTCACATATGTTTCAAAGGCATTGAATTTAAAACTCAAAATATAACATTTGTTTGAATGGGGTATTTCTTGTATAGGAATTATTGGAAATGTTATCCAGATGACAATATCTTTTTAAGTTTTGTAATGTAGAGTAAAATAAATTAGGCCACTGTGAACTGCTTATGACCATGTATAACCTAAGCTTATAATGGAATGTTTAGATGAACTTGGGGGCATGGGGACTGTCATAACCACCGTGGTATGGTGGTTAGATTTACATATGGAAATGTAATTGGTGCCTATCACCACTAAATGTTTGAATTTATTTGTCCCCTCCCCATAGTGGGATGTAACCTATACAACTTTATGTTATATAGTTTGTTAGTGTATTTATTTCTCCCCCCCTCCCCCTCCCTGGTTAGGAGTAACCTATACAACTTTATGTGATATAGTTTGCTCGTGAATTTATTTGGATGGTTTATTGTTAAGAAAAGTATTCAACGATTATTAAAAATGGAGAGATAAAGGACTATCAATGTTATGATTGAAGTCATCTCACATTTACATTGCTACTTGGGTGGGGGATAATTTAATTGAATGTGCTTGTTTTATTGTGATAAACTTTATGTTATAGAATTTAATTGGGTTACATAATAGGTAAAGGCATCAGTATCACGGTGGGTTTAAAACCAGTAACAACAGCCAAACCTAACATATCAATTAATGACCATTCTGATATCATTACTCTTAATACAACAAATTGACTCAATTATCGATTCAAGATATTTTTACTAGATTTTATAAAGATTTACTATCTAAATAAAATACTTTAAATCCTTGGCTGGTAAAAATATAAATCATGAAAAAATGAACCAAAATGTATAGTGTTATCAATATTATTAGTTTAATGTCAGAAAAACTGTTTAAACTTTCTTTTCATAAACTGATTGGTTAATTAATTTTTTACTTATGTTATAAATATTTAGTGTCTGAAAATATATACAATATATGTACATTGTCAGAAAATATATAATTTACTTGTACAGCTTGCCTTTAAAAACAATTGGAAAATCGAGTCTTTGGTGTGTATTCTGCAATGTCGAGTCTTTGGTGTGTATTCTGCAATGTCGAGTCTTTGGTGTGTATTCTGCAATGTCCAGTCTTTGGTGTGTATTCTGCAATGTCAAAAAGTCCAAAGTAACTGCCAAATTGTCTGAAAAGATCAGAAACAAGCTTCATTCTGAATGTTTTAAATAGTGTTCTCTATCACGTTCACACTTATACTGTTACCGTTCACACTTATACTGTTACCGTTCACACTTATACTGTTACCGTTTACACTTATACTGTTACCGTTCACACTTATACTGTTGCCGTTCACACTTGTATACTGTTACCGTTCACACTTATACTGTTACCGTTCACACTTATACTGTTACCGTTTACACTTATACTGTTACCGTTCACACTTATACTGTTACCGTTCACACTTATACTGTTACCGTTTACACTTTTATACTGGTACCGTTCACACTTATACTGTTACCGTTTACACTTTTATACTGTTACCGTTCACACTTATACTGTTACCGTTTCTCACTATATTTTGGGTCAGTGACCATATACAACAAAAATTTCTCCTGTCAATGCAATTTGACTGCTCTAACAGAACAAGGATAAGTATGTATATCAACCAGGTTTATTGATGAAGGATGTGGTAGTTAAAACATCATTGTTGATATACTGTCTAATATATGGTACGGTTACATCACACCATGTTCTGACCTTGTGGTCATAAACCTTTAGAGTATGATTTTTGTACTTGTACTGGAAAACAGCCAATCAGAACACTGTATTTAACAATCAATCAGATCACTGTATTTAATATATCAAATGTTCTTATACTCGAAAACCATCCAATCAGAACATCATATCCAATAAATACAGCATTCTGATTGGATGATTTTTATAATATGAGTATGAAACTCATAATCTTGCTACCAAGTTTTTGTTTTCTTGCTACAAGTTTACATTTGTCTTGTAATATTATTTATAGCATTAATTGTGTAAAGAACCAATAAGAAGAGTTGATTTTGACAATCAGTTACAGTGCATGTTTAATACACTTTCATGAAGTTTTTCTTTGCCATACATGGATTCAAGCTTCCTTAATTAAGATTACTTCCAGTTAAAGTGTTGTATTCATGATGCTGAATGTATGTCAATATGTACATGTATTTGTGTAAAATATGTACATGTATTTGTGTAAAATATGTACATGTATTTGTGTAAAATATGTACATGTATTTGTGTAAAATATGTACATGTATTTGTGTAAAATATGTACATGTATTTGTGTAAAATATGTACATGTATTTGTGTAAAATATGTACATGTATTTGTGTAAAATATGTACATGTATTTGTGTAAAATATGTACATGTATTTGTGTAAAATATGTACATGTATTTGTGTAAAATATGTACATGTATTTGTGTAAAATATGTACATGTATTTGTGTAAAATATGTATTAAGGTTCTTGTTGTTGGATCAAAATCTCTTCCCAACTGTAACTTAATTTCTCTAGTTATGTAATATCTTTGATAGAATTTTAAATATTATAAATTAGAATGTTTTCAGATTTGATCAGTTCATGTCACATGTGTGACTTAAAAAAATGATTTTTATGAGCTTCATATTAATAATTAAAATTATTAAACAATATTATCCAAAAATTCTGCCTAAATTCTTCTTTATAAATAGCAAACACTGTTCTATCATAGAGCACTGGAGGTTGTGCAGTGCTGGATTTAGATAAAGAGAGGCCCTAGGATATTACACTTGTGAGGTCCCTCCTAATTCCCCACCTTTACCACTGGAGGCTGTGCAGTGCTGGATTTAGATAAAGAGAGACCCTATGATATTCCACTTGTAAGGTCCCTCCTAATTCCCCACCTTTACCACTAGAGGAAGATGGAAGTGTTTTTAATCAATTTCAATAAAGGCAAAGATGATGAGGGATGTTTAAAATTCTGCAATATTCTGGAATGGAGTGCAACTGTGTAAAGAAAATTACTGAAGGGTTGTTTAGAAAGTACAATATCCTATGACAGCACAAGTGTGAAAGTCCAATAATAGTGTCAATTTTGAGGCCCTAGGCTTCAGCTTGTCGAACCTATAGGTAAATCCGACACTAAAGCTGTGTAGTAATATTTTCCTCCCAATAGTACAGATATTTTGTAATGTTATGTAAGTCAACATGTCCCTAGTTATCTATCTAATTGTCTTATGTTAATATACTGTTTATACTAATGGTATTGTACTATTGTTATTAGCTAGGTATTCCCCAGACAAACCTCTAAACCATTATAGATATATTGTAATATTTACCAGTATAACATAGATCTTATTATATACAAAACAACAAAACATGTTGATATCTTTTGAAGTATAAAGCTTCGTAATTAATATAAGTTATTATGTTTATAAAGAAATAAATATTACATAATTTGATGTTAGGAGTAAAAGCTTGGTTTATCTGTAATATCTTACGTTAGGCCATAGTATAGTATTCTTAGTTTCTCATGTTTAGCTTTTGCTTAAGTTGTGTTTATATTTACAGGGCTAGCCTTTCCTGAGGCATACATCATTTATGATTTTTTTGTCCTAAATGTAATGGTCTTTAACCAACAGATTCTTCCTTCTTAGCTAGTAGTCTATGAACATTCACTGACCCTGCTATTGTACTGTCATGTTTATTGTGTTATTCTCTGACCCTTCTATTGTACTGTCATGTTTATTGTGTTATTCTCTGACCCTGCTATTGTACTGTCATGTTTATTGTGTTATTCTCTGACCCTTCTATTGTACTGTCATGTTTATTGTGTTATTCTCTGACCCTGCTATTGTACTGTCAGGTTTATTGTGTTATTCTCTGACCCTGCTATTGTACTGTCATGTTTATTGTGTTATTCTCTGACCCTTCTATTGTACTGTCATGTTTATTGTGTTATTCTCTGACCCTTCTATTGTACTGTCATGTTTATTGTGTTATTCTCTGACCCTTCTATTGTACTGTCATGTTTATTGTGTTATTCTCTGACCCTGCTATTGTACTGTCAGGTTTATTGTGTTATTCTCTGACCCTGCTATTGTACTGTCATGTTTATTGTGTTATTCTCTGACCCTTCTATTGTACTGTCATGTTTATTGTGTTATTCTCTGACCCTGCTATTGTACTGTCATGTTTATTGTGTTCTTCTCTAACCCTGCTATTGTACTGTCATGTTTATTGTGTTATTCTCTGACCCTGCTATTGTACTGTCATGTTTATTGTGTTATTCTCTGACCCTGCTATTGTACTGTCATGTTTATTGTGTTATTCTCTAACCCTGCTATTGTACTGTCATGTTTATTGTGTTATTCTCTAACCCTGCTATTGTACTGTCATGTTTATTGTGTTATTCTCTGACCCTGCTATTGTACTGTCATGTTTATTGTGTTATTCTCTGACCCTGCTATTGTACTGTCATGTTTATTGTGTTATTCTCTGACCCTGCTATTGTACTGTCATGTTTATTGTGTTATTCTTTAACCCTGCTATTGTACTGTCATGTTTATTGTGTTATTCTCTGACCCTGCTATTGTACTGTCATGTTTATTGTGTTATTCTCTGACCCTGCTATTGTACTGTCATGTTTATTGTGTTATTCTCTGACCCTGCTATTGTACTGTCATGTTTATTGTGTTATTCTCTGACCCTGCTATTGTACTGTCATGTTTATTGTGTTATTCTCTGACCCTGTTATTGTACTGTCATGTTTATTGTGTTATTCTCTAACCCTGCTATTGTACTGTCAGGTTTATTGTGTTATTCTCTGACCCTTCTATTGTACTGTCATGTTTATTGTGTTATTCTCTGACCCTGCTATTGTACTGTCATGTTTATTGTGTTATTCTCTGACCCTGCTATTGTACTGTCATGTTTATTGTGTTATTCTCTGACCCTGCTATTGTACTGTCATGTTTATTGTGTTATTCTCTGACCCTTCTATTGTACTGTCATGTTTATTGTGTTATTCTCTGACCCTGCTATTGTACTGTCATGTTTATTGTGTTATTCTCTGACCCTGCTATTGTACTGTCATGTTTATTTTGTCATTCATGTTTGTGATAGTGTGTGATCGTTTTGAGTGGAAGTAAATCTGTGCAGGTTTTTTGTTCTTTGTTTATATCTGTATTGTCATTGGAGATTCAGCTATCAGAGAGGGATTGGGATCCCATTAATCTATTTAACTCCTATATTTTTGTGCCTGTCCCAAACCAGGACCTTCATTTCTAATGCCATTATGACATGGTCTTATTTGTGTTCAGTTGTTGGAAGTGAAAGGTGATTATTCTCTTTGTTGGTACATGTATTGGTTAAATTATTGACCATCACTGTTTAATCTTTACTTTTCATTATTATAGCAATGATAAGTTGTCAAATATATAACAAGACTAGATTTTATATTTTCATTTTTTGTTAGTGTTTGTTCTGGTCCCCTGTTTGCTTGTTTACCATATATTTACACTGGCAGGTTGATGTTCCGTTGACCAGTTCTACCTGAGATAATTATATAATTAATTTGATACCATATTTTCAATATTACATAATCTACCTTATTCGAAAACTAGAAAGAAATTATAATAAATACAGGAACCAGTTATCTGATTTTAAAACAAACAGTTAAATAGTAAGATGGCAGTGATATAGCAGAGATATTGCAATAAATAGTAAGATGGCAGTGATATAGCAGAGATATTGCAATAAATAGTAAGATGGCAGTGATATAGCAGAGATATTGCAATAAATAGTAAGATGGCAGTGATATAAGATAGATATTACAATACCAATTCTACAGATCAATGTTGTGTTGTTAAGTGTTAAATTTAATTGACCAATTATAAAAACTGGCATGGCAGTAGTGAACAGGTTGTGAGATGATTTAATTGACCAATTGTAAAACCTGTCATGGCAGTAGTGAACAGGTTGTGAGATGATTTAATTGACCAATTGTAAAAACTGGCATTGCCATAGTGAACAGGTTGTGAGATGATTTAATTGACCAATTGTAAAAACTGTCATGGCAGTAGTGAACAGGTTGTGAGATGATTTAATTGACCAATTGTAATAGCTGGCATTGCCATAGTGAACAGGTTGTGAGATGATTTAATTGACCAATTGTAAAAACTGTCATGGCAGTAGTGAACAGGTTGTGAGATGATTTAATTGACCAATTGTATAAACTGTCATGGCAGTAGTGAACAGGTTGTAAGATGATTTAATTGACCAATTGTAAAAATTGGCATTGCAGTAGTGAACAGGTTGTGAGATGATTTAATTGACCAATTGTAAAACCTGGAATGGCAGTAGTGAACAGGTTGTGAGATGATTAGACAATAGGCAGAAATAGATGTGTACTCTTAGGGACAGTAAGCCCTATGAGTTTATTATTTAAACAATATCTAGACTATTGTGTAAGATGTATGTCTAATGAAATACTGATCACGTGACATTAAGCAACAATCAGTCACTCACTCTTATTGATAAGCCATGATACAGCCGAAATACTGTATGTCTAATGAAACACATGTAAAGAGGTTTCGTCAGATCTCCTATGTCATGACATATCAGTAAGAGAAGCAAGGGAGAGATCTGAGAAGGGAGAGAACAACATCACTTTTTTGGTCCTCATTTGTATGTATTACTTTTTACTGGTTACATACAAGGTCACCTGGCTGTTTTACCTCAAGATAATTATGAAATTTAATATTATTGTTAACAGTTATTGTAACAGAAATTACAGTAATAAGACAGAAATAAAGCAAAAAGAAATTATATATGCAAACAGCAAACTTCGAAGTGCAGTAAGTTCATTTTCAGAAAACATCAGTTTTTGCACTGCACTTGAATAGTCAGAAATCTGTATTTATTGTCAAAATTTAAGTGAAAATGGTCGTATTCACATGGTTTTTTATTGAAACAGACCCATAAAATGTTTAATTCTGCAGACATTTATTATTTTTATGTGCCTGCTTATTTTAAAATGTCCACAATTGTATTCCCAATCTGGTTGTAAATTCAATGATTAGTTGCCATAAATATGTAAGAAAAGTTGAGATTAGGGAGTGAGGTAGTTGATGGGAGGTTGGTGTAAAGTCCCAGCACCTAACCTAAACTAGTTAAAAGTATAGAATATTTCTTGATATTTAAAAAAAAGACTTAACTCACATTGCTTTGCTTGTTGAACTTTAAGAGTTATACGCTTCAAACATGTAAAAACAAAGTGTTGAAATGTTCTTTTTATGCTAGCAAGATAGTTTCTCAATAGTTTCCAATCAAATTTATACACAAGCTATATACGGATAATATCTCAGTTGAATTGCAAAAGAAATATAATTTTTCCCCAATATTTTTAAGAATTATGCCTCTTGAAAAAGTGTAAAAATGTTCTTGTTAAAGCACTAGCATCTTTATTCCTTGACAGATTCAAACAAAATATTTACACAAACTGTACACTGGTATATAAATATAGACAGTCTCTGGCGAGTTTGAAAACCACAATATTTTCTGAAGAATTTGGAGTTATATCCTGGGAGAAATGAATTAATGTGAAAATGTTTATTTTGGCTATATAACATACCTTGTATCAGTAATCATTATCTACTGATGCCCTGTATTTTAACATACAAGATAACCAAAGACCCGTATGGTATTATGTCTGGTATATTTTGGCTATATGACATACCCTTGTATCAGTGATCATTATCTACTGGTGCCCTGTATTTTAACATACAAGATAACCAAGGACCTGTATGGTATTATGTCTGGTATATTTTGGCTGTATGACATACCCTTGTATCAGTGATCATTATCTACTGGTTTTAACATACAAGGTAACCAAGGACCCGTATGGTATTATGTCTGGTATATTTTGGCTATATGACATACCCTTGTATCAGTGATCATTATCTACTGGTTTTAACATACAAGATAACCAAAGACCCGTATGGTATTATGTCTGGTATATTTTGGCTATATGACATACCCTTGTATCAGTGATCATTATCTACTGGTGCCCTGTATTTTAACATACAAGATAACCAAGGACCCGTATGGTATTATGTCTGGTATATTTTGGCTATATGACATACCCTTGTATCAGTGATCATTATCTACTGGTGCCCTGTATTTTAACATACAAGATAACCAAGGACCCGTATGGTATTATGTCTGGTATATTTTGGCTATATGACATACCCTTGTATCAGTGATCATTATCTACTGGTTTTAACATACAAGGTAACCAAGGACCCGTATGGTATTATGTCTGGTATATTTTGGCTGTATGACATACCCTTGTATCAGTGATCATTATCTACTGGTTTTAACATACAAGATAACCAAGGACCTGTATGGTATTATGTCTAGTATATTTTGGCTATATGACATACCCTTGTATCAGTGATCATTATCTACTGGTTTTAACATACAAGGTAACCAAGGACCCTTATGGTATTATGTCTAGTATATTTTGGCTATATGACATACCCTTGTATCAGTGATCATTATCTACTGGTTTTAACATACAAGATAACCAAGGACCTGTATGGTATTATGTCTGGTATATTTTGGCTATATGACATACCCTTGTATCAGTGATCATTATCTACTGGTTTTAACATACAAGGTAACCAAGGACCAGTATGGTATTATGTCTGGTATATTTTGGCTGTATGACATACCCTTGTATCAGTGATCATTATCTACTGGTTTTAACATACAAGGTAACCAAGGACCCATATGGTATTTTGTCTGGTATATTTTGGCTATATGACATACCCTTGTATCAGTGATCATTATCTACTGGTTTTAACATACAAGGTAACCAAGGACCCATATGGTATTATGTCTGGTATATTTTGACTATGTTACATACCCTTGTATCAATGATCATTATTTACTGGTCCCCTGTGTTTTAGCATACAAGGTAACCAAGGACCAGTAATGGCAGTATGGTATTATGTGTGGTATATTTTGGCTGTATGGTATCAGTGATCATTATCTACTGGTGCCCTGTATTTTAACATACAAGGTAACCAAGGACCAGTATGGTATTATGTCTGGTATATTTTGGCTGTATGATATACCTTTGTATCAGTGATCTTTATCTACTGGTGCCCTGTATTTTAACATACAAGATAACCAAGGACCTGTATGGTATTATGTCTGGTATATTTTGACTATGTTACATACCCTTGTATCAGTGATCATTATCTACTGGTGCCCTGTATTTTAACATACAAGGTAACCAAGGACCCGTATGGTATTATGTCTAGTATATTTTGGCTGTATGACATACCCTTGTATCAGTGATCATTATCTACTGGTTTTAACATACAAGGTAACCAAGGACCCATATGGTATTTTGTCTGGTATATTTTGGCTGTATGACATACCCTTGTATCAGTGATCATTATCTACTGGTTTTAACATACAAGATAACCAAGGACCAGTATGGTATTATGTGTGGTATATTTTGGCTGTATGACATACCCTTGTATCAGTGATCATTATCTACTGGTTTTAACATACAAGGTAACCAAGGACCAATCAATCATAAGCTCTCAAGAGCTTTTCAAACCGACATGCATAACAAAATTACATAAATTAAATACAGCACAACAAAAACATGTCATTCAATACAAAACCAATACACATCCAGACAACACCTATGCATACATCTCTGTGTTTTGACCTCTGGACCCCCACAGCCTCTCTGTGCACCCACTGTCACAGGACCAGAGGTCAAAACAGAAAATAGATGCCGACATTTAACAGCCATTACACATACAAGTACATTCATGCAAATTATAAGCAGTCTATATTTAAGCAAAGAAGCAAATTAACTCAAAACACATAAAATATTCATGTACTTTTAAAACATATTTTAAAAATATTCTAAAAAATATTCTAAAAAAAAAAAAAAAAAATAATATTTTAAAAATATTCATGCAGAAATAACCAAGCACTAAAATAGAGCACAAGTTAAACTGAAAAGCATCAAGTCAAGTAAAAAAATTTAAAGTCAGTATATGCTTTAATTAGAAACATATAAATAACAATAAAAACATAAGCTCGAAAGAGCTTTTTTTAAACTGACATACAAATTACACATACAGGTATATATATATATACCCACAAAAATACATGGACATACATTGACAAACATATAAAAATTCAAATGTCTTGTTAGATAGGCTATATGACATACTATATCATTATCTACTGGTTTTAACATACAAGGTAACCAAGGACCAGTATAGTATAATGTCTTGTTAGATAGGCTATATGACATACTACCTGTATCATTATCTACTGGTTTTAACATACAAGGTAACCAAGGACCAGTATAGTATAATGTCTTGTTAGATAGGCTATATGACATACTATATCATTATCTACTGGTTTTAACATACAAGGTAACCAAGGACCAGTATAGTATAATGTCTTGTTAGATAGGCTATATGACATACTACCTGTATCATTATCTACTGGTTTTAACATACAAGGTAACCAAGGACCAGTATAGTATAATGTCTTGTTAGATAGGCTATATGACATACTACCTGTATCATTATCTACTGGTTTTAACATACAAGGTAACCAAGGACCAGTATAGTATAATGTCTTGTTAGATAAGCTATATGGCATACTACCTGTATCATTATCTACTGGTTTTAACATACAAGGTAACCAAGGACCAGTATAGTATAATGTCTTGTTAGATAGGCTATATGGCATATTATATCATTATCTACTGGTTTTAACATACAAGGTAACCAAGGACCAGTATAGTATAATATCTTGTTAGATAGGCTATATGACATACTACCTGTATCATTATCTACTGGTTTTAACATACATGTACAAGGTAACCAAGGACCAGTATAGTATAATGTCTTGTTAGATAGGCTATATGACATACTACCTGTATCATTATCTACTGGTTTTAACATACAAGGTAACCAAGGACCAGTATAGTATAATGTCTTGTTAGATAAGCTATATGACATACTACCTGTATCATTATCTACTGTATTTTAACATACAAGGTAACCAAGGACCAGTATAGTATAATGTCTTGTTAGATAAGCTATATGACATACTACCTGTATCATTATCTACTGGTTTTAACATACAAGGTAACCAAGGACCAGTATAGTATAATGTCTTGTTAGGTAGGCTATATGACATACTACCTGTATCATTATCTACTGGTTTTAACATACAAGGTAACCAAGGACCAGTATAGTATAATGTCTTGTTAGATAAGCTATATGACATACTACCTGTATCATTATCTACTGGTTTTAACATACAAGGTAACCAAGGACCAGTATAGTATAATGTCTTGTTAGATAAGCTATATGACATACTACCTGTATCATTATCTACTGGTTTTAACATACAAGGTAACCAAGGACCAGTATAGTATAATGTCTTGTTAGATAAACTATATGACATACTACCTGTATCATTATCTACTGGTTTTAACATACAAGGTAACCAAGGACCAGTATAGTATAATGTCTTGTTAGATAAGCTATATGGCATACTACCTGTATCATTATCTACTGGTTTTAACATACAAGGTAACCAAGTACCAGTATAGTATAATGTCTTGTTAGATAGGCTATATGGCATATTATATCATTATCTACTGGTTTTAACATACAAGGTAACCAAGGACCAGTATAGTATAATATCTTGTTAGATAGGCTATATGACATACTACCTGTATCATTATCTACTGGTTTTAACATACAAGGTAACCAAGGACCAGTATAGTATAATGTCTTGTTAGATAGGCTATATGACATACTACCTGTATCATTATCTACTGGTTTTAACATACAAGGTAACCAAGGACCAGTATAGTATAATGTCTTGTTAGATAGGCTATATGACATACTATATCATTATCTACTGGTTTTAACATACAAGGTAACCAAGGACCAGTATAGTATAATGTCTTGTTAGATAGGCTATATGACATACTACCTGTATCATTATCTACTGGTTTTAACATACAAGGTAACCAAGGACCAGTATAGTATAATGTCTTGTTAGATAGGCTATATGACATACTACCTGTATCATTATCTACTGGTTTTAACATACAAGGTAACCAAGGACCAGTATAGTATAATGTCTTGTTAGATAAGCTATATGGCATACTACCTGTATCATTATCTACTGGTTTTAACATACAAGGTAACCAAGGACCAGTATAGTATAATGTCTTGTTAGATAGGCTATATGGCATATTATATCATTATCTACTGGTTTTAACATACAAGGTAACCAAGGACCAGTATAGTATAATATCTTGTTAGATAGGCTATATGACATACTACCTGTATCATTATCTACTGGTTTTAACATACATGTACAAGGTAACCAAGGACCAGTATAGTATAATGTCTTGTTAGATAGGCTATATGACATACTACCTGTATCATTATCTACTGGTTTTAACATACAAGGTAACCAAGGACCAGTATAGTATAATGTCTTGTTAGATAAGCTATATGACATACTACCTGTATCATTATCTACTGTATTTTAACATACAAGGTAACCAAGGACCAGTATAGTATAATGTCTTGTTAGATAAGCTATATGACATACTACCTGTATCATTATCTACTGGTTTTAACATACAAGGTAACCAAGGACCAGTATAGTATAATGTCTTGTTAGGTAGGCTATATGACATACTACCTGTATCATTATCTACTGGTTTTAACATACAAGGTAAATAAGGACCAGTATAGTATAATGTCTTGTTAGATAAGCTATATGACATACTACCTGTATCATTATCTACTGGTTTTAACATACAAGGTAACCAAGGACCAGTATAGTATAATGTCTTGTTAGATAAGCTATATGACATACTACCTGTATCATTATCTACTGGTTTTAACATACAAGGTAACCAAGGACCAGTATAGTATAATGTCTTGTTAGATAAACTATATGACATACTACCTGTATCATTATCTACTGGTTTTAACATACAAGGTAACCAAGGACCAGTATAGTATAATGTCTTGTTAGATAAGCTATATGGCATACTACCTGTATCATTATCTACTGGTTTTAACATACAAGGTAACCAAGTACCAGTATAGTATAATGTCTTGTTAGATAGGCTATATGGCATATTATATCATTATCTACTGGTTTTAACATACAAGGTAACCAAGGACCAGTATAGTATAATATCTTGTTAGATAGGCTATATGACATACTACCTGTATCATTATCTACTGGTTTTAACATACAAGGTAACCAAGGACCAGTATAGTATAATGTCTTGTTAGATAGGCTATATGACATACTACCTGTATCATTATCTACTGGTTTTAACATACAAGGTAACCAAGGACCAGTATAGTATAATGTCTTGTTAGATAAGCTATATGGCATACTACCTGTATCATTATCTACTGGTTTTAACATACAAGGTAACCAAGGACCAGTATAGTATAATGTCTTGTTAGATAAGCTATATGACATACTACCTCTATCATTATCTACTGGTTTTAACATACAAGGTAACCAAGGACCATTATAGTATAATGTCTTGTTAGATAAGCTATATGACATACTACCTGTATCATTATCTACTGGTTTTAACATACAAGGTAACCAAGGACCAGTATAGTATAATGTCTTGTTAGATAAGCTATATGGCATACTACCTGTATCATTATCTACTGGTTTTAACATACAAGGTAACCAAGGACCAGTATAGTATAATGTCTTGTTAGATAAGCTATATGGCATACTACCTGTATCATTATCTACTGGTTTTAACATACAAGGTAACCAAGGACCAGTATAGTATAATGTCTTGTTAGATAAGCTATATGGCATACTACCTGTATCATTATCTACTGGTTTTAACATACAAGGTAACCAAGGACCAGTATAGTATAATGTCTTGTTATATAGGCTATATGACATACTACCTGTATCATTATCTACTGTATTTTAACATACAAGGTAACCAAGGACCAGTATAGTATAATGTCTTGTTAGATAGGCTATATGACATACTACCTGTATCATTATCTACTGTATTTTAACATACAAGGTAACCAAGGACCAGTATAGTATAATGTCTTGTTAGATAGGCTATATGACATACTACCTGTATCATTATCTACTGGTTTTAACATACAAGGTAACCAAGGACCAGTATAGTATAATGTCTTGTTATATAGGCTATATGACATACTACCTGTATCATTATCTACTGGTTTTAACATACAAGGTAACCAAGGACCAGTATAGTATAATGTCTTGTTAGATAAGCTATATGACATACTACCTGTATCATTATCTACTGGTTTTAACATACAAGGTAACCAAGGACCAGTATAGTATAATGTCTTGTTAGATAAGCTATATGACATACTACCTGTATCATTATCTACTGGTTTTAACATACAAGGTAACCAAGGACCAGTATAGTATAATGTCTTGTTAGATAGGCTATATGACATACTACCTGTATCATTATCTACTGGTTTTAACATACAAGGTAACCAAGGACCAGTATAGTATAATGTCTTGTTAGATAAGCTATATGACATACTACCTGTATCATTATCTACTGGTTTTAACATACAAGGTAACCAAGGACCAGTATAGTATAATGTCTTGTTAGATAGGCTATATGACATACTACCTGTATCATTATCTACTGGTTTTAACATACAAGGTAACCAAGGACCAGTATAGTATAATGTCTTGTTAGATAAGCTATATGACATACTACCTGTATCATTATCTACTGGTTTTAACATACAAGGTAACCAAGGACCAGTATAGTATAATGTCTTGTTAGATAGGCTATATGACATACTACCTGTATCATTATCTACTGTATTTTAACATACAAGGTAACCAAGGACCAGTATAGTATAATGTCTTGTTAGATAAGCTATATGACATACTACCTGTATCATTATCTACTGGTTTTAACATACAAGGTAACCAAGGACCAGTATAGTATAATGTCTTGTTAGATAGGCTATATGACATACTACCTGTATCATTATCTACTGTATTTTAACATACAAGGTAACCAAGGACCAGTATAGTATAATGTCTTGTTAGATAAGCTATATGGCATACTACCTGTATCATTATCTACTGGTTTTAACATACAAGGTAACCAAGGACCAGTATAGTATAATGTCTTGTTAGATAGGCTATATGACATACTACCTGTATCATTATCTACTGGTTTTAACATACAAGGTAACCAAAGACCAGTATAGTAATGTTTTGTATATTTTGGCTATATGGCATACTACTTGTATCAGTGATCGACAGCGATCTTTATCTACTGGTTCCCTGTATTTTAACCTACAAGGTCTTGTTGATGTTGGCTATATAACATACACTTGTATCAGGCATCATAATCTACTGGTTCCTTGTATTTTAACATACAAGGTAACCAGGGACCAGCATAGTTTAATGTCTTGTTTATTTTGGCTATATAACATACTACTTGTATCAGTGATCATAGTGTAATTGATATTACCGTAATATCAAACTTAAAAACAATATTAATATTCCCCCAACAACTTGGCAATACATAGTTAAACATCATGAATGAGAATTAGTCATTATACTGATTTGTTTATTTCTTATAATAGAGATCTATAGTTTGTATGTTATGGTAAGAAATCTGTCAAAACATCAATGTTTTTTAATGTAAACAAATTACTGTTGTTTTTATCATTATGTGGTGGTGATGTCTCAATAGTGTAGTAATACAGTATACCAGTATCTTATAGTTGTTTTCTTCTACAACTTTAGTCAAACAAAACAGTAATAGAGCTAAACCATCTTAACATTATCTAAGTAATATATTGTAGTATTATGTTATTGTAGACTAAATGCAGCTATTTGTGTGTGCTATTTTAATATTTATGAAGGATTAGAAGATTATATGGATCAGAGTTTCAGAATGTGAGCCATTGTAGAGTGTTTTATTACAAATTTTATTTTATTTCCTTGTTTTGACATTATATTTCAGTCAATTGGATTTTATTATTTGCAGTTGTGTTACCATATTCCTTAACATTTTCACAAACTAATAATTTTGCATGATCTCTTTCAAAGGTCAGTGCTAAATGTATGCTTCCAACATTGCTGTTCATACAGAATTAAGTGTTTACCCTGTATACTTTAAATCTTATTAATTAATGTTTAAATATAATAAAAGACTCTGCAAGATAGAATGTGATACTGACTGTAAGAACTCCTTACTGAGATCAGAATTCACTGAAGATAAATCCTTAAAAAAATCTAGGTCTAAATCTATTATTACACTTCAAAAAAAGTTCAACTTGTCAATACTAGAAATATCTGAAACTCAATTTATGACAGATATTAAAAAATATTACACAAATAAATTAACAAATTGTTTAAAGAATATTGAACTAAATAAAACTGGTAAATTATATTTTTATAGTACTATTTTGGGGGAAATTTGAACTTCAAAAGTACCTTGAATTTCCTTTAGCAAAAGAATTAAGATCTCTTTTGACAAAACTAAGGATTAGTGCTCATTCCCTCGCAATAGAAACAGGTCGCTACAATAACACTCTTAAAGAGCAATGTTTTTGCAAGCACTGCCCAACATCTGTGGAAAATGAATCTCATTTCATATTATATTGTTCCAGGTTTGACAATTTGCGACTTACTAGCGATTATAAAGAAATATTTCCCACTTCAAGTGTTGATGCAGATCTCATTAAGGACATTCTAAATCCCAGTAATATCAATAACGCTAAACTCATTTGCAGATTCTTAAAAGAAGCGAATGCTATTCGCAGCGAAGATATAAATACAGGTTAATAATTTTTTACTTTCATATATGTTCTGTACAACTTTATACATCTCTGTCTTATGTCATATTGTTTGTACATTGTCTTATTACTGTTTGATGTATGTCAACACGTGGTTAATTCATCAATAAAACTATTTGATTTGATTTGATTTGATAATTATTTCATATGTCATACCAATACCAACTAAGTTATTTATTGCATGTTGTGTTGATGTTCTAAAGCCAACACCAGGAATGAAGATATCTGGAGTATTGTACTGTAAATATAGAACATCATCCCTTCCTCCATTAAGCAAGAATTCATCAAATGAGATTGTCGTGTTTTGAAATATCAATGAAATGAGTTTACAATGTTTTTTGTTGTTGTTGTTATGTCTCATTTCTGCAAAAATATTAAGAAAAGAATGTTACAATATAAAATACTATGAAAGTCCTACCAAAATATTAAATAGGTTTCATTTCTGTGCTTGTGGTGGTCATGCTGTCAATCAGGTGTGTGTTTGTTACCCGTCATGCATTTGTTACCTGTTCTGTGTTTGTTTCCTATCATGTGTGTGTTACCTGTCATGTGTTTGGTACCTGTCATGTGTTTGTTACCTGTCATGTGTTTGTTTCCTATCATGTGTTACCTGTCATGTGTTTGTTACCTGTCATGTGTTTGGTACCTGTCATGTGTTTGTTACCTGTCATGTGTTTGTTTCCTATCATGTGTTACCTGTCATGTGTTTGTTTCCTATCATGTGTTACCTGTCATGTGTTTGTTACCTGTTCTGTGTTTGTTTCCTATCATGTGTTACCTGTCATGTGTTTGTTACCTGTCATGTGTTTGTTTCCTATCATGTGTGTTACCTGTCATGTGTTTGTTACCTGTTCTGTGTGTGTTTCCTATCATGTGTTACCTGTCATGTGTTTGTTACCTGTCATGTGTTTGGTACCTGTCATGTGTTTGTTTCCTATCATGTGTTACCTGTCATGTGTTTGTTACCTGTCATGTGTTTGTTACCTGTCATGTGTTTGTTACCTGTCATGTGTTTGTTACCTGTCATGTGTTTGTTACCTGTCATGTGTTTGGTACCTGTCATGTGTTTGTTACCTGTCATGTGTTTGTTTCCTATCATGTGTTACCTGTCATGTGTTTGTTACCTGTTCTGTGTTTGTTTCCTATCGTGTGTGTGTTACCTGTCATATGTTTGTTTCCTATCATGTGTGTGTTACCTGTCATGTGTTTGTTTCTTGTCATGTGTTTGTTACCTGTTCTGTGTTTGTTTCCTATCATGTGTGTGTTACCTGTCATGTGTGTGTTACCTGTCATGTGTGTGTTACCTGTCATGTGTTTGTTACTTGTCATGTGTTTGTTACCTGTCATGTGTGTGTTACCTGTCATGTGTTTGTTACTTGTCATGTGTTTGTTTCCTATCATGTACAGGTTCTGATTACCCCTTTTTGTCATTGTCTGTACAGGTTCTGATTACCTCTTTTTGTCATTGTCTGTACAGGTTCTGATTACCCCTTTTTGTCATTGTCTGTACAGGTTCTGATTACCTCTTTTTGTCATTGTCTGTACAGGTTCTGATTACCCCTTTTTGTCATTGTCTGTACAGGTTCTGATTACCCCTTTTTGTCATTGTCTGTACAGGTTCTGATTACCTATTGTCTGTACAGGTTCTGATTACCCATTTTTGTCATTGTCTGTACAGGTTCTGATTACCCCTTTTTGTCATTGTCTGTACAGGCTCTGATTACCCCTTTTTGTCATTGTCTGTACAGGTTCTGATTACCCCTTTTTGTCATTGTCTGTACAGGTTCTGATTATCTCTTTTTGTCATTGTCTGTACAGGTTCTGATTATCCCTTTTTGTCATTGTCTGTACAGGTTCTGATTACCCATTTTTGTCATTGTCTGTACAGGTTCTGATTACCCCTTTTTGTCATTGTCTGTACAGGTTCTGATTACCCCTTTTTGTCATTGTCTGTACAGGTTCTGATTACCCCTTTTTGTCATTGTCTGTACAGGTTCTGATTACCCCTTTTTGTCATTGTCTGTACAGGTTCTGATTACCCCTTTTTGTCATTGTTTGTACAGGTTCTGATTACCTCTTTTTGTCATTGTCTGTACAGGTTCTGATTACCCCTTTTTGTCATTGTCTGTACAGGTTCTGATTACCTCTTTTTGTCATTGTCTGTACAGGTTCTGATTACCCCTTTTTGTCATTGTCTGTACAGGTTCTGATTACCCCTTTTTGTCATTGTCTGTACAGGTTCTGATTACCTATTGTCTGTACAGGTTCTGATTACCCATTTTTGTCATTGTCTGTACAGGTTCTGATTACCCCTTTTTGTCATTGTCTGTACAGGCTCTGATTACCCCTTTTTGTCATTGTCTGTACAGGTTCTGATTACCCCTTTTTGTCATTGTCTGTACAGGTTCTGATTATCTCTTTTTGTCATTGTCTGTACAGGTTCTGATTATCCCTTTTTGTCATTGTCTGTACAGGTTCTGATTACCCCTTTTTGTCATTGTCTGTACAGGTTCTGATTACCCCTTTTTGTCATTGTCTGTACAGGTTCTGATTACCCCTTTTTGTCATTGTCTGTACAGGTTCTGATTACCCCTTTTTGTCATTGTCTGTAGAAGTTCTGATTACCCCTTTTTGTCATTGTCTGTACAGGTTCTGATTACCCCTTTTTGTCATTGTCTGTACAGGTTCTGATTACCCCTTTTTGTCATTGTCTGTACAGGTTCTGATTACCTCTTTTTGTCATTGTCTGTACAGGTTCTGATTACCCCTTTTTGTCATTGTCTGTACAGGTTCTGATTACCCCTTTATGTCATTGTCTGTACAGGTTCTGATTACCCCTTTTTGTCATCGTCTGTACAGGTTCTGATTACCTCTTTTTGTCATTGTCTGTACAGGTTCTGATTACCCCTTTTTGTCATTGTCTGTACAGGTTCTGATTACCTCTTTTTGTCATTGTCTGTACAGGTTCTGATTACCCCTTTTTGTCATTGTCTGTACAGGTTCTGATTACCCCTTTTTGTCATTGTCTGTACAGGTTCTGATTACCCCTTTTTGTCATTGTCTGTACAGGTTCTGATTACCCCTTTTTGTCATTGTCTGTACAGGTTCTGATTACCCCTTTTTGTCATCGTCTGTACAGGTTCTGATTACCTCTTTTTGTCATTGTCTGTACAGGTTCTGATTACCCCTTTTTGTCATTGTCTGTACAGGTTCTGATTACCCCTTTTTGTCATTGTCTGTACAGGTTCTGATTACCCCTTTTTGTCATTGTCTGTACAGGTTCTGATTACCCCTTTTTGTCATTGTCAGTACAGGTTCTGATTACCCCTTTTTGTTATCGTCTGTACAGGTTCTGATTACCTCTTTTTGTCATTGTCTGTACAGGTTCTGATTACCCCTTTTTGTCATTGTCTGTACAGGTTCTGATTACCCCTTTTTGTCATCGTCTGTACAGGTTCTGATTACCCCTTTTTGTCATTGTCTGTGCAGGTTCTGATTACCCCTTTTTGTCATTGTCTGTACAGGTTCTGATTACCCCTTTTTGTCATTGTCTGTACAGGTTCTGATTACCCCTTTTTGTCATTGTCTGTACAGGTTCTGATTACCCCTTTTTGTCATTGTCTGTACAGGTTCTGATTTCCCCTTTTTGTCATTGTCTGTACAGGTTCTGATTACCTCTTTTTGTCATTGTCTGTACAGGTTCTGATTACCCCTTTTTGTCATTGTCTGTACAGGTTCTGATTACCCCTTTTTGTCATTGTCTGTACAGGTTCTGATTACCCCTTTTTGTCATTGTCTGTACAGGTTCTGATTACCCCTTTTTGTCATTGTCTGTACAGGTTCTGATTACCCCTTTTTGTCATTGTCTGTACAGGTTCTGATTACCTCTTTTTGTCATTGTCTGTGCAGGTTCTGATTACCCCTTTTTGTCATTGTCTGTACAGGTTCTGATTACCCCTTTTTGTCATTGTCTGTACAGGTTCTGATTACCCCTTTTTGTCATTGTCTGTACAGGTTCTGATTATTCCTTTTTGTTCAACTTTACAACAGGAAGAAAACTGTCTGTTTCCTGGTTATATTTTTTACCAGATTGTGCCAAAACTTAGTGGTAAATAAACTAGCACTAATTGTTTATTCATCTTCACTTGAAATTTCAGACAGTAATATCAAACAATCTTTGTTGTATATAACTCAATTGATTCTGACTTTCTCTACAAATTACTTATAGAGTTAAGTGCAGATGATGTTTGTATATTTTATAAACTCAGAATTAGCTCCCACTAAGAAATTTACAGTTTAACTCAATTATATATTGATTGTAATGATGATGTAAATTGCTTTTATTTTTTTTCCACAATGATGTTTGTTGACATGTGTTCACATCACTGACAGTATTATAGTGGCTGTCATCTGTGATTTTACTAACTCTGATGCTTAGTCACAAATATTGGTCTATGAAATTGACTCAACCATGCAATTTAATCAACTACAAAGACTTAAAAAGAAATTGATTTTGATAATCACAGAGTTATTACATTAAATTAGAATTTATTATGGTTTTGTATTGGTAAAATACATGCTATATCATTTAAAGTTATTGACTATAGGATTAAGCATATAATCAGTGAACTGTAATGTAGGCTTTTGTTTCCTAGTATTAGAGCCACTAGGACACTTAACTTAATAATAATGAAACACATTTCTAGTGTGACTCATTTTAGTCAATAACAAGAATATGTGATGAGATGAATTTATCCTACAATCCCAAGAAATATAGATTCCATGTTTTGTCTCGTCTACAATATCAGGTGTGTCAAGCCAGACATGGGTATTACTATATATAATTATTTGATATTCATAATGTCCTTATCTCATACCAATGTATGTATGCTCTGCAAGAATGACTCACTTGATAAATATACATTACCTGTCAACATGTGACAAGTATATGTCATTGTCACTAAATAAGTATATATGACATGTCAACATGTGACAAATATATGTCATTGTCACTAAATAAGTATATGTGACATGTCAACATGTGGCAAGTATATGTCATTTTGGCACTTAATAAAGTTTTATATATGACATGTCAACATGTAACAAGTATCAGAATTTTTGAGAGAAAAAATTCAATAAGCAGGACATAGGTCCTGCACCCAATAATTTTCTGCAGTACCTACTAAAATTGTGCAGGACCGGAATTTACAAAATTCTAAAATTTAAATGGAATCGGTGATGGGAACAATAAAAACCTGACCCGCCATGTTTTCAAATATAAACACATGAAATGGTCGCGTTGATGCATCACAGCCAGTTTAAACTATAAAAATACAATGATTAATAGAATTACCATGGAAACAGTTGAATGAAAATGATGTTTAAGGAGTAAATGTCATTTGAAGCAGAATCTAATTCGGAGTTGACCGTGATCGTTCAGGCATACCAGTTACATTTCCGATTTCCAGTGCAAAACAAAATACACAAACAAAAAATTGTGTCGGACACCTGGACCGGCATCCTTGGCAGAATTGCCGGTCCTTGTGATTTTCTGCCTGCTCGGTCCGACGGTCCGATGAATTTCAAAAATTCTGAAGTATATGTCATTTTGGCACTTAATAAATAAATAAGTATATATGACATGTCAACATGTGACAAGTATATGTCATTGTCACTAAATAAGTATATATGATATGTCAACATGTGACAAGGATATGCCATTGTCACTAAATAAGTATATATGACATGTCAACGTGTGACAAGGATATGTCATTGTCAATGAAAAAAAGGGTATATGACATGTTAACATGTGACAAGGATATGCCATTGTCACTAAATAAGTATATATGACATGTCAACATGTGACAAGTATATGTCATTGTCACTAAATAAGTATATATGACATGTCAACATATGACAAGTATATGACATGTCAACATGTGCCAAGTATATGTCATTGTCACTAAATAAGTATATATGACATGTCAACATATGACAAGTATATGACATGTCAACATGTGGCAAGTATATGTCATTGTCACTAAATAAGTATATATGACATGTCAACATATGACAAGTATATGACATGTCAACATGTGGCAAGTATATGTCATTGTCACTAAATAAGTATATATGACATGTCAACATGTGACAAGTATATGTCATTGTCACTAAATAAGTATATATGACATGTCAACATGTGGCAAGTATATGTCATTGTCACTAAATAAGTATATATGACATGTCAACATGTGACAAGAATATGTCATTTTCACTAAATAAGTATATATGACATGTCAACATGTGACAAATATATGTCATTGTCACTAAGTAAGTATATATGACATGTCAACATGTGACAAGTATATGTCATTGTCACTAAGTAAGTATATATGACATATCAATATGTGACAATGATATGTCATTGGTACTTAATAAGTATATATGACATGTCAACATGTGACAAATATATGTCATTGTCACTAAATAGGTATATATGACATGTCAACATGTGAAAAATATGTGTCATTGCTACTAACTAAGTATATGTGACATGTCAACATGTGACAAATATATGTCATTGTCACTAAATAAGTATATATGGCATGTCAACATATAACAAGTATTTGTCATTGTTACTAAATAAGTATATATGACATGTCAACATGTGACAAATATATGTCATTGTCACTAAATAAGTATATATGGCATGTCAACATATGACAAGTATTTGTCATTGTTACTAAATAAGTATATATGACATGTCAACATGTGACAAATATGTGTCATTGCTACTAAATAGGTAAATGTGACATGTCAACATGTGATAAGTATATGTCATTGTCACTAAATAAGTATATATGACATGTCAGCATATGACAAGTATATGTCATTGTCACTAAGTAAGTATATATGACATGTCAACATGTGACAAATATATGCCATTGTCATTAAATAAGTATATATGACATGTCAACATGTGACAAATATATGTCATTGTCACTAAATAAGTATATATGACATGTCAACATGTGACAAATATATGTCATTGTCACTAAATAAGTATATATGACATGTCAACATATGACAAATATATGTCATTTTCACTAAATAAGTATATATGACATGTCAACATGTGACAAATATATGCCATTGTCATTAAATAAGTATATATGACATGTCAACATGTGACAAATATATGTCATTGTCACTAAATAAGTATATATGACATGTCAACATATGATAAATATATGTCATTGTCACTAAATAAGTATATATGACATGTCAACATATGACAAATATATGTCATTGACATTGTCATAGAAGTATATGACATGTCTACATGTGTCAAATATATGTCATTTTCACTAAATTATATATGGTATGTCAACATGTGAGAATATGTCAATGTCACTAATTATGTATATATGACATGTGTCAAGTGTATGTCATTGGTCATTGTCAGCTGGATGTATCAGGAATTGACAAGCCAGCTATCCATTGCTTACAATGAGTGAGCTTTTTAAATTGAGATTACAAAAAAAAGTGAAATTTTCTTTCACATTATAATTGGAGGTAGAATTATAAGATTACTCTGGTTTTTTTTCCTTTCATGTACATATATCTATTACATCAAGCTGCTGCCGACTCTTCATGTCAATTGTTGAAGAAAATGTAAATTGAAAATAAAAGACATTTATCAAAAGGTTAATTACAAGTCCAGCTGGTTACAAAATTCACAGATTTTACTTTTTATTTTGTAGCATATGTTTTGATAGTAAAAACTTAATATATAGTAAGTTATAAGTAATTTGTTTTACATTATGATTAATATGGTTGTTAAAAATGAACAAAATTGTCCAGAGATAAAACATTTTGACAATGTTATGGTAATGATAATGTTGTTTAAGATACCTGTGTAGATTGTTGTCCTATTTGTTAAAAAGTTCTCCGTCACAGAGGAGAGAGGACCCAATCTCTGTATAAAACTATAGCTCTTGTTCATATCAGGGAAGAAAGACTGCTTGCTGGTTTTTTTTCTCTCAAATGTTTCCGTATAAAAGCTTTGTATATTATACTTGTATTTTATTGCCAACTTTATGTAAATTATGTAACTATGCTTCAAGTTTGATTGGTCAGTATATTCTATTTTCTTATTTCATCTTTTGTTTTGTTTGCCATGGCAAAATATCATAAAGATTCAAATTTGTTTCAATGAATGTCCCATGTGCTATAACAAAGACTTTGCACTACTTGTAATATCTTAGAAGATGAATATCACTTCTTTTTAAATTGTCATTTAAACCAGCAACCAAGAAATTTACTAATAAATACTATTGAAAATAAATGTCCTTCTTTTACTAATGTCACCCATGAATAAACTTGATTACATACTCAATCCAACTTCAGATCTTTTATCGGTTGTTTGCACCTTCATAAAACAATCACTAGACTTGAAACGATAGGGTCCGTCCCGGTCAAAGATTTCTCCTACATTTACATATTTATTATGTTTGTGTTTTTTGTGTGTTTTTTTTTTATATGTTTGCATGCTTTTGTATTGTAATTGCTTGACCCATATGGGTGTAATATGCAATTTGAATAAATAAATATAAGGTCCAAGTCTTAGGGCTCAAAATTATATTATATTCTATGATAAGGATAGTTAAAAACTGCTTTATTGAGTATGTAAACCTCTATTTTAGTGTTATTACTGATATGTAAAACATAGTTCATTTTAAAAATTGTATAGGACTCTTCCCAGGGATGAGAGAATTTGTAAATACTGCACTTTGGGCAAAGTGGAAGATGAGACTCACTTTTTATTTGAATGTCCACTATATGTAGAATCAAGGGTATCTTTTCTTAGATATATGAATGAAAAATGACCCAATTTACAACTGTTAAATAACCAGAATAAACTAGAACTGTGAGTAACCTCACTGAGTGATACCCCCCGCTTGCAATACAATGATGTTCAAACTTTGGAATACAGGTATATTAGCAAGTTAATTATCTCCCCTTCTAAATTTTAGACAGCAACGGTATTCCTTCATGCACATCTGCAGGTTGTGTACTACAACTGTGTAAAGTTTCATAAAAATTCAATGAGCCGTTTAGGAGTTGTGCTTACAAGGTACCCCCCTTTTCGTGAAAGTATAAGTTGAATTATCTCCCCTTTTAAATTTTGAACAGCAACCATATTCCTTCATGTACATCTGCAGGTAGTGTACTACAACTGTGTAAAGTTTCACAAAACTCCAATAAGCCGTTTAAGAGAAGTTGCGCTTACAAGGTACACAACCCTCCTTTTCGTGAAAGTATAAGTTGAATTATCTCGCCTTTTAAATTTTGGACAGCAACCATATTCCTTCATGCACATCTGCAGGTAGTGTACTACAAATGTGTAAAGTTTCATAAAATTCCAATAAGTTGTTTAGGAGGAGTTGCGCTTACAAGGTACATGGACGGACGGACAGACGGACGGACAGGGTGATTCCTATATACCACCCCAAACTTTGTTTGCGGGATTAGTATGGTTAATGACCAATGAGGATACAGATATTGTCAACAAATTTGTTGACTTTATTAAAAATGATTATAATCTAAGAAAGGTGTCAACTAATAATATCTGAAATGTTTTTCTCTTTCCAAAATCAGTCCACTTTGTCCTCTGTGAAATGTTTTTACCTTTCCAAAATCAGTCCACTTTGTCCTCTGTGAAATGTTTTTCTCTTTCCAAAATCAGTCCACTTTGTCCTCTGTGAAATGTTTTTCCCTTTCCAAAAATCAGTCCACTTTGTCCTCTGTGAAATGTTTTTACCTTTCCAAAATCAGTCCACTTTGTCCTCTGTGAAATGTTTTTCTCTTTCCAAAATCAGTCCACTTTGTCCTCTGTGAAATGTTTTTCCCTTTCCAAAATCAGTCCACTTTGTCCTCTGTGAAATGTTTTTCCCTTTCCAAAATCAGTCCACTTTGTCCTCTGTGAAATGTTTTTCCCTTTCCAAAATCAGTCCACTTTGTCCTCTGTGAAATGTTTTTCCCTTTCCAAAATCAGTCCACTTTGTCTTCTGTGAAATGTTTTTCCCTTTCCAAAATCAGTCCACTTTGTCCTCTGTGAAATGTTTTTCCCTTTCCAAAATCAGTCCACTTTGTCCTCTGTGAAATGTTTTTACCTTTCCAAAATCAGTCCACTTTGTCCTCTGTGAAATGTTTTTTCCTTTCCAAAATCAGTCAACTTTGTCCTCTGTGAAATGTTTTTCCCTTTCCAAAATCAGTCCACTTTGTCCTCTGTGAAATGTTTTTCCCTTTCCAAAATCAGTCCACTTTGTCCTCTGTGAAATGTTTTTCCCTTACCAAAATCAGTCCACTTTGTCCTCTGTGAAATGTACTGTTCATTATCATTATCATATAATTTATTATAGAGTTATCCCTCTTTGACTGACTCTCCGATACATTCTATTCAATGTAAAATATGTTCACATAATCATTACAATCAGTATGCTAGAATGTAAGGTGTGAGAATGTGATTTGTGTAAACGAGATATGAATGTTGTTATTGTATCTTGGAAATCTAGTCTTTTGTTTCATTATTGTGATTGTGTTATTGAGTACATTGTAGTTTAGTCTATGAAATACGAAATACAATATACTTTATTAAAGAAAGCTCGATCACTGAACATTAAGGTTGACAAAGATTATGAGATAGTACATGAAAGAATGATATAATAAAATAACAAATAAATTATTGGTTATAGTTTGCATTGGGAGGCAATGAAAGAGAGATAACAGTATTTGGAAAAGATAAAATATAAAACATGCATGCAGAGAACTATGGTGCCATTTGAAAACACGAGTGAATAAATTTTGCGAGTTCTCTGACGCAAGATGGATCTTCGTTGCTCAATATCCAAACAAATTTATCCTCTGCACTTAATATAGCAGCATTATAATTAAGGACATTTGAAAAGAGTTCTCTTCTGTGGTTTTCAAACCTAGGACAATCCATTAGAAAATGAAGTTCATCTTCTACGCTTTTAGAGTTACAATTGGAACATATACCGTTCTCAACAGGAGTAATTGGACGGGTATATCAACCGGTTTCAATATGGAGCTTGTGGTTACTAGTACGAAAACGTGTAAGAATGTTTCTATGGCTAATATTTCTAATATCAGAAATATAAGTTTCGTATCTAAATATAAACTTAAATTTTCTGTATGTCCTAAGTTTCTCACATTTGTTTAAGTTAATTATTCTGTAATTTTTTCTTTATACTATATATGTGTTTAGATTTGAAATTTTAAGGATGAGTCAACATATGATTCATATTTAGATGTTTCAATAAAATATTTATACATCTTAACCAACAAGGTTCATTGTTACCGTACATTAACAGATTCTCTTCATATGCCTCCCGCAGCAAGGGGTCATGATGAGTGTTTTTCCACAGACGGACCCAGTATTTGATCATGGAAATAATAGTGTCAATATATAGAGGGTATCTTCCCAGTTCACCATAAATGGCTAAGTTAGTTGTTCTTTTATTAACTCCAAGAACATATTTACCCATGGAAATATTTAGTTTTTCTAAAGGATTCCGGCTGTACAAATTACTAATAAAATGTGAATCATTGTTACTATTAATGCCAACATGTTATATATATTATGTTTCTATCAGTTTGGAATTTCTATCTTTATATGTATTCTTGTTTGCCCCTTGTGGGCCCGAAATAAGGCAATAAAATATTCTTATTCTTATTTTTTATTCTATTCTTATGAGAAAATATGAACTTTATTGTTTGTAGTATTTTGTACCCAAACAATAAAAATATGTATGTCTTTCATCAGATCAAAATGATATGGTTGATAATAATCTTGTGTGACATAAAGAGTGATCTATAGTTAGCTGTAGTTATCTAATATGACCATGAAAAGACACCAGGATTTCTTACTATGTATCAAAACCATGTGTTCTGTAAGATAAGATTTCAAGAAAAACTCATGAGAAAGGGCCTTAGTCTGTTTCAATTGACAAGTTGATATAGTACTTTATACATTACCTGTCATATATCCCTATAGGAGGCTACATCATGTTTGTCTCACCACAAACTTAGTATAGATAAAAACTCAAGTGGTAAATCTTGTAGATATTTTTGTAGCTCTCTTTGACCAGAAGTGTCATGTCAGCTATTGTTATCACTTTGTATCCATCCATCCTATGTCTGTCTTCCAAGGGTTAGAAGTACCCCTTTATCTGGGAAACTAAAAATAAATATGATATTTTTTAACCAAATTTTGACCAGGAGCTCTTAAAGCCAAAAACATAGCAGGCCCCCCTCTTTTTGCTCAGTCTAGATCTACCTTAGTGTAAACCTTGCAAGTCATACTCACAAAATTAGTAGTTACAGGCACTGACTGTTTACATGTAGGTAAGTATAATCTATCTATCTTGTGGTTGGTCATATACCACAGAGGCCCCCTTATGGTAGGACATGACCACAGAGTCCCCCTTATGGTTGGACATGACCACAGAGTCCCCCTTATGGTAGGACATGACCACAGAGGCCCCCTTATGGTTGGTCATGACCACAGAGGCCCCCTTATGGTTGGACATGACCACAGAGTCCCCCTTATGGTAGATCATGACCACAAAGTCCCCCTTATGGTAGGACATGACCACAGAGGCCCCCTTATGGTTGGTCATGACCACAGAGGCCCCCTTATGGTTGAACATGACCACAGAGTCACCCTTATGGTAGGACATGACCACAAAGACCCCCTTATGGTTGGTCATGACCACAGAGGCCCCCTTATGGTTGGACATGACCACAGAGTCCCCCTTATGGTAGGACATGACCACAGAGGCCTCCTTATGGTAGGACATGACCACAGAGCCCCCCTTATGGTTGGTCATGACCACAGAGGCCCCCTTATGGTAGGACATGACCACAGAGGCCCCCTTATGGTTGGTCATGACCACAGAGTCCACCTTATGGTTGGTAATGACCACAGAGTCCACCTTATGGTAGGACATGACCACAGAGTCCACCTTATGGTTGGTAATGACCACAGAGTCCACCTTATGGTTGGTAATGACCACAGAGTCCACCTTATGGTTGGTAATGACCACAGAGTCCACCTTATGGTAGGACATGACCACAGAGTCCACCTTATGGTTGGTAATGACCACAGAGTCCACCTTATGGTAGGACATGACCACAGAGTCCACCTTATGGTTGGTAATGACCACAGAGTCCACCTTATGGTTGGTAATGACCACAGAGTCCACCTTATGGTAGGACATGACCACAGAGTCCACCTTATGGTTGGTCATGACCACAGAGTCCACCTTATGGTAGGACATGACCACAGAGTCCACCTTATGGTTGGTAATGACCACAGAGTCCACCTTATGGTTGGTAATGACCACAGAATCTGCCTTATGGTTGGTCATGACCACAAAGGCCCTCTTATGGGCGGTCATAACTAAAGAGGTACCCATCTAATTAGAATTCTAATGCAATTATAATGTAACACGTATTTTCATTGGCTATCGAGAGCTGTCAAATCTGCAGTTGACATGCTTGAAGGAATGCTATATTCCTACGCCGAATGCACTTGTTTGTAAACAATATGGCTGTCCCAGATATTTCCGACTAACGACCTATTTAGGAGATAATTGTATTGTATTTGAAAATTTCAGTGTCAATTGGAGATTTGATGGTCGCAAATCGAATTTACTGTCCATTCTAATGCAATACTGAACATGAAAATATATTCTTGCATATCCCTGGGTCTAAAAATCACAAAGATTAAAATTCCGGGAAATATCGTTGAACGACTTTGGCACATAAACAACGTGACGTCATATGAAGACTTTCAGTTTAAAATGTAAAGATCAGACGTTATTTGGCATCGTGTACGCTTCAATTTAGATAGAATTTAACTAAAATAAGTTTTCAAGGTAGGCATAATTTTTAATTATTTTTGTGTATTGTTGTACATATGACATGTGGGATTTCACGTTTTCAAAATGGCGGATCCTTAAACAACTACATTACTATTTTTTTAGCGAAAGGAATTTGAAAAGTGCATATATTTCATCATTTATTTGTATGTTTTCAAACTAGTGTGTACACGTTGGGAGAATTTCATAAGAATAGGAATAACAGTACTGTATTTGAAGAGTTGTCAGTGTCAATTGTGGATTTGATGGTCGCCAGTAAAACTGCATTTGCGACCATCAAATCCACAATTGACACCTCCAACTCTTCAAATACAGTACTGTTATTCCTTAAATAACCATTGTTTGAAATAAAATTGTAAATAGATGTACAAAAACATTTGTGTTCGTAAGTTCTGTTCAGAAATCATAAGACACATACAGTTAAACATATAAGTCTATTTGTAAACAGAGAATGTATATACAGTTTCTATTTACGTTTGATAGTCTTGTAGATACTAGGGTATTTAGTCAATATCTATTATAGAACTAATGTATGCATCTTATAAATCATCTTAGATTTAAACCTAAAACAAAAAAGGTATGTTGATTTTATGATGAGGGTTTAATTTTGATAAATATTTTGAGGTGACTGAAATAGTTGTTTATATTTAGTTTAATGAAGATTTAGATAAAACATAATGAAACACTACATATCCACATGTTTCTCCAGTAGGGATTCAGACATGTGGAATATGACATAAAAAAACACCCAACTGTGATACAAATTAGTGAGTATCATCAATATCATCTGCTACTTTAAAAGTTTTTTCTGTTTTCTTTAGTTATTAACAAATTGTTATAATTATCATGACCATTTTCTTTACACTATCACAAGAACCCTATTGAGACCTTTGACCTTCAGGGATACTTAATTTGAAGATAAATGGAATGGTTTGTGGAAGGCAGAATAATTATGAGATATATCATACTGAACATCATGAAACAATTCATAACTAAATGTAAAGTACAGCAATCATCACAAAATATTTATCTATTTTAAAATATTATTACATTTTTGTTTGAAATTATGGTGTAGGCTGGATATTTTATAGACTATTTCTGCCAAAATTAGTCTTTAAAAAAGGGATAAACCAATAAAAAGTAAATTTCAGCTGTTAAGACATGTGTTTAGTTGGAATGTGAAGTGTTTAATATCCTCTATAAGAAGGGGAACCTCTTATACTGAGTTAGACAGGTGTAAACATGGCTTAGTGTCTGCCAGGGGCCTGTTTACTTATTTAAAATCTTCTATTTCATTACAAAGTTTAATTTTATTTTACACTCTTAAAAACCATTATAAAAGTTTTTATCTTTTAAGATATTCTATAGATATTAAATATGATATACTCTTGTAGCTTTTATAAATCTCCATCAAAGACAAAAGTTTTGTGTTAAAATTTTGTTTAGAATTTGATGTAGACTAATTAGCAAGTGAACATCCATGTTTTTTTTAAACATTTGAGTATGATGTGCCTTTGATATTTACATTGTACAATATTTCCCACCGGTAGCTCAAGGTGATCACGCAATTCTTTAAAATAAAATTGGAACCAGAATCAGGAGCTGATACACTTGTTAAAACAAGTGTTATAAGGGAGATAACTCTAGACTGTACAAGACAATTGCTTACTAATCCCACACTTCTCCATCATTGTAATTTGATACAAAGTAAAAAAGTAAACATTGCATTCCAGGTTGTATTTTATGTTAATTTATTGCTTATATTGGTTTCATCTTATTAATTGATTCAGGATTGGGATGTGTCAGAAATAGTTTTGATTGTAAATATTACTGACATACAAGCCTATCCATTAAGGTACTTCCTGACTTAATACTATGTCAATATTTTTTCTTCAACATCTATTATAATTTATGTTGATTTAACTAAGTGAAGCATGTGTTTTCACTTATAATGAAAGGAAGCTGAATTATTTATTGAAAAGATGTCATTTTAAATGTAAACTTACACTCAATTTGAAATTTGATTTATAGATGATTAATTTGTATAGTAATAAAATTATATTTAGATTTATTATTTGGAAATTGCAAAAAAAAATAAAAAAATTATATGACATATACAGTTTAATTTCATCCTTTTGAAAATGAATTGACAATCGAAATGTATGTATTAAAATAAATTGTCTAAGTCATATATTAAACTCCTAACAAACTTTTACACTTATATGTACCGATACTTAATTTCTAATGATTTTCACTTTGTTTGATAACCTTTATTTAAGAATTGAATTAGTGTGCTTCATACAAAATATGCTTCAGTCCATGCTTTTACACCTATAAAACTACAAAAAAATACATTCTTATAATTACATTTAAATCACACTCAAATTTAATATAGTTGAATTTTTCGTTGTGAATTTTATTTATGTTAGATTATTTGCTGTTGGAAATTACTACGCCATTGATTGTTTACATCTGAAGTCGTCATGGAGGCAAGTGCAAGTTCGGGTTTGAGCTTTATTAGGATATAAAACATCTCTTTTATAATCATGTGACCACTTCATAACCAGTCATATTGTAACATTTCAATGAAAAACGGTAGTAATGTAATTATATTATTATAACTTGGTCAATACCTTTTACTGTCACTAGGCCAGTCTCTTCTTGATTCTAGGTCAATATCTCCAGCTGTCATTAGGTCAATACCTCTTACAACTTCTATGCCAATATTTCTAGCTATCACTAGGTCAATACCACTTACTAACCAAAAATAAAAATTCCAGACTTTTTTATATAATGTTGTGCAATGTGTATGTATTAGATAATTAAGTTAAGACTTTTTTTTTACACCATTCTAGTACAATATCTTAAAATTTACTTTAAAACTGTGTTATTTCAAAACTTTTTAACCAGATTTTTAAAGTGAACGTTTTTTTCAATCATTTTATTTAGTTTTCCCAAATGATATTATGCTGTTAGATATTGTTAGTAATTATATCCTTCATAGATTGTTTCTGTCATACAAATCAACACCTCAACTGATGAGCTGAGATAAGTATCACTTTCATTCTTTTTTTTTTTACCAACTGACATTGGAAGTTATCACATACTATTGAACTTGGTAATTTTAGGATTGGCTGAGTAATTGTTAGATTATGATGACCAAAGTAGTCTGTATGTAATGTACCTATTAAGTCAATATTATGGAATAACTGTTCAGATGCTAGGTACATGTGTACTATGTATACTGTAGTCAATGAGTTACAGTAATAGCTTTAAAATGACTTCTTCCTCTGTCATTGTACTTTCACAAGGCCAATAAAACATGTATTGACCTCATCAAAAGTCACAAGGCCAATAAAACATGTATTGACCTCATCAAAAGTCACAAGGCCAATAAAACATGTATTGACCTCATCAAAAGGCAATAATAGTACATCATGTATAAACTATTCACAGTCAATAAGAAAAAGTTGGTTTAATAATGCATATAATTGTACTGCATCCACCAGTAAAACTGACTGCAATGATAAAGATTAATTATTATATCAAGTGGCATTAAACACAAGGCTAATCTTAATAAAATATAAACACATGTTTCATACTACAATTTCATACTAACATACAAAAGTCCATGGCTTATATTTTGATCTAAAGACAGTGTGTTGTTTTATTATGTTTAGAAATAATATTCTAAATAAAAAAACATTTAAGGTATGAGCTGTCTAGTGGTTCATGTTCAATTACCTCATTATTATCCTTTCTTATTAATTCTTCATTGAAAATCATACTGGAAATTTCAACATTAAGGCAGCAGTGATTTTAGAGTTAACTCCCTTAGACCAATGTTCTTGTTAAGCTGGTATAAATTGATTTTTATTTCAGTGCTATTTGGTTATGTAAATGTAAATGGACTTTTGTTTGCTGAAATCAAATCTGATCAATTAAATAATACACCATCGATGACAGCTGAAAAGCTGACAGAATTTTTAATTGTTGAAATAATTTCAATGCATTATTAAAAGTTTACCTGTATGATCATGTTAAATGTGGGAAAAATGACTTTTAAACAAACTTTTTATATTTAATGAATAATTTGACTGATATATTACCATTTTATCTATTTATTATAAACAAAGTAAGCTATATATTACAGTGGCCCAGAATCCACTTTCTTTGTCAGAATTCCTTACACTCCTATGTAATCAATTAGGAGATTTACATTCATGAAATAAGAAGCAAGAAGCACAAATGAAATAGAATCTGATATTGAAGTATTTTTTGTCAGATTTTTTTATTACATCAGACTGATTTATGTCGACTACTGGTGCCATGCTGTATTTTTGATCTGTCAAATATTTGGACAAGATCATTCAGTCTCTCACAAATCTTACTTTAATTTGATGCAAAAAACATGCAAATATTTGAGTTAAATTTGAACTGTAAAGATAAGTTGGCAAATGGTTTTTTATGATAGATGTTTATTTTGTTTATTTGAAGTCTTTTGTAGTATCACTGAAGCAGACATGTGATAAGAATAATTTGACAGTTAAAGAGATATCTGTGATATGAACATTTCTATAAATATCTTTTTTTAAAGATTTGTTAAACCACTTGTTGATTGATATATCAGGTTTAAAGGGTTGTTTATGTTGTAGAAATACATGTTTCTAGGAAATTATATATATATGGGGGCCTGGATCACTGAGTGACTATAAAGGTCGTTGACCTCAAGTTTAACGCCACGGACATCATGTGTCTCATCATGATTGCCAAAAGTTACACTCAGCAGGGTCAAATATTGAAAATGATGCAGATTTAGTCTAAGCATTTTTTTATTTCTTTTAAGAATCTGTAATAACTAATAGCAGTTATTTTCTCCACCAAAAAACTGATTGCCTTAATATAGCTGAAATATTATTGGGTAACGTTAATGAATTATACCCAACCCATACCCCTAATTTGGTCTATTTGTGATATCCTTTTATCTTAAATGATCATAATGTCTATGTTGAAAGATGAAATTGGTTGAAATTCAAAATGTGGAAAATGTTTGAAAACTAGGTCAAATTTGACAGTCTTCTCTGAAACCAGTGACTCATATTTGACCAAACCTGGATGGCATGATATATATATATATATTTATCATACTTCATGCAAAAATCTATTAATTTCATTGGATAATAGGCATTTGACATTCCTCAATAGCTTTTTTTGGTGTAGGAATCGGATTGTAATAACACCCTCTGCCGTAATAACACCCTCTGCTGTAATAACACCCTCTGCCGTAGTAACACCCTCTGCCGTAATAACACCCTCTGCCGTAATAACACCCTCTGCCGTAATAACACCCTCTGCCGTAATAACACCCTCTGCCGTAATAACACTCTCTGCCATAATAACACCCTCTGCCGTAATAACACCCTCTGCCGTAATAACACCCTCTGCCATAATAACACCCTCTGCTGTAACACCCTCTGCCGTAATAACACCCTCTGCCGTAATAACCCCCTCTGCCGTAATAACCCCCTCTGCCGTAATAACCCCCTCTGCCGAAATAACCCCCTCTGCCGTAATAACCCCCTCTGCCGTAATAACACCCTCTGCCGTAATAACACCCTCTGCCGTAACAACACCCTCTGACGTAATAGTACCCTCTGCCGTAATAACACACTCCCGAGCCGAACTTTGCCGAACCGGAAAATAACACCCAAGTTTTGCCGATTAGTCATTTCCGGTAAGTTTACAATGTAAATTTCAAAATTTTCATAAGATTTTAAAATTTTCAAAATGATAAAATTTTCAAAAAGTTTAAAAAATTTCAGTTTTCATAAAATTTCAAAATTTTAATATCTAAATAATAATATTGAAAAAAGATAAAACAATTATAACCTACCATTATGAAAATATTACTTGTTGAAATGATAGTAGTTGTTACTTTATTTAGGTAGTGATATGTACATAGTGTGTCCCATTGGTTAACTGACTCCAATAAAATTTCAAAGTCCTCTTTACTACTGGCATTCAGTATAATAAAAAACATACTGCCTTTAGTTGAGGGTGTTATGGTAGATGACCACACTCTGGAAAAAATATCCCTCGGTGTGGTAATCTACCATAACACCCTCAACTAAAGCCAGTATGTTTATAATATTTCCCTTTTGAAAGTTTGTCTGATATGCACCCGTTTATCCATGATGGCCTACGTTACTAAAAAAAAAAAAAAAAAAAAAAAAATATCCATAATCTTCTATATTTGATGTTTAGATAGGCTTAAAGAGTAGCTGTGAACAAGTTGTCAAATATATTATGTAACAGGATTTTCTGTAAAACTTACAGTATAACTATTATTCTAAATTGACTGTTTTTACAGCAAAATCATTTTTCAAAATTTGAACTTGCATATTCTTGAAAAAAATAAGAAATATAATAAATTATGCATCATTTTAGCCAGTTTGAAGCTATAATCTATGAAAAGAGCTACCTCATGACTAGACACTATAAATTTAGAATCCATCATCTAAAAAAAAAACTATCTGCTATAAAAAAAAAAGGAGCAACAATAGATATGTATACATGTATATCAATTTCATAAATTAATACTGATGATGAAATGTGCAATGGACAATGTCACTAGAGAGCCATTAGAAAGATTTGTAGATATATTAGAGATGTGATGTAATATAAATTAGATTGTATAAGTTTCTAGGCTTCCTATATATAGGTATATATATTGTTATTGTTTTAAAATCGTACCACTGAGAATAGTTGATGATGATTAGATATGATGTTTTCATCAGTAAACTTGTGTGTTGATCGATTGATGAATATAAAACTGAACATCCTATTGATTTTAGTGTAAATTTATTTATAACATTCTGACATTTTTACTGTTGAGGTGCCACAATGTGGTGGTGCTCTACATAAGAAGAAGATCTTTGAATTTTTAGATGATAAATTTAAAGTAGTGTTAAAAGGGAGATAATCCAGAGAATACCACATGAATTTTATACAGAATTTGACAGACTGTCTTGTCAAACAGTTTAAACAAAATTGATAAACTACTAAAATTCTGATAAAAATCTTATGTAACTGAAAAGGTTCAAATACACTGAACATGTGATGTAATATTGTTTAGGCACATTGTTTTCCATCAATATTTCTTTCTCTTGAATGTGATCTTTATAATGACTATGTTGGCCTATGATTGGGAAATATAATATCTTGTATCTTGTATATTGAATCTTAAATGACTGGGATGTGCCACAAATTATTCAAACCTCTCCACAGTTTATACTGAAATAGAGACCTAAATTGATCTATGAACATATTTCCTCCCATTATCCATTAGAACTTTTAAATACTGTTTTGCACCAAAGTTAAAGTTCTACCAAAATCTGGCCAAGCTGTTGAAAATTTTCTTTCACCCAAAATAGTAACACAAATGGGTATATTTTATTGACAGTAAATGATTATGAATTGAAACCATAGTGAATGTGGTATAACTTTAGTCTAGTGTGGAGAAGTTGAAGATAGCACACAAGAGAGAGGGGGGGGGGGGGGGAGGATTTAATCTTAAATGAGTTTGTCACTTTATATTCCCCATCATTCAAACATGTCCCCTACATGTTTTTAACACTCTATATTCTGTAACACATGCAAACAACAATTAATCCCAAATTACAATTTGAGACAGAAAACTTGATTTTCTAGATGAACCATTTTTCACTCTTGTTTTTCTACAATTTATTTCTTGATATCTCTAGTTTCAGGATCTTATTGAAAAAAAGATTGACATACCTATAATTCTAGTCTATAGATTAAGAAAACTTGTGTAACAAGATCCTGCTAGAAATACCTGTCATATTGTGTTTTAAAGAAATGCTAATTCCTTGTTAAATATCATTTTACATTTAATATACCTATAAAAGAAGACAAACAGTCTGACATATAATAATGACTTTTTGTAGATATATCCTGTCATTTTACTCACTTTGATAATCTAGAAGGCTTTTTGAAAATAGAAACTGTAGTCTGGAATGGCAAAATGATTGAAAATAGAAACTGTAGTCTGGAACGGCAAAATGATCGAAAATAGAAACTGTAGTCTGGAACGGCAAAATGATCGAAAATAGAAACTGTAGTCTGGAACGGCAAAATGATCGAAAATAGAAACTGTAGTCTGGAACGGCAAAATGATCGAAAATAGAAACTGTAGTCTGGAATGGCAAAATGATTGAAAATAGAAACTGTAGTCTGGAACGGCAAAATGATCGAAAATAGAAACTGTAGTCTGGAACGGCAAAATGATTGAAAATAGAAACTGTAGTCTGGAACGGCAAAATGATCGAAAATAGAAACTGTAATCTGGAACGGCAAAATGATCGAAAATAGAAACTGTAGTCTGGAACGGCAAAATGACATTTTCTGTCTTATTACAGTGGTTACAAAATCAAGATGAAAGACCAAGTGTTGAATGTTTAGAAATTTAATCTTTGCACAAAAATCAGATAATTTTTTAGTTATTTAACATCTTTGATCAAATTCTATAGCTGCTGTAGATAATATGAACTGAGGCACAATACTGATTGCATGATGCTGCTTATAGCAATATTGTAGTTACCATAGCAATCTGGTTTAGTGGTAGAGAAAAAGACGGGGTAACTAAGCATCAACAAGTGCCTGGTCTCCCGTCTTAATTTAGGTACAAATCAAGTATACTATACTCCGACCTCGGCATCAACAAATATATGACCTCATAAAACTTTTAAGTACAAGTTTTATACTCATGCTTCAAAATTGTCCAATCAGAATACTGTATTTATTGTATATAACGTTCTGATTGGATGTTTTTTTCGAGTATGAGAACAAAACTTGTACTCAAGCATTTTATGATCATGGGGCCTAATCTACTTTCTTACTTTAGTTGAAAATTAAGTTGTCCATGCCCAGACATTAGCTTCAACAAGTACCAGGTCTACTGTTTAGTTTTCCATGCCCAGACATTGGCTTCAACAAGTACCAGGTCTAGTTTCTTACTTTAGGTACAAATTAAGTTGTCCATGCCCAGACATTGGCTTCAACAAGACCTGGTCAACTATCTTACTTTAGGTACAAATTCAGTTGTCCATGCCCAGACATTGGCTTCAACAAGACCTGGTCAACTATCTTACTTTAGGTACAAATTAAGTTGTCCATTCCCAGACATTGGCTTCAACAAGACCTGGTCAACTGTCTTACTTTAGGTACAAATTAAGTTGTCCATTCCCAGACATTGGCTTCAACAAAACCTGGTCAACTATCTTACTTTAGGTACAAATTAAGTTGTCCATGCCCAGACATTGGCTTCAACAAGACCTGGTCAACTGTCTTACTTTAGATACAAATTAAGTTTTCCATGCCCAGACATTGGCTTCAACAAGTACCAAGTATACTGTCTTACTTTAGGTACAAATTAAGTTGACCATGCCCAGACATTGGCTTCAACTAGTACCTGGTCAACTGTCTTACTTTAGTTACAAGTTAAGTGTACCATGCACTGACCTTGGCATCATGAATTGAAAATATCTTGTTCCAAGCTTTCTGTTTTCTGTTTTTACCCATACTTGTTACTGTTAGTATAATATTTTATAGAAATATAACTTGTAACATAAACAAGAAACTTCTGACTTGAAGTCAGTGCCCTTCCCTTGACCAGTTGTTATAAAGTTCATATTTGTTCTCCTCCCATCACAGAGAGAACTATACTGTGTTTTTACATGTCCTAACATTGTTGAGTTGATGGTCACAGATTGAGTAGAACTTTATAAATGATAGATTGGTTTAGACAAATATTAAAATACAATAGTTTTATCTCCATTCTAATGAACATTTTCAGAAATGTTGATTTTAAATAAGTAGAAGTTATATGTACTTGTCCCATTTTCTAATGGTATTTCCTGATGTGAAATGTTCATTGTCATCCAATCAGAATTGACCTTACATACACTCATACTCTTATCTACTGGAACTTGTAGTGTTGATCATTAGTGGTGAAAATGTAATGATTAACAAAATGTTATTATCAAATAAAGATCAATATGTTATAATAATAATAATAATTCTTTATTGGACAAAGCACAGCAGATAACAATGCGTAATCCATGTTCACATACAATGACAATACAAGTATATAAATACTGATACATATAAATATAAAGAAATGATTTAATTATAGTTCTAATAACACCATACAAATGACATATTACAAAGTGAAACCATTCTAAGACTAGCCAACATTGAACTGCTTTTGATGTATGTCAAAGAATTCTTTCTGAAAAATACATCATTTTTCATAAAGAAAGATGGGACTATCAAGTTAGACTTCAATTAAGGTGGGACTATCAAGTTAGACTTCAATTAAGGTGGGACTATCAAGTTAGACTTCAATTAAGGTGGGACTATCAAGTTAAACTTCAATTTAACTGTTTCTATATTTGTTGTTAAAAAATGGTACAAAGATATCTCCACAAAATATTACTAAATATAGTTTATTAGTTTTAAGTAGGTTTTTTTTTGTTTTTTTTTGTTTTTTTAAATATATAGAGAATGCTTTATTTCCATGACAAATAGTGACCACATAGTTACATAATTTGCATAAATTTGACAATTTTTCATTGTTATAAGCAATTACAAAAATACTCCAATATAAATTATTGATGGTAGATATTAGATATTAATACCCTCTAAAATAAATGATATTGTCTTTATATTGAGCTGAGTTATAGTAAAGAGTAAACCTTAGCAAGCAATAATAAGGTCCAACCATAGAAAATCATGTTTAACAAGATGACTAGATAATAAATGTTTATATACAGACAGACACATAATTAAACACTGATCGTAGTCAGATTGAAGTAGTTAAAGTGAACCTTCTTCACCTATAAATAGTACAGTGGTCTTGTCTTTAGATCATGACTTATCACTTATTACTCAAAAATATCAATATTTTTTTTTAATGAATGCAAAATAAACACATGATTATCAGCACACAAGTTCACAACCTGGCACAATTTTCTTACCATTTTGCTGATTTTTTAGTTAATTTCTGTGATAAGACATAGAATAAGATAAACATCTGGGTGTTCCCCATGTTTTTTTTTCAGATTAATATGAAGTAACAAATTTAATTTAACATTCTTATATTTCACATGTTTGTTAAAGAACTTCAGTAACACAATTTGATATTTTAATTTGAAAACAAGACTTTAAAGTGTTAGAAATGGAGACTTTCTCTTAATCTAGGGTGCAAACTATTATACAAATTTTATTCATCATTTATTCAGGTCAAGCAAGCAAATTATTTTTTGGAATGATGGTGGTCTGAGGGTCTGTATGCTTCCCTTAATGGTAATAAATTAGTCTGATTAATTGAATCTTGTAAGAATTGTATATTAAATGTCTTTTGCATATATTGTGTTAGATCAACTTGAATTTAGTGACAAACTTAGTACTCTATCTACATTTATAATGATGTCCTACTTTTATTGTGATCCGTGGCTCGTTTAAGTTGGTAAGAAGTTGGTAAGAAGCTTTACAAGTACAACGCAATATATTTGATGGAAAAAACTGAATTAAATGACTTCTTAAAATTACAACATGTTACAAAGAAAATAAATAGCACTGTAAATGTTTATTTAAGACCATCCATTGTATATGACGACCTTTACAGTGTTGTGGTCATTGGATGGATCTGGTACAAACAAACTTTTATAAAAACAACATGTTGTTCATCAAATACTACCAGATATTTATATGTAATGTCAGATGAAGAAATTTGTTATTTGTCTACATTTTTGTCTGGTTAATTGAGTTTATAGGTTAACATCTATTGATCTAAATAAAAATGTCTTCTTCTTAAGTATTTTTTATTATTCATAGTCATGGAGTTTCAGTTTGTAGATTTCTTATTTTAAGAGTATTGTTGTAGATTTCTTATTTTAAGAGTATTGTTGTAGATTTCTTATTTTAAGAGTATTGTTGTAGATTTCTTATTTTAAGAGTATTGTTGTAAGATTTCTTATTTTAAGAGTATTGTTGTAGATTTCTTATTTTAAGAGTACTGTTGTAGATTTCTTATTTTAAGAGTATTGTTGTAGATTTCTTATTTTAAGAGTATTGTTGTAAGATTTCTTATTTTAAGAGTATTGTTGTAGATTTCTTATTTTAAGAGTATTGTTGTAGATTTCTTATTTTAAGAGTACTGTTGTAGATTTCTTATTTTAAGAGTATTGTTGTAGATTTCTTTTTTTAAGAGTATTGTTTACATCTTCTGTTGCCTTTGAATATACAGTTGGTTAAAGAAATGTTGGCTCCATGTTAACAGAACAGGAGGAAGTACAAACATGCTATGCATTTTTTTTATTACAAACATGTTATGTAAACACTTTTTTATTCTACCACTCAGAAGATTACACCTTATACTAGTATTTTTTTTATAATACCTATTGCCTGATCAGTTTGCTAAATTGTTGACTCTGTGTACAGTTCCCTTGATTATTTCTGTTTAGCAATTGGTCAGCCAATCTTACCATTTCAAATCTTCTGAGTAATTGAAAACAAAGAATAGAATTTTTTTTCACTGCAGCTATTTTCTTCAGTATCATGTTGATTAAGTGACAGAAGCGACTTGTATATAAAATACCTACTTACTTATATAACAGGGTCATTTATTGCAGTAACATAGTTTTAGTGCCAATGATTCTGAATTTATATTTAAAGCACAAAGATTAAACAATTTTACAATTATGGTTAAAAAAAAAAGGTGAAAATAAGAACTTTTTACATATGGATATGACTGGTCAAAGAAAGACAACTCTTTTTATGTCATGTAAAAGACCACCTTCAGTGTCTGTTTTATCAAGATATAACATCTTGATCAAAACAAATTAGGAAATGAATTTGTCCTGGAGTTAAAAGTCTGGTCCAAATTTTATGTGATTGCTAAATTATGGTTAAAATAAAAATAGCATAAAAGTTTCCTTTTATGGGATAATTTGACTAAGATTATAAAGATCAGCAATTATTTGTAGTGCATTGAGATGCATTATCAGCTCAATCTCTGTGTACAAGATCATAAAAATCATAGATGCAAGACATTTTATTACTTTTCCTAGAGACAACCAGTAGTTACTGTTTAATTTCATTAAAAGCTTATTAAGAGTTAAATTAATCCTCAGAAGACCTTATTTTTCACAATCATTATATAGCATACTACACATTTTACTTTAATTTGACTCACATAATTTCAGCTGTTGATAACAAGTATGCTGTATGTTTCACAACTAATTGGATGTGACAAGGTGCCATAGAAAACAGGAATACTGATAAACTGTAACATGGGTGGCCAGATCTAAAACAATTATCTTATTTTTTTTACAATTATGGTCTCTCATTAATGAGGTAATACTTTGTGATAGCTACTCATAGTCTGATGATTACACGTTTATAGATTTTATCTTGATAGTTATCAACTTTTATAACTTATAAGCAAGGATTTCAGTGTGGCTATAAGCTTTATTTTTTATTGCACTTCAAATATTACCAAGATCTTGAGGTGTTTTACTGTTGAGATGTAGAATACTTATTGTTGTCTGATTATCTCAGAATATTGTACAAAATCAACTTGTAATTATCATTTTTGATCACCGAAAAAACTCCTAATTCTCTCAGATCTTGATGTGTGTGAATTCCATTTTTAGCCCACCTTGCCAAAAGGCAATGTGGGATTTTGCATTCACTTGGCTTCTGTCGTCCGTTATCTTTTCACATTATAATGTTCTCCCCTTAGCCAAATGAACTGAAACTTGGTAGGAAGCATCTATGGAATGTCCTCTATTAAGATTGCACATATTGTCCCGACCATTAACAAACGTGGCCACCACAGGCAATTCTTGTTTCTGAATGGTAAATTAAAAAAGAAAAATCTCCTTCTCTGAAACTGCTTGGCCAAATGAAGCAGAACTTGGTAGGAAGCATCTATGTAAGGTCCTCTATACAGATTGCTCATTTCGTCTCGATCTGGTAACAAACATGGCCGTCACATGCAGTTCTTGTTTCTGATTGGTTGATTTCTAAAAAATCTTCTCCTCTGAAACCGCTAGGCCAAATGAAGTGAATCATGATAGGAAGCATCTATGGAAGGTCCTCTGTAAAGATTGCTCATTTAATCATGATCAATTAACAAACATGGCTACCATAGTTCTTGTTTCTGGTTGGCCAATTTCTAAAAAATCTTCTCTGAAACCAAGTAGCCAAATGAACCGAAATTTGGTAGGAAGCATCTATGGATGGTTCTGTATAAAGTTTCCTCAAAACAGAATGAAAGGTGAGCAGCACATGCTCAGTGGGACTCTAGTATTATGATAAGATTCACTCTGTTTTCACTAAACAGAGATTTTGATGGTCACTGAAGCTTAATTTTATTCTTGTTGTAATATAATTAGTTAGTATTAATACAACAGCATAATCATCTTAAGAATTATATTGATTTTCTGACATCAGCATTGCCAAATTTATTATGTGTTGGTTTATTATTTAGAGCCTCATTGTTTTACTTTTTAATTCTTACTCTGTACTCTTTTAGAGACTCGTTGTTTTTCTTTTTAATTCTTACTGTGTACTCCTTTAGAGCCTCGTTGTTTTTCTTTTTAATTCTTACTGTGTACTCTTTTAGAGCCTCATTGTTTTTCTTTTTAATTCTTACTGTGTACTCTTTTAGAACCTCATTGTTTTTCTTTTTAATTCTTACTGTGTACTCCTTTAGAGCCTCATTGTTTTTCTTTTTAATTCGTACTGTGTACTCTTTTAGAGCCTCATTGTTTTTCTTTTTAATTCTTACTGTGTACTCTTTTAGAACCTCATTGTTTTTCTTTTAAATTCTTACTGTGTACTCTTTTAGAACCTCATTGTTTTTCTTTTTAATTCTTACTGTGTACTCTTTTAGAGCCTCATTGTTTTTCTTTTTAATTCTTACTGTGTACTCTTTTAGAACCTCATTGTTTTTCTTTTTAATTCTTACTGTGTACTCTTTTAGAACCTCTTTGTTTTTCTTTTTAATTCTTACTGTGTACTCCTTTAGAGCCTCATTGTTTTTCTTTTTAATTCTTACTGTGTACTCCTTTAGAGCCTCATTGTTTTTCTTTTTAATTCTTACTGTGTACTCCTTTAGAGCCTCATTGTTTTTCTTTTTAATTCTTACTGTGTACTCTTTTAGAGCCTCATTGTTTTTCTTTTTAATTCTTACTGTGTACTCTTTTAGAGCCTCATTGTTTTTCTTTTTAATTCTTACTGTGTACTCTTTTAGAGCCTCATTGTTTTTCTTTTTAATTCTTACTCTACTCCTTTAGAGCCTCATTGTTTTTCTTTTTAATTCTTACTGTGTACTCTTTTAGAGCCTCATTGTTTTTCTTTTTAATTCTTACTGTGTACTCCTTTAGAGCCTCATTGTTTTTCTTTTTAATTCTTACTGTGTACTCTTTTAGAGCCTCATTGTTTTACTTTTTAATTCTTACCCTGCTCTTACATCACTTCCAGTTATTGAGCTGATAATTAGATTTTAAACCTTATAATTCTTGTACAAAGTGTTTGGATGTCAAAGAAAAAACGGAAAACCATTTCATAACAATCAAACATCTTAAGAATCAATAGCCTGACTCACAGTGTTGTAATTTTATGACTTGAATACACCTCTAAATGGTGGAATAATGAAGTCTCCCTGATAGAGGGATCCGATTAGTTTACTTTTCTCATTAGATTTAGGAATAAAACTGTGAAAGCTTGCCCAATTCTGTTTCTATTCATGTCCTATTGTATTACAGCCTATCAATCACTCTCTTGTATTTTCTTCTTTATAAGGCCATAGATTTTCAGTAGCAATATGGAAGGGATAATTTTAAGTTCCTAAATCACAAAGCTTTCCAAAGAAAAGACATAAGATAATTGCATTTAATTTCTTATTGATTCTTCTGTTGAAACCCAAATAGCTTTCTTCAAATAGAATCACAGAAACATGTTGTCGAAAAAATCTTTTAAGGGATTGAGTTTCAAGTGTAATAATTCCGTCAGAATATATTAATAGACAATATCTATTTAAATCTTGTTTCATTGCATGCAATTCTTCATTTTGAATTGCACTTTTGTTTAGACTTTCAATCTGTTAACCAAATCACTCACTTGCATCTGATCCTGGTTAATTAAGGAACAGTATAATTATAAACATTGATCAAATATCTTCAAACATATCTAAATACTTGTGTAATGAGGCCTTCATAATGATTCATTATTAAACAAGACATATGAACTAACAGTTCAGCCTTGGCTGCTTGACTTTGTATTGTAAGGTTAACAATTTAGAGGGTTGATCAATGAGGTAGATAAGAGGACATAATCAGATGCATATAAAGACCTCATTAGTAAACTGATCATGTCTCTCTAATACCTCCTCTCATGTGTGAAGAAACATGTTTCTATTAACTTCTCATTGATGTTACAATCATTTCAGATGTTTTGTCAAGAGTAATGTCCCTTTTAGATGTCAGCAAGTTTGATTATGTCCCTTTGATAATGTACCATATTTTGATTTAGACTAAAAAAGTATATTCTTGTCATGTAACAACCTCAGTCTTTGTTGACTTAAATCTGAGCATGTCATTTCAAAAGTAGTAAAATTCTGTTGTCTTTTTGCAACCATTGATTTTACTTCTTTAAGGTATTTTTCTCTGGGAATAAATAATCTACCATTTATGATTTACAGCATATCATCAGTTTGTTTAAGAACACATTGTCAACAGCCTGTTTATTTTATTTCTGTGAACACAGTGTCAGTTTGTTTAAGAACACATTGTCAACAGCCTGTTTATTTTATTTTTGAGAACACAGTGTCAGACTTTTTGAAATTCGTCGGACCGAGTGGGCAGAAATCACAAGGAACAGCAATACTGCCAAGTTTGCCGGTCTGGGTGTCCAACAAAATTGTTTGTTTGTGTATTTTGTTTTGCACCAGAAATCGGAAATGCAACTGGTATGCCGGAACGATCACGGTCAACTCGGAATTAGATTCTGCTTCAAATGACATTTATTTCTTAAACATGCAACTGTTTTCATGGTAATTCTATTAATCATTGTATTTTTATAGTTTAAACTGGCTGTGATGCATCAACGCGACCATTTCGTGTGTTTATATTTGAAAACATGTCGGGTCAGGTTTTTATTGTTCCTATCACCGATTCCGTTTAAATTTTAGAATTTTGTAAATTCCGGTCCTGCACAATTTCAGTAGGTCCTGCAGAAATTTGTTTTTCTCAAAAGGTCTGCAGTATAATCAAGCTTCTTTATGAAAGCAGTAGCATTAGCTTGTTTTATTTATTTCTGAAAATACTGTCACCAGCTTGTTTTATCTGTTTTCAGTTTATGGTCAGATGGGTACAGGGAAAGACGTTAGTGATGAGTCATACAATGGTAAACCAGCAGACAGTTCACAGTAAGTACTTTTTCAACAAAAATTAATCCTGATTGCAGAAAGTTAGATGTTAGCTGCTTTTCCAGCGGTTACAATCACATTCTAGGTGCCACAATAGTTTAATGTTAGATACTTTTCCAGCAGTTACAATCACATTCTAGGTGCCACAAAAGTTTAATGTTAGATACTTTTCCCACCTTTACAACAACATTCTAGGTACCACATTTCTTATTACATTGTTTACTTATTACTACCTTTTTGCTGTTATTCCATGTTTAGAATTTGATAAATCAATACTTCAGTACTTTTGGATGCAAAGGAAAGATTAGAGGACATCCAGACATTATATGTAAATATTTCAATTACATTAAGATCAGTTGAAATATAAACACATTATATCACTGTCCATAGCAGAATGAAAACCACTGTCCTCAGCAGACTGTCTAATATTGTCTGTCACCTTTAATAAATAGTGCCACTTTTATATTGTTCTAAAACAAACAATAGTTTGGTCAGTGTTAGAACATATGGCACCAGACATATTATTGACAATGTCAGCTATTTATGACTAGAATTGTCACCAGTAATGTAATATACTGTACACAGATAATTGATTTCTAAGAAAATCGTGCTAGGACATCATTTCTTCTGAAAGCTTGGTATTAAATTGTCATATTACTTCTATCATAAACACTGATGATCTTCAATATTTTTCTTTAAGTTCTCTTTAATCAATTACTTCAAATGTTATGCAGTGCTATGCATGGTGCATTTAAAAGTTAAATGAAATTGTTTTTTCTCGATTGCAAATTTCATATCAAAATTGTTTTTGAACAACAAATAGTAGTTGTAATAAAATGAAGGAAAATAATACCACGCTTCAAATCAGAAAATCATAGAAACTGATCCATAAAAATACCACGCATCAAATCAGAAAATTATAGAAACTGAACCATAACCTTGGTGTAACCATGTGATCAAAAATACCATGCCATCAAATCAGAAAATTATAGAAACTGAACCATAACCTTGGTGTAACCATGTGATCAAAAATACCACGCATCAAATCAGAAAATTATAGAAACTGAACCATAACCTTGGTGTAACCATGTGATCAAAAATACCATGCCATCAAATCAGAAAATCATAGAAACTGAACCATAACCTTAGTGTAACCATGTGATCAAAAATACCATGCCATCAAATCAGAAAATCATAGAAACTGAACCATAACCTTGGTGTAATGATGTGATCAAGAATACCATGCCATCAAATCAGAAAATCATAGAAACTGAACCATAACCTTGGTATAATGATGTGATCAAAAATACCATGCCATCAAATCAGAAAATTATAGAAACTGAACCATAACCTTGGTGTAACCATGTGATCAAAAATACCATGCCATCAAATCAGAAAATTATAGAAACTGAACCATAACCTTAGTGTAACCATGTGATCAAAAATACCATGGCATCAAATCAGAAAATTATAGAAACTGAACCATAACCTTGGTATAAAAAATAGCAATAAAAAACGGGGGGAAGTTTCTCAATGTTGTGTTTATTTGTGCAGTGGATGTGGAGGTTTTTAATGTTGTTAATTGTGTTGGGGAAGGGGAGTTTTTTAATGTTGTTAATTGTGTTGGGGAAGGGGAGGTTTTTAATGTTGTTAATTGTGTTGGGGAAGGAGAGGTTTTTAATGTTGTTAATGCCAAAGAAAAAAGATTGTTGGTTTCCCCTAACCCTGCCGGGTCAGTTTTATCCTGCCTGGTCAATTAATATTATTTGCATTTTTATTATGAAAAAATATATTTGAAGACAGCCATGTCACTTTTTTCAACACGAATTAGAAATTTTAATTTTTCCCCCCCTTCTTTCCATGGATACAAGAATAAAACTGAGTTATTTACCCTCCAAAGAGGAATAACAGAACAAGTATGATTATTAGGAGCATATATGTATTATTCTACTAAAGAAATGAAAATAAAAAAAAATAAAATAAAAAGCCTGCCTGCTGGGCTATGAAAATTTTGAAACCAACAATCAATTTTCCATGGCCTAATTGTGTTTGGGGAAAGGGAGGTTTTTTAATGTTGTTAATTGTACTGGGGGAGGGGAGGTTTTTAATGTTGTTAATTGTGTTTGGGGAAGAGAGGTTCCTCAATGCAGAGTAACAGTTAAATATGGTTAATAATGTATTTTAGTTAAGATAATTTACATGAAAGAAATGAATACAAATTGCAAATTATCTTAATCTGTACCCTAAGAATCACAGAAATATTCTTTTATTGACTTTTTAGGACAATGATTTATAGCAACTTTTCTTATACATTCTTTGTGAGGGATAAAAAAAATCCCTCATGTCTTTGTTTGAAGAAGAGGTCAGTTTTAATTGTTTAAAATTATTAATTCAAATTTTAATAGATTTTTCAATTGTAAATGAATGCAATTAATAAAATTAAAATCTTTTTTTTAATAAAAACCAAATGGCCATGAACCAATTTTATTTGACAAGTACAGCTCTTATACCTGTGTTTATTTTTTTTTACCTTCAAACCTTTGCAAATAATTCTGTACTGATATACGATGTATGTAACAATTGTATGCTTGACTGTACAGGATCTGAACTGAAATACAATGTATGTGTGACAATTGTATGCTTGAACTGAAATACAATGTATGTAACAATTGTATGCTTGAACTGAAATACAATGTATGTAACAATTGTATGCTTGACTGTACAGGATATGAACTGAAATACAATGTATGTGACAATTGTATGCTTGAACTGAAATACAATGTATGTAACAATTGTATGCTTGACTGTACAGGATCTGAACTGAAATACAATGTATGTGACAATTGTATGCTTGAACTGAAATACAATGTATGTAACAATTGTATGCTTGACTGTACAGGATCTGAACTGAAATACAATGTATGTGACAATTGTATGCTTGAACTGAAATACAATGTATGTAACAATTGTATGCTTGAACTGAAATACAATGTATGTAACAATTGTATGCTTGACTGAACAGGATCTGAACTGAAATACAATGTATGTAACAATTGTATGCTTGACTGAACAGGATTTGAACTGAAATACAATGTATGTAACAATTGTATGCTTGACTGAACAGGATTTGAACTGAAATACAATGTATGTAACAATTGTATGCTTGACTGAACAGGATCTGAATTGAAATACAATGTATGTGACAATTGTATGCTTGACTAAACAGGATCTGAATTAAAATACATATAGTATGTAACAATTGTATGCTTGATTGAACAGGATCTGAACTGAAATACAATGTATGTGACAATTGTATGCTTGACTAAACAGGATCTGAATTAAAATACATATAGTATGTAACAATTGTATGCTTGATTGAACAGGATCTGAACTGAAATACAATGTATGTAGCAATTGTATGCTTGACTGAACAGGATCTGAACTGAAATACAATGTATGTAACGATTGTATGCTTGATTAATTAACAGGATCGTTACAACCACATGATTACAAATTACTTTGAACCTTTAGAAACAATCAAATGTAATGTCACTCAGTTTGAATGGAATTGATTTTATTTGTTTTTCCCAGAATCAATTTAGATACAAACAAAAACCATTTGATTTAGGATTACATAAGCAATAATGATAATAAGATAAGGCTTTTTATATTGTAATGTATGTCATTTAGTTGGTCTCAGGACATATGTTTTGATTGCTTGTTGTCTCAGTACTGATGTAAGTGCTCCTAGTAAAATAGGTATTCTGATTTTTATCTCCTGTAGGAAATGTCTATTTGAGGAACTTGTAGTTCTATTTAAGAAAGCTTTTATGAAGATTTGTCAGGATTATTGAAAATTTCATTTCCCTAATGTTACAAAAAATATATAATATCCTAAAATGAAGAGAAATGTAACCGTGGATATTGAACATTGTATGTTTTAGTGCAAACTATCCTCTGGGGGCCTCTTGATAATGAAATGGATCACCTGAACCAAGAGTAACATAAATTCAATTGGTTTTAGTTAAGTAGAGAAACGTAATTATTGGGGATTTCTAACTGATGTTTTTCTCAAGATGACAAACATAGGCATCAGGTTAGCTGACATTCACTATATGGATTAATGGTCTTATATGTATATTGGATAGGAAAGACAAACTACCGAGCAAAAATGTCTTTTGGGAACACCATAAAAGATTTGTGGCTAGAGAAAATCTATCAATGTTTGTGGTATTATTTAGATTGACAGAATGTCATAACCACATCATAACAACTGTGTAAAGTCCATTTATACACCAAAATACATGTTAATGTAAGTATAGATTCTCCTGCTACTATCAGTGGATTCTCATATTTCTCCACTCATGATTTTTCAAATTTTTAAGCTCGAGCTTTACCAGTGGATAAGAGAAATACTGTAATCCACTGGTAGCAGGAGGAGAATCTGTTTCTCCTGTGACCAAAACATCAGAAATATTTTTAAGTTGTTAATTTCCATCATCCATGACCTTCCAAACGAAATTGGTTGAGATTCTCAAGTGGAAATATAAAAACAGTGGTGATTATGAATATTAGGAAAATTTAAGCAACAGGTTAAACATGCTTAAAATATGACTGTTTAGGTTTTATAAAGTAGCGATTTAGTTGTAACAATTACAAACATATATAGGGATATATACTATTGTGAGCTGTTATCAATTTGTTTTGTTGAATATTGATTTTGGCTTTCACTTGAACACTTTAAAGCTATAATTTTACAAGATTGGCAACAAAATACATGCATACAAATATGAACTTGCTTCAGTTTCATGTTTTCAAAATAGGGAACTAATTCAATATTGTAAACTAATGGTTTGTTCATGTGACTCAAGTCCAAAGATTATGACTTTAGTATTTGTTGTTTCTCCGGATCCATTAAGCAGGCTGCATTAAGAAATAAAATCATAAAATTTTGCACTTTGCAATACACAATAATCACTCACTCCCTATAACACAAAACAGGTTTCTGATAGATTTATATCATCTGGTTTTTCTAAAATTTCTTTTACCATTCTTAAAAATAAACAGCTTACCATTTAGGGACACCTGAGTTCACTCCCTGTTTTTATTAGGGTTCGTGTTACTAAATCTTTAGTTTTCTATGTAGTGTTTTGTTGACCATTATATGTCTTTTCGTCCTTTTTCTTTTAGTCATTGTATTGTCCTTTTTCTTTTAGTCATTGTATTGTCCTTTCTCTTTTAGTCATTGTATTTTCCTTTTTCTTTTAGTCATTGTATTGTCCTTTTTCTTTTAGTTATTGTATTTTCCTTTTTCTTTTAGTCATTGTATTGTCCTTTTTCTTTTAGTTATTGTATTTTCCTTTTTCTTTTAGTCATTGTGTTGTCCTTTTTCTTTTAGTCATTGTATTGTCCTTTTTCTTTTAGTCATTGTATTGTCCTTTTTCTTTTAGTCATTGTGTTGTCCTTTTTCTTTTAGTCATTGTATTTTCCTTTTTCTTTTAGTCATTGTATTGTCCTTTCTCTTTTAGTCATTGTATTGTCCTTTTTCTTTTAGTCATTGTATTGTCCTTTTTCTTTTAGTCATTGTATTGTCCTTTTTCTTTTAGTCATTGTATTGTCCTTTCTCTTTTAGTCATTGTATTTTCCTTTTTCTTTTAGTCATTGTATTGTCCTTTCTCTTTTAGTCATTGTATTGTCCTTTTTCTTTTAGTCATTGTATTGTCCTTTTTCTTTTAGTCATTGTATTGTCCTTTTTCTTTTAGTCATTGTATTGTCCTTTTTCTTTTAGTCATTGTATCGTCCTTTTTCTTTTAGTCATTGTATTGTCCTTTCCCTTTTAGTCATTGTATTGTCCTTTTTCTTTTAGTCATTGTATTGTCCTTTTTCTTTTAGTCATTGTATTGTCCTTTTTCTTTTAGTCATTGTATCGTCCTTTTTCTTTTAGTCATTGTTTCGTCCTTTTTCTTTTAGTCATTGTATTTTCCTTTTTCTTTTAGTCATTGTATTGTCCTTTTTCTTTTAGTCATTGTATCGTCCTTTTTCTTTTAGTCATTGTATTGTCCTTTTTCTTTTAGTCATTGTATTGTCCTTTTTCTTTTAGTCATTGTATCGTCCTTTTTCTTTTAGTCATTGTATTGTCCTTTCCCTTTTAGTCATTGTATTGTCCTTTTTCTTTTAGTCATTGTATCGTCCTTTTTCTTTTAGTCATTGTATTGTCCTTTCCCTTTTAGTCATTGTATTGTCCTTTTTCTTTTAGTCATTGTATTGTCCTTTTTCTCTTAGTCATTGTATTTTCCTTTTTCTTTTAGTCATTGTATTGTCCTTTTTCTTTTAGTCATTGTATTGTCCTTTTTCTTTTAGTCATTGTATTGTCCTTTTTCTTTTAGTCATTGTATCGTCCTTTTTCTTTTAGTCATTGTATTGTCCTTTTTCTTTTAGTCATTGTATTGTCCTTTTTCTTTTAGTCATTGTATTGTCCTTTTTCTTTTAGTCATTGTATCGTCCTTTTTCTTTTAGTCATTGTATTGTCCTTTTTCCTTTAGTCATTGTATTGTCCTTTTTCTTTTAGTTATTGTATTGTCCTTTTTCTTTTAGTTATTGTATTGTCCATTTTCTTTTAGTCATTGTATTGTCCTTTTTCCTTTAGTCATTGTATTTTCCTTTTTCTTTTAGTCATTGTATTGTCCTTTTTCTTTTAGTTATTGTATTGTCCATTTTCTTTTAGTCATTGTATTTTCCTTTTTCTTTTAGTCATTGTATTGTCCTTTCCCTTTTAGTCATTGTATTTTCCTTTTTCTTTTAGTCATTGTATTTTCCTTTTTCTTTTAGTCATTGTATTGTCCTTTTTCTTTTAGTCATTGTATTGTCCTTTTTCTTTTAGTCATTGTATTGTCCTTTCTCTTTTAGTCATTGTATTTTCCTTTTTCTTTTAGTCATTGTATTGTCCTTTTTCTTTTAGTCATTGTATTGTCCTTTTTCTTTTAGTCATTGTATTGTCCTTTTTCTTTTAGTCATTGTATTGTCCTTTTTCTTTTAGTCATTGTATCGTCCTTTTTCTTTTAGTCATTGTATTGTCCTTTTTCCTTTAGTCATTGTATTGTCCTTTTTCTTTTAGTTATTGTATTGTCCTTTTTCTTTTAGTTATTGTATTGTCCATTTTCTTTTAGTCATTGTATTGTCCTTTTTCCTTTAGTCATTGTATTGTCCTTTTTCTTTTAGTCATTGTATTGTCCTTTTTCTTTTAGTTATTGTATTGTCCATTTTCTTTTAGTCATTGTATTTTCCTTTTTCTTTTAGTCATTGTATTGTCCTTTCCCTTTTAGTCATTGTATTTTCCTTTTTCTTTTAGTCATTGTATTTTCCTTTTTCTTTTAGTCATTGTATTGTCCTTTTTCTTTTAGTCATTGTATTGTCCTTTTTCTTTTAGTCATTGTATTGTCCTTTCTCTTTTAGTCATTGTATTTTCCTTTTTCTTTTAGTCATTGTATTGTCCTTTTTCTTTTAGTCATTGTATTGTCCTTTTTCTTTTAGTCATTGTATTGTCCTTTTTCTTTTAGTCATTGTATTGTCCATTTTCTTTTAGTCATTGTATTGTCTTTTTTCTTTTAGTCATTGTATTGTCCTTTTTCTTTTAGTCATTGTATTGTCCATTTTCTTTTAGTCATTGTATTTTCCTTTTTCTTTTAGTCATTGTATTGTCCTTTCCCTTTTAGTCATTGTATTTTCCTTTTTCTTTTAGTCATTGTATTGTCCTTTTTCTTTTAGTCATTGTATTGTCCTTTTTCTTTTAGTCATTGTATTGTCCTTTTTCTTTTAGTCATTGTATTGTCCTTTTTCTTTTAGTCATTGTATTGTCCTTTTTCTTTTAGTCATTGTATTGTCCTTTTTCTTTTAGTCATTGTATTGTCCATTTTCTTTTAGTCATTGTATTGTCCTTTTTCTTTTAGTCATTGTATTGTCCTTTTTCTTTTAGTCATTGTATTGTCCTTTTTCTTTTAGTCATTGTATTGTCCTTTTTCTTTTAGTCATTGTATTGTCCTTTCTCTTTTAGTCATTGTATTTTCCTTTTTCTTTTAGTCATTGTATTTTCCTTTTTCTTTTAGTCATTGTATTTTCCTTTTTCTTTTAGTCATTGTGTTGTCCTTTTTCTTTTAGTCATTGTATTGTCCTTTTTCTTTTAGTCATTGTATTGTCCTTTCTCTTTTAGTCATTGTATTTTCCTTTTTCTTTTAGTCATTGTATTGTCCTTTTTCTTTTAGTCATTGTATTGTCCTTTTTCTTTTAGTCATTGTATTGTCCTTTTTCTTTTAGTCATTGTATTGTCCATTTTCTTTTAGTCATTGTATTGTCCTTTTTCTTTTAGTCATTGTATTGTCCTTTTTCTTTTAGTCATTGTATTGTCCATTTTCTTTTAGTCATTGTATTTTCCTTTTTCTTTTAGTCATTGTATTGTCCTTTCCCTTTTAGTCATTGTATTTTCCTTTTTCTTTTAGTCATTGTATTGTCCTTTTTCTTTTAGTCATTGTATTGTCCTTTTTCTTTTAGTCATTGTATTGTCCTTTTTCTTTTAGTCATTGTATTGTCCTTTTTCTTTTAGTCATTGTATTGTCCTTTTTCTTTTAGTCATTGTATTGTCCTTTTTTCTTTTAGTCATTGTATTGTCCTTTTTCTGTTAGTTATTGTATTGTCCATTTTCTTTTAGTCATTGTATTTTCCTTTTTCTTTTAGTCATTGTATTTTCCTTTTTCTTTTAGTCATTGTATTGTCCTTTTTCTTTTAGTCATTGTATTGTCCTTTTTCTTTTAGTCATTGTATTGTCCTTTTTCTTTTAGTCATTGTATTGTCCTTTTTCTTTTAGTCATTGTATTGTCCTTTTTCTTTTAGTCATTGTATTGTCCTTTTTCTTTTAGTCATTGTATTGTCCTTTTTCTTTTAGTTATTGTATTGTCCATTTTCTTTTAGTCATTGTATTGTCCTTTTTCTTTTAGTCATTGTATTGTCCTTTTTCTTTTAGTCATTGTATTGTCCTTTTTCTTTTAGTCATTGTATTGTCCTTTTTCTTTTAGTCATTGTATTGTCCTTTTTCTTTTAGTCATTGTATTGTCCTTTTTCTTTTAGTCATTGTATTGTCCTTTTTCTTTTAGTCATTGTATTTTCCTTTTTCTTTTAGTCATTGTGTTGTCCTTTTTCTTTTAGTCATTGTATTTTCCTTTTTCTTTTAGTCATTGTGTTGTCCTTTTTCTTTTAGTCATTGTGTTGTCCTTTTTCTTTTAGTCATTGTATTGTCCTTTTTCTTTTAGTCATTGTATTGTCCTTTTTCTTTTAGTCATTGTATTGTCCTTTTTCTTTTAGTCATTGTATTTTCCTTTTTCTTTTAGTCATTGTGTTGTCCTTTTTCTTTTAGTCATTGTATTGTCCTTTTTCTTTTAGTCATTGTATTGTCCTTTTTCTTTTAGTCATTGTGTTGTCCTTTTTCTTTTAGTCATTGTGTTGTCCTTTTTCTTCTAGTCATTGTATTGTCCTTTTTCTTTTAGTCATTGTATTGTCCTTTTTCTTTTAGTCATTGTATTTTCCTTTTTCTTTTAGTCATTGTATTGTCCTTTTTCTTTTAGTCATTGTGTTGTCCTTTTTCTTTTAGTCATTGTATTGTCCTTTTTCTTTTAGTCATTGTATTGTCCTTTTTCTTTTAGTCATTGTGTTGTCCTTTTTCTTTTAGTCATTGTGTTGTCCTTTTTCTTTTAGTCATTGTATTGTCCTTTTTCTTTTAATCATTGTATTGTCCTTTTTCTTCTAGTCATTGTATTGTCCTTTTTCTTTTAGTCATTGTGTTGTCCTTTTTCTTTTAGTCATTGTATTGTCCTTTTTCTTTTAGTCATTGTATTTTCCTTTTTCTTGTAGTCATTGTATTGTCCTTTCCCTTTTAGTCATTGTATTTTCCTTTTTCTTTTAGTCATTGTATTTTCCTTTTTCTTTTAGTCATTGTGTTGTCCTTTTTCTTTTAGTCATTGTATTGTCCTTTTTCTTTTAGTCATTGCATTGTCCTTTTTCTTTTAGTCATTGTATTGTCCTTTTTCTTTTAGTCATTGTATTGTCCTTTTTCTTTTAGTCATTGTATTGTCCTTTTTCTTTTAGTCATTGTATTGTCCTTTTTCTTTTAGTCATTGTATTGTCCTTTTTCTTTTAGTCATTGTATTGTCCATTTTCTTTTAGTCATTGTATTTTCCTTTTTCTTTTAGTCATTGTATTGTCCTTTCCCTTTTAGTCATTGTATTTTCCTTTTTCTTTTAGTCATTGTATTGTCCTTTTTCTTTTAGTCATTGTATTGTCCTTTTTCTTTTAGTCATTGTATTGTCCTTTTTCTTTTAGTCATTGTATTGTCCTTTTTCTTTTAGTCATTGTATTGTCCTTTTTCTTTTAGTCATTGTATTGTCCTTTTTCTTTTAGTCATTGTATTGTCCTTTTTCTTTTAGTTATTGTATTGTCCATTTTCTTTTAGTCATTGTATTGTCCTTTTTCTTTTAGTCATTGTATTGTCCTTTTTCTTTTAGTCATTGTATTGTCCTTTTTCTTTTAGTCATTGTATTGTCCTTTTTCTTTTAGTCATTGTATTGTCCTTTTTCTTTTAGTCATTGTATTGTCCTTTTTCTTTTAGTCATTGTATTGTCCTTTTTCTTTTAGTCATTGTATTTTCCTTTTTCTTTTAGTCATTGTGTTGTCCTTTTTCTTTTAGTCATTGTATTTTCCTTTTTCTTTTAGTCATTGTGTTGTCCTTTTTCTTTTAGTCATTGTGTTGTCCTTTTTCTTTTAGTCATTGTATTGTCCTTTTTCTTTTAGTCATTGTATTGTCCTTTTTCTTTTAGTCATTGTATTGTCCTTTTTCTTTTAGTCATTGTATTTTCCTTTTTCTTTTAGTCATTGTGTTGTCCTTTTTCTTTTAGTCATTGTATTGTCCTTTTTCTTTTAGTCATTGTATTGTCCTTTTTCTTTTAGTCATTGTGTTGTCCTTTTTCTTTTAGTCATTGTGTTGTCCTTTTTCTTCTAGTCATTGTATTGTCCTTTTTCTTTTAGTCATTGTATTGTCCTTTTTCTTTTAGTCATTGTATTTTCCTTTTTCTTTTAGTCATTGTATTGTCCTTTTTCTTTTAGTCATTGTGTTGTCCTTTTTCTTTTAGTCATTGTATTGTCCTTTTTCTTTTAGTCATTGTATTGTCCTTTTTCTTTTAGACATTGTGTTGTCCTTTTTCTTTTAGTCATTGTGTTGTCCTTTTTCTTTTAGTCATTGTATTGTCCTTTTTCTTTTAATCATTGTATTGTCCTTTTTCTTCTAGTCATTGTATTGTCCTTTTTCTTTTAGTCATTGTGTTGTCCTTTTTCTTTTAGTCATTGTATTGTCCTTTTTCTTTTAGTCATTGTATTTTCCTTTTTCTTTTAGTCATTGTATTGTCCTTTCCCTTTTAGTCATTGTATTTTCCTTTTTCTTTTAGTCATTGTATTTTCCTTTTTCTTTTAGTCATTGTGTTGTCCTTTTTCTTTTAGTCATTGTATTGTCCTTTTTCTTTTAGTCATTGTATTGTCCTTTTTCTTTTAGTCATTGTATTGTCCTTTTTCTTTTAGTCATTGTATTGTCCTTTCTCTTTTAGTCATTGTATTGTCCTTTTTCTTTTAGTCATTGTATTGTCCTTTTTCTTTTAGTCATTGTGTTGTCCTTTTTCTTTTAGTCATTGTATTGTCCTTTTTCTTTTAGTCATTGTATTGTCCTTTTTCTTTTAGTCATTGTATTGTCCTTTTTCTTTTAGTCATTGTATTGTCCTTTTTCTTTTAGTCATTGTATTGTCCTTTTTCTTTTAGTCATTGTATTGTCCTTTTTCTTTTAGTCTTTGTATTTTCCTTTTTCTTTTAGTCATTATGTTGTCCTTTTTCTTTTAGTCATTGTATTGTCCTTTCTCTTTTAGTCATTGTGTTGTCCTTTTTCTTTTAGTCATTGTATTGTCCTTTTTCTTTTAGTCATTGTATTGTCCTTTTCCAATCTATGACTTCTGATTACCCCATTGGTATCTTCAATTTGTTGTTTACTTCCTGCTCCTAAAAACTTTAAAATTATTTATCTTTCCAATCTTTTGACTTTGAGCGTACATAATGAAGATTATTCCAATCAATCTTTTGTCTATGAGCGTACCTGATGAAGATTATTCCAGAAATGTGTTGTGTGCACTAAATTAGATATCTATGTTTTTTATTAAGACAAACTATCATGCACTGTAATACCTAGTTTTTTATTAAGACAAACTATCATGCACTGTAATACCTATTCTTAAAGTGTGTCTGTATTATCTACTTTACTGAAGGATAATGTCATTTGAAATTTAAATTTCTTGTAAAAGTTGTTTGTAATATAATGATATAGATAGTATGACTTTGTCCTATGAAACTGCATAATTGACACATTTAAAAGCAACAATTCTGTTAGACTGACGATGAGGAGGAATTTGTTATTAATTTGTTGTATTGACTGGATGTTGTGATGAATTTGTTTGTTTGTAGATGATCATTATTTGCAGCAGTTTGTTGCTTGATTTATTTTAATGTGTAGAACTGATGTGCTGTGAAATTTAAATGTAAAACTGGTGATCTTTACAAACAGGTGACTACCAAGGTTTTCTATAGACTTTGTTACACGATTCCTAATCACGTCTAATTGCAATTTCCTGATTGCTGAAATAAAAAGCAATAAGATATGCTTGGAGGCAAAGTATATTGATCTGAAAGCTCTACATGGTGATTATAAGCTGGTATAAATTCCTGTAGTAGTTTAAGGTGTGGAACAATCCGATGGAATTATGTGAATTTATGTCACTTTTATCCGTTAAAGGAATAACTTACAAATGTAGCATTCATCTCCTCATGTTGCATTAACTCGTTGCTGCGTTTTATACAAATTAAACAATTTTTTTTTAAATTTGAAATCCATGGTAACAAACAAACACAGCTAGGGTTGTCAAGACATTGAAATAAGATTTGAAATTGAATCAAGATTTTCATAATCTTGAATAAAATCAATAAAGTTGAACCATATGATGACAATAGTAATTACAGCTAAAACAGTGAAGAACATCAATTATTAAAATGGAAGATAATAAATAGATTAATATAATTGTCTTGAAACATATCTTGTAGACTTCTTTGTGGCAGTCAAGTCTTATATCACCCAGACATATTGTGTATTAAACAACAACATGGCTGATGATAGCAGTATTTGTCCTGGGCATAGAGATTAAAGCAGTATTTGTCCTGGGCTTAGAGATTATAGCAGTATTTGTCCTGGGCTTAGAGATTATAGCAGTATTTGTCCTGGGGTTAGAGATTATAGCAGTATTTGTCCAATCTCTACCCAGAGTTGTCGGTCCTTACACTCTATGCAATCTCTGTCAATACCTAAAAAGTAGTCTACCTTTGTATTAAACTGGTTTCATTTTTATAAAATATTACCAGTGTAATGTTCAGCAACTATAGAAGCTATTACAACAAGGAACCAGAACAGCACTGTATGACTGATCACCATATAAAAAATAATCACTTATCTTCGTTTGAAAATAAACAAAGAAGCTTCTCAAATATTAGTTGTATGGTATTCTTTACATATTTTACAATTATGATATAGGGTCATTATAACCGGTTTATATCAAGTTACCCTTTAATAAACGGATTTTGCCAAGATTCTTGGCATATAGACATTGACAGAGATCGGAGAGAGTGTAAGGACCGACAACTCTGGGTAGAGATTGGTATTCGTCCTGGGCTTAGAGATTATAGCAGTATTTGTCCTGGGGTTAGAGATTATAGCAGTATTTGTCCTGGGCTTAGAGATTATAGCAGTATTTGTCCTGGGGTTAGAGATTATAGCAGTATTTGTCCTGGGGTTAGAGATTATAGTGCTATTTTTAAACATGTCTGCTGCTGTAGACTTTTAAAGTATAAGAGAAATTATTTCTCTATTGCATCAAAAGTAGAAATTGATGATGAAAAGTAGCACTAAGTTCTGTATAATGATCTGATTGTAGTAACTTCAAATTTCTGTGATTATATTCTAAAAACTAAAATAATCTAAATCATTGTCTGGTGTAGACCAATAAATGGTGGAACTGTTGACGACCACTGTTTACAGTTTCTTTTCATAATGATACTAGTTACACTGTGTCGTTTAAAATATTGCCAGGTTTAGATAAAAATATGAAACTAGTAAAATTACACTGTGTGCTACTAAAAATAATATGTTTGTTAGATGATGAGCACTTTCTCAACCCAAGCTTTAAGATGTCAAATTCAGATTATGATGAAAATAAGATGTGGAATTTAAGTTGGAGGGTACAGATAGGATTCAAAATAAAACTTCAGAATCTTAAGGAGCAGCTATTAGATTTATGATACACACCAATTAAATTGTTTATCCAGTCAGTAAAAAAATGTAGTGCTGTTCCCCAGAACTGTATTCAAAATGGGGCTGTTTTATATCAGAAATTTGTAAATGTAGAAAAGATATAGCTATTTCATCACATGTTTAGAATAATGGGGTGGTTAATACTAGGCTAATTACCCTGTACTGGTAATAAAAATGTCTTCTTAAAGAATGTATCTGTAGGCTTGAGTCAGAAATATCAAATATAATGGTGCAAGCATGCCCATAAAATCTCCAAAATGAATGAGATTATGTCAGTTTTAATAAACACCAATTCTTTGGTTAGCCAAGAATAAACTTCAGTTTTCATTTAGTTAAAATATGTCTGGACAACTCAGTGTTGAACTTCACAAGACCCACCAGTGTTAATTCAAGTTTCTACCATGATAATTATAATAGAAATGTTCTCATCAATAATTGACTCTTTCATGAAAAGAGTTTTACTTTTTTACTATCGGTGGGCTTATTAAAGAGGATGGAAACATTGTTTTACATTCTAAAATTGGGGTTATTCCAAAATCAATATTTATTTTTATGGAAGTTCTTGAATTCAATTCAATTCAATTCTTTATTAAAGATAACTGATAATAATACATTAGTGTTCTCCATTACAAATCATATGATAGTATACAAAACAACATTTAAAAGTTACATGCAGTATACATGTATAATAAAATACAGTTGTACACATATTTTAAGAAGTGTTTCTTATTTCTAATGCATCCCTAATGAATTTATATAAATAAGAACATTCAATAATATTTTTTTGATTTAAAAGTTTAGACAGTAAAAAAAATGTATTATGTGAATCTTTTAGATTTAAACCATAAGACAGTGTGTACTATTTATGTAAATTAGGGGCCATCACACACTTATTTATGTAACTTGTGGACTATTTCACACATATTTATGCAAGTTAGGGGCCATTTTACACTTATTTATGCAAGTTAGGTGCCATATCACACTTATTTATGCAAGTTAGGAGCAACCCATATCACACTTGTTTATGCAAGTTAGGGATCATCTCACACTTATCTATGCAAGTTAGGGGCCATTTTACACTTATTTATGCAAATTATTGCCCATCTCACACTAATTTATGCAAGTTAGAGATCTCTCACACTTATTTATGCAAGTTAAGGGCCATTTCTCACTAGTTTATGCAAATTAGGGACCATCTCACAATTATTTATACAAGTTAGGGGCCATATCACACTTATCTATGCAAGTTAGGGACCATCTCACACTTATCTATGCAAGTTAGGGACCATCTCACACTTATCTATGCAAGTTAGACCATCTCACATTTATGCGTTAGGGACCATCTCACACTTATTTTGAAGTATTGATTATGCTCTATATTGATATCCTCGCAGTGTTAGTAAGGTAAAGAAGAACCTGAGGTGAGCACGCTAAGCATTACACTATGGATACAGTCTGGAGCCAAAAGGTACCAACAATTAAAAAGATAATAAGTGTGATTTTGATAAAGTTTTATTCTTTAAAATCCTTATGAAATTTCATGCAGACTTTTGTCAAACAGATTTGATCTAGCTCTTTGGGTTTTAGAAATGAAAAGGGTAAAAGGGAGCCAAAGGGGACAAACAAATGTCCAAACAATTTTTTTGTTTAAGAAATCCTGTAATATGATCGTTATGGTGACATATGTGACTTTTATGACACATTTTATTTGCATATATGAATATTAGATTGTATCTCAAACTTGTGCATTATTTGTGCTCATCGGAATTCCATAATATAGACAATGATACAGTATAGTAGCATACAGAATCATGTACCTCTTGACTCTCTGATTGGCATGTAGAATTACGATGAGATTTCCCAGGCCACACACATTTCCATTGATTAAAACAAATTATTTTCTATATGTTATGACATTAGATTTTTGCCAGGATATACTTGTAGTATTTACATCAATCATTAGATAGGCTTACAAATAACATCCTCTCATCAGTTGATCAAAGCTATTTACAAATGCTTCTCATCACAGATTAATCAGGCTATAGACAAGGAGGTTTTTATAGAGGATGTGATACTTATAAATGAGTAATAAACCAAGTCAGAAATGATGACCACTGTATGTGTTAGTGTGGGAATATGGAATATAGTGTTTGCTAACTCAGGCTAGCTATGGATGGCAGTGATCATGTCACAGATCTGTTACCAGGGTGATTAGTTAGGATCATGTCACAGATCTGTGACCAGGGGGATTAGTTAAGATCATGTCATATCTGTGAACAGGGGGATTAGTTAGGATCATGTCACAGATCTGTGACCAGGGGGATTAGTTAGGATCATGTCAGATCTGTGACCAGGGGGATTAGTTAGGATCATGTCACAGATCTGTGACCAGGGGGATTAGTTAGGATCATGTCACAGATCTGTGACCAGGGGGGTTAGTTAGGGTCATGTCAGATCTGTGAACAGGGAGATTAGTTAGGATCATGTCACAGATATATGGCCAAGGGGATTAGTCAGGATCATGTCACAGATCTGTGATCAGGGGGCATTAGTTAGGATCATGTCAGATCTGTCACCAGGGTGATTAGTTAGGATCATGTCACAGATCTGTGACCAGGGGGATTAGTTAAGATCATGTCATATCTGTGACCAGGAGGATTAGTTAGGATCATGTCAGATCTGTGACCAGGGGGATTAGTTAGGATCATGTCACAGATCTGTGACCAGGGGGATTAGTTAGGATCATGTCAGATCTGTGACCAGGGGGGTTAGTTAGGATCATGTCAGATCTGTGACCAGGGGGATTAGTTAGGATCATGTCACAGATCTGTGACCAGGGGGGATTAATTAGGATTATGTCAGATCTGTGAACAGGGAGATTAGTTAGGATCATGTCACAGATATATGGCCAAGGGGATTAGTCAGGATCATGTCACAGATCTGTGATCAGGGGGCATTAGTTAGGATCATGTCAGATCTGTCACCAGGGTGATTAGTTAGGATCATGTCACAGATCTGTGACCAGGGGGATTAGTTAAGATCATGTCATATCTGTGAACAGGGGGATTAGTTAGGATCATGTCACAGATCTGTGACCAGGGGGATTAGTTAGGATCATGTCAGATCTGTGACCAGGGGGATTAGTTAGGATCATGTCACAGATCTGTGACCAGGGGGATTAGTTAGGATCATGTCACAGATCTGTGACCAGGGGGGTTAGTTAGGGTCATGTCAGATCTGTGAACAGGGAGATTAGTTAGGATCATGTCACAGATATATGGCCAAGGGGATTAGTCAGGATCATGTCACAGATCTGTGATCAGGGGGCATTAGTTAGGATCATGTCAGATCTGTCACCAGGGTGATTAGTTAGGATCATGTCACAGATCTGTGACCAGGGGGATTAGTTAAGATCATGTCATATCTGTGACCAGGAGGATTAGTTAGGATCATGTCAGATCTGTGACCAGGGGGATTAGTTAGGATCATGTCACAGATCTGTGACCAGGGGGATTAGTTAGGATCATGTCAGATCTGTGACCAGGGGGGTTAGTTAGGATCATGTCAGATCTGTGACCAGGGGGATTAGTTAGGATCATGTCACAGATCTGTGACCAGGGGGGATTAATTAGGATTATGTCAGATCTGTGAACAGGGGGATTAGTTAGGATCCTGTCACAGATCTATAACCAGAAGGGATTAGTTAGGATCATGTCAGATCTGTGAACAGGGGGATTAGTTAGTATCATGTCACAGATATGTGAACAGGGGGATTAGTTAGGATCATGTCACAGATCTGTGAACAGGAGGATTAGTTTGGATCATGTCACAGATCTGTGACCAGGGGGATTAGTTAGGATCATGTCACAGATCGGTGACCAGGGGGATCAGCTAGGATCATGTCAGATCTGACAAGAGAGGATTAGTTAGGATCATGTCAGATCTGTGACCAGTGGGATTAGTTAGGATCATGTCAGATCTGTGACCAGGAGGATTAGTTAGGATCATGTCACAGATCTGTGACAAGGGGATCAGCTAGGATCATGTCAGATCTGTGACAAGGGAGGATTAGTTAGGATCACGTCATAGATCTGTGACCAGGGGGACTAGTTAGGATCATGTCAGATCTGTGACCAGGGGGATTAGTTAGGATCATGTCAGATCTGTGACCAGGGGGATTAGTTAGGATCATGTCACAGATATGTGACCAGGGGGATCAGCTAGGATCATGTCAGATCTGTGACAAGAGGGGATTAGTTAGGATCATGTCAGATCTGTGACCAGTGGGATTAGTTAGGATCATGTCACAGATCTGTGACCAGGGGGATTAGTTAGGATCATGTCAGATCTGTCACCAAGGGGATTAGTTGGGATCATGTCACAGATCTGTGACCAGGGGGGTTAGTTAGGGTCATGTCAGATCTGTGAACAGGGAGATTAGTTAGGATCATGTCACAGATATATGGCCAAGGGGATTAGTCAGGATCATGTCACAGATCTGTGATCAGGGGGCATTAGTTAGGATCATGTCAGATCTGTCACCAGGGTGATTAGTTAGGATCATGTCACAGATCTGTGACCAGGGGGATTAGTTAAGATCATGTCATATCTGTGACCAGGAGGATTAGTTAGGATCATGTCAGATCTGTGACCAGGGGGATTAGTAAGGATCATGTCACAGATCTGTGATCAGGGGGATTAGTTAGGGTCATGTCAGATCTGTGACCAGGGGGGTTAGTTAGGATCATGTCAGATCTGTGACCAGGGGGATTAGTTAGGATCATGTCACAGATCTGTGACCAGGGGGGATTAATTAGGATTATGTCAGATCTGTGAACAGGGGCATTAGTTAGGATCCTGTCACAGATCTATAACCAGGAGGGATTAGTTAGGATCATGTCAGATCTGTGAACAGGGGGATTAGTTAGGATCATGTCACAGATCTGTGAACAGGGAGGATTAGTTAGGATCATGTCACAGATCTGTGAACAGGAGGATTAGTTAGGATCATGTCAGATCTGTGACCAGGGGGATTAGTTTGGATCATGTCACAGATCTGTGACCAGGGGGATTAGTTAGGATCATGTCACAGATCTGTGACCAGGGGGATCAGCTAGGATCATGTCAGAACTGACAAGAGAGGATTAGTAAGGATCATGTCAGATCTGTGACCAGCGGGATTAGTTAGGATCATGTCAGATCTGTGACCAGGAGGATTAGTTAGGATCATGTCACAGATCTGTGACAAGGGGATCAGCTAGGATCATGTCAGATCTGTGACAAGGGAGGATTAGTTAGGATCACGTCATAGATCTGTGACCAGGGGGACTAGTTAGGATCATGTCAGATCTGTGACCAGGGGGATTAGTTAGGATCATGTCAGATCTGTGACCAGGGGGATTAGTTAGGATCATGTCACAGATATGTGACCAGGGGGATCAGCTAGGATCATGTCAGATCTGTGACAAGAGGGGATTAGTTAGGATCATGTCAGATCTGTGACCAGTGGGATTAGTTAGGATCATGTCACAGATCTGTGACCAGGGGGATTAGTTAGGATCATGTCAGATCTGTGACCAGTGGGATTAGTTGGGATCATGTCACAGATCTGTGACCAGGGGGATTAGTTAGGATCATGTCACAGATCTATAACCAGGGGGGATTAGCTAGGATCATGTCACAGATCTGTGACCAGGGGGTCAGCTAGGATCATGTCAGATCTTTGACAAGAGAGGATTAGTTAGGATCATGTCACAGATCTGTGACCAGGGAGACTAGTTAGGATCATGTCAGATCTGTGACCAGGGGAATTAGTTAGGATCATGTCACAGATATGTGACCAGGGGGATCAGCTAGGATCATGTCAGATCTGTGACAAGAGGGGATTAGTTAGGATCATGTCAGATCTGTGACCAGTGGGATTAGTTAGGATCATGTCACAGATCTGTGACCAGGGGGATTAGTTAGGATCATGTCAGATCTGTCACCAAGGGGATTAGTTGGGATCATGTCACAGATCTGTGACCAGGGGGATTAGTTAGGATCATGTCACAGATCTATAACCAGGGGGGATTAGCTAGGATCATGTCACAGATCTGTGACCAGGGGGTCAGCCAGGATCATGTCAGATCTTTGACAAGAGAGGATTAGTTAGAATCATGTCACAGATCTGTGACCAGGGGGATTAGTTAGGATCATGTCAGATCTGTGATCAGGGGGGTTAGTTAGGATCATGTCAGATCTGTGACCAGGGGGAATTAGTTAGGATCATGTCACATATCTGTGACCAGGGGGATTAGCTAGGATCATGTCAAAGATCTGTGACCAGGGGGATCAGCTAGGATCATGTCAGATCTGACAAGAGAGGATTAGTTAGGATCATGTCAGATCTGTGACCAGCGGGATTAGTTAGGATCATGTCAGATCTGTGACCAGGAGGATTAGTTAGGATCATGTCACAGATCTGTGACAAGGGGATCAGCTAGGATCATGTCAGATCTGTGACAAGGGAGGATTAGTTAGGATCACGTCATAGATCTGTGACCAGGGGACTAGTTAGGATCATGTCAGATCTGTGACCAGGGGGATTAGTTAGGATCATGTCAGATCTGTGACCAGGGGGATTAGTTAGGATCATGTCACAGATCTGTGACCAGGGGGATCAGCTAGAATCATGTCAGATCTGTGACAAGAGGGGATTCGTTAGGATCATGTCAGATCTGTGACCAGTGGGATTAGTTAGGATCATGTCACAGATTTGTGACCAGGGGGATTAGTTAGAATCATGTCAGATCTGTCACCAAGGGGATTAGTTGGGATCATGTCACAGATCTGTGACCAGGGGGATTAGTTAGGATCATGTCACAGATCTATAACCAGGGGGGATTAGCTAGGATCATGTCACAGATCTGTGACCAGGGGGTCAGCTAGGATCATGTCAGATCTTTGACAAGAGAGGATTAGTTAGGATCATGTCACAGATCTGTGACAAGGGAATCAGCTAGGATCATGTCAGATCTGTGACAAGGGAGGATTAGTTAGGATCACGTCATAGATCTGTGACCAGGGGGACTAGTTAGGATCATGTCAGATCTGTGACCAGGGGGATTAGTTAGGATCATGTCAGATCTGTGACCAGGGGGATTAGTTAGGATCATGTCACAGATATGTGACCAGGGGGATCAGCTAGGATCATGTCAGATCTGTGACAAGAGGGGATTAGTTAGGATCATGTCAGATCTGTGACCAGTGGGATTAGTTAGGATCATGTCACAGATCTGTGACCAGGGGGATTAGTTAGGATCATGTCAGATCTGTCACCAAGGGGATTAGTTGGGATCATGTCACAGATCTGTGACCAGGGGGATTAGTTAGGATCATGTCACAGATCTATAACCAGGGGGGATTAGCTAGGATCATGTCACAGATCTATGACCAGGGGGTCAGCTAGGATCATGTCAGATCTTTGACAAGAGAGGATTAGTTAGGATCATGTCACAGATCTGTGACCAGGGGGGTTAGTTAGGATCATGTCAGATCTGTGACCAGGGGGAATTAGTTAGGATCATGTCACATATCTGTGACCAGGGGGATTAGCTAGGATCATGTCACAGATCTGTGACCAGGGGGATCAGCTAGGATCATGTCAGATCTGTGATCAGGGGGATTAATTAGGATCATGTCAAAGATCAGTGGCCAGGGGGTTTTGGTAGGATAGGATCATATCTGAGATCTGTGAGCAGGGGGTTACTTAGGTTAGAATCATGTCACAGATCTATGACCAGATTATGTTATTTGTAAATTGATACACTGGATGGATAAAATAAAGAATCCAATGCCATCAAAATTAATGAAGAAAAATGTGCACAAATTTGATCAAATGTGAATCACATTGTGCAGTTTTTAATTGGGCAGCTGTTCATATATTAAGTTTACAAAAAAAGTCAGGATAATAAATTAAGTTTTGAAAACTGAAAGTTTCATCTTTTTAATATTAAAGGATTGACTGATAGAATAAAAAACAAACAAATTGCACACTGTCGGAACAGTTCCAAAATCCAATAGAAAAATTATAGAAAGAGGTAAAATCAATACCTCTAATACTAAGTACCACATTACTAAGTTTTGAGTTAATGACATAGCTTGTTTTATATTACCTGGCCTTTCTTGTTTATCAGATGTAATGATTCTGTGTTAATTTATTAAAGTCTTCAAGAGGAGTATAACCTATTTTTGTGAGAATTAGAGCAGAAATAGTAATTATTGAATATTTGCTTAAATATAGATGTTATTGATTTCTTATTAATATTAACAATTATGTTTTCTGATTCTGTGATTTTCTCCCATGTTTCAACATTAAAACATCTATTTTAATTAATTTGTGTTGATTTAATTGCTAAAGCCCAACTTCTGAAAAATGACCACTTATTTGGAGTAACTTTGTATTATCCTAAGAGCAAGTTGATGATACATTTCTGGATTTCCAAAAGGTCTATTGTCTATATTGTCTATTGTCTATTGTCTATATTGTCCATTGTCTATATTGTCTATATTGTCTATTGTCTATATTGTCTATATTGTCTATTGTCTATTGTCTCTATTGTCTATTGTCTATATTATCTATTGTCTATATTGTCTATTGTCTATATTGTCTATTGTCTTCATTGTCTATATTGTCTATTGTCTATATCTATATTGTACAATAGATAATATAGACAATAGACAATGTAGACATTGTCTATTGTCTACATTGTCTATTGTCTATATTATCTATTGTCTATATTGTCTATTGTCTAATGTCTATATTGTCTATTGTCTATATTGTCCATTGTCTATATTGTCTATTGTCTATATTGTCTATTGTCTATATTATCTATTGTCTATATTGTCTATTGTCTATATTGTCTATTGTCTATATTGTCTATATTGTCTATTGTCTATTGTGTATATTGTCTATTGTCTATATTGTCTATTGTCTATTGTCTATATTGTCTATTGTCTATTGTCTATATTGTCTATTGTCTACATTGTCTATATTGTCTATTGTCTATCAATCTTATTAGAATTACATGTTTGTTGTAGCTGTTTTAAAGTCTTATTTCTTTTTTGGCATTAAACTTAAAACTAAACACCTCATTTTGGGTCATGTCATTGTTCATATTTTTAACTTACCAATCAAGGATGAGACTTGTTTGGGTATAGTGGTGTCCAACACATATTGTGTTATGTTTTTGTTTTGTTTTTCTTCGTCTTGTGCACCCTATGTTGCTAGTTTATTTGGATTGTCCTTTTTTAATTGTCCCTTTGGTATTCTCTAACGTTTATTTAAAAACCAAGAGCATGCCAAGAGCTGTTGTTCAATTTAACTGGCTTACATATGATTGGACGGTCAAAGATGAATGAAAGGTTACCTGACATGACCCAAAGTGAGATGTGGTTAGATGTTAGTGAATTACAAGAAAAAATGGAAAAAAAAATACAACAAACATCTAATTTTGATTAGATTGAGATGCATACTGTTGATAGAGGAAGGTTGAAGCATAAAAAGTGACTTCATCAAGAATATGGCCTATATTAAATATTACATTATTGTGATTAGCTTTTTTTATACTTTTGTTTTACATTCAACATAATTTTAAATGATGTTGTACTGATTAATTATGTTTCATCATGAAAGTATCTCAGATCAATATATGTCATGTGACTTTAATGATTTTTCATACTATTCTCCTCACTTTATATGGCTCATGTTAATTGTCAGTTTTTTATTTAGATATTATCATTTACATAGAAATCACATATGGCAGCTAATCCTAGACTATCATTATTAGGGTGTGAATCTGATTAGGGGGTGGGGGGTATGGTTGTCTAGGCACACAAACTGTTACAGATCTGGTGCAAACTTCCACATTGATAGTGTTAATAGTTTTAAAGGAGCAGGTGTTAGCACAGCTCACATCCCTCCCCACTCTTGTTATTTTTTGTTCAAGTTCAAGCATGGTTTTATTTAAAGATTCTGTTTGAAAGGTCAAGGTTAGATATTTCTGCATGACAATGATTCTGGAAATAACTGGAGTTATTTTACAAATTACTAAAACCTTGATGCTGCCAAAGTGAATTGGGATTGTTTTTTAATGGAAGATGATATGTGCTAACGAGAAATAAATCCATATGTACTTTTACTTATGATAGTACTGGTGCCTGGCACTATAGAACAATTTCTACTGATCCTAGTATTAATTGATACTGTGTCTCATTAACAGAGAACAAAATAACATTTGTAATGTCCCAATACACCAATTAAACAGCATGTTTACTACACTGATCAGAACCAGCTATCTCTATCACAGTTATAAGATGTAGGGTAACAGTTGTAAGATGTAAGGTAACAGTTGTAAGATGTAGGGCAACCAGTTGTCTTTGTTAAACTTTTATATAACTTTAATGATCATTGCTTTTATAAAACTTCTTACAGTTTTATTAATGATATTGTACTTAATATAAACGAATGGCTATTCTTCATACCTTCATACATCAATGTAGCATGATATGCCTCTATACTGTTATCAAATTCTGTTTATACCCACATTTCTGGGATATGAAAAAGAAAGTTTCAGCTTAAATGTACTTTACTCAACATGTATAAATGTCCACAATATCTTAAGTAATTACTTTATATATAAAATCCTTACACAAATCCAACAATATCTTAAGTGATTACTTTATATATCAACTTCTTAAACCATTCCCACAATATCTTTAGTGATTACTTTATATATAAAATCCTTACACAGATCCCACAATATCTTAAGTGATTACTTTATATATAAAATCCTTACACAATTCCCACAATATCTTAAGTGATTACTTTATATATAAAATCCTTACACAAATCCCACAATATCTAAGTGATAACTTTATATATAAACTCCTTACACAATTCCCACAATATCTTAAGTGATAACTTTATATATAAAATCCTTACACATTCCCACAATATCTTAAATGATTACTTTACATATAAAATCCTTACACAATTCCTACAATATCTTAAGTGATTATTTTATATATAAAATCCTTACACCATTCCTACAATATATTTAATGATTACTTTATGTATAAAATCCTTACACAAATCCCACAATATATTAAGTGATTACTTTATATATCAAATTCTTACACAATTCCAACAATATCTGAAATGATTACTTTATGTATAAAATCCTTACACAAATCCCACAATATCTGAAGTGATTTCTTTATGTATAAAATCCTTACACAAATCCTACAATATCTTAATTGATTACTTTATATATATATAATCCTTATACAATTCCCACAATATCTTAATTGATTACTTTATATATAATATCCTCACACAAATCCCACAATATCTTAAGTGATTACTTTATATATAAAATCCTTACACATTCCCACAATATCTTAAATGATTACTTTACATATAAAATCCTTACACAATTCCTACAATATCTTAAGTGATTATTTTATATATAAAATCCTTACACCATTCCTACAATATATTTAATGATTACTTTATGTATAAAATCCTTACACAAATCCCACAATATATTAAGTGATTACTTTATATATCAAATTCTTACACAATTCCAACAATATCTGAAATGATTACTTTATGTATAAAATCCTTACACAAATCCCACAATATCTGAAGTGATTTCTTTATGTATAAAATCCTTACACAAATCCTACAATATCTTAATTGATTACTTTATATATATATAATCCTTATACAATTCCCACAATATCTTAATTGATTACTTTATATATAATATCCTCACACAAATCCCACAATATCTTAAGTGATTACTTTATATATAAAATCCTTACACAAATCCCACCATATCTTAAAGGGGCATTATCTGCCAAAATCGTAAATTTTTGTTACCCATAAAAACTATCGGATATGATTGATGCCTTAATAAAACGTGTTTCTGTAACTTATAAATCTTATGAAATGTATGCGCATCATCGGTGAAAAAAGGTGCAACTTCTCGTGTTTTGAGATCGATCAAGAAATGGACGCCATCTTATTAATTATCAGCATTGTTTACGGAGTTTGCCGAATCGTCATTAAATCAATACCACAATGCACTTATTTCTTATTTTCTGTGAATCTGCTTGTAGTCGGCATTAATTTTCATTCTCAAAAGGCGAAAAGTGGTACGATAAGCTGTTTAATGTGAAATATTTACCTTTATTTCATCATTTTAAAGCTATTTACCAATTTCCAAAACATATAATTTTTTTGGTCAAAATCGTAGCTAATGCCTCTTGAAGTGATTACTTTATGTATAAAATCCCTACACAAATCTCACAATATCTTAAACGATTACTTTATATATATAATCGTTACATAAATCCCACAATATCTTATGTATATATTAAATAATGAAGACTATTGGGAAGTTTAGAACATAAAAGTTAAGATCGTAGCTTTGTTCTCAGATACAAGTATAACATATCGTCAGTAGTGTTGTGCATACAAGGTGTTCTGTTTCACATTGTACATAGCCTTGATTAAGTTAATTAATAGATTTCAACTGTATGATCTGTTAAAATTATTCCTAAATTGTGGGAAATTATTAATAGTTGCACTTACATACAAAATGTAAAAGATGTTACATGTTAAGACTGTGTATATAGAGTATTACGTTAAAATGTTTTGTTTTTATTCCCTGTCACGTTCAGTTGTGTATATATCTCATGTCATATGAATATCTTGTATGGTACAATCTTTGTCATTTACATATAGGATGAAGAAATTAGTTTTCATGATCATAAAATCTATTGTTTAAGTCTATGTATATACATTTGTTTAAAAGATTTTAGCTATTTACAAAATATTTTTCTTTAAAAACCTGATTACAAGAATTATTATTTTCTTTACAATAAAAAATAAATATTACAAGTCCACCATCTCTGACCCTAAATTAAATGTGACACACAGTCAAGATGAATTCTTGGTGAATCATAACAGAATTCACTAAAACTCACTTGGGTCTCTAAATTGAATGAAGTCACTATACATTATAAAACATTAGCTTTCTGACCGAGTCACATGATGTAGAAGCAGGATAATGTGATCTATTAATATATTAGTCCATTTAGATATATATTTGGTTTTTTTTTTATATTCTTTTAAAAAAGTTAATAGGGGTAAAAAAGAAGAAGATAATTTTAACCAATTGTTCATTTAAAAAAATAATTAAAAAATGGACATGTGATTAACAGGAAGTCACAACACTGCCCCTGTTATTATAGTTGCAGGTGGTCTGATTTGTTGACAATGTCACTATTATAAAGTTTTCTGCCCACCTTGGTAATGCCTTAAGAGATAGAATAATCTAATTAGAATATAAATTGACAGTGAATTATTTGGTATCAAATGGCCATAATTTACCTGTTAACACCTGACAGGTACAAATTTTCTCTTAAAAAGGCTCACTAACATTGTAATACCTGTTAAGTCAGATTATCTGTACTAAAAAAAACAAAATCTTGTAGGTATAAACATAATCTTTTGTTGGATTTAATAAAGTGAGAAAATCTATAAAAGGATGGTAAATATCAGATTGTCTGTGCTAGCTTCATTATAGAAGGTGTAAATGTGTTATGTCAGTGAGATTGTAAGATCTATCAACCAATTAAAGTATACTTTGTAGGATTAAAAAGTGGATTTTTTGCATGTTGTTGTTTGAAGGTTTTTATCTATTGTTGTCACTTTGAAGTTTTATGGACAAAGTGGGATGTTAATGTAGCAAGGATTAATAGGATCTTGTTCTGGAAATTAAACAAATGGAATAAATAATAGATCTTAAACTCGCATCACCTAAATCTTTTAATGTTGAATTTGTAACTATGACAACTTCACAAGTGTTGTCCTCCCATTTTATAGAGATAATCTGGTTTATTAAGTTCTTTTTTGTAGTAGAAAATGAAATAAATATTTTTCAGATTTTTTTTATGTAATAAAGGAGAGGATAGGAGTTTTGTATGTAGTAAAGGGGAGGATAGGAGTTTTGTATGTAGTAAAGGGGAGGATAGGAGTTTTGTATGTAGTAAAGGGGAGGATAGGAGTTTTGTATGTAGTAAAGGGGAGGATAGGAGTTTTGTATAGAGACGATTGGCACTTTGTATGTAATAGAGACGATTGGCATTTTGTATGTAATAGAGACGATTGACATTTTATATGTAATAGAGACGATTGGCATTTTATATGTAATAGAGACGATTGACATTTTATATGTAATAGAGACGATTGACATTTTATATGTAATAGAGACGATTGGCATTTTATATGTAATAGAGACGATTGGCATTTTATATGTAATAGAGACGATTGGCATTTTATATGTAATAGAGACGATTGGCATTTTATATGTAATAGAGACGATTGGCATTTTATATGTAATAGAGACGATTGACATTTTATATGTAATAGAGACGATTGGCATTTTATATGTAATAGAGACGATTGGCATTTTATATGTAATAGAGACGATTGGCATTTTATATGTAATAGAGACGATTGGCATTTTGTATGTAATAGAGACGATTGGCATTTTATATGTAATAGAGACGATTGGCATTTTATATGTAATAGAGACGATTGGCATTTTATATGTAATAGAGACGATTGGCATTTTGTATGTAATAGAGACGATTGGCATTTCATATGTAATAGAGACGATTGGCATTTTGTATGTAATAGAGACGATTGGCATTTTGTATGTAATAGAGACGATTGGCATTTTATATGTAATAGAGACGATTGGCATTTTATATGTAATAGAGACGATTGGCATTTTGTATGTAATAGAGACGATTGGCATTTTATATGTAATAGAGACGATTGGCATTTTATATGTAATAGAGACGATTGGCATTTTGTATGTAATAGAGACGATTGGCATTTTATATGTAATAAAGACGATTGGCATTTTGTATGTAATAGAGACGATTGGCATTTTGTATGTAATAGAGACGATTGACATTTTGTATGTAATAGAGACGATTAGCATTTTATATGTAATAGAGACGATTGGCATTTTATATGTAATAGAGACGATTGACATTTTATATGTAATAGAGACGATTGGCATTTTGTATGTAATAGAGACGATTGGCATTTTATATGTAATAGAGACGATTGGCATTTTATATGTAATAGAGACGATTGGCATTTTGTATGTAATAGAGACGATTGGCATTGTGTATGTAATAGAGACGATTGGCATTTTGTATGTAATAGAGACGATTGACATTTTATATGTAATAGAAACGATTGACATTTTATATGTAATAGAGACGATTGGCATTTTGTATGTAATAGAGACGATTGGTATTTTATATGTAAGAGACGATTGGCATTTGTTTGCAGTAAAGGAGACGATAGGCATTGTGTGTGTAAAAGAGTAGAAGATGAAGATAGGCATTTTGTTTGTAATAAAGGAATGGATAGAAATTTTGTATGTAATAACAGGAAAGAATAGGTATTTATTTGTAATAAGGAGTTGATATGCATTTTGTATGTAATAAAGGAGAGGGTAGGCATTTCATTTCATGAAACATACATGTACATGTTTCTACATTTTGTTCAGGGGCTGTGGTCGTATGGTAGTTGGATTTACAACTACCTATGCAATCAGTGCCTATCACCACTGATGTTGTGAGTTCGAATCTTGATCAGGGCGAGGTGTACAACATTATGTGATAAACTTTGTCAGTGACTTGCGACAGGTCAATGGTTTTCTCCCCGTCCTCCGGTTTCCTCCACCAATAAAACTGACCGCCACGATATAACTGAAATATTGTTGAAAGTGACATTAAACACCATCAAGGAAACAAACAAACAATCTACTTTCTGTTTGAATGCCTTAATTCTATTTCAATATATGTACATGTTAGTCACTATTAATAGTGTGGATGTTATTTCCTAAAAAAAACTATTAAAGCATAATTTCTTTTAAAAAAAATAACATTCAGACATAATTTATAGTTGAAGACAATTAAATGTGTATTTGTCATGTCAGGGTTAGGGTTAGGGTAATAACAGTTTTGTCTTTAGGCTACCTTATATCATTCTTTACTTAGTGTATCCGTTTTGACATATTTTTAGTTTGAAAATACACTTATTGAGGTCATTTTGACCTTGCTGGGTTGTGAAGGTAATGGTATAGGTATGTTGCCTGGCCTTGTCTGTTTGGCTCTGTCTCATTTTTGTGGATGATACATAAACAACATCTGATATCTGTTCTAAGAATGGACATAGATCTTTTTGGTTTTATTTTCAGTACCAGTTGATGACAGGTTGAATTTTTATATCTCTAATTTTTACCATCTTTCATTTTAAAATTTAATTACAATAAATGTGGTGCATCTAAGCAACAGAATGTTAATATTTCTGTCTTAATGTTATCTGTGAGATGTCTTTTTAATGTATTAGATAAATATGACACAGATCATCTTTTATCTGTTTTTGGGGTAGAGATAATAAAATTAGAAGGAAGATAAATGTTAACTGAAGGTGGCGTCTACATATACAGACCTATTTTATCATTTTTATATATTAAACAACCTGAGTTTTGAAGATTAAGTAGATTTTATAATTAATAATGTGTCAGTACTAAGTGTAGTCAATTTCAGTATTTGTAGATGGCAGTACGATTTAATTTGAAACCTCGTTAAAACGTTTGTATATAACACTTGTATTATATATGAACACTCATCATATTAATTTTCATTCTTGAATTACAAGTTAACTCTAGAATTTCCATTTCTCCTTCAGAACTGCTATTTAATTATTACATCTGTGACAAACTTAGTGAGGATTTATTTGTATTGAATGTTGATGTACAAGAATTTACATAGTACTTTAGTGTGAGGTATCACAGATATTTTTATTCCTGCTGAAAGTCACGATGTCAATCACGGATTAACGCCCATTCAAACTGCTGGAAAAACTATATATAGTATATGCTAATTTTTTTTTTACTTTATAGGATTTTAAAACATTTTCAACCTTTATTCCAATTGTATAGGAATTTTATGAAATTTAAAAAAAAAATCAGTTTTATGACATTTTTTAATATTTTGTCAAACAATTATTTTTTTTGTAAAATTGACAATGATTTTGTGTATTAAATAAATTGTTATGAGCTGGTGATAATTTAAGGAGGTTTTTATGTGACATCTACATAATGGAATATATAACAACACTAGCTATAAATGTCTGATTAAGATTGGACAGAACCTGTCCGTGTGATATAAGGTCAACACAGAACATCAATACTTCATTCTACCTACATCAGTCTAGCTAGGCAGTCTTATATCATGTAGTCAACCCTTCATCATTTTTATGTTGATACTGGACATATTTATATTTTTACTAAGTGATTATCCTTGAATGATTATCAGGGGAAGAGAAAATATCTAGTTTATGATTAGATTAAAAAATATGTTGTATTTTGACCAACTGGTTATAGATATAAATCAGATTTAACTATGACCAGTGAGTGAAACAAACACCTGTTTTTCTCTACTTTTATTTCACTTTCTGTCATGAGGAATTTTTAATTTGTGGTTGCAGTCAGACTAAACGGATATAATTTATAATTCTTGTGATTTTTAGTGGATTTTTGCAATTCTTGAGAAAGATTTTGGATATTGTATCACATTCATTATGTAAATTAGCTGTTGTTTGTGTGCAAGGAGGGGGTTATGCAATGGCAAAACACAGGGAGTCAGGGAGAAAACATCGCAAGAACAAGATGAGGAATAATAAGAAAAAGAATTCTGATTGCAAAGACTGGGATGACATACATTGTCTTAATCTTAATGAGTAAGTTTTTATTATTTGTAGAATAAAATATAAAGAAAAATTTGTAGTAAAAAAAATGCAATGGATTATAAATCTTTTGTTATATAAACATATATATATGTAGGGTCTTTGGTGAACAATACATACAATGTTATTATGCAGTTTTCATTGTTGCAGGAAGCAGATTTTGTTAAAAAAAAAAAAATAACAGATGATCATATAATTAATCATAAACAAATGCAATGTGTAACTCACTTTTATTTGTTTTATTTTGCATTTTTTCTATGTGTTTTTTTTCTTTGGGATGGGTGATTTTTTTTTGGAGGGGGGGGGGGGGGGGGGGGTTGCTATACTAGGATTTTCACAGTAATTCATTAATTTAGGACTTCATAACTACATGTAACTGGTACTACCAATGTTTTGTAGACAGGCCTTGTTAGAAGGCAGTGTGCGGGTGGTAACTATTTATTTTTCAAATCAAATTGGGAAAAATAAGTTTAAACTTAGTGATAATTTAATGATGACGTTTATGTGATTTAATTCATTATTAAGCCATGTGTAGATATAAATCTAAAGTTTTTACCAGTTAGGATGTCATCTTGTTTTGTGAAAAATTTAAGTTTGTGAGAATTGTAGATTATGCAATAATGGAGAAATGATAAATGTTTAAAAAAATATATTTATTTAGAAAGCAAAACAAGAAAAGTACTTCTTAATTTACTTGCCAGGGTTTATCTGTAAAATAATCTTTCTTTAATTATCTTCCAAGTAATTTTTTTTTTTTAAGAAGAACCAAAGACATTTCTTATCTATCTATCTACCTGGTTACTATAGCGATATATTGTTTATTTATTTCTTTCATCTATTCTAAAATAAAGACAGCTTGTTAGTAGATAAAGAATCAAACTGACATTTAGGTATTCTTTTGTTGAAATATTCATGACATTTTTCTCGGGTGTGAGTGAACAATTCAATTATAGCCTACAATACCTATAGAGTATTTTTTTTCCTCCTTAAATCATGTAAATTAACTCTCTCTCTCTCTTTTTTAATTACATGTTCAGGAAAACCAATCAATGGGGGAATTGTCTGAATTTTTTTTCTATTGATTGCTGAACAGTTCTTTTTCCATAGCTGGACATTTTTTAGTGCAAATAAGCTTTTCTTACCACTTTTATGTAGATATAAAATGTGTAGGTAAAGTATTGTTGATGTAAATAGTATTTTACTCTACAGGAAGCTGTCCTCTCTATTTACATACCTACTTGTACAATTATGAATTGGGTTCAGATTAGGGCTACTGTCCTTTTCAACTTTACAATTGAATGAAAAAAGATAAAGTACCTTTGTAATGATTAGGACTGTTTTCGTTTTCTTTGACAAAGTACACAGTCTGATGTTGACAATAGAATTTAATCATATGACATTACTTATATATTGTACATTGTAACAGAGTTAACCTGCACTTTTACCATTGATGATGAATCCAATTTCTTTTTTTAAAGTCAATGTTGTAATGGAATTAAGTAAAACATTTCATTCTGACCATAATTAATAAATTGTTTGTTTGCACCTACCAGAAGAAGGGTGCCTACTTAATGTAAAATAAATGGGTTTTTTTTTCTATTTCTGAATATTTCCAAATTTTATTTCAATAAGATAACTGATTCTAAATTTTTACACATTTTAAAAGAAAAGAAAAATAATTTTCCTACCTACGTACCTATGTCCAACACCCATGTTTCTGGTTTGGGCAAGCTAACATTTTATTATGAGTGGCATCCTTCATTATATTAAGTAAAACAATTATGGTTCCCTTTTATAACTACATGTATGCATGTTAGTAAAAAAAAAGATAACATGGAAGACTATCCAACACACTTAGACACAAGTTAAAGTAAAGGAACAATGCTTGTATTGCTGTGCTGCACTTAGACACATATTAAAGTAAAGGAACAATGCTTGTATTGCTGTGCTGTACTTAGACACATATTAAAGTAAAGGAACAATGCTTGTATTGCTGTGCTGCACTTAGACACATATTAAAGTAAAGGAACAATGCTTGTATTGCTGTGCTGCACTTAGACACATATTAAAGTAAAGGAACAATGCTTGTATTGCTGTGCCACACTTAGACACAAATTAAAGTAAAGGAACAATGCTTGTATTGCTGTGCTGCACTTAGACACATATTAAAGTAAAGGAACAATGCTTGTATTGCTGTGCTGCACTTAGACACAAATTAAAGTAAAGGAACAATGCTTGTATTGCTGTGCTGCACTTAGACACAAATTAAAGTAAAGGAACAATGCTTGTATTGCTGTGCTGCACTTAGACACATATTAAAGTAAAGGAACAATGCTTGTATTGCTGTGCTGCACTTAGACACATATTAAAGTAAAGGAACAATGCTTGTATTGCTGTGCTGCACTTAGACACAAATTAAAGTAAAGGAACAATGCTTGTATTGCTGTGCTGCACTTAGACACATATTAAAGTAAAGGAACAATGCTTGTATTGCTGTGCTGCACTTAGACACAAATTAAAGTAAAGGAACAATGCTTGTATTGCTGTGCTGCACTTAGACACATATTAAAGTAAAGGAACAATGCTTGTATTGCTGTGCTGCACTTAGACACATATTAAAGTAAAGGAACAATGCTTGTATTGCTGTGCTGCACTTAGACACATATTAAAGTAAAGGAACAATGCTTGTATTGCTGTGCTGCACTTAGACACAAATTAAAGTAAAGGAACAATGCTTGTATTGCTGTGCTGCACTTAGACACATATTAAAGTAAAGGAACAATGCTTGTATTGCTGTGCTGCACTTAGACACATATTAAAGTAAAGGAACAATGCTTGTATTGCTGTGCTGCACTTAGACACATATTAAAGTAAAGGAACAATGCTTGTATTGCTGTGCTGCACTTAGACACAAATTAAAGTAAAGGAACAATGCTTGTATTGCTGTGCTGCACTTAGACACATATTAAAGTAAAGGAACAATGCTTGTATTGCTGTGCTGCACTTAGACACATATTATAGTAAAGGAACAATGCTTGTATTGCTGTGCTGCACTTAGACACAAATTAAAGTAAAGGAACAATGCTTGTATTGCTGTGCTGCACTTAGACACATATTAAAGTAAAGGAACAATGCTTGTATTGCTGTGCTGCACTTAGACACATATTAAAGTAAAGGAACAATGCTTGTATTGCTGTGCTGCACTTAGACACAAATTAAAGTAAAGGAACCATGCTTGTATTGCTGTGCTGCACTTAGACACATATTAAAGTAAAGGAACCATGCTTGTATTGCTGTGCTGCACTTAGACACATATTAAAGTAAAGGAACAATGCTTGTATTGCTGTGCTGCACTTAGACACATATTAAAGTAAAGGAACAATGCTTGTATTGCTGTGCTGCACTTAGACACATATTATAGTAAAGGAACAATGCTTGTATTGCTGTGCTGCACTTAGACACATATTAAAGTAAAGGAACAATGCTTGTATTGCTGTGCTGCACTTAGACACATATTAAAGTAAAGGAACAATGCTTGTATTGCTGTGCTGCACTTAGACACAAATTAAAGTAAAGGAACAATGCTTGTATTGCTGTGCTGTACTTAGACACAAGTTAAAGTAAAGGAACAATGCTTGTATTGCTGTGCTGCACTTAAGACACAAATTAAAGTAAAGGAACAATGCTTGTATTGCTGTGCTGCACTTAGACACAAATTAAAGTAAAGGAACAATGCTTGTATTGCTGTGCTGCACTTAGACACATATTAAAGTAAAGGAACAATGCTTGTATTGCTGTGCTGCACTTAGACACATATTAAAGTAAAGGAACAATGCTTGTATTGCTGTGCTGCACTTAGACACATATTAAAGTAAAGGAACAATGCTTGTATTGCTGTGCTGCACTTAGACACATATTAAAGTAAAGGAACAATGCTTGTATTGCTGTGCTGCACTTAGACACAAGTTAAAGTAAAGTAACAATGCTTGTATTGCTGTGCTGCACTTAGACACATATTAAAGTAAAGGAACCATGCTTGTATTGCTGTGCTGTACTTAGACACATATTAAAGTAAAGGAACAATGCTTGTATTGCTGTGCTGTACTTAGACACATATTAAAGTAAAGGAACAATGCTTGTATTGCTGTGCTGCACTTAGACACAAATTAAAGTAAAGGAACAATGCTTGTATTGCTGTGCTGCACTTAGACACATATTAAAGTAAAGGAACAATGCTTGTATTGCTGTGCTGCACTTAGACACATATTAAAGTAAAGGAACAATGCTTGTATTGCTGTGCTGCACTTAGACACAAGTTAAAGTAAAGGAACCATGCTTGTATTGCTGTGCTGTACTTAGACACAAGTTAAAGTAAAGGAACCATGCTTGTATTGCTGTGCTGTACTTCACAGTCACAGTATAATACTACTATTAATTAATTTTTTGAAATTTTTTAAACTTATAATTAATTGTTCTCAAGTGAAGGCAAACGTTTGTCTAAGCTTTTGATTTTCATAGTTATTGCCATGTCTTACATTTTATAATATTTGAAATTTGATAACAAGTACATAAGTGTGCTGGTGTTGAATGGGGTTAATAAAAAATTACAATATTCAATAAAGAAATTTCATGTACTATGTCTTTCTTAATGTATATACATGTAAGACCTGACAGTGATTTATCACTTGGAAACAATATCTTACAATTAACACAGAGTTTTTTTTAGAGTATATAAACTGAACCAATCCCTTTGTTGATTGTTTTTTATTTGTTTTCTATTTCCTTAGATTTAAGTTTTTGTTTACAATATTACTTCCTCATGAATCTGGGAGTCATGATGCTAGAAAGCTAAATTTATCACAAAGACAAAAAAACAAAAAAATGAGTAGTTGTTGAGAATGTTTTAGATGTCACTCAATAGAAGAAATAGATTGTGTCTTTATTATCATAAGATTAACAGTATAATCTACGATCAAATTGATTAAAATGAATTATGTACACACAAATTGTGATAAATTTATCTTGTTTAAGATATTCTTATTTGAGTAATATTTTAGTTGATTTGTCTTCAATAGCTAATCCTTATGATAAAATGAACAAAATGTGATAAAATGAAGGAATATTATCATCCTTGTTAATACTTCGTACATGTATATACAATCCTATGGTCCTTGTGAATAGTAATTAAAAAGTACATCACTGTCACAGAATTTGTTGAATTTATAGATTAAAAAAACCAGCATTACTAAACCTATTATATTTATCAATGTCTATTGTTGTATTGTTAAAATTGTAATAAGAATAAAATATGTTACAAGTAAAAAAATTCTATGTAGTGTTACATTGGTGTCAGAAGTTTTTAACAAGAAAGGAAAAATGAGAATTGTAAATAATGTGCAGATCATAATAATCTCTGTGGTTTTTTTTTAATCAGGTATAACTGTCTACACTGTTTATCATTTTAATGTTAGGAATGACATAACACATTAAATATACAACATTTATCAGTATCAGGTGATAGACTGTCAGCTTCCATGTCCTGTGGTTTAGACCTGTTACATTAGACTGTCAGCTTCCATGTCCTGTGGTTTAGACCTGTTACATTAGACTGTCAGCTTCCATGTCATGTGATTTAGGCCTGTTACATTAGACTGTCAGCTTCCATGTCCTGTGATTTAGGCTTGTTACATTAGACTGTCAGCTTCCATGTCATGTGATTTAGACCTGTTACATTAGACTGTCAGCTTCCATGTCCTGTGATTTAGGCCTGTTACATTAGACTGTCAGCTTCCATGTCCTGTGATTTAGGCCTGTTACATTAGACTATCAGCTTCCATGTCCTGTGATTTAGGCCTGTTACATTAGACTGTCAGCTTCCATGTCCTGTGATTTAGGCCTGTTACATTAGACTGTCAGCTTCCATGTCCTGTGATTTAGGCCTGTTACATTAGACTGTCAGCTTCCATGTCCTGTGATTTAGGCCTGTTACATTAGACTGTCAGCTTCCATGTCCTGTGATTTAGGCCTGTTACATTAGACTGTCAGCTTCCATGTCCTGTGATTTAGGCCTGTTACATTAGACTGTCAGCTTCCATGTCCTGTGATTTAGGCCTGTTACATTAGACTGTCAGCTTCCATGTCCTGTGATTTAGGCCTGTTACATTAGACTGTCAGCTTCCATGTCCTGTGATTTAGGCCTGTTACATTAGACTGTCAGCTTCCATGTCCTGTGATTTAGGCCTGTTACATTAGACTGTCAGCTTCCATGTCCTGTGATTTAGACCTGTTACATTAGACTGTCAGCTTCCATGTCCTGTGATTTAGGCCTGTTACATTAGACTGTCAGCTTCCATGTCCTGTGATTTAGGCCTGTTACATTAGACTGTCAGCTTCCATGTCCTGTGATTTAGGCCTGTTACATTAGACTGTCAGCTTCCATGTCCTGTGATTTAGGCCTGTTACATTAGACTGTCAGCTTCCATGTCCTGTGATTTAGGCCTGTTACATTAGACTGTCAGCTTCCATGTCCTGTGATTTAGGCCTGTTACATTAGACTGTCAGCTTCCATGTCCTGTGATTTAGGCCTGTTACATTAGACTGTCAACTTCCATGTCCTGTGATTTAGGCCTGTTACATTAGACTGTCAGCTTCCATGTCCTGTGGTTTAGGCCTATTACATTAGACTGTCAGCTTCCATGTCCTGTGGTTTAGGCCTGTTACATTAGACTGTCAGCTTCCATGTCCTGTGATTTAGGCCTGTTACATTAGACTGTCAGCTTCCATGTCCTGTGATTTAGGCCTGTTACATTAGACTGTCTGAGCTTCCATGTCCTGTGATTTAGGCCTGTTACATTAGACTGTCAGCTTCCATGTCCTGTGATTTAGGCCTGTTACATTAGACTGTCAGCTTCCATGTCCTGTGATTTAGGCCTGTTACATTAGACTGTCAGCTTCCATGTTCTGTGGTTTAGGCCTATTACATTAGACTGTCAGCTTCCATGTCCTGTGATTTAGGCCTGTTACATTAGACTGTCAGCTTCCATGTCCAGTGATTTAGGCCTGTTACATTAGACTGTCAGCTTCCATGTCCTGTGATTTAGGCCTGTTACATTAGACTGTCAGCTTCCATGTCCTGTGATTTAGGCCTGTTACATTAGACTGTCAGCTTCCATGTCCTGTGATTTAGGCCTGTTACATTAGACTGTCAGCTTCCATGTCCTGTGATTTAGGCCTGTTACATTAGACTGTCAGCTTCCATGTCATGTGATTTAGGCCTGTTACATTAGACTGTCAGCTTCCATGTCCTGTGATTTAGGCCTGTTACATTAGACTGTCAGCTTCCATGTCCTGTGATTTAGGCCTGTTACATTAGACTGTCAGCTTCCATGTCCTGTGATTTAGGCCTGTTACATTAGACTGTCAGCTTCCATGTCCTGTGATTTAGGCCTGTTACATTAGACTGTCTGAGCTTCCATGTCCTGTGATTTAGGCCTGTTACATTAGACTGTCAGCTTCCATGTCCTGTGATTTAGGCCTGTTACATTAGACTGTCAGCTTCCATGTCCTGTGATTTAGACCTGTTACATTAGACTGTCAGCTTCCATGTCCTGTGATTTAGGCCTGTTACATTAGACTGTCAGCTTCCATGTCCTGTGATTTAGGCCTGTTACATTGGACTGTCAGCTTCCATGTCCTGTGATTTAGGCCTGTTACATTAGACTGTCAGCTTCCATGTCCTGTGATTTAGGCCTGTTACATTAGACTGTCTGAGCTTCCATGTCATGTGATTTAGGCCTTGTTACATTAGACTGTCGGCTTCCATGTCCTGTGATTTAGGCCTGTTACATTAGACTATCAGCTTCCATGTCATGTGATTTAGGCCTGTTACATTAGACTGTCAGCTTCCATGTCCTGTGATTTAGGCCTGTTACATTAGATTGTCAGCTTCCATGTCCTGTGATTTAGGCCTGTTACATTAGACTGTCAGCTTCCATGTCCTGTGATTTAGGCCTGTTGCATTAGACTGTCAGCTTCCATGTCCTGTGATTTAGGCCTGTTACATTAGACTGTCTGAGCTTCCATGTCCTGTGATTTAGGCCTGTTACATTAGACTGTCAGCTTCCATGTCCTGTGATTTAGGCCTGTTACATTAGACTGTCAGCTTCCATGTCCTGTGATTTAGGCCTGTTACATTAGACTGTCAGCTTCCATGTCCTGTGATTTAGGCCTGTTACATTAGACTGTCAGCTTCCATGTCCTGTGATTTAGGCCTGTTACATTAGACTGTCAGCTTCCATGTCCTGTGATTTAGGCCTGTTACATTAGACTGTCAGCTTCCATGTCCTGTGATTTAGGCCTGTTACATTAGACTGTCAGCTTCCATGTCCTGTGATTTAGGCCTGTTACATTAGACTGTCAGCTTCCATGTCCTGTGATTTAGGCCTGTTACATTAGACTATCAGCTTCCATGTCATGTGATTTAGGCCTGTTACATTAGACTGTCAGCTTCCATGTCCTGTGATTTAGGCCGGTTACATTAGACTGTCAGCTTCCATGTCCTGTGATTTAGGCCTGTTACATTAGACTGTCTGAGCTTCCATGTCCTGTGATTTAGGCCTGTTACATTAGACTGTCAGCTTCCATGTTCTGTGGTTTAGGCCTGTTACATTAGACTATCAGCTTCCATGTCCTGTGATTTAGGCCTGTTACATTAGACTGTCAGCTTCCATGTCCAGTGATTTAGGCCTGTTACATTAGACTGTCAGCTTCCATGTCCTGTGATTTAGGCCTGTTACATTGGACTGTCAGCTTCCATGTCCTGTGATTTAGGCCTGTTACATTAGACTGTCAGCTTCCATGTCCTGTGATTTAGGCCTGTTACATTAGACTGTCTGAGCTTCCATGTCATGTGATTTAGGCCTTGTTACATTAGACTGTCGGCTTCCATGTCCTGTGATTTAGGCCTGTTACATTAGACTGTTAGCTTCCATGTCCTGTGGTTTAGGCCTGTTACATTAGACTGTTAGCTTCCATGTCCTGTGATTTAGGCCTGTTACATTAAACTGTCAGCTTCCATGTCCTGTGGTTTAGGCCTGTTACATTAGACTGTTAGCTTCCATGTCCTGTGATTTAGGCCTGTTACATTAAACTGTCAGCTTCCATGTCCTCTGATTTAGGCCTGTTACATTAGACTGTCAGCTTCCATGTCCTGTGGTTTAGGCCTGTTACATTAGACTGTCAGCTTCCATGTCCTCTGATTTAGGCCTGTTACATTAGACTGTCAGCTTCCATGTCCTGTGATTTAGGCCTGTTACATTAGACTGTCAGCTTCCATGTCCTGTGATTTAGGCCTGTTACATTAGACTGTCAGCTTCCATGTCTTCTGATTTAGGCCTGTTACATTAGACTGTCAGCTTCCATGTCCTGTGGTTTAGGCCTGTTACATTAGACTGTTAGCTTCCATGTCCTGTGATTTAGGCCTGTTACATTAGACTGTCAGCTTCCATGTCCTGTGATTTAGGCCTGTTACATTAGACTGTCAGCTTCCATGTCCTGTGATTTAGGCCTGTTACATTAGACTGTCAGCTTTCATGTCCTGTGGTTTAGGCCTGTTACATTAGACTGTCAGCTTCCATGTCCTCTGATTTAGGCCTGTTACATTAGACTGTCAGCTTCCATGTCCTGTGATTTAGGCCTGTTACATTAGACTGTCAGCTTCCATGTCCTGTGATTTAGGCCTGTTACATTAGACTGTCAGCTTCCATGTCCTGTGGTTTAGGCCTGTTACATTAGACTGTCAGCTCCCATGTCCTGTGATTTAGGCCTGTTACATTAGACTATCAGCTTCCATGTCCTGTGATTTAGGCCTGTTACATTAGATTGTCAGCTTCAATGTTCTGTGGTTTAGGCCTGTTACATTAGACTGTCAGCTCCCATGTCCTGCCTGTGATTTAGGCCTGTTACATTAGACTGTCAGCTTCCATGTTCTGTGATTTAGGCCTGTTACATTAGACTGTCAGCTTCCATGTCCTGTGATTTAGGCCTGTTACATTAGACTATCAGCTTCCATGTCCTGTGATTTAGGCCTGTTACATTAGACTATCAGTTTCCATGTCCTGTGATTTAGGCCTGTTACATTAGATTGTCAGCTTCCATGTTCTGTGGTTTAGGCCTGTTACATTAGACTGTCAGCTTCCATGTCCTGTGATTTAGGCCTGTTACATTAGACTGTCAGCTTCCATGTCCTGTGATTTAGGCCTGTTACATTAGACTATCAGCTTCCATGTCCTGTGATTTAGGCCTGTTACATTAGACTGTCAGCTTCCATGTCCTGTGATTTAGGCCTGTTACATTAGATTGTCAGCTTCCATGTTCTGTGGTTTAGGCCTGTTACATTAGACTGTCAGCTTCCATGTCCTGTGATTTAGGCCTGTTACATTAGACTGTCAGCTTCCATGTCCTGTGATTTAGGCCTGTTACATTAGATTGTCAGCTTCCATGTTCTGTGGTTTAGGCCTGTTACATTAGACTGTCAGCTTCCATGTCCTGTGATTTAGGCCTGTTACATTAGACTGTCAGCTTCCATGTCCTGTGATTTAGGCCTGTTACATTAGACTATCAGCTTCCATGTCCTGTGATTTAGGCCTGTTACATTAGACTGTCAGCTTCCATGTCCTGTGATTTAGGCCTGTTACATTAGATTGTCAGCTTCCATGTTCTGTGGTTTAGGCCTGTTACATTAGACTGTCAGCTTCCATGTCCTGTGATTTAGGCCTGTTACATTAGACTATCAGCTTCCATGTCCTGTGATTTAGGCCTGTTACATTAGATTGTCAGCTTCCATGTTCTGTGGTTTAGGCCTGTTACATTAGACTGTCAGCTCCCATGTCCTGCCTGTGATTTAGGCCTGTTACATTAGACTGTCAGCTTCCATGTTCTGTGATTTAGGCCTGTTACATTAGACTGTCAGCTTCCATGTCCTGTGATTTAGGCCTGTTACATTAGACTATCAGCTTCCATGTCCTGTGATTTAGGCCTGTTACATTAGACTGTCAGCTTCCATGTCCTGTGATTTAGGCCTGTTACATTAGATTGTCAGCTTCCATGTTCAGTGGTTTAGGCCTGTTACATTAGATTGTCAGCTTCCATGTTCAGTGGTTTAGGCCTGTTACATTAGACTGTCAGCTTCCATGTCCTGTGATTTAGGCCTGTTACATTAGACTGTCAGCTTCCATGTTCTGTGATTTAGGCCTGTTACATTAGACTGTCAGCTTCCATGTCCTGTGATTTAGGCCTGTTACATTAGACTATCAGCTTCCATGTCCTGTGATTTAGGCCTGTTACATTAGACTATCAGTTTCCATGTCCTGTGATTTAGGCCTGTTACATTAGATTGTCAGCTTCCATGTTCTGTGGTTTAGGCCTGTTACATTAGACTGTCAGCTTCCATGTCCTGTGATTTAGGCCTGTTACATTAGACTGTCAGCTTCCATGTCCTGTGATTTAGGCCTGTTACATTAGACTATCAGCTTCCATGTCCTGTGATTTAGGCCTGTTACATTAGACTGTCAGCTTCCATGTCCTGTGATTTAGGCCTGTTACATTAGATTGTCAGCTTCCATGTTCTGTGGTTTAGGCCTGTTACATTAGACTGTCAGCTTCCATGTCCTGTGATTTAGGCCTGTTACATTAGACTGTCAGCTTCCATGTCCTGTGATTTAGGCCTGTTACATTAGATTGTCAGCTTCCATGTTCTGTGGTTTAGGCCTGTTACATTAGACTGTCAGCTTCCATGTCCTGTGATTTAGGCCTGTTACATTAGACTGTCAGCTTCCATGTCCTGTGATTTAGGCCTGTTACATTAGACTATCAGCTTCCATGTCCTGTGATTTAGGCCTGTTACATTAGACTGTCAGCTTCCATGTCCTGTGATTTAGGCCTGTTACATTAGATTGTCAGCTTCCATGTTCTGTGGTTTAGGCCTGTTACATTAGACTGTCAGCTTCCATGTCCTGTGATTTAGGCCTGTTACATTAGACTGTCAGCTTCCATGTCCTGTGATTTAGGCCTGTTACATTAGATTGTCAGCTTCCATGTTCTGTGGTTTAGGCCTGTTACATTAGACTGTCAGCTCCCATGTCCTGCCTGTGATTTAGGCCTGTTACATTAGACTGTCAGCTTCCATGTCCTGTGATTTAGGCCTGTTACATTAGACTGTCAGCTTCCATGTTCTGTGGTTTAGGCCTGTTACATTAGACTGTCAGCTTCCCATGTTCTGTGGTTTAGGCCTGTTACATTAGACTGTCAGTTTCCATGATTTAGACCAGTTACATTCCTCAGTATGAACTACACATGGTTTCTGATGAATACAATTTTTTTTTTTCAAATATTCTTTTTTTTTTAGATATTATTAGCATTTTATTAGCATGCTGCATTAGAGTGTATTAACTTATAGGATTTTACAACACACAAGGTAGAGAGAATATACAGCAGATGTAATATATATTGTTCCATAACATGATTAAATCTGTACAAAACATGCAACGCTAGCACATCATTATGTATCATACATTGGTACTGTTGGCAGTTCCATTGTTTCAATCAAACCTTAGTATAGAGAAGTTTGAAACTGTAGTACCATACAACCTTGTTATACCCAGTCTTTTAGACCAAGCTATATTTTGTTGTTAAACAAAGGTGACAATATATCTAGGAAGAAGTTTACATATAAACTACTGGTACATTTTGTACTGATTTTTTTTTTTTTAATCTGTACTTTGAAATTTGATGGTGTCATACATGAAAAAATGGTGAATTTAAGAGAGTTGGATGAAGGAGATATACAGTGGTTTTTTTCTGCTGATCACCTCATCCTAATTTCTCACTTGATTGATTTTAAACTGAATGAGTAGTAACAATAATCAGTATAGATTTACATATTGATTCAATGTTTTGGTTCAGTGATTTTTTTGCAGCAATTATTATTGCACCTTTTCCCATCATTTAATGAACTTTTTTTGTTTCTACTTGATTCCTGTCACATTTTTTGACTATGTTGACGTATATAACCTCATCATTTCTGTTGTTAAGCAATATTTTACATGATAGTATAGACCAAATCTATCCGTTAGATGGTCAGATGGTCACTATGTTATGGTTTGACAAAATAATTAGATTAATGTCTGATAACTGTCAAGAAAAAAAACTGAAAACATTTATTGATCCCTGTGTTCTTGATGTTCACAGATTTTCATTGATTTGTTAAGAACTTCAAAGTAAAATTATTTGATATGTACATGTAGGTAATTCATTGCATGAATTGTCACATTGCATGGGTTGGTACATGTATGTAATTCATTGCATGAATTGTCACATGTATGTAATTCATTGCATGAATTGTCACATATATGTAATTCATTGCATGAATTGTCACATGTATGTAATTCATTGCATGAATTGTCACATGTATGTAATTCATTGCATGGGTTGGTACATGTATGTAATTCATTGCATGAATTGTCACATGTATGTAATTCATTGCATGAATTGTCACATGTATGTAATTCATTGCATGGGTTGTCACATGTATGTAATTCATTGCATGGGTTGGTACATGTATGTAATTCATTGCATGGGTTGGTACATGTATGTAATTCATTGCATGGGTTGGTACATGTATGTAATTCATTACATGGGTTGTCACATGTATGTAATTCATTGCATGGGTTGGTACATGTATGTAATTCATTGCATGGGTTGGTACATGTATGTAATTCATTGCATGGGTTGTCACCAGATCTGGATTTTCATGGTCATCATTAGAACTTGAATATTTTTTTTTTATTCAAATTTCATCTGATTTTTTACAGTGGTGTTGAAGTAAAGACATGTTTTGAACCTATTGTTGTATCATTTTGATTTAATTAATCTTATTTACTTTGATGAGGATTCTAAAGGGGTGTTAAACATGAAAAGAACACGTCCATCTATAGAAAAATGGTGGTAATGATGACGTTGTCATTGGTTACCTAAGTATAATATATAATGTATAACAACAAGAAATCTTACAAATAAATAATTGTAAATTATAATCTGAGGAAGTTTAAAATGAAATCTAGATAAAATGAAATATTAATATCTTCATGAGTACAGAAACTTGATCAAAGTTTGTGATGTTGATTCTGAAAAATAAATATAATAAATAATTAAGGTACTACTATTGTATTTACAAAAATCAAACCCATACCCCACAATATTGTAGGTTAATGTACCTTATTGTTATTTTTGTTACACTACAGAGGAAGCTTGTTAGCCAGATAAGACTGTAGGAAGCTTGTTAGCCAGATAAGACTAGGAAGCTTGTTAGTCAGATAAGACTGTAGGAAGCTTGTTAGCCAGATAAGACTGTAGGAAGCTTGTTAGTCAGATAAGACTGTAGGAAGCTTGTTAGCCAGATAAGACTGTAGGAAACTTGTTAGTCAGATAAGACTGCAGGAAGCTTGTTAGTCAGATAAGACTGTAGGAAGCTTGTTAGCCAGATAAGACTGTAGGAAGCTTGTTAGCCAGATAAGACTGTAGGAAGCTTCTTAGCAAGATAAGACTGTAGGAAGCTTGTTAGCCAGATAAGACTGTAGGAAGCTTGTTAGTCAGATAAGACTGTAGGAAGCTTGTTAGTCAGATAAGACTGTAGGAAGCTTGTTAGTCAGATAAGACTGTAGGAAGCTTGTTAGTCAGATAAGACTGTAGGAAGCTTGTTAGCCAGATAAGACTGTAGGAAACTTGTTAGTCAGATAAGACTGCAGGAAGCTTGTTAGTCAGATAAGACTGTAGGAAGCTTGTTAGCCAGATAAGACTGTAGGAAGCTTGTTAGCCAGATAAGACTGTAGGAAGCTTCTTAGCAAGATAAGACTGTAGGAAGCTTGTTAGCCAGATAAGACTGTAGGAAGCTTGTTAGCCAGATAAGACTGTAGGAAGCTTGTTAGCCAGATAAGACTGTAGGAAGCTTGTTAGTCAGATAAGACTGTAGGAAGCTTGTTAGTCAGATAAGACTGTAGGAAGCTTGTTAGTCAGATAAGACTGTAGGAAGCTTGTTAGTCAGATAAGACTGTAGGAAGCTTGTTAGTCAGATAAGACTGTAGGAAGCTTGTTAGTCAGATAAGACTGTAGGAAGCTTGTTAGTCAGATAAGACTGTAGGAAGCTTGTTACTCAGATAAGACTGTAGGAAGCTTGTTAGTCAGATAAGACTGTAGGAAGCTTGTTAGTCAGATAAGACTGTAGCAAGCTTGTTAGCCAGATAAGACTGTAGGACATCCTTTACTGGTTAAGATTTAATCATTCTAGTTATCTCTGTCCTGTACAATAAATATATAGAGGCTGAGTTTTATGATTTTTCAGAAAGGTATTTTTATGATAAATCAATGTACAGGGATCTTTAACAGTTGAAGCAGAAAGTAGAAAGATTAAAATAATACAAGTATAATCAATATATATTATAGTCAAGGGAACTGATAAAAAAATGTAAAAATCATCGACAAAATACATGTTTTGTGAATTAATGTACATATACGGAAAAAAAAAGATGGCCCTTAATAATAAGATTATGAATGTAATCTCCATTTTACATCAATAACTTAAGTCCCCATTGGCTATTAACATCACTATTGTACAAATTGAAAATTCTACTAGAAATAATAAAATTCTATGCCTCATTGCTGCATCATCACTGGGACAATCAGTAAAATAATAAAGATATAAAGGAAACAAATTATTGCTGGATTTCTAAAAACAAATTGTAGGCAAATTGTTGGTTAGAATTTACAGGATGTGAAGTCCATTAGGTTAGATTTAATGGATACTAAATTGAGCTGGAACATATTGAAAATATTTCTACACTCAATCAATTATTAATTATTCTGTACTCCACACTGTGTACTTCAAAATCCAATATTATCTTGTATAATCCTAACTCTTGTCAAGATTACAAAGTCCCTTGGCAATGTGTAAGTTCAAAACATCTCTTAAATTAATTGAAACCTAGAAATTATTCAGCTTAATTTCTGTTGCAAGTAAAGAGCTTATGAGAAATTATTTTACAAAACTACCACAAAACAATTGCTGATGTTGTATAAATGCTTTTTAGTACAAATTTCTTGATCACCTTCTTATATTACATATAGTATTGCTCTTTAAGGCCACATGCAACAATCATTCAATTACATCATGATGGTCAGTTTTATTGGTGGAGAAATATGAGTAACCTCGAAAAAAATGCCAGGCCCTTGCACACTTGTCATATAAAGTTGTATCAAGTACACCAGATGAAATAACAAATCTTACTGTTTGTATGTATAGGTAGATGTAAATCCAACTATCATCGGGCCTCCGTGATCTTATGGTACATGTAGTTGGATTAACAAATGCTTGTGCAATCAGTGCCTATCACTACTAAAGTTGTGAGTGTGAACCCTGTTCATGGCGAGGTGTACTTGATGCAACATTATGTGATAAAGTTTGTCAGTGACTTGCCATAGGTCAGTGGTTTTCTCCAGGTCCGCCAGTTTCCTCCACCAATAAAACTGACCGCCACGATATAACTGAAATATTGTTGAAAGTGGCATTAAACGCCATACACCAAAACCACCAACCTTTCTTCTTTAGGAAATTAATATAAAATGAATTGACCTTGACCTTTATCATTATACAATATGTAATAGATATATCCTTCAACCTTTCTACTTCAGCAGGCAGAGCCTTAAATATAAAATGTATTGACCTTCACCTTTATTATTATACAATATGTAATAGATATATACTTCAACCTTTCTACTTCAGCAGGCAGAGCCTGAAATATACAAATGTATTGACCTTCACCTTTATTATTATACAATATGTAATAGATATATACTTCAACCTTTCTACTTCAGCAGGCAGAGCCTGAAATATAAAATAAATTAACCTTCACCTTTATTATTATACAATATGTTATAGATGTATCCTTCAACCTTTCTACTTCAGCAGGCAGAGCCTGAAATATAAAATGTATTGACCGTGACCTTTATTATTATACAATATGTAATAGATATATACTTCAACCTTTCTACTTCAGCAGGCAGAGCCTGAAATATAAAATATATTAACCTTGACCTTTATTATTATACAATATGTAATAGATATATACTTCAACCTTTCTACTTCAGCAGGCAGAGCCTGAAATATAAAATAAATTAACCTTCACCTTTAGTATTATACAATATGTAATAGATATATCCTCCAACCTTTCTACTTCAGCAGGCAGAGCCTGAAATATAAAATAAATTAAGCTTGACCTTTATTATTATACAATATGTAATAGATATATCCTTCAACCTTTCTACTTCAGCAGGCAGAGCCTGAAATATAAAATGTATTGACCTTCACCTTTATTATTATACAATATGTAATAGATATATACTTCAACCTTTCTACTTCAGAAGGCAGAGCCTGAAATATAAAATGTATTGACCTTCACCTTTATTATCATACAATATGTAATAGATATAGTTCAACCTTTCTACTTCAGCAGACAGAGCCTGAAATATAAAATGTATTGACCTTCACCTTTATTATTATACAATATGTAATAGATATATACTTCAACCTTTCTACTTCAGAAGGCAGAGCCTTAAATATAAAATGTATTGACCTTCACCTTTATTATTATTCAATATGTAATAGACACCAGATTTACCACAGAAAAATACTTTGAACTGAAAAATATTATAAATAGATCTATTGTAGCAAAATTTAGAATAAGTGCTCATCGGTTAAGAATAGAAACGGGACGTTATGAACGTATCCGAAACTCCCAATGAAATTTAGTTATGCTAGATAGAGGGGAAAGAAAATGCCTTCATTGTACATTAAATGAGGTTGAAGACGAAAGTCATATGTTATTCAAATGCCCAATATATGAAACTGAAAGGGCTACATTACTGATATACATTCAAGATAATTGTAAAAATTTTGAACATCTGAGTCCAAACAATAATTTGATTTGGCTTCTTAGTAGTGAAGACACTCTGTTATTAAATAAACTTGCTGTCTTCCTAAACAAAAGTTTTGAAATACGGAAGAACCATACATTGCAAATTTAACCTTACTTAAAGATAAAATAGTATTCGTGATATGAACACCATGCTATATCTGCATCATATTATATTTGTATAATATATATTTTTTATGTATATCATAATATTAGCTATAAACTGCCATAGTTTGTTCTGCCTATGGGTGGTTTCCCCCCTGCAGTGTCGATCATCTATACTTGTTTTTATTCTTTTTATATATGTCATATATGTTACTAATCATCAAAATCATTGTAAGTGTAAAATGCAAATGTCTGTAATTCTGTGCTCTCACAGGCTTCTTGATTGATTTAATAAAACTATTCTATTCTATTCTATTCTATTCTATTCTATACTTCAACCTTTCTACCTCAGAAGGCAGAGCCTTAAATATAAAATGTATTGACCATGACCTTTATTATAGATATGTCCTCAACCTTTCTACTTCAGCAGGCAGAGCCCTGAAATATAGAATGATTTACCCTTAATACTTATGACATGTCAGGTATATATGGTGTTAACTATAAGATTATAATTTATAAGTATAACAAGATTTTCCAGCTAACTGAGTTGCAGGGAAGAAATCAATGACTATATTACTAACAGCTGTAGTGAGCTAGAAAATCTGATCCTTTAGAAGGTTTTATAATAGAAGGTATTTACAGCAGAGCAGGGAATTATAAATCTTACAAAGTGTAAAAAAGAATGACTTTACAGATAATAGATGCTAAATAAAGTGTGGAATCCAATTATAGTTAGCACCTGAGTACACCTGTAGGTTTAACACCTATTTTATTACCTGATTTCCCTTTGTACTTAACAATAATATCAATTAATGGACATGCTTTGTATATAATATGGGTTTGTCATAACATCAGTGTTGAAAGTATATTTTCTATTCAGAATCTATAACCCATTAGATGTGTGAAGGTCAGATTATAATCTTTCTATTGTTACATGAAAAAAAGACACAAGAGGTTTCTGTCACTTCAAGTACATTGTTACAATTTGTTTGACAGCAATAACTTGTTGAAAAATTCCTGATAAAATATTTATATCACGGTAAAATTGTGAGAGAAAATACCTTTTATATTGTAATAGAATGGCTATCAAAGTGTAGCCTTGGTTTCTGACAAATATATACTTAACAAATTGATGAAAAATTGGCAGATAATTGATGCTCTTGAAAACTACTTGAAAACAAATTGTCTTTACTGCAGGTTAAATATTCTGTGTAGCTATGCCATTCCATTGAATCCTTTATCTGGCAAGTGTATATAGGTATATTTATACCTATGTCAGTCTATACAGGAAATTTATATTGTCAGGTGTCATTCTTATTTCAACTGTATTTGTCTGTATCCGTGTAACCTTTGTCTGCTTTGACCTTGAAATGGAGGTAATATGCATATAAAATAAAACAGACATTAAGCATGTTAAGGCCCAATTACCATTTTTTTTTAAATGTTTTAATATTATTTTCCCTTTGTAGTACATTTTATATTACAGATAATGTAACCAGTTTTTCTCAATCACCACCAGTCTTTTGTGGTCATTATACAATTTTTTTTTAAGGCAGGTGTGATGGAGTAGTTTTGAATTAGAAAAAAATAGACTATTAAAATCCATATTTAACATGCTTAAGAGATTTTGGTGGACATGTACCATCAAAGATTTAATTAGTTTTTATACTTATATACCTGACGCCTACATTTTTAACATATAAGTTATGAAAAATTCAATCTTAAAAAATCAATTAAAAGATTGTAAATATTTTATAAAAACATTTCAATATGATTTTCAGAAAATTGTTAAAAAATAATATTTATAAAATGGTAGAGATATTTAAATGGATATTGATTCCAGCAATCTGAGGTTTAGTGGGATTAAGATGTTGAGATAATCAAGTTTGCTTTACTTATTATCTATAAACTAAATAAAATTCCTGGTCAGAGACAGATGTTGGTCAAGGACTGACCACATGTAGTCTACCTTGGCCTGATGCCTCTCTCCTATTACCAGCCAATTAGTGTAGATTTATATATCACCTTATCATTCAGAACAACATTGGTCCATTTGGATGTCTTCCTGTTTATCCTTCTTGTAATTGAAGTGATTAATGATGAACAACCAGTGATAAAATTATTATCAGTAGAAAAGTTTACTACGAGGAATAGCTGATTCTGAGAAAATGTAAAAAAAATAATTACTTCAAAAAAATATATAGTTGAACTTTGTTATGTGGAAGTCTAAGGAATCAATAGTTTTACTTCATATTAAAAGATTATTTGAGATAGCTGTGCTAAATAGAGCTTATAGTACTATAATTATATCAGAATTCTTTAAAAAGTATGTAGAGTTACACAAATACTGTGACAAGTTAATACAAATTTTAGAGTGTTTTCTGTATTTCAGTTTTTGTCATATATAGATGAGGTTTTAAGTTTTTTGTAAACTATGACAGGTAATATTTACTGTCTATTGACCACATAAACACCTGTTTATTTTTATTTTTTACAGGGATCTGTTTGGTACCAATGATGGAGATTCTAGTAATATTTACTGTCTATTGACCACTATTAACACCTTTTTATTTTTTACAGGGATCTGTTTGGTACCAATGATGGAGATTCAAGTAAGTTAAATATGTCTCTGTTATAATAAGATTGGACATTTATTCAATATTGTGTTATTTGACAACAAGATTTCCTTTGTTTTTTAATGTTGTTTCATGCCTCCATTATTATGTGATAAAGTTTGCCAGTGACTTGCGACAGTTCGGTCGTTTTACCCAGGTACTCCAGTTTCCTCGGGCCAATAAAACTGACTGCCACGATATAACTGAAATGTTGTTGAGAGTGGCATTAAACACCCTAACCCACATGCCTCCATTAGGCCCAAGTTTTTTGTTTATGTCCCCTTTGAGCCCAAGTTTTTTTGGTTGTTTTTTTTTGCCCCCATTGGGCCTTTGATTGGCAAATAAATATTGTATTGTAAATAAGTAATCACCATATTTTAATATTAGAGCTTTCGCAAGCTGTCGTTGATTAGATTTAAAACTGTAGTCATATTGCTAAACTTTGAAACAGTTAAGACTTTCTGTAATGACTCAATGTAAAAATCCCAGATATTGTTGCAAGGAACATCTGAGAGTTGGTTCAGGAAATGTATTCAATGATGGATTTTTGTATGTAGACTTTCCTAAATTATAAATTGGGGGTAGGAAAATGGCACTCGAAATTACATGTTAAGAGATAAATTAATTATGCCTTCAATAAGGCTCTTTATATACTTTAGACAGATATAAAATGGTTAATAACATGTACATGTATACATGTAGAAAATGGATGTGAAGTTTTTTATGAAGAAAAAACAAATTATCTTGAAATATCTAAACCAGAGAAACATATTGGGAATCCATATGTAGAAAGGTAAACTCCCTGCAGCAGCTAAGCATGTCCTGTGTAACTAAGCATTCCCTCTGTAATTAAACATGTCCTCTGTATCTAAACATGTCTTCTGTAACTAAGCATTCCCTTTATGATTAAACATATCCTCTGTATCTAAACTTATCTTCTGTAACTAAGGATGTCCTCTGTAATTAAGCATGTCCTATGTAGCTAAACATGTCCTGTGTAGTTAAACATGTCTTGTGTAATTAAACATGCCCCCTGTAATTAAGCATGTCCTATGTAATTAAACATGCCCCCTGTAATTAAACATGTCCTATGTAGCTAAACATGTCCTATGTAATTAAACATGTCCCCCTGTAATTAAGCATGTCCTATGTAGCTAAACATGTCCTATGTAATTAAACATGCCCCCTGTAATTAAGCATGTCCTATGTAGCTAAGCATGTACTCTGTAATTAAACATGTCCTGTGTAATTAAACATATCCTCTGTAACTAAACATGTCCTATGTAATTAAACCTGTCGACTTACTAAACATGTCCTGTGTAGCTAAGCATGTCCTCTGTAACTAACCATATCTTCTGTAACTAAGCATATCCTCTGTAACTAAACATGTCCTATGTACGGTAGTTACTGTGTTTTAATTATGTGTCACATTCTGTCATAACAATAACAGCAATCTTCATTTTAAGAGAAAGGAAATAGGTCCTTTGGTTTACTCCTAAACACTTGAATGATTTGACTTTCCAATCTCTTCACTTAAAGCCTGATGAAGGTTATTACAGAAACGTGGTTCCAATCTTTTCACTTTAAGCCTGATGAAGGTTATTACAGAAGCGTGGTTCCAATCTTTTCACTTTAAGCCTGATGAAGGTTATTACAGAAACGTGGTTCCAATCTTTTCACTTTAAGCCTGATGAAGGTTATTACAGAAACGTGGTTCCAATCTTTTCACTTTAAGCCTGATGAAGGTTATTACAGAAGCGTGGTTCCAATCTTTTCACTTTAAGCCTGATGAAGGTTATTACAGAAACGTGGTTCCAATCTTTTCACTTTAAGCCTGATGAAGGTTATTACAGAAGCGTGGTTCCAATCTTTTCACTTTAAGCCTGATGAAGGTTATTACAGAAACGTGGTTCCAATCTTTTCACTTTAAGCCTCATGAAGGTTATTACAGAAACGTGGTTCCAATCTTTTCACTTTAAGCCTGATGGAGGTTATTACAGAAGCGTGGTTCCAATCTTTTCACTTTAAGCCTGATGGAGGTTATTACAGAAACGTGGTTCCAATCTTTTCACTTTAAGCCTGATGAAGGTTATTACAGAAACGTCTTGTTTTTACTATATTAGATATATAGGGTCTAACACCGGGAGAGGTGCAAGATAGTAAAATCTGTGACACCCGAGGGTGTCACAGATTTTACTATCTTGCATCTTTTACGGTGTTTGACTCTTTTTCACACCCCTTTCTACCATGTCAATGTTTGTTTACTTTTTGTGTAGTTTGGCACATTAATTTGCGAACCGTATCACAGGACCAAAATGCCACGTAATAAAATAAAACAAGATTTTCATTTTACAACTTTAACGAGGTTCAAAATAATAAAGTTAACAAACTTGTGATAGATTCTACAATAACAAAATCTTGCACCTTTTACGATGTTTGCCTCTTTTTCTCATCTCTTTCTATCGTGTCAATATTTGTTAACGTTGAGAAAATATAGAGTGCTCTCCCTTGTTAGGTAACTAACGTAAATAAAATCAAATTACCTCCCTTTGACCAACGTCAAATAACTTTTTTTCAGGCATTTATCGCTGTTGTAGTAGCATTTATAAAAATACTGCCAAGACAATATAAATCGACAATTTAATTCAACAATGGAAAACAATTTTGCGGGAAAAACGATGTGTAGCTTGTCTTACCCTGGAGCCGGGGTAAGATATATAGGGTCTAACACCGGAAGAGGTGCAAGATAGTAAAATCTGTGACACCCGAGGATAAGATTTAAATCGTATAGGACGAGGCTTGTCCGAGTCTGATACGATTTAAATCTTACCCGAGGGTGTCACAGATTTTACTATCTTGCACCTTTTACGGTGTTTGACTCTTTTTCTCACCCCTTTCTACCATGTCAATGTTTGTTTACTTTTTGTGTAGTTCGGCGCATTAATTTGTGAACCGTATCACAGGACCAAAATGCCACATAATAAAATAAAACAAGATTTTCATTTTACAACTTTAAAGAGGTTCAAAATAATAAATTTAACAAACTTGTGATAGATTCTACAATAACAAAATCTTGCACCTTTTACGATGCTTGCCTCTTTTTCTCATCTCTTTCTATCGTATCAATATTTGTTTACATTGAGAAAATATAGAGTGCTCTTCCTTGTTAGGTAACTGATGTAAATAATAAAAAATTACCTCCCTTTGACCAACGTCAAATATCTTATTGACAGGTATTTATTGTTGTTGTAGTAGCATTTATAAAATACATTGTATTTTATTGTGAAATACATCAAAAATACTGCAAAGACACTATAAATCGACAATTTAATTCAACAATGGAAAACAATTTTGCGGGAAAAACGGAGTAGAGCTTGTCTTACCCTGGGGCCGGGGTAAGATAGAAAAATCTTTTTCACCTAAATTAATGGACTACTTTATCCAAGGGGTGAGAAATCTAGGTTTTTATTACTATTACATGTGTCCCAATAATCTTCATTTAATAGTTATTAAATCTCTTTTTTCTCTCTGAAACATGAGTTTTTTTTACATAAACAGCCTTTATATATTTGATTATAGAGACAAGGTTATGAAAAAAAATGTTCTTTAATTTTGTTACAAATCGTGCCACGATTATCAGATTTTATATGTTTTTACTAAAAACAGAAAGATTGAAATCTGCCAAACTGTTCAGCTGTCTGAGACATGTAATGTTTGTTGGCTTATCCAGTCAATGTCTTAACAGGTTCTCCTACTTGTCAGGTGAAAGACGTAAACAATTGTTTGAAATAAATCATGATACCTAGATATATACAGGATTCCAAGTTTCTATCACTTTCTTTATAAAATATGACCACAGTAAAACAAGATAAATAGGTAAAGGGTGTCTGCTTCTCAATTATTATAAATCTTCATCAATTGCTTATCTTTGTATTCCTATAATTTCTAGATACAAGATAGTATTGCTTCTTCAATATATTTGAATTGTGTAGATATTGTGTTGACATCAAACATTATAATATATTATCTAGTGATATAAAACTATCTACCTCACTATATTTGTTTCTGTATTAACACCTTCATTTTTCAGCAGATTTTTAGCAAATTTATATTGAATAAAATATCAAATATTTGAAGTATTTAAAAAAGATTTGAGAGATAGCTACCGTATGTACCATAGAAATATTTGTAAATGATTTGAGAGATAGCTACCGTAGGTAGAAATATTTGAAAATGATTTGAGAGATATCTAGTAGTTCTTAATAGTCTTTTTCTTCTTTTACCGTAGAGAAAAAAGACAGTTAAGAGCTTACAATTATGTAGCTAAATTTAGAGAAAACTGCTAAAAACATTGAAGGATACTGTTTATTTACATACATCAACCATAATTAAGTATAATTACACTTGTTAGATGAACTAAGATGAGGGGGGTCTATTGATTACACAATTAAAGATATGGGGAAAAAATTATCTAATTCTTTGTTATGAATAATTCATACTAGCTCCATCTCTTAATCAAGTTCTTTTTTTCTGGGGGGAAAAACAATATTTTATTTGTATTTTTTCCGTTTTCTCTATGATTTCCTTTCCATTGTCCTATAAATATATAATGTGTTTTAAAGGAAATTGATTGTATTAATTCTGACATTAAATATTTAATGAAGATAGGAGATGGTTGTTATTTAATATACATGGTTTAATGTTGATTTTTGTTATATAAATATTTTTTAATGTTTACTGAACTTTGAGAGGGATATTTTTCACCTGTTCTACTCAAGATAAAAACAAATAAATCAATCTATTAAAAGTACATCAAGTGGCCATTAATGACGATTGGTAATACATTTTATATTTGTAGAAAACATCATCAAAACATGGAACTAAAGTAAAAATAGTTGATCAAATAGTCGTCAATGTGGTCTTTTATATTTTATTGATTTAAACTGAAATTGATATTAAAAAAATTGAATAAATTGACAAAAATCTTCATGTTGTATCGCATGTTATGTTCTATCTGTCTCAATTAGGAAGAATCTGTCAATTTACAATTTTTATTTCTTTAATCCATAATCTCTATCCAAACAGGGGGGGAAATTGCCAGATAAGTCTGTAGGATTAAAAACATAATAAGTGTCACCTGCTTTAAGTGGAATTATGTGTAAGTTAATCTGATTAAATCTTCAGGATTTTCACACTTTTTTCAAACGTTTGTCCTTTTTTCAATATGAAGGGCCCACTGGGGAGTTATTTATTGTCTTGTAACAGTTTTTGCAGACTTTTCTCAAATGTATATTTAAAATGAACAAAAGGTTTCTTTTATCATCGGATTACAAGGAAAATAAACTTTTTTTGTCTACTGAAACCAGAAAAAAGCATTTAGCAATTGAATTAAACAGAATGGTAACTTGACCATCTGACAAAAATGTTAATTTGTATAAAAACTATTTACTGTCCTTAAATGATTAATCTATACTTGTATCAATATGTCAAGCTGGTGACTGCTATTTACTGTTACCATTGAATATTTATTTTTCACCACTTGCTCAATGTACTGTTCCATTTGGCCATTCGTTTTTCACCACTTGCTCAAGTGACTCAATTTACTGTTCCCATTTGACCATTCCTTTTTCACCACTTGCCCAAGTAATCCAATTTACTGTTCCATTTGGCCATTCGTTTTTCACCACTTGCTCAAGTGACTCAATTTACTGTTCCCATTTGACCATTCATTTTTCACCACTTGCCCAAGTAATCCAATTTACTGTTCCATTTGGCCATTCGTTTTTCACCACTTGCTCAAATGACTCAATTTACTGTTCCATTTGGCTATTCATTTTTCACCAGTTGCTCCAGTGACTCAATTTACTGTTCCATTTGGCCATTCATTTTTCACTATTTGCTCAAGTGACTCAATTTACCGTTCCCATTTGGTCATTCATTTTTCACCACTTGCTCAAGTAATCCAATTTACTGTTCCCATTTGGCCATTCATTTTTCACTATTTACTCAAGTGACTCAATTTACTGTTACCATTGGCCATTCATTTTTCACCAGTTGCTCCAGTGACTCAATTTACTGTTCCATTTGGCCATTCGTTTTTCACCACTTGCTCAAGTGACCCAATTTACTGTTCCCATTTGGCCATTCATTTTTCACCACTTGCTCAAGTGACTCAATTTACTTTCCATTTGGCCATTCATTTTTCACTATTTACTCAAGTGACTCAATTTACTGTTACCATTGGCCATTCATTTTTCACCAGTTGCTCCAGTGACTCAATTTACTGTTCCATTTGGCCATTTGTTTTTCACCACTTGCTCAAGTGACCCAATTTACTGTTCCCATTTGGTCATTCCTTTTTCACCACTTGCTCAAGTAATCCAATTTACTGTTCCATTTGGCCATTTGTTTTTCACCACTTGCTCAAGTGACCCAATTTACTGTTCCCATTTGGTCCTTCCTTTTTCACCACTTGCTCAAGTAATCCAATTTACTGTTCCATTTGGCCATTTGTTTTTCACCACTTGCTCAAGTGACTCAATTTACTGTTCCCATTTGGCCATTCATTTTTCACTATTTACTCAAGTGACTCAATTTACTGTTACCATTGGCTATTAATTTTTCACCAGTTGCTCCAGTGACTCAATTTACTGTTCCCATTTGGCCATTCATTTTTCACCACTTGCTCAAGTAATTGAATTTACTATTCCATTTGGCCATTCATTTTCACTATTTGCTCAAGTGACCCAATTTACTGTTCCCACTTGGCCATTCATTTTTCACCACTTGCTCAAGTGACTCAATTTACTGTTCCCATTTGGCCATTCATTTTTCACTATTTACTCAAGTGACTCAATTTACTGTTCCCATTTGGCCATTCCTTTTTCACCACTTGCTCAGGTGACTCAATTTACTGTTCCATTTGGCCATTCATTTTTCACCACTTGCTCAAGTGCCTCAATTTACTGTTCCCATTTGGTCATTCATTTTTCACTATTTGCTCAAGTGACTCAATTTACTGTTCCCATTTGGCCATTCCTTTTTCACCACTTGCTCAAGTGACTCAATTTACTGTTCCCATTTGGCCATTCATTTTTCACTATTTGCTCAAGTGTCTCAATTTACTGTTCCCATTTGGCCATTCCTTTTTCACCACTTGCTCAGGTGACTCAATTTACTGTTCCATTTGGCCATTCATTGTTCACCACTTGCTCAAGTGCTTCAATTTACTGTTCCCATTTGGTCATTCATTTTTCACTATTTGCTCAAGTGACTCAATTTATTGTTCCCATTTGGCCATTCCTTTTTCACCACTTGCTCAAGTGACTCAATTTACTGTTCCCATTTGGCCATTCCTTTTTCACTATTTGCTCAAGTGACTCAATTTACTGTTCCCATTTGGCCATTCCTTTTTCACCACTTGCTCAGGTGACTCAATTTACTGTTCCATTTGGCCATTCATTTTTCACCACTTGCTCAAGTGCCTCAATTTACTGTTCCCATTTGGTCATTCATTTTTCACTATTTGCTCAAGTGACTCAATTTACTGTTCCCATTTGGCCATTCCTTTTTCACCACTTGCTCAAGTGACTCAATTTACTGTTCCCATTTGGCCATTCCTTTTTCACCACTTGCTCAAGTGACTCAATTTACTGTTCCCATTTGGCCATTCCTTTTTCACTATTTGCTCAAGTGACTCAATTTACTGTTCCCATTTGGCCATTCTTTTTTCACCACTTGCTCAGGTGACTCAATTTACTGTTCCATTTGGCCATTCATTTTTCACCACTTGCTCAAGTGCCTCAATTTACTGTTCCCATTTGGTCATTCATTTTTCACTATTTGCTCAAGTGACTCAATTTACTGTTCCCATTTGGCTATTCCTTTTTCACCACTTGCTCAAGTGACTCAATTTACTGTTCCCATTTGGCCATTCCTTTTTCACCACTTGCTCAAGTGACTCAATTTACTGTTCCCATTTGGCCATTCCTTTTTCACTATTTGCTCAAGTGACTCAATTTACTGTTCCCATTTGGCCATTCCTTTTTCACCACTTGCTCAGGTGACTCAATTTACTGTTCCATTTGGCCATTCATTGTTCACCACTTGCTCAAGTGCCTCAATTTACTGTTCCCATTTGGTCATTCATTTTTCACTATTTGCTCAAGTGACTCAATTTACTGTTCCCATTTGGCCATTCCTTTTTCACCACTTGCTCAAGTGACTCAATTTACTGTTCCCATTTGGCCATTCCTTTTTCACCACTTGCTCAAGTGACTCAATTTACTGTTCCCATTTGGCCATTCCTTTTTCACCACTTGCTCAAGTGACTCAATTTACTGTTCCCATTTGGCCATTCCTTTTTCACCACTTGCTCAAGTGACTCAATTTACTGTTCCCATTTGGCCATTCCTTTTTCACTATTTGCTCAAGTGACTCAATTTACTGTTCCCATTTGGCCATTCTTTTTTCACCACTTGCTCAGGTGACTCAATTTACTGTTCCATTTGGCCATTCATTTTTCACCACTTGCTCAAGTGCCTCAATTTACTGTTCCCATTTGGTCATTCATTTTTCACTATTTGCTCAAGTGACTCAATTTACTGTTCCCATTTGGCTATTCCTTTTTCACCACTTGCTCAAGTGACTCAATTTACTGTTCCCATTTGGCCATTCCTTTTTCACCACTTGCTCAAGTGACTCAATTTACTGTTCCCATTTGGCCATTCCTTTTTCACTATTTGCTCAAGTGACTCAATTTACTGTTCCCATTTGGCCATTCCTTTTTCACCACTTGCTCAGGTGACTCAATTTACTGTTCCATTTGGCCATTCATTGTTCACCACTTGCTCAAGTGCCTCAATTTACTGTTCCCATTTGGTCATTCATTTTTCACTATTTGCTCAAGTGACTCAATTTACTGTTCCCATTTGGCCATTCCTTTTTCACCACTTGCTCAAGTGACTCAATTTACTGTTCCCATTTGGCCATTCCTTTTTCACCACTTGCTCAAGTGACTCAATTTACTGTTCCCATTTGGCCATTCCTTTTTCACTATTTGCTCAAGTGACTCAATTTACTGTTCCCATTTGGCCATTCCTTTTTCACCACTTGCTCAAGTGCCTCAATTTACAATTGACTCAATATTCTGTTCCATATGGACATTCTTTTTTCACCAGTAGCTCAATTGACTCAATATTCTGTTCCATTTGGCCATTCCTTTTCATCAATTTCACAGTTTTCTAACAAATTCCTTTTTAATTAAGGATTGACATGGTCAATTACAAAATATTTATACCTCATAACTTTTATCATTTTATATACCTGTCAAATAATCTTGTTTGTGTAATATCTACAAGGAAGTCTTATTATTTAAATTAAGTATTTCAGTAAGTTCTAAAGACATCAAGTATATACATTGTACATGTAGTTTTAACTTTTAAAATTGTTAAAGTTGTACAACAGTTATAAACTAATAAATATGTAGAAATGTGCAATAATGAAAAAAAAATAAGGGACAGAAATTTAAATGATAATTTCTTAAACGGAAAACTGGCCTGGCAGAAACTCACAATATGAGTTAAAATGTATATACAGTAACTTATATGGTAAGTAAATGTGAGGCATTATAAAAATATTGATTGATTAGTTCAGTCAGGCTGGTTTTTTTCTCTAAAGTCAAAGACAGAAAATGAAGAGAAATGTTCAGATGTCCTTCATGACCTTCATCATCATGACTTTTATCTTGACTATCATGTGACTATCATCATATAGTAGTTGTATTTTCATCTACCACTGATACAATCAGCTCCTAACACCAGTATGGTTTGTCATGTTGATTTCTGATCAAATTTGTCAATGACTTATCAAAGGTCAGTGGTTTTCTTCTGGTAATCTGAATAGAGCTAATTGACTATCACAATTATATATGTAGAATAACATCCATACTGAAGGTTGAGACAGACATTATCACAGTACCGCAGTGATTCCAGTGACCAGCTGCTATACTAGTGATAATTTACATTGAGACCTTCAAATCGTGCGTTAATATAATATATACTATATAATATATTGTGTGTTTATGGATTTGGTGAGGTGACGTCATGTTAACATCACTTTAAAAAACAGTGCGATATTTTGTTCATATCATGATATTATGTTCATATCATCAAAGGGAAAATGTACAAATCAATGTTAAAAGTTTGACATAATACTGACCAATAATTTTCAGTATTAGTCAGTTTGTTGATGAAATTAGCATATATTTTTTTTTGGCTTTCCTTTTATAATGTTAAAATAACAAAATTGTGACCCTCAAGCAATACATGTATAGTTGTTGAGACTGAAATTATAAATACAATACAAATACTAATTCCTTATTTCTAATCAAGGACCCATGATGGCCAAAATGAGCCATTACATGTACATAAAGACAGAAAAAAGAGATTGATTTTGATTTACCAGTGAATAACTGTTCTAAATAGTTATCATGGTTACCTTATAGAAAAGTTTACATTCATGAAACAAAATTGTGGGAAAATAAATACAAGGACAGGATGTCAACAAATATGTATAGTTGACATTTTAAACCAGCCAGGACTAGAATAGAGGTCAGATCAGGACAAAGAGAAAGGTCATAGTCACAGCTGTTTATCCTGTTTACATAAAAATGTGCCTCAATTTATGGATTATGTTAAAAAAAGGTTTTGTAATCTCTACAAAAAATGATTGTGTAATATAAAGATGAAACACAGCAGGTGATGAAAGTTTAATAAACAGTGATGGATGGTCTAACACTAGTTCTATAGAATGTGTAATTGTCATGGAATATTTAATGGAAAATTGGCCAGAAAAATATCTGCTTAGAACACTTTATAGACTTTAATTATGGGTTTCTGTAAAAAGATGGATGAAATGATTGTCGTCAAGTGACAATTCTGCAGGAAGAAATATAAAAAACCACGAGAATGTGACAAAGTAATTACAGCTTCAAGTCAGAAGTTAAAAGATCTGAACGCTAATAATGTAAATAAGATGAAGTATTGTCCACAGAGAACTGGGCGTGAAAATGTTATAGATGGTCACCAACAACTCAATAGCCCAAAGGATGTTTACGTGTGAAATTACTGGACTAAATTGGATTTGATGGTCGTTTCCTCATGCAATGACCTTATAAGGTCACCAAATCAATTTTTATAGAGGTGTCCCCTATATTTGTCATTCCGTCACTTTAATCCATCATCAATCATTTTTTTTCTATACATGGATTTTGAACATATAAGAGGATTTTCCTCTGCTCTAACAATACTTTATAGAAAAACTATTAGTCAAACAGAAAACAAATTGAAAAAGTTCGCTAAGTTTCATTAAGTACCAATTACTGCTGTGATTGGTCAATATCGATTGGGACATTTTGGTCCTATATATCAATATAGGTCTGTCAATTACCAGTTAATCGGAGAATAATAATAGAAAAACCTTGATGTGTAAGAACATGGGCTGAAAATAGACAATTACATGAAGACAATTTTACACAAGAGGTAATAATAAGTAAGACCATTGACATCAGACCATATTATATATAAATATCATTAGGACATTGAAATCTGGTTGTGTAATCAAATTCTACAAAACAATTCACTACATTCATAGCAATACTTTTATTCTCCTCAATGAATATGCCAGCCATATAATAATTTCCTGTAAGATTTTATAAATTGTAACCTGTCTAGAACAAACTCTGAATAAACCAGAATCCTTGGTAAACATCACCATGACCTGTTTAATCTGAACACCTTTCTATTCCAAATGAAATATTGATTGAAAGTATGTTCAGTTTAGACAGGCATATTAACAGTCAATTATTTAAATAGTCAGGACCAGCTACATCTAAAAAAGTGTCAATGTATGAGAGAAATTTGTTTCTGTTAATTTTCAATATTACATAAAAGAGAATAATAACAAGTTGTAAGTAATATATATATATATAAAGTCAAGCCTGTCTTAATGGACACCTATATATAACAAATCACTGTTTATAAAGAGCAGTTTCATTTTCTTCATTAAATGAATAGTGCACATAATATAAAGCTGTATATAGAGGACAACTGTTCATTAAGGGTACAGTTTCTGGTTCACTTAATATCTGGTTATATACAGGTTTGACTGTATTACAGAAGAGAGGTTCTGTTTATTTCTACTGAATATTTCAGAATTCAAGAATATATGACTGAAAACAATAGATTAATGACTATAATTGTTCACTTGAAGACAAAACAAACCTGTTTATTGAATGACCTTGACTGCTATAATGACCTTGACTGCTTAGATAACCGTGACTGCTATAATGACCTTGACTGCTATAATGACCATGACTGCTGTAATAACCTTGACTGCTGTAATACACCTATTTAAGGAAATTCTAATGTAAAACCACATTAGATTGCCACAATCCAGTTAACTAATTGGAAGATTTCAGTATCTATAGCCTACATTGCTTGGTGATTCAGTATTATAAAAGATGTTTGATTTTATGTCTTTGACTAGGAATAACTATACTCTAGTGAATTTTTTCTGCCTTCTGTCACGACTTTTGTAAATATCCATTTTGATGAATCCACTAACTCATCAGCAGCAGAATAAATTTAAACAGTCGAACAAGCTAACCATTGCTGCAAATATTTACATACAAATTGAGTTTTAGTTTAAATTTTTAGTGTTTGAAATTTAATTAAGGATTGATCTCAATTTTTTTTTGGTTCATGAAGAAATAAACTCAAAAATGTGGTACACACTGCGTAACCTGTGAAGCGGGTTACGCAAGGGTGTGTACCACATTTTTGAGTTTATTTCGAATGAACTGAACAAAAAATTGTGATCAATCCTGATAGATTAATTCCTAATTAATTTTTTTCTTGTTCTAAGAATATTTTTGTCGGATAATAATTGCTTAAAAAGAATTAAAATTAAAAAATTTCCCAATTGAGACCCTAACATGTGACTTCCCTTAAAAATTTTGTCTATGGAAAATAACATCAATTTTTTAACCAATCAAAATCTCTTAAACACATCAAATTAATTTATTAAAAATTAACATCCAATGAGAATGGAAATTGAGTCTTGATTTCAAATATTTGAAATATTAAATTTTGGAACTCATGATGCCAATCCTATAAAATGATTACAGAAGTTATGCATTGTTGTCTAACATTAGATAGTTAACATCTAAGATTTCACTCTAGTATATACAGGAAGAGACTTTATCTGTTGGCTGTCAACATTAATAGTAGAAATCAGTAAATAGGAAATTTGAATTCTGTAGAAGACGAGATGACCCTAGATATCTGATGGAATACATACATTGTCTATGATATTATCTCTGTCTCCCCCTTGTCCTGTCAAATCTCATTGTGTAGTTCTCTAAAATCTACACAGTAAACATAGACTATTGGTCCCAGTCATTGTCTATATACTTATGGGATGGTAAGTGTGACATTGTATTCCTGTGAGAATTACTATTTTGTTATAGACTTTAACCCAGGTATTGTCTTGTCTCCAGGATGGCAATTTGTAAGTAAATCTTCCTTGTTTTTGTGTGTGTTAAGATTAAAGGATTGGTTGTATTCTTACATCCTTGGAATTTAAAAGAATTCAGCAATTTTTTTTTTTGTACTTTATTGTTTTTTTATATTTTGTTTATTTTTCTAAGAACAGATTTTAGATTGACTATATTAGTTCTATTCTATGCATTTCAAGATCAAACAAAATTGTATGCAGTTTTTACTGCTAAGCTGAATGTAACTTTCTAAGATTATTTTGAAATTTTAATGATTTGTTTTAAGTCATTTTATTTATCAATAGTGTTTATTAAGAGACATTATTATTCATATTATGAAATAGTAAGGGGACTATCTTCTTACTATTAAATAGTAACATTTTACATCTGAATGACATGGTACTTGCCAGGATATTACAAACAAGATATGGAAAATTAAAATCTGGTTCTCATATTTTCATTTGCTAAGTGGAAACCCCCTGTAGTTTGTCAGATGACACATTTGTGAAGCATTATACATTGTATTAGCTGGTAAAATCAATTTACTCATATCACTGGCAACTATCCATTTTGTTTTGGTGCGTTACCTTGTATTCAAATTAATTAAAACTTAAAACAAGGAAATATACTATCCTATGGCAATTTTTAAAACAGCTGAAAATTGTAGAAAACAGGTGTAATGTTTCTTTTGAGAAGGAAACAATTAAATGTATTCTTCACACTATTATATTAATCTTGATGTTACATAGTCCTCACGTTCTCTCTCTTATAAGTTTTTGATATATATAAGTAATGTCTTTATAAAAATTTAAAACTTTAGTCAAAATTTTCTTGTGTTATTTTCAGTGTAAAATTGTATATGCATGTCATATGGGTTTTTTTGTATATCTGCCTCTGCTTTTCTTTAAAAATAAACAAATTAAAAAAAATGTTTTGTTTCCTAAAAAAATCATTTAATAAGACAGAAATGGGCACACCTCAATTTCTTTTAATCCTCTGTTCAAATTCTGTTGCCATAATTATTAAAAATGTCTACCAGTTGTCATCACAATAGAAACTTTAAGACCAATCAACCAACTGTATACTGCATAATTAATTGTTTGTTTTTAATTTAATTTCCAAATAAGAAGATAAATGTAAAATAATGTAATAATTTGTTAGCAACCAATAATTGCTGGGAGTTTTCTGTGGGGGATTTATTGTGTGTCATCTTCAAAGAGAAGAATGTTACCTACACTGAAGAAAATGGATAGAGTAATATAATAACAGGACATTTATTGTTACATCAGATTTAATGGTTTGTACTTGTTTCTATCATAGACATAGATGTCAGTCAAGAGATATACATATGTATATATAAATAGATGTAGAGAGGAGGAGGGTGTCAGTAGGAAGAGGGGAGAGGGAGGGGTGTCAGTAGGAAGAGGGGAGGGGGACAACAGGACATTTATTGTTACATCAGAGTTTAATGGTTTGTACTTGTTTCTATCATAGACATAGATGTCAGTCAAGAGATATACATATGTATATATAAATAGATGTAGAGAGGGGGATGGTGTCAGTAGGAAGAGGGGAGGGGGAGGGGTGTCAATAGGAAGAGGGGAGGGGGACAACAGGACATTTATTGTTACATCAGATTTTAATGGTTTGTACTTGTTTCTATCATAGATGTCAGTCAGGAGATATACATATATATATACAGTGGAACCTGTGTTATCCGACACCTCAGTTTTCTGACATCTTGTGACATCTGACAAAAATTTATGGTCCCAAAGTATTTCTGTTAACTAAAGTAAAACCTGAGTGTTCCGACATCCTGTACAATCCAACACTTTTCCCTGGTCCCTTGGTGTGTCGGAATAGACAGGTTCCACTGTATATACAAATAGATGTAGAGAGGGAGAGGGGTGTCAGTAGGTAGAGGGGAGGGGGACAACAGGACATATGTATATATAAATAGGTGTTGAGTTTGTTTGTTTGTATGTTTGATGCTGTTTAATTCCACTTTCAACAATATTTCAGTTATATCGTAGCAGTCAGTTTTATTGGTGGAGAAAACCACCGTCCTGTCTTGTTGAGAGGGGAGGGGAGGGGTGTCAATAGGTAGAAGAGAGTGGATAGTTATTTGTGTGTTGAGACTGGGGGATGTTTGTAGGAGCAGATCCAGGATTTCAAGTTAGGGGGGTGCACTTAAAAAAATTGCGCCGAGCGGAGGGAATCGCTAAAATGTTTGGGGTATTTTGTGTGAAAAATTACAATTTTATGCCAAAAAATCATATTTTTTCCAATTTTAGGTGGGGGGGGGGGGGGGGGGGCACATGCCGGGTGTGCCCCCCCTCTGGGTCCACCCCTGGTTTGTGTATTGAGAGTAAAGGGCATAATTAAATTGCTAAATTGCAGGTTTAGTTGTAAAATCAAGACTTAGAAATGGTTAAGGACAGTTTGAAAGGTTAAGAAAATCTGTTACAGCAAGTAGTTTGTTAGTGATGTTACAGATGAGAAGGATGAAAAAGAGGGTGGGGGTCAGGAAGGGGAGGATTTTCATCTGGGGGAATATGATGTCTTTCATCCTGAAATGTGGAAAGCAGACAATGTGATTTGTGGAACAAATGTTTAAAATTGAAGTAAAACACATGAACCTTTTAAATTATGAAAACCGAAGTAGTTGAAAATCCACTTTGGCATGTCACATTAGCATATGGCATTAAACTTCTTATGGCATATTACTATAACTCATGATTGTCTCAGCTTTATGCATATTTACTAAATCTTTTATTTGTTTTTTTATTAAAGATAAGTAAAACATCAAATAATTTAAATGATAAAGTTTAAATGTTTATAAGTTGGCTAAGAGAAAATGCAGATATGGAAACATCAGAGAATTAATTCAAACTGTCAGTAAGATGTATGGCAGGAAAGATAAAGTGTAAAATTTGAGTAACAGGACTATACTTATCAAAATATACTGCTTCCTGGCATTAAGATAATTCTATAATTGATGATAATTTGGTTGACATAGGTTTTAAGAAGTATGTAAGCTGATACATAGTGTGTGAATATAAAGGATGATATAATATCTTAATTTCAGTGTTGACTTCACATCCATAAACACAATATCAATTAGTTAATGTTAGAATGTCTAGATACTACCTTCTTAGCTAATAGGAACATTCATTGACCCTGCGTACTGTCCTTGCTTGTGTTGTCATTCATTTTTGTCATAGTATGTGGTCTTTTTGTGTGTAAACAAATCTGTACAGAGTTTTTGTTTGTTTATATCTGTATTGTTGGTGGAGATTCAGTTATCAGAAGGGGGATCCCATTAACCAGTTTAACCTCACCACATTGTTGTGCCTGTCCCAAGTCAGGGCCTGAATTTTCAATGCCATATGTCATGGTCTTTTTTATGTTCAATGATTTGTGGTTAGAGGCGATTGTTTATTATGTTGATATTGATGGAATTGTTGACCATCATTGTTTTAGCTTTTATTTCATAATACAAGTTAAGATAATTGCTTAGAGTGTTCATAGAGCAAGTGTTCATATTCCTTAGAGTGTTCATAGAACATGTGTGTTCATATTCCTTAGAGTGTTCATAGAACATGTGAGCTCATATTTCTTAGTGTTCATAGAACATGTGTGTTCATATTCCTTAGAGTGTTCATAGATATACACAGGACAATTGGCAGGTACAATAGTTTATACACAGGACAATTGGCAAGTATAATAGTTTATACACAGGACTATTGGCAGGTACAATAGTTTATATATTCATCAAGGAATAGTTTGATCTCATTCTTATGCTATACTCATTTCAGTAACCTACATTTAACATCCATCACAGGATATTATGCTATGCTCATTTCAGAAACCTACATTTAACATCCATCACAGGATCTTATGCTATACTCATTTTAGAAACCTACATTTAACATCCATCACAGGATATTATGCTATGCTCATTTCAGAAACCTACATTTAACATCCATCACAGGATCTTATGCTATGCTCATTTCAGAAACCTACATTTAACATCCATCACAGGATCTTATGCTATGCTCATTTCAGAAACCTGCATTTAACATCCATCACAGAATCTTATGCTATGCTCATTTCAGTAACCTACATTTAACATCCATCACATGATCTTATGCTATGCTCATTTCAGAAACCTACATTTAACATCCATCACAGGATATTATGATATACTCATTTCAGTAACCTACATTTAACATCCATCACAGGATCTTATGCTATGCTTATTTCAGAAACCTACATTTAACATCCATCACAGGATATTATGCTATGCGCATTTCAGAAACCTACATTTAACATTCATCACATGATCTTATGCTATACTCATTTCAGAAACCTACATTTAACATCCATCACAGGATCTTATATTATGCTCATTTCAGAAACCTACATTTAACATCCATCACAGGATATTATGATATACTCATTTCAGTAACCTACATTTAACATCCATCACAGGATCTTATGCTATGCTCATTTCAGAAACCTACATTTAACATCCATCACAGGATATTATGCTATGCGCATTTCAGAAACCTACATTTAACATTCATCACATGATCTTATGCTATACTCATTTCAGAAACCTACATTTAACATCCATCACAGGATCTTATATTATGCTCATTTCAGAAACCTACATTTAACATCCATCACATGATCTTATGCTATGCTCATTTCAGAAACCTACATTTAACATCCATCACAGGATATTATGCTATGCTCATTTCAGAAACGTACATTTAACATCCATCACAGGATCTTATGCTATACTCATTTCAGAAAACTACATTTAACATCCATCACAGGATATTATGCTATGCTCATTTCAGAAAACTACATTTAACATCCATCACAGGATCTTATGCTATGCTCATTTCAGAAACCTACATTTAACATCCATCACAGGATATTATGCTATGCTCATTTCAGAAACTTACATTTAACATTCATCACAGGATCTTATGCTATGCTCATTTTAGAAACCTACATTTAACATCCATCACAGGATCTTATGCTATGCTCATTTCAGCAACCTCCATTTAGCATCCATCACAAAATCTTATATTATCCTCATTTCAGTAACCTACATTTAACATCCATCACAGGATCTTATGCTATGCTCATTTCAGAAACCTACATTTAACATCCATCACATGATCTTATGCTATGCTTATTTCAGAAACCTACATTTAACATCCACCACAGGATCTTATGCTATGCTCATTTTAGAAACCTACATTTAACATCCATCACATGATCTTATTCTATGCTCATTTCAGAAACCTACATTTAACATCCATCACAGGATCTTATGCTATTCTCATTTCACAAACCTACATTTAACATCCTTCACATGATCTTATATTATACTCATTTCAGAAACCTACATTTAACATGCATCACAGGATCTTATGATATACTCAGTTTAGAAACCTATATTTAACATCCATCACAGGATTTAACTAATCATTCTATTTGATGTGTAATTATCATTGTTAGATTTTATGGTGTACTTAATTCTAGTCTTAATCATGTGTGTATTGATCAAGTTACGTTTACTTTGTGTTAAGATGTCTCAAGTTCTTTGTTTTGGTCAACAATCTGAAATATATAAGTAAAACTAACTTTTATTCCTGTTATAAAGTATACCTTGTACTAAAGGGAGATAACCCCACCATCAATTTCACCCTCTCTATACATTCATCTTAAACAGCTGTTAATTTATGGCTTCCAATTGAAAAAAATCCAAAACTACTATTTGTTTCTCCATTCAGTCTAACTATAAATTATATAGCAACAAGATTAAGTTTGACAAGATTTAAAGGTGCTGTGTTAATAGATATCAACTAAATTGACAGTTTTAAGGTGAAATATGTGCATAGCTACCTCAAATCTCCTTATCATGCTTATGTTAAGAAATATTATGCACACAAAGTTTTCATCTTGATATTTTTATTACTGAAACACATTACATACCAATTAATCTTTTGTCCCTACCAGTACTGGGGATGATTTATAGATATAATTAGATACCTGGTACAGATTAGTTATATAAAGGTACTTCTTGTCTAAGTGTGAACAATTTACAATTTCAAGCATTTATGAAAAAATATAATATCCATTTGTCAAATATAATATGAAGTAAACTTGACTGTTTCTAACGTAATATGAAGTAAACTTGACTGTTTCTAACGTATTATGTATTGAATAACAAATAAAGTAGTAGTAATGACACACCCATCTCATAGGCTATAGTAGTAATGACACACCCATCTCATAGGCTCACGTCTATACCTTAACTCTTATGTCTATAACTTAACTAATGTTCCATTGTATCTCTCATATGCCATTGTCTCATTGTTCTACTGTTACTCTCATGTGTCATTGACACATGATTATACTGTATCTCTCATGTGCCATTGTCTCATTGTTCTACTGTTACTCTCATGTGTCATTGACACATGATTATACTATAACTCTCATGTGTCATTGTCTCATTGTTTTACTGTTACTCCCATGTGCCATTGACACATGATTATACTGTAACTACCATGAGCCATTGACTCATGATTATACTGTAACTCTCATGTACCATTGACTCATGATTATACCGTAACTCTCATGTGCCATTGTCTCATGATTATGCTGTAACTCTCATGTGCCATTGTCTCATGATTATGCTGTAACTCTCATGTGCCATTGTCTCATTGTTCTACTGTAGTTCTCATGTGCCATTGTCTCATGGTTCTACTGTAGTTCCCATGTGCCATTGTCTCATGTTCTACTGCAACTCCTATGTGTCATTGTCTCATGGTTCTACTGTAACTCTCATATACCATTGTCTCATGGTTCTACTGTAACTTGCATATGCCATTGTCTCATGGTTCTACTGCAGCTCTCATATGCCATTGTCTCATGGTTCTACTGTAACTTGCATATGCCATTGTCTCATGGTTCTACTGTAGTTCTCATGTGTCATTGTCTCATGGTTCTACTGTAGTTCCCATGTACCATTGTCTCATGGTTCTACTGTAACTCTCATGAGCCATTGTCTCATGATTATACTGTAACTCTCATGTGCCATTGTATCATGGTTCTACTGCAAGTCTCATATGCCATTGTCTCATGGTTCCACTGCAACTCTCATATGCCATTGTCTCATGATTATACTGTAGCTCTCATGTGCCATTGTCTCATGATGATACTGTAGTTCCCATATGCCATTGTCTCATGGTTATACTGTAACTCTTATATGCCATTGTCTCATGGTTATACTGTAACTCTCATATGCCATTGTCTCATGATTCTATTGTAGCTCTCATATGCCATTGTCTCATGGTTATACTGTAGCTCTCATATGCCATTGTCTCATGGTTATACTGTAACTCTCATATGCCATTGTCTCATGGTTATACTGTAACTCTCATATGCCATTGTCTCATGGTTCTACTGTAACTCTCATGTGCCTTGTCACATGGTTCTACTGTAACTCTCATATGCCATTGTCTCATGATTCTACTGTAGCTCTCATATGCCATTGTCTCATGGTTATACTGTATCTCTCATATGCCATTGTATCATGGTTCTACTGTAACTCTCATATGCCATTGTCTCATGGTTATACTGTAACTCTCATATGCTATTGTCTCATGATTCTACTGTAGCTCTCATATGCCATTGTCTCATGGTTCTACTGTAACTCTCATATGCCATTGTATCATGGTTCTACTGTAACTCTCATATGCCATTGTCTCATGGTTATACTGTAGCTCTCATATGCCATTGTCTCATGGTTCTACTGTAACATCTCATATGCCATTGTCTCATGGTTATGCTGTAACTCTCATATGCCATTATCTCATGGTTCTACTGTAGCTCTCGTATGCCATTGTCTCATGGTTCTACTGTAGCTCTCATATGCCATTGTCTCATGGTTCTACTGTAACTCATATGCCATTGTCTCATTGTTCTACTGTAACTCTCATGTGCCATTGTCTCATGGTTCTACTGTAACTCTCATATGCCATTGTCTCATGATTCTACTGTAGCTCTCATATGCCATTGTCTCATGGTTATACTGTAACTCATATGCCATTGTATCATGGTTCTACTGTAGCTCTCATATGCCATTGTCTCATGGTTATACTGTAACTCTCATATGCCATTGTCTCATGGTTCTACTGTAACATCTCATATGCCATTGTCTCATGGTTATGCTGTAACTCATATGCCATTATCTCATGGTTCTACTGTAGCTCTCATATGCCATTGTCTCATGGTTCTACTGTAGCTCTCATATGCCATTGTCTCATGGTTCTACTGTAACTCATATGCCATTGTCTCATTGTTCTACTGTAACTCTCATGTGCCATTGTCTCATGGTTCTACTGTAGCTCTCATATGCCATTGTCTCATGATTCTACTGTAGCTCTCATATGCCATTGTCTCATGGTTATACTGTAACTCTCATATGCCATTGTATCATGGTTCTACTGTAACTCTCATATGCCATTGTCTCATGGTTATACTGTAACTCTCATATGCCATTGTCTCATGGTTCTACTGTAACTCTCATGTGCCATTGACTCATGATTATACTGTAACTCTCATATGCCATTGTCTCATGGTTCTACTGTAATTCCTATGTGCCATTTTCTCATGGTTCTACTGTAGCTCTCATGTGCCATTGTCTTATGGTTCTACTGTAATTCTCATGTGCCATTGTCTCATTGTTCTGCTCATTATTTGTAAGTAATTGGTATGTTTATATGTTTTTGAAGTCATGGTTGTAACTTGAGCACAGCCTATAGGATATGTCTGATGTTTTTGAAGTCATTGTTGTAACTTGAGACCAGCCTATTGGATATGTCTAATTTTCATTAGATCATTTGAGGTTTCTGTAGAAGACTTTTATTTCACTTCCATCATTAATCTGCTTTAAGCAGTTAAATTATTCATAGAAAATGTCAACCTGGTCAAAATGCTTTCAAATAATTACATGGCAAGGTTTTTTTAGACTCTAAATTCCAAACTATAAATGGATTTTATTCTTTAAAAATTATCAGATGCTTTTTACATTTTAGCCAGTTCTTATTTACTAGGGATTTTTGAGTTCAATAGAATATATCAGAATACTCAAAAGACAAGATTTTCTTTTAAATTTCTCTTAAAGCTTCTCTGATTATTAAAATGCAGACATTTATAAGTTTCTATTGTTGAATTGTGTACAAGACGTTTCATTGATCAATTATATGTTCTAGTAATGCCACTACATCGTAACATTCCCTATTGTAACCCTGTTTTTCTACTGCTGAGAATTATTCATTGTAACCCTATGTTTCTGATCTTGTTAGGTTTTGGAACACGGAAATAAATATGTTTTTGAATGTATGGGTTTTATTTTGTGAAATCCCCAGAGGAATTGATACTTTTCATCAGAAGTCGGTTTTTATTCCATCATTTTTCTCATCGACGGCCAATTTATATGCTGCATAAGACAAAGATCTTACAAGAAAAAACAAATAATGATTCACAACCTCTATAACTTCATTTCATAACAGATAAAGAAACGTGAATCCCCGACATACTGGAATTAATTGATTTTTGTAAGAAATCCTTTTTTCAATTCTATTATTTATGCAGCTGTTATAGTAAAATGTTGATCTGTTAATTACAAGGGTATTAAGTTGGTAAAACACCAGTCAGATGTGCCCAAAATATGTCTTAATATTATACACAGCAATCTGTTAGCTATTCTACTCAAATACCAAATGTCTTTATTATTTTATTCCCTAAAAAAATAAATCCACAGTCTTTATTACAAATATCCTTTATTTAATAAAGTGTAGCTGTGAATTGTCAATAAATACTTAGTAATCAATAACATGAGATAGGTTGGCCACCTCATTATTACTGAAATAATCCTACAATAAATGGCTTCATCAAAAACAATATATAGACTTTGGACATAACAAAACTATTGTTTTGTGATTGAAGAGACATTGCTGAAGAAATTTGTTTTCTTTCCAGCCATTAAATTGTGTGATTGTTTTTATAAAGAGTTTCTACAATCTTAAGCTTGTAACAATGATATGGTAATGAAAATCAGTCAATCATTTTGCAGAATATGCTGTTTTATAAAATCCAACTAATATTGACTGTTCTAGGGGTGACATTATTTGAATTAAGAATATTATGTTTTTCCAGCTACAGTAGTCTCCCTTTTATAACACCACCCCCTTCTGTAGTAGTAAGATGGACTTATTAGAGAATGGTGCAGGCACAAATTAATAGTATTTAACTGTCTCAGTGCCTCTGAAGTATGGTCTGGTAAGAGGGGTGGCCTTTGGTGGGATGGGCGGTGTTAGATGAGGATTAATGTATATGTCAAATTTATTTTTACTTTTAAAGATTTTTTTATTATGATAAGCCGATAGAGAATTTACCAAATAGACCTAAATTTATATTCCAGAAAATACATGAACAGACCAAAATCTTTATTTTTTACAGTATAACTTTAAAAGTCTTGAGAACCCTATAGTATGTCATCTTTTCATCTACTGTTGTCATTTTATGTCTGAAAAGAAGTGTGAAGATTTTTTTTACTATTCTTTTACTTTATTTATTTTTAAATATGCAAATTTGTAGAGTTTTATCAGATCTGTATGTTTGCACCTCTAATTTAAATAACATCAAATTATTCGTCCAATTAACATTAGTTGAGATTTATCATTCAGTGGTATATGCTAGATTTAACTTGGATCCCTAGGTTAATTTGAATGTCACATTCCAATTTGACAGGCTTATGTTTGCTTATATTATTCAATGCAATGCCATACACATTACTTCAGATTCTGAAATAGCAAAATTTGTTTTCACTTCTGTTTTCTAACATCTAAAAAAACTTGTCAAAATGTTTTGGCATCGCTTCCTTACTGAACTCAGATTTATGCGTCTGGTAAATTAAAACAGGAACTGTCAAATTGGTACTATGGATGTCTGGCATCTGGGTAAATTATGATGCTTCTTTATTAAAAAATCAGACATTATATACATAAAGTTTTAAAGACATAAATAAAGACACTTAAACTACTATTTCTAATGGAAGTCTCAGATTACAACATAAAAGGCAGAAGTCTTACATCTTATAATTCTGTCTTTGATATATGAATTAGAACAATAATATATCAGCAGTTATTACACAGTTAAATCTCCCTGTTATAATGACAAACTTTGGAGAATAACTACAGGATCAATGTTAAAGATTATCTTGGTATAGGGTTCATTTGTAAGCAAAAAAAATCCTGGTTTTCTCATGCCACTTGGGGGGTGAGTCAAAAGTATCCGTTTTTTATTATACCAGTTATTTTGCAGTTGACCTATTTAAATAATCACAGATTTGTGTCTCAGTCATCTCTTCTACAGATCTAGAGTTAAATGTTGTGATAAGTTGGAAAGATATCTTCAGCTGTGTTAGAAATCTTGTTTTCAAACTTATTTTAGCAGAAAAAACAGCTGTTGTAATATTTTTGTTTAATTCTTGTCTGTTTCAGTTGGAGGACAACCCACCTTGAATGTGGACTTTATCATGAAGAACACCACAAAGTTTATGGGAGATATTGTCAGGATTCGTTGTGAGATTTCGGGAAATCCTTTACCAAAATATACTTGGTTCAAAGATAATATTGAGATAGGCGACAATGAGGACCGATTCAATGTTAAGCTAACACCATGGGGTTCAAGGTATGTAGAGTCAGTTTTGTAATGTTAAGGTAACACTAAGGGGTTCAAGGTATGTAGAGTCAGTTTTGTAATGTTAAGGTAACACTAAGGGGTTCAAGGTATGTAGAGTCAGTTTTGTAATGTTAAGCTAACACCATTGGGTTCAAGCTATGTAGAGTCAGTTTTGTAATGTTCAGGTAACACTATGGGGTTCATGGTATGTAGAGTCAGTTTTGTAATGTTAAGGTAACACTAAGGGGTTCAAGGTATGTAGAGTCAGTTTTGTAATGTTAAGGTAACACTATGGGGTTCAAGGTATGTAGAGTTAGTTTTATAATGTTAAGGTAACACTATGGGGTTCAAGGTATGTAGAGTCAGTTTTGTAATGTTAAGGTAACACTAAGGGGTTCAAGGTATGTAGAGTCAGTTTTGTAATGTTAAGCTAACACCATTGGGTTCAAGCTATGTAGAGTCAGTTTTGTAATGTTAAGGTAACACTATGGGGTTCAAGGTATGTAGAGTTAGTTTTGTAATGTTAAGGTAACACTATGGGGTTCAAGGTATGTAGAGTTAGTTTTGTAATGTTAAGGTAACACTATGGGGTTCAAGGTATGTAGAGTCAGGTTTGTAATGTTAAGGTAACACTATGGGGTTCAAGGTATGTAGAGTCAGTTTTGTAATGTTAAGGTAACACTATGGGGTTCAAGGTATGTAGAGTTAGTTTTGTAATGTTAAGGTAACACTATGGGGTTCAAGGTATGTAGAGTCAGTTTTGTAATGTTAAGGTAACACTATGGGGTTCAAGGTATGTAGAGTCAGTTTTGTAATGTTCAGGTAACACTATGGGGTTCAAGGTATGTAGAGTCAGTTTTGTAATGTTAAGGTAACACTAAGGGGTTCAAGGTATGTAGAGTCAGTTTTGTAATGTTAAGGTAACACTAAGGGGTTCAAGGTATGTAGAGTCAGTTTTGTAATGTTAAGCTAACACCATTGGGTTCAAGCTATGTAGAGTCAGTTTTGTAATGTTCAGGTAACACTATGGGGTTCATGGTATGTAGAGTCAGTTTTGTAATGTTAAGGTAACACTATGGGGTTCAAGGTATGTAGAGTCAGTTTTGTAATGTTAAGGTAACACTATGGGGTTCATGGTATGTAGAGTCAGTTTTGTAATGTTAAGGTAACACTATGGGGTTCAAGGTATGTAGAGTTAGTTTTGTAATGTTAAGGTAACACTATGGGGTTCAAGGTATGTAGAGTCAGTTTTGTAATGTTAAGGTAACACTATGGGGTTCAAGGTATGTAGTTAGTTTTGTAATGTTAAGGTAACACTATGGGGTTCAAGGTATGTAGAATTAGTTTTGTAATGTTAAGGTAACACTAAGGGGTTCAAGGTATGTAGAGTCAGTTTTGTAATGTTAAGGTAACACTATGGGGTTCAAGGTATGTAGAGTCATTTTTGTAATGTTAAGGTAACACTATGGGGTTCAAGGTATGTAGAGTCAGTTTTGTAATGTTAAGCTAACACCATGGGGTTCAAGGTATGTAGAGTCAGTTTTGTAATGTTAAGCTAACACCATGGGGTTCATGGTATGTAGAGTCAGTTTTGTAATGTTCAGGTAACACTATGGGGTTCATGGTATGTAGAGTCAGTTTTGTAATGTTAAGGTAACACTATGGGGTTCAAGGTATGTAGAGTTAGTTTTGTAATATTAAGGTAACACTATGGGGTTCAAGGTATGTAGAGTCAGTTTTGTAATGTTCAGGTAACACTATGGGGTTCATGGTATGTAGAGTCAGTTTTGTAATGTTAAGGTAACACTATGGGGTTCAAGGTATGTAGAATTAGTTTTGTAATGTTAAGGTAACACTATGGGGTTCAAGGTATGTAGAGTCAGTTTTGTAATGTTCAGGTAACACTATGGGGTTCATGGTATGTAGAGTCAGGTTTGTAATGTTAAGGTAACACTATGGGGTTCAAGGTATGTAGAGTTGGTTTTGTAATGTTAAGGTAACACTATGGGGTTCATGGTATGTAGAGTCAGTTTCGTAATGTTAAGGTAACACTATGGGGTTCAAGGTATGTAGAATTAGTTTTGTAATGTTAAGGTAACACTATGGGGTTCAAGGTATGTAGAGTCAGTTTTGTAATGTTAAGGTAACACTATGGGGTTCAAGGTATGTAGAGTCAGTTTTGTAATGTTCAGGTAACACTATGGGGTTCAAGGTATGTAGAGTCAGTTTTGTAATGTTACGGTAACACTATGGGGTTCAAGGTATGTAGAATTAGTTTTGTAATGTTAAGGTAACACTATGGGGTTCAAGGTATGTAGAGTCAGTTTTGTAATGTTAAGGTAACACTATGGGGTTCAAGGTATGTAGAATCAGTTTTGTAATGTTAAGGTAACACTATGGGGTTCATGGTATGTAGAGTCAGTTTTGTAATGTTAAGGTAACACTATGGGGTTCATGGTATGTAGAGTCAGTTTTGTAATGTTCAGGTAACACTATGGGGTTCATGGTATGTAGAGTCAGTTTTGTAATGTTAAGGTAACACTATGGGGTTCAAGGTATGTAGAATTAGTTTTGTAATGTTAAGGTAACACTATGGGGTTCATGGTATGTAGAGTCAGTTTTGTAATGTTAAGGTAACACTATGGGGTTCAAGGTATGTAGAGTCAGTTTTGTAATGTTAAGGTAACACTATGGGGTTCAAGGTATGTAGAATCAGTTTTGTAATGTTAAGGTAACACTATGGGGTTCAAGGTATGTAGAGTTAGTTTTGTAATGTTAAGGTAACACTATGGGGTTCAAGGTATGTAGAGTCAGTTTTGTAATGTTAAGGTAACACTATGGGGTTCAAGGTATGTAGAGTTAGTTTTGTAATGTTAAGGTAACACTATGGGGTTCAAGGTATGTAGAGTCAGGTTTGTAATGTTAAGGTAACACTATGGGGTTCAAGGTATGTAGAGTCAGTTTTGTAATGTTAAGGTAACACTATGGGGTTCAAGGTATGTAGAGTCAGTTTTGTAATGTTCAGGTAACACTATGGGGTTCAAGGTATGTAGAGTTAGTTTTGTAATGTTAAGGTTACACTATGGGGTTCAAGGTATGTAGAGTCAGGTTTGTAATGTTAAGGTAACACTATGGGGTTCAAGGTATGTAGAGTTAGTTTTGTAATGTTAAGGTAACACTATGGGGTTCAAGGTATGTAGAGTCAGTTTTGTAATGTTCAGGTAACACTATGGGGTTCAAGGTATGTAGAGTTAGTTTTGTAATGTTAAGGTAACACTATGGGGTTCAAGGTATGTAGAGTCAGTTTTGTAATGTTAAGGTAACACTATGGGGTTCAAGGTATGTAGAGTTAGTTTTGTAATGTTAAGGTAACACTATGGGGTTCAAGGTATGTAGAGTCAGGTTTGTAATGTTAAGGTAACACTATGGGGTTCAAGGTATGTAGAGTCAGTTTTGTAATGTTAAGGTAACACCATTGGGTTCAAGGTATGTAGAGTTAGTTTTGTAATGTTAAGGTAACACTATGGGGTTCAAGGTATGTAGAGTCAGTTTTGTAATGTTAAGCTAACACCATTGGGTTCAAGGTATGTAGAGTCAGGTTTGTAATGTTAAGGTAACACTATGGGGTTCAAGGTATGTAGAGTTAGTTTTGTAATGTTAAGGTAACACTATGGGGTTCATGGTATGTAGAGTCAGTTTTGTAATGTTAAGGTAACACTATGGGGTTCAAGGTATGTAGAGTTAGCTTTGTAATGTTAAGGTAACACTATGGGGTTCAAGGTATGTAGAGTTAGTTTTGTAATGTTAAGGTAACACTATGGGGTTCAAGGTATGTAGAGTTAGTTTTGTAATGTTAAGGTAACACTATGGGGTTCAAGGTATGTAGAGTTAGTTTTGTAATGTTAAGGTAACACTAAGGGGTTCAAGGTATGTAGAGTTAGTTTTGTAATGTTAAGGTAACACTAAGGGGTTCAAGGTATGTAGAGTCAGTTTTGTAATGTTAAGGTAACACTAAGGGGTTCAAGGTATGTAGAGTCAGTTTTGTAATGTTAAGGTAACACTATGGGGTTCATGGTATGTAGAGTTAGTTTTGTAATGTTAAGGTAACACTATGGGGTTCAAGGTATGTAGAGTCAGTTTTGTAATGTTAAGGTAACACTATGGGGTTCAAGGTATGTAGAATCAGTTTTGTAATGTTAAGGTAACACTATGGGGTTCAAGCTATGTAGAGTCAGTTTTGTAATGTTAAGGTAACACTATGGGGTTCAAGGTATGTAGAGTCAGTTTTGTAATGTTAAGGTAACACTATGGGGTTCAAGGTATGTAGAGTTAGTTTTGTAATGTTAAGGTAACACTATGGGGTTCAAGGTATGTAGAGTTAGTTTTGTAATGTTAAGGTAACACTATGGGGTTCAAGGTATGTAGAGTCAGTTTTGTAATGTTAAGGTAACACTATGGGGTTCAAGGTATGTAGAATTAGTTTTGTAATGTTAAGGTAACACTATGGGGTTCAAGGTATGTAGAGTTAGTTTTGTAATGTTAAGGTAACACTATGGGGTTCAAGGTATGTAGAGTCAGTTTTGTAATGTTAAGCTAACACCATTGGGTTCAAGGTATGTAGAGTCAGGTTTGTAATGTTAAGGTAACACTATGGGGTTCAAGGTATGTAGAGTCAGTTTTGTAATGTTAAGGTAACACTATGGGGTTCAAGGTATGTAGAGTTAGTTTTGTAATGTTAAGGTAACACTATGGGGTTCAAGGTATGTAGAGTTAGTTTTGTAATATTAAGGTAACACTATGGGGTTCAAGGTATGTAGAGTCAGTTTTGTAATGTTAAGGTAACACTATGGGGTTCATGGTATGTAGAGTCAGGTTTGTAATGTTAAGGTAACACTATGGGGTTCAAGGTATGTAGAGTCAGGTTTGTAATGTTAAGGTAACACTATGGGGTTCAAGGTATGTAGAGTCAGGTTTGTAATGTTAAGGTAACACTATGGGGTTCAAGGTATGTAGAGTCAGGTTTGTAATGTTAAGGTAACACTATGGGGTTCAAGGTATGTAGAGTTAGTTTTGTAATGTTAAGGTAACACTATGGGGTTCAAGGTATGTAGAGTCAGTTTTGTAATGTTAAGGTAACACTATGGGGTTCAAGGTATGTAGAGTCAGTTTTGTAATGTTAAGGTAACACTATGGGGTTCATGGTATGTAGAGTCAGTTTTGTAATGTTAAGGTAACACTATGGGGTTCAAGGTATGTAGAATCAGTTTTGTAATGTTAAGGTAACACTATGGGGTTCAAGGTATGTAGAGTCAGTTTTGTAATGTTAAGCTAACACCATTGTGTTCAAGCTATGTAGTCAGTTTTGTAATGTTAATGTAACACTATGGGGTTCAAGCTATGTAGAGTCAGTTTTGTAATGTTAAGGTAACACTGGGGTTCAAGCTATGTAATGTTATGCCATAGCAATAATATTGTGTTTGCACGTTTTAATTGCACATTTCATATTTATTAATGTTGATTATTTCCAGTGAATATAGATGTTTTTAAGCCGTTAACAATAGTAAATAATTGTATGATTTTATCATCTGGCTTAAATGTGTGCACACGCATGTGCCAATGGGAATATACAGAGTACATGTAAATATATCAATGGTTTGTTTACAAAGCAAAAGAAGGATGTCATATTAGAATTTTATGTTTAGGAACACAAATTATCAGTATTTTGTTGGGCAAGAAAAATACTACACTAAAAAAGTCTGATATCTATTTCTAAAAAGAAACAATCTAAATGAGAAAAAAAAATATAAAATTACAAAATCAGTGTATCCATATAAAAGCAAACCATGAAATTACAAAATCAGTGTATCCATATAAAAACAAACCATGAAATTACAAAATCAGTGTATCCATATAAATACAAACCATGAAATTACAAAATCAATGTATCCATATAAATACAAACCATGAAATTACAAAATCAGTGTATCCATATAAATACAAACCATGAAATTACAAAATCAGTGTATCCATATAAATACAAACCATGAAATTACAAAATCAGTGTATCCATATTAAAACAAACCAAGAAATTACACTAGACATATTGTTATTTGTTATTATTTTCAGATTAAAGATAGAAAATACTGTACCCCAAGACAGTGGTTATTACATGTGTAAAGCTTCAAATAGAGGTGGAGAGAAAAATTCTACAGCTTATTTACATATCAAAAACGGTAAGAAAACAAAAAAGAAATATCTCAATCAAAATTATTTTAATTTTTTATACATAAAAATAGAAAATATTTAGATGGAAGTATTAATGTATAAAAATAAAACATCTAAGACTTGAGTAAAGATAAAAAGTTAAGAGACTTTTATTGTCATTCTTTATCTCACAGTCACTGTGAAATATTCAATGATGAGTACAAGTCATACATCGATCAGTGAAAGACAGCCGATATCCTTAGTGTGATATGCCCCCTGAGTGTGATACAGCCTGTATCCTGAGTATGTATCCTGAGTGTGATATGTCCTATATCCTGAGTGTGATATGTTCTATATCCTGAGTGTGATACGGCATATATCCTGAGTGTGATATGTCCTATATCCTGAGTATGTATCCTGAGTGTGATACAGCCTATATCCTGAGTGTGATGTGGCCTATATCCTGAGTGTGATTTGACCTATATCCTGAGTATGTATCCTGAGTGTGATACAGCCTATATCCTGAGTGTGATAAGGCCTATATCCTGAGTGTGATACGGCCTATATCCTGAGTGTGGTACGGCCTATATCCTGAGTGTGATAAGGCCTATATCCTGAGTATATATCCTGAGTGTGATATGGCCTATATCCTGAGTATGATATGGCCTATATCCTGAGTATGAGAAGGCCTATATCCTGAGTATGATAAGGCCTATATCCTGAGTATGATAAGGCCTATATCCTGAGTATGTATCCTGAGTGTGATGAGGCCTATATCCTGAGTATGATAAGGCCTATATCCTGAGTGTGATAAGGCCTATATCTTGAGTGTGATAAGGCCTATATCCTGAGTGTGATAAGGCCTATATCCTGAGTGTGATAAGGCCTATATCCTGAGTATGATAAGGCCTATATCCTGAGTGTGATACGGCCTATATCCTGAGTGTGATAAGGCCTATATCCTGAGTATGTGCTACTTCTAACTGATAAACACCACACATTAGAGTGAATGTCACTTTTAAACACATCATGATTTTAATATCATAAAAAAATAGCTTTATCTAAGAAATTCATGTGAATCTTCAAGATTTTTGTAAGTTTTACTTTAAAGAACAAAATTACAGTTTTGTATGCCTTAGACAGATTTGTTTGTTTGTGTTAATCTTACATTAAAACTGTGAAAATAATATGCATCTTCTAAATTAATCTAAATAGCATATGTTGAAAGGGAGATAACTACGATATATTTTTTAAATAATGTCAATAGTTTATGTTGAAAGGGAGATAACCACAACAGAATATCAATATTCATCAAATCTCTCAATTACAGTGTTGCAGTAAATAGTAATTCTCCATAAACAACGTTTTTATTTATAGTATATTGTTATTATTTGTGAAATGTGTGTATTATCTCAGTAATCTGTTAAGTAATATATTCTATTAAGATTTTTTTTTATTTTATTTTATAGAGTATGCACCTATAAATAACGACAGAAAAGAAGGATCCAAAAAATATGTGGATGAATTTCCAGATTTAAATGACAACACTGACAGGTATGTAAAGCCAATATATCTACATTAACTGGTGATTGTCTTTTATTTTTATTTGTTAAGTAACGAACTTACAAAAAAATATACTGAGCAGAAGTTTAAATTTTAATTGTGAATTTGAATAAATTCTTTATTCACATGTGTTTTACAGATTTATATATCATTTCATATACTTAAGTATGTATGTATAAATTCATTTTTTTCCTTTACAAGCTTCTCTGGGAAATATGATCCAAACATATATAAAAAGTAAGTAAAAACATATTGTGGAGTTGAGAAAACTGACGTTCAGCAGATCTTTCGTATATGGAAGACATAACTATGAAACCAAGCTGTGCTATGTAATTGTTTTTACAAGAAAGATGGAATAAGGATACAAATGGAAATATTTAATCTATTTTTAACAACAACTAAGAACCAAGTATAAATTGTATAAGTTTAGAAAGTATCTGCTGAACCATGGTTTTCTGTATCATTTAACTGCTTATCTTATCATGCTTTCAATTCTTATCCTTCGTTGAGAAATTATCCGATTTTGATTTTGTAAAATGCTTTTGGTGGCTTGCAATTGCCTTTTAAGCTTATGTTCTAACAAGTTTGTTACATGTAATCCTTTGTTGTTTTACAACTTTCTTTTCTCTATTTAACATTAATAAAATCATCACTTCTTTTGTTCTCCTATCATTTACATAATCACTATCCATTAACCAATGGGATATAGGATCACACTCAGCTGACTGTTCTTTAACCAATGAGATATAGGGTCACACACAGCACACTATCCTTTAAACCAATGGGATATAGGATCCTGCCCAGCTCACTGTCTTTTAACCAATTGCATATAGGAACACACCCAGCTGACTGTCCTTTAACCCATGAAATATAGGGTCACATCCAGCTGACTGCCCTTTAACCAATGAGATATAGGGTCACACCTAGCTGACTGTCCTTTACCCAATGAGATATAGGAACACACCCAGCTGATTGTCCTTTAACCAATCACATATAGGAACACACCCAGCTGACTGTCCTTTAACCAATGAGATATAGGGTCACATCCAGCTGACTGTCCTTTATAACCAATGAGATATAGGGTCACATCCAGCACACTGTTCTTTAACCAGTGAGATATAGGGTCACAAGATGTAATTGATAAAGTAGAAAAATATTGCCTTACAAAAGGCCTGTAACAACTACACTCTTAACAGATTGTTGCTCGTAACAACTACACTCTTAGGCCAATAACAACTACACTCTTAGGCCAGTAACAACTACACTCTTAGGCCAGTGACAACTACACTCTTAGGCCAGTAACGACTACAACAGGCCAGTAACAACTACACTCTTAGGCCAGTAACAACTACAACAGGCCAGTAACAACTACACAACAGGCCAGTAACAACTACAACAGGCCAGTAACAACTACAACAGGCCAGTAACAACTACACAACAGGCCAGTAACAACTACAACAGGCCAGTAGCAACTACACTCTTAGGCCAGTAGCAACTACACAACAGGCCAGTAGCAACTACACTCTTAGGCCAGTAACAACTACACTCTTAGGCCAGTAACAACTACACAACAGGCCAGTAACAACTACACAACAGGCCAGTAACAACTACACAACAGGCCAGTAACAACTACAACAGGCCAGTAGCAACTACACTCTTAGGCCAGTAGCAACTACACAACAGGCCAGTAGCAACTACACTCTTAGGCCAGTAACAACTACACTCTTAGGCCAGTAACAACTACACAACAGGCCAGTAACAACTACACAACAGGCCAGTAGCAACTACACAACAGGCCAGTAGCAACTACACTCTTAGGCCAGTAGCAACTACACAACAGGCCAGTAGCAACTACACTCTTAGGCCAGTAACAACTACACTCTTAGGCCAGTAACAACTACACAATAGGCCAGTAACAACTACACAACAGGCCAGTAACAACTACAACAGGCCAGTAGCAACTACACTCTTAGGCCAGTAGCAACTACACAACAGGCCAGTAACAACTACACAACAGGCCAGTAGCAACTACACTCTTAGGCCAGTAACAACTACACAACAGGCCAGTAGCAACTACACTCTTAGGCCAGTAACAACTACACTCTTAGGCCAGTAACAACTACACAACAGGCCAGTAACAACTACACAACAGGCCAGTAGCAACTACACAACAGGCCAGTAGCAACTACACTCTTAGGCCAGTAACAACTACAGGCCAGTAACAACTACAACAGGACAGTAACAACTACACAACAGGCCAGTAACAACTACACTCTTGGGCCAGTAACAACTACAGGCCAGTAACAACTACAACAGGACAGTAACAACTACACTCTTGGGCCAGTAACAACTACAGGCCAGTAACAACTATAATGTACACTCTTAGCAGATTGTTGCTCATTATGAGTTGCTGTGTCTTAAGTGAAAGGAACATGACATTTTAAATACACACTACTTTTGTCTCATTATAAGAGCCACTTAAGAATTTGAATTGGAAAAAAACTGTATCCTCTTTCTATACATCCAGGATTCCCTCTGTGGCTGCCAGGTTTTGATAGTACAACAAACAAATATTAAATCATAAAAAATAATAAAATAAAAGGTAATAATTCTGAAGTACTATTACTCTATTACTCCAGATCTTCATGAATATTAACAGTTAAGGTGCTGTCACATGATATGATTTTCTGTCTGATTTCAAAATCATTTTGCATCTGCGGCACAGGTAAGTCAAATAGCTGAGTGTTTACACAGTCTGACTATTCGATTCTGATACAATTATAAATTTCTTTTACCGTTCTCGTAGTACCATATTCATCAGACTGGGATGGAAGTAGGACACCAACCGATTTTGAAATGATGTTTCGATTCGACAATAAACATTCAACTTTTGTGTTTACACACTTTGATTTTTGTTAAAAGGAAAAATTGGACGGAAAATCGTGTTGTGTGACCGCATTTCCAAAAATGTTATCAGCATGTTTTCTGTGTGTTAACATTTATTTTAAGCATGTTTCCTACGTCAGCCATGATATATTTTATAAAGTAATTTACAATATATGTAGATAAAGGGGTTATTAATACAAATGACTTATGATACAATAACAAATAAAACTTCTCTACAAACAGAACTAACAGTCACATCTGAACAATATCATGTGACATAAGGATCTGAAAATCATCTACAGTTTCATAAGAAGCTGTTATGTTCGCTTCTATTGTAAATTGTGTTTGTGTCAACAACACATTTTATTGGTAATTTGAACATTCTTCCTTTGATCTGCCAGTGATATTGTTAGTATAAACAAACTGACCTTAATACTGACAGTCAATGTGACATCAAACACATTATGATGTCACAGATTAAAACAATAATGTCAGTTTTGAAGGTCTCAACATACATTATCACTAGTACCACAGCTCATCCTGTTAGACTCTCTGTGATACTAGAAATAATGTCTGTCTCGACCTTTAAAACTGCTGTTATTCTATATGTATTGTACTGGTTTTGTTTGCATGTAAAGGCAAATGCTCGTTATCATCTGTTTTTATTTTTTTCAGTTTTTTAGAGTAGAAATAAGTTATATGTCAAATGTAAGAACTTCTAGATTTTTTGTAGTTTTGGGATAAAATTCATATTTACAAACATTTTAGATGAATTTTTTAATGTGAACATTTAGGGAAAAAATAAAACCAAAATATAAATTGAAATATTGCTTAAATCTGAATTAATGATAATTATGTTGAAAAAGATATCTAATAATGTTCAGTACAACTTTTCTTTCAGGGTACCTGTAACTAAGGAAATTCCACCCATTTTTGTTAATTAATTCAAAATGTCTTTGACCAATAAAAACTAATCTGTTTTGACATACCGCCTGACTTACATGACCTTATTTGGTTAACAGCAACTGGAGTGATGTTTTTCTTTATTATGTTTGCAAATTAAGATTACACATGAATAAAGTTAAAAAGATGAAAATGGTCAAAAGTGTGAGAAATTATATTGTTCACATTTAATCTTACAGATTTAATGAAGAAACCAGTGGCAGTATTAAAGATGACAACAATGGATTCTGTCAGCCATTCAGAGGCAACATGTGTGCCAGATTTATTGGAAATCAGACAATTTATGTCACCTCAGAATATTCTCAGGGAGTAAAGGAAGAGAAGTTTATTGGTAGGCTAATCATACATGTAGTTATCTATATAGCTATTCATAGTTATCTATCAAATTATTATTAATTGTCTATATCATGATAGAAGAAAGAAATCAGTCATGGAAGCCATAGTTTATATGCAGTTTTAATATGGGTAGCATTATTTTCCTAAAAATTAAAACCTTATACAAACTATGGCTGAAATGAATTATTTTGAATTAGTAGGAAAACATCTAACTTATTTTTGAAATGGAAGGCAGTAATAGAAATGCATGTCATAACAAAATCCACCTTCATACTTACAGTTGTGGTTTTTTTTTAGCTCACCTTGCCAAAGGCAAAGTGAGCTTTTGCCATCACTTGGCGTCCGTCGTCGTCCGTTAACTTTTCACATTTTAATCTTCTCCTCTGAAACCCCTCAGCCATATGAACTGAAACTTGGTAGGAAGCATCTATGGAAGTTCCTCTATAAAGACTGCTCATTTTGTCCCAATCCATTAACAAACATGGCTGCCACAGGCAATTCTTGTTTCTGATTGGCCTATTTTTTTTTAAATCTTCTCCTCTGAAACCACTTAGCCAAATGAACCGAAACTTGGTAGGAAGCATCTATGGAAGGTCCTCTATAAAGTTTGCTAATTTCATCTTGATCCATTAACAAACATGGCTGCCACATGCGATTCTTGTTTCTGATTGATTGATAACTAAAAAATCATTTTTTCTGTTAAAAGGGAGATAACTCTAGTTTAAATATAGATACATTTTGTATCTATTCAAAATGCAGTTATCTCTGAATTGAATTACAGATAAATATACCTCTAAAACCCTTCCACCAAATGAACTGAAACTTGGTAGGAACCATCTATGGAAGGTCCTCTATAAAGATTGCTCATTTCGTCCCGATCCGTTAACGAACATGGCCGCCACAGGCGATGCTTGTTTCTGATTGGCTGATTTAAAAAATTCTTCTCTTCTAAAACCGCTTGGCTAATTGAACCGAAACTTGGTAGGAAGCATCTATGAGCGGTCCTCTATAAAGAGTGCTCATTTCGTTCCGATCCATTAACAAACATGGCCACCACAGACAATTCTTATTTCTGATTGGTCGATCTCTAAAAATCTTCTCCTCTGAAACCGCTTGGCCAAATGATCGGAAACTTAGTAGAAAGCATCTATGGAAGGTCCTCTATAAAGATTGCTCATTCCGTCCCGATCCATTAACAAACATGGCCACCACAGGCGATTCTTGTTTATGATTGGCTGATTAAAAAAATTCTTCTCCTCTGAACCCGCTTGGCCAAATGATCCGAAACTTGGTAGGAAACATCTATGGAAGGTTCTCTATGGGAATTGCTCATTCTGTTTTGATCCGTTAACAAACATGGCCGTCATAGACAATTCTTGTTTCCTCTGAATCCGCTTGGCCAAATGATATGAAACTTGGTAAGAAGCATCTATGGAAGATCCTCTATAGAGATTGCTCATTTCATTTTGATCCATTAACAAACATGGCTGCCACAGGCAATTCTTGTTTTAGATTGGTCGCTTTCTAAAAAATCTTCTTCTCTCAAACTGCTTTGCCAAAACGAACCGAAATTTGGTGGGAAGCACCTATAGTCTATGGAAGGTTCTGTATTAACTTTCCTCAGAGCTGAATGAAAGGTGAGCAACACAGGCTCAGCTCAGTCCTGAGCCTCTAGTTTCTATATAGATAAATAGACTGTTGAAACAAAGTTACTGATATTTTCCAATTTGATGGAATTTTGATTTTATCTGTTTAAACAAGTAAAATGCTCAAAAAACTGTAAAATAAATCAGTAGTCATGTCCCAAGTGTTCCTTGAAAACTATGTTACCGGAAGACGACAACTGACAAAAGTCAAAGTCAAACGATGGTATAAGCTAAACATAATTGCTTAATTATTTATCACAATAGGTGTGTAAATTTTTATGATGATCATGTTTTTATGTGACATTTCCTTTTTATTAGTGTCATATTCTTTTTAATTACAAATAAATCTAAAGTTTAAATCAAATAATTTTGTAATTTTTACATAGTATACAGAGATACACTGTTCAAAAATTTATTAAATCGATTTTTAAGAGTTATTTCCTTTTTTTAAGCTGAAATATGATTTGAACCTTAGAATCACAAGTTTCAAATGGAAGACTTTTTTATTTGGCATATTTGGTCACTGTCACATTTGGCTGATTTAACATTGATCACCAAAATATGACATTAAACAGTTGTGTACTACTAGGAAGTATTGATGACCTGTCTCATTAATAAAGCATATATTTCTAAGTTTGATAGATAAGATGATACTACAAAGTTTCAATGCAGTAATCACTTCTTAAAAGGCCTCTACCACAAAAAGCTCACCCCCCCCCCCCCCCCTTATCAGGCCAGATTTCAGATGCTTTGAATACTACAATGCACCCCTCAAGAAAGAAGTCCCCTTTTAAAAGGTCACTTTTTTAATGTAAAAGGGATGGCCTGATAAGAGTGAGACTACTGTGATTTGGCTCATATATGACCAAGGAATCGATGCCCAGATCAACGAGAAATTGTAATCAGCCATTTTCTTATCTTTCAGCTGCTTTTACAGTGATCGCTGCCTCTAGTGATATGTCAGCTGAATGTCAGAAATATGCCATAGAGTTTCTATGTTTCTATACGTTTCCTTTATGTGATCGTCATCATATCAACCCTACCCCTCGTAAAGTCTGCAGGGACGAGTGTGTAGCTCTGGAGAGAAATATCTGTGAAAAGGAATATACCATAGGACGACATCATCCTATGATTGGTAAGTCTAGTTTATAGTGTGACATTATAGACCACTATATCTGTGAAAAGGAATTGGAGAAAGAGCAAAGACTGGCTGGCTTCAAATCAGAATAATGTGTCCAAGTGCTGTGACATGTCAACTCACAACCTATTGTTTCAGTGAGCTAGCACAAGGCGGACATCATCATCATTTCATCGAATATTGCTTGTTCTCACCATAATATGGCTGAAAAATGGCTCATTTGGCATTAAGTAAGAATCATTCACTAACTCAACAGGTTACTGAACTCGGTGACACAGAGCATAGTCTTGGATATGATGGTATAGTAATCAAAACCTACATACCCTGGGACGATATCATGATGTGGCTGGCAAGTCCACAGTGTACAACCCTGGGACGATATCATGATGTGGCTGGTAAGTCCACAGTGTACAACCATGGGACGATATCATGATGTGGCTGGTAAGTCCACAGTGTACAACCCTGGGACGATATCATGATGTGGCTGGTAAGTCCACAGTGTACAACCCTGGGACGATATCATGATGTGGCTGTTAAGTCCACAGTGTACAACCCTGGGACGATATCATGATGTGGCTGGTAAGTCCACAGTGTACATTAGGTGTACATTTAAATATATGTAACATGATTGTTCCAAGAACATTTAAACTACTCAAAACTATTTATTGTTAGATACAGCCATTACATTAATCGTTTTTCAATGTTCATTTCATTACATGTAAATTTTTGTGTTTCAGGTGAAAATTTCTTACCAAAATGTTATGATTTACCACCAAGAGGTACACCTGAAGGAGAAAGATGTAAACCAATACATGTACCTGTAGATCCATTACAACGACCTGAATGTATGTATCACATTGTTGTAGATAGAAAGTTCAAATGTTTAGCTCACCTAACCTAAAGGGTCATGTAAGCTATAGCCATCACTGTGTCCATTGTTCATCATCTTTGCAATGTTACCGCATCGGTGGTGTAATGGCTAGCGTGCTCATCTCGAGTGTGGTAGATCGAGGGTTCGAGTCCTGATTGGGACAAACCAAAGACAATTAAAATTAGTATTTGTTGTCTCTCTGCTAAGCATACAGAATTAAGGAGAAAGAGCTTGGAATCAGGATAATGTGTATGAGTGGAGCGACATGTCTGTCTGCAGACTGTTGTTTTAGTGAGCTACTCAGCTAGCACTATAAAAATCCAACTAAGCGTGTTGGTCTAGTACAAAGCAGTCCTCATCATCATCGCATTGAAAATTAACTTGTTCTCGCAATGATATTGTTGAAAAATTGCTGAGTTGGCGTTAAACAACAATCACTTGCATACTCACCCATTGCAATGTTTGTTGATAGTGTCAGATTTTGAATAAAATATTTTCTGGTAATTAATTACAGATTAATACATGAGCATTTCCATATTGGCCTGGTTATCATCCCGAGACCCCATTGCGTCTCGGGCCAATATGGGTCGAGGGATGATAACCAGGCCAATATGGAAATGCCCATGTATTAAACTATTTATTACATACTTCCAACATCTAGAAAAGAAACACCCATATTGGCCTGAGACAAAGTCGGGGCCAATATGGGCCTCGATATGGAAATGATCTTGTAGTAATCCAATAACCGGTTATTTTCCCGGGGTGTGAAAATATGGAGTTTACTTCCGGTCATATTGGTCATACAAAAATGCCTTTATTTGAACTAAGTATGTAATAATGAGTAATATTGATCTTCATAATTCCTATAGGTGTATATAATAGTTTATTTACTGCTATGTTTATTCAAACATCACAATGAAATGTTTATTGTATTCATAATTCTACCAAAAAATATTTCTAATATGTATATGTAAAATTCTTGACATTACATATCTGTACAACAAATGCTCAAACTCAGGTTTATTAATTTCAAAATTGATAACTGTTTTTTTGGTCAATAATTGTTGGAGAAAGCAAACTGTGAACATGTTCAATAAGACTAATATAATAATTAAATAATGTTAGAATTAATTATTATACCTCAATATACAAGTAGGAGGGGGTATCATTTTTTTAAATAATTTTTCTCTTCATCCTTCCATATCTTGTTGCCATAGTTAAGCATCAATTGATGATTTTTTTTTCTTCAGATTTCTGTGATAAACTTTTATGAGTGATTTTTGTTAGATCATATCTCACTGTATTATATATTATTTTTATAGTTCACACATGTTACAGAGGAAATGGAGAGAAATACAGAGGGACCACAAATCGTACCAGATCAGGAAGACCTTGTATGAATTGGAAAAATAACCCACACTTCAAAGCCAGTAAACATAATGAATTAGGTGAGTTAACAGATACATTCAGGATGTACTTTTAACATAGGTCATGTGACATTGTCGTAGTACTGTGAACAGATACATTCAGGATGTACTTTTAACATAGGTCATGTGACATTGTCGTAGTACTGTGAACAGATACATTCAGGATGTACTTTTAACATAGGTCATGTGACATTGTCGTAATCCTGTGATGTTTAGTTAACATTTCCCTGTTGCATAAAAAAATAAGGGATAAATTAAAATTTATAAAAATGGATTCTCGGATGAAAAACGATGACTTTTGGCACTGGAGACAAGCATGCTATGATTACATGATTGAGTTGAGTAGCCAGTATAATTTAAAACCAGTAAATGTTATGTCTCAGCTTTTTTTTCATGCCATTCTGACACTGACACATAATGTTACAGCATTTCATTGTTTGAAATGGTATGTAAAGTTATACACAAAGGTGGGAAATATCACTGGGAAAAAAGATACTGTTGGCCTCTTGTTTGAAATTGTTGATAGTGATAATAAAATCTATTATATACCTGTTGTAGGTAACCATGATAATAAAATCTATTATATACCTGTTGTAGGTAACCATGATAATAAAATCTATTATATACCTGTTGTAGGTAACCATGATAATAAAATATATTATATACCTGTTGTAGATAACCAGGATAATAAATTCTATTATATACCTGTTGTAGGTAACCATGATAATAAAATCTATTATATACCTGTTGTAGGTAACCAGGATAATAAAATCTATTATATACCTGTTGTAGGAAACCAGGATAATAAAATCTATTATATACCTGTTGTAGGTAACCATGATAATAAAATCTATTATATACCTGTTGTAGGTAACCATGATAATAAAATATATTATATACCTGTTGTAGGTAACCAGGATAATAAATTCTATTATATACCTGTTGTAGGTAACCATGATAATAAAATCTATTATATACCTGTTGTAGGTAACCAGGATAATAAAATCTATTATATACCTGTTGTAGGTAACCAGGATAATAAAATCTATTATATACCTGTTGTAGGAAACCAGGATAATAAAATCTATTATATACCTGTTGTAGGTAACCATGATAATAAAATATATTATATACCTGTTGTAGGTAACCAGGATAATAAAATCTATTATATACCTGTTGTAGGAAACCAGGATAATAAAATCTATTATATACCTGTTGTAGGTAACCAGGATAATAAAATCTATTATATACCTGTTGTAGGTAACCATGATAATAAAATCTATTATATACCTGTTGTAGGAAACCAGGATAATAAAATCTATTATATACCTGTTGTAGGTAACCAGGATAATAAAATCTATTATATACCTGTTGTAGGTAACCATGATAATAAAATCTATTATATACCTGTTGTAGGAAACCAGGATAATAAAATCTATTATATACCTGTTGTAGGTAACCAGGATAATAAAATCTATTATATACCTGTTGTAGGTAACCAGGATAATAAAATCTATTATATACCTGTTGTAGGAAACCAGGATAATAAAATCTATTATATACCTGTTGTAGGTAACCAGGATAATAAAATCTATTATATACCTGTTGTAGGTAACCATCATAATAAAATCTATTATATACCTGTTGTAGGTAACCAGGATAATAAAATCTATTATATACCTGTTGTAGGTAACCAGGATAATAAAATCTATTATATACCTGTTGTAGGTAACCATCACCTGTGTAGAAATCCTAATGGTACATATACAGGGCCATGGTGTTATACAGATTCTACCTATCGTCATAAGGAGTTGTGTGATATACCTAAGTGTGGTGAGTCTATGTACAATATATTGTCCTTTATCAGTAGGCTGGACATTTTTTTTTTGGTCTCACTGACTCTGATACTGAAAAATATTGGTTGGTGTGACATCAAATACATTATGTTACAGATAAAAGTAATAACGTCAGTATTGATGGTCTTGACATACACAGCTCATTTTATCAGACTATTTGTGATACTGTCTGTCTCAACCTTTATAGCTGCCGTTATTCTAGATATGTCATGTCCTTGTATTTCAATAATTAACGTATATATATATCTGTGTTAAAGTAAAAGGGACTCAAAATAGTGAGTAATTGATTTATCTGGGTTATTTTAAGCTTAAAGATACACAAAGAGAGCTAATTTTTACTTAAGGTCACCATGGTTATTAATTAAAGAAATCAATTTATCTCATTTGTGATAAGGTGCTGCTGTCTATAGAACGTTTTATGTGTATAAGGACCATATAGAATATTTTTATACAATGGATTTGGTTGTAAATTAAACATGAAGAACCATCTAACTAACATTGTAGCAATGAATTTTATTATCTGTGCAACTTTATTACATATTTCTGACAAGGACCAAAGATATTAGAATATTTTAGGTTATAGGAAGTGAAGCTGGTTAACATTTATATGTACAGTATAAATTCTACCTACTACACAAGTCCTGTGTTAATAGAAAACTTTTACTACAGTTCTTTGTCTATGATGAGTAGTACATAAATAATATTACCAAAATACATATCTATATTGTTTCTTTTCAGTTCCCGGAGCTGGTCCTGGGGCCATTGGAGCAGAACCTGTTAATAAATTGATGTACTTAGTACCAGGAATCATTGTGCCACTGGCATTAATTCTCCTACTTGCTATAGTTTGTCTGTGTCAGCGACATAAAAAGCAAAAAGAAGCGGGTGTAAAAAGTACCCCTGTGAATCAGCCGACTAACATGGAAACTGTACCACTCAAATCAGCTATGAATGTGAGAGATTTTCCCATTTCTTCTATTAGATTCCTGCAGGAATTGGGTGAAGGTCAGTTTGGGAAAGTATTTAAAGGAGAAGTGCTTGGTCTCTATGGTGACAATATGATTTCTAAAGTTGCAATTAAAACTCTAAAGGAGAATTCAATGCCAAAGATACGAAATGACTTCAGACGTGAAGTAGATTTAATGTCAGAACTTAGACATGGAAACATTGTGTGTTTACTTGGTGTGTGTATGAAACAAGATCCTATGTGTATGTTGTTTGAATACATGCCTTTTGGTGACTTACATGAATATCTTGTTACACATTCTCCTAACTCTGATATTGGATCCTCCAATGAGTCTGAAGGGGTGAAGGGAGTGTTAGAATATGGAGATATGCTACATATAGCAACACAGGTGGCTGCAGGAATGGAGTATTTGTCCACTCACCATTTCGTTCACAGAGATCTGGCCACTAGAAATATATTAGTAGGCGACAATATGTGTGTTAAAATCTCAGACTTTGGATTGTCAAGAGATATCTATTCACAAGACTATTACAGATTACAAGGTAAATCTAGTGCCATACTGCCAGTAAGATGGATGCCACCAGAGTCTATTTTGTATGGTAAATTTACAACCGAGACAGACATTTGGTCTTTTGGGGTTGTAATGTGGGAAATATTTAGCTATGGTTTACAGCCATACTATGGATATTCTAATCCTGAGGTTATTGAAGTTGTTAGAGCCAGACAAATACTGCCAACACCTGAAGAATGTCCTACAAGAGTCTATGGTCTGATGGTTGAATGTTGGCACGAGATGCCCAACAGAAGGCCTACCTTTAGAGAAATTCATGCACGATTACGAGCATGGAAAACTGAGGTATTGATGTTAAATCCACACTGGAGTTTGAGTCAGAGTCAGTCTGCTCATTCTAGTAGTACTCATCAGAGCTCAACGAGTGGGCCAAGCCATCATAGTAGTACAGGGCCTAGTAACACTACAGCCATGACAGGATTAACAGGAAGCAGTGGAAGCTCTGACCCGTCAACAATGTCACATCCAATGATGGGTCAGCCACCTCCAAATTATCATGATTCAACACGTGTTCATTACTATCCCAATTTAGGTCCACAGCCAATGCAACAATATCAAGGTCATGGTCAGATAGCAATGCAAAGAGGACCTCCACCCAATCAGATTAATCAGATTAACCAGATACCTAATCATAATGGACCTTCAAAAATATCACCAGCAGGTTCTGTAGCTAGTAGCAAACAATCATCTAGTAGTGGTGCTTCATCCAATTATAAACCTAATGTCTCAAACATGAACACGTTATCTGGACCAGCTACCATTGATGTGTCAGAGTGTCAAAAATTTACTAATTTAATGTCACAGAATAGTTACATTCCAGAACAAAGGACTGTTGATTATAATGAGTGTTAGTATCTCCTTGCCAATCAAAAAGTACTAAAATTATTGTTAACCAGTGGAATACTGTCCAAAAACCTTGACGACAGGGAGACTGTAGTGAGATACTATTCTTTTTATTTCATGGTGAATTTACCATTTGAATTTGTTCAGTTTTAATATCACTGTGTTGTTTGACAATTAATTTTAAAAGAGAATTTAATATTCCTCTTATAGAAATAATAATGATTCAGTATAAGGGTTGTATATTTTGTCTATTCCCTTATATTCTACAAAGATGTTGAATTAAAATCAGCAAAATTTTCAGCAATTACCACCGACATTGTTTCAGAAATACTGTAATTGTACTGAACATCATTTAGTATTTATTTATTAACCATTTTCGCAGAAAGCATGTAACACATGGATTCTATTTGGTAAACCTTGGATTTTTAGCTATATCTCCTGAGATGAAGTCAGAGGAGGTTGAATAAACATCCAGTGTTTTGTCTATGAAACCTAAATATCTTAGATAAATTGTAATATGGTGCTTAACTGTTTGTGTCAATGATTTTATATAATTTTGACTAAATTAGTATTCATAATGTAGAACAGCAATAAAAGCACTGTTCCTTTACTATAATTTGTATCTATGTGTCATGTTCATTTACATCCATATCCTTTCTTACTAATAATGTATATGGCACTACATATACTCCTCATGATGTCATCCATCCAGTTTCTTCAACACAATTATTTGGGTCAGCTTTTGAAGAAATTGATCAACTAACATAAAACTGGTTATATATAAATCAATATTGACAGCTTCAAACAAAAACATTGGCATTCTTGTATACCATATATTGCCATGAATGTATGCTGACTTTCTCAATTTTTCATCCAATCAAAAGCTCACTAAGCTATATTAAAAGTAATCTGAATTGGATCATACTGAAGGTTGATTAAGTAACTACACATGAAAGTACAAATACAGTATCGAGTGGTATCTAAGGGAGATAATTCTGACAGACATATTAGTTAACAACTGTGCTTGGCAGCCTTTAAAGTGTCACATAAAGTGCTTATTTGTATTGTTTGTTATCTTTGTTAAGCTTCGATAAAATCACAAATTTGCATGTTGTTCATGATTATTTCGCATGTTTTGTTAAAATAACTTTATATATTATATACCGATATAAAACATAAGTTGACTTAAAATAAAGCTCAATGCTTTAGGCTAAATTTTTTTTTTTTTAATTTAATTTTACCTTGTTTGAATTACATCAAGTTTATTTCATGTTGATGACCACAGACCTGTTGTCAGCAGTGTATTTCATGTTGACGACTACAGACCTGTTGTCAGCAGTGTATTTCATGTTGATGACTACAGACCTGTTGTCAGCAGTGTATTTCATGTTGACGACCACAGACCTGTTGTCAGCAGTGTATTTCATGTTGACGACTACAGACCTGTTGTCAGCAGTGTATTTCATGTTGATGACTACAGACCTGTTGTCAGCAGTGTATTTCATGTTGACGACCACAGACCTGTTGTCAGCAGTGTATTTCATGTTGACTACAGACCTGTTGTCAGCAGTGTATTTCATGTTGACGACCACAGACCTGTTGTCAGCAGTGTATTTCATGTTGATGACCACAGACCTGTTGTCAGCAGTGTATTTCATGTTGACGACTACAGACCTGTTGTCAGCAGTGTATTTCATGTTGACGACCACAGACCTGTTGTCAGCAGTGTATTTCATGTTGACGACCACAGACCTGTTGTCAGCAGTGTTTTTCATGTTGACGACCACAGACCTGTTGTCAGCAGTGTATTTCATGTTGATGACCACAGACCTGTTGTCAGCAGTGTATTTCATGTTGGCAACCACAGATCTGTTGTCAGCAGTGTATTTCATGTTGACGACCACAGACCTGTTGTCAGCAGTGTATTTCATGTTGACGACCACAGACCTGTTGTCAGCAGTGTATTTCATGTTGATGACCACAGACCTGTTGTCAGCAGTGTATTTCATGTTGGCGACCACAGACTTGTTGTCAGCAGTGTATTTCATGTTGACGACCACAGACCTGTTGTCAGCAGTGTATTTCATGTTGACGACTACAGACCTGTTGTCAGCAGTGTATTTCATGTTGACGACCACAGACCTGTTGTCAGCAGTGTATTTCATGTTGACAACCACAGACCTGTTGTCAGCAGTGTATTTCATGTTGACGACCACAGACCTCTTGTCAGCAGTGTATTTCATGTTGACTACAGACCTGTTGTCAGCAGTGTATTTCATGTTGATGACCACAGACCTGTTGTCAGCAGTGTATTTCCTGTTGGCGACCACAGACTTGTTGTCAGCAGTGTATTTCATGTTGACGACCACAGACCTGTTGTCAGCAGTGTATTTCATGTTGACGACTACAGACCTGTTGTCAGCAGTGTATTTCATGTTGACTACCACAGACCTGTTGTCAGCAGTGTATTTCATGTTGACGACCACAGACCTGTTGTCAGCAGTGTATTTCATGTTGACGACCACAGACCTCTTGTCAGCAGTGTATTTCATGTTGATGACCACAGACCTGTTGTCAGCAGTGTATTTCATGTTGATGACCACAGACCTGTTGTCAGCAGTGTATTTTATGTTGACGACCACAGACTTGTTGTCAGCAGTAAATTTCATTTAGATTGCAATTGCAAAAATTCATACTTCATTCATCAGAAACCAGAAATATTGAAAAAATAATAAACATTATATAACAAGAATTTTTTCAATGATTTTAAAGGTGCTACCATCTCAAAGATGGACTTTTTGCAATACATATATATTGCTATATTATAATATTTCCATTTTAAATGTCTTTTTTTTTATGATATATATGTAGAAGACAGTATTGTATTAGCATAATATACGACTGTACAGTGAAGAACACAGTAGATTGCAGCAGTCTCATCATTGTAATGTTATTTTCAGTATATTTTGTAAATTTTTATATCAATATTTGTCAACCATCTTTATTTTATAGAATCATTTCAGGGTAATTATCATTTATGAAGTTTAGCTTAAGCTTGATACACAAAATATAAAAATAGTTTTAACCATCCAGAGTTGTTTTGGACATATCAAAGGTTTTTTCCTTTTGTTTATCCATCTTGGAAAAGTCTGTACTCATTTAATGCATAATAATGATAAAAGTGTATCCTTTGAAAATATTTTTTTCTCTTTATTTTAATTTTTGTACAATTGTTAGAAACAACTGTTCCAGTCAAATTAATTTCTTCAGACAAGGTTACATATACAGTATATGTACATTGTAAGAAAATATAAAAGTTATTTGCATGAGCTTTAGAATCAGATAGAAAAGCAAACCTTTGATGAGCTTTTCTGACCTGTTTTGCAGCGAGTGAAAATGAATTGTATTCATACTATTTAACCATGCTCTTTTTTTTATTTTGACAAAAATCAAAATAGACTTGAACTATAAATGGCAATTAGCAAATGACCTAACTATATTATTATTTCTGTGTTTGCCTACTTCAAATGATTAATTATCATTGTAAATATTTCATGGTCATATTTTCTTAGTTTTCTGTATATTTTTATATTGAAAATCAAATACCAAAGGATCCTGTTCTAGTCATAATATTGTCGTCATTTTTCAATGTGCTAAATATATTATGTATGAAGATTTAGTGAGATAATGTGATGATTAAGAAATAAATAATGGAAGCCAGAATGTGTTTTGAGTTTTAACATGGGTTGGCGGATATTAGTATTTTATCCTGAGCCTCCAACCCATGTTAAAACTCAAAACACATTCTGGCTTCCATTAATTATTTCGATTCTGATATGTCTAAGAGTACAAATATGGTAGTATACTTTGATTGGAAGACGGTAATTTATATTTACGTTTGCGGACAATGTCGCACACAATTTATGCTGCCAAATTCGAACAGACGATAATTCATCAACATGTACATTTACGACGGGAAAGTCAGTCACATGCACCACAGCATGTGCTAATGAGATTATACCCAATAGATAAATTGCTCTTTTGTTTACAAAGCGAAAGAAGGACGTCATGTTAGAATCTTAAATAAACACTTGCAGAATCAAGGGGAAGTAATCCTGCTGAATTAAAGGGAAGTAATTATATGGTATCCAAGTGATAACCATGATCTAAGGTCAATTGAAACCATTATTAGTTTTAGAGAAGTTAAATGCAGAAATATGCAGGGGCATTCTTTCAAATTTTGCCATTCCCTAAAGATTTGCTATCATTTTAAATTTACCCTCTATATCTTCATACATAATATTTATGATGAAATCCTAAAATGAGTGATATTTTGTACATACATTATATATAAATATATAAATAGTACTGTTTGTCAGCTTTATGCCGAAAGCAGGCTGTTTTATAAACTTCATTTGTAACAACACAAAGACAAGAAACCAACTTTTCTGAATGTACTTATAAAAAACCAACTGTTTAAGTTTGAATGGGTGAAGTATCCATATTGTCATTGGTCTTTATTGTGTTATTCATAGTCAGGACTGGAGTTTATCTGACATTTATATATAGCCTGATTTGAATAAAGATGATATGTTTACATTAACATATCCACGATAAAATTGTTGTAAAAAAAAAGGTTGTGAATCTTTGCCTTATTCATTGTTTAAGTGTAAGAAAATATGAACTGTTAGATTTTGTCCGATTGTTATCTTTAAGAACAAAAAATTATACATATACTTAAATGATCTCCTTTTGGTGTTTCTTCTTCTTTTTTCAGTAAACAATTATCCTGTCTTGTTTTTCAAATTTAAGTTTTTTACCTGAATAATTTATCTTAAATATATATATACAGATTATAAATTTCCTGGGTATCAAAAGACAAATTAGGATAGTATCTATTTTACCATATAAATTAGAGGATTGTAATTCATGCTTTGATGGAAGGTAATAAGACTGTTGCTGGGGGGGGGAATGTGAACATTAATAGGATAAGAAATAGGAAATTTCACAAAACAATCGCTGATCAAGTTATAAGGGTTTAGTAAATCTGACATGTAAGAAAGGGTTATATTACAATATCACAATAATATAAAATAATGGGGACAATATCGTTTTAGACAAAGTAACTTTTATTAAAGTTAAAAATTATATAAATGTTTATTTTTTGATACAAGAACTCTTCAGGATTCTCACAACAAAAAAACATTTTTACCCAGAAATTTCATAGATTTTTCAAATAAAATTTTGTAACTTTTAATAAAGTGTTGATTGATTACTTAAAGATGTAAACTTTTGAGGAAAATTCATTTAATGGACAAGTATATAAAGGTCATAACAGATAAGAAAAATAGAGCTAGTCATTACCTTACACTAATATGTAGGTGTTTGAAATACTAAGATGAGTAATATTCTGTTAAATTGTTAAGAAATTGTAATAAGTTTTCTTTACTTAATACTTCATTGTAATGTAAATGTACCCAATCTTATACATACAGAGGAATTGACATATAGAAGTTTTTATGTGGTACTATAAGATAGTTATTATATTTTGCTTCATTGTAACCATACAGGCTTACAGGACTTTAGTGTAGGTTCTATATTGTATGCACTGTACATGTCTTGTAAGCTGTGGCCTTTGTTGTCACAAAAATAAAATTTTGTAAAACTTGACATACATGTATTATTTTCTAAAGCCATATAATGTATTAAACTAGTTATACTGTGAGCAAAGGTCACACAATAATACCCCATGTCCCCTCTGTATTCAGTTTAACATACATTAACACAATAATACCCCATGTCCCCTCTGTATTCAGTTTAACATACATTCACACAATAATACCCCATGTCCCCTCTGTATTCAGTTTAACATACATTCACACAATAATACCCCATGTCCCCTCTGTATTCAGTTTAACATACATTCACACAATAATACCCCATGTCCCCTCTGTATTCAGTTTAACATACATTAAAAACAAATAGATGTTCTGTTGTTTTAGTTGAAACATGACTCCCCTACATTTTGGCCCTAGAAACCATATAAATATAACTTATTTGACCTTGACATTAATCCATGTCATAAAATTCAGTTATTTGACCTAGTGGTCAAAAGTCAAGGGCACCTGACCTCATTTGTATATATGAATCTCCAGTGTCCTAATACATATACATGTACATACATAAGCCTCATAGTTGTATAATTAAAAATTTATTTCTTGACCTTGTTGTCAAGGCCACAGTCACCTTGTTTTTTTTACGTGACACTCTACTGTGTCCTTATTTATATACATACTACATACGAAGGCGTTGGGTCTGGAGACTAAATAGTTCTGCACTGTACAAGATTGTGACTACAGACAATCAGGCTCAGCGATGGTCAACAATTTTACCATGCATGCTTACTACCATATGAAGATTCCTATATCATTATGTCAGTTTGATCGAATATTTTATAAGGAGTGATTGCCCTTTTTCACATGGACTATTTCATCAAAAAGTTTGTTTGTGCAACTCCTACATTTTAAATGGGGATTCCTCACAGGAAGGAAATTGAAGGATAGACATTACAATGGTCAAAAGAAAAAGGGCAATAAGACAAACAAAAGTTGAGTGAGAGATTGTTGTTTAATGCCAACTCAGCAATATTTCAGTTATATCATTGCGAGAACAAGTAAATTTTCAATGAGATGATGATGAGGTCCGCTTTGTACTACACCAACACGCCCCACTCGTCCACATTATCCTGATTCCGAGCCAACCAGTCTTTGCTCTTTCTCTTTAATGCTGCGTGCTTTGCGGAGAAGCAACAATTATCAATTTTATAGTCTTTGGTTTTACCCAATCTGGGCTTGAACCCATGATCTAACGCACTCGAGGCGATCACGCTAACATTATTACACCACTGATGCGGTTAACAATAGTTGACAAAACGCGGAAAAATAAATATTGTGCAACACAAACCCCAATAAAAATGGAGGGTGAGCTCAAGTGCTACAGAAGAGCAAGCAGTTCCTGTTCCATTAGTGCCATCTGTCATATTACTCTTGTTAATATTTTGATAAATCATGAACGAGGACAGAAGTACAGGATTGTGACTACAGGACACTGCTGTAATAATTGAAGGTGAACAATCAACCTATGTCCCTGTCGAATATGGAGTGCCTCAAGTGTTAATCTTAGGTCCTAGTCTATTTCTGTATTTTTTAAACGATATATAACAGTTGGTCTCAACTCCACCATACAATTATTTCAGACGACACCATTGCTTACACCGCTATAAAATCCACTATAGATGCACAACATTTGAAACGTCTTAACAGACTTGTCTATGTCGAAACCTTAACATCATTTTGACCTCCGTAAAGGAACAAGCCTATAAATCTCTCATTAGAACATCACTTAAGTATGCCTGTTCTGACTTGGACCCCTACAATAAAGGCAAAAATGACTAACTCAAAATAGTCCAACTCGGGGATCCCAGGTTTGACAGTAAAGTACATATGGTATTGGTAACATATGTTATAACACTTAAATGACATAGTTTTGACGGGAGCAAAGATGCTCGACTTATCATGATGCATAAAATAACAAACGAAAATGTAGCTCTTACTGAAAAAGACAGACATTTAAACCACCACCCTGGAGACAATCACGACACATTCATTCCTTGTCTCTCATTATTCCTTTTTGTAAGATTCAACAAAGACAAGAATCGTTTTTTTCTTTGTACGATTTCCGAATAGAACCTGCTGTCACAGCCCATAGTTTTGAGTCGCCCTGTTGAAGAATTCAAGGCTGCTGTCCTTTATCCAATGCTAATTTATCAAACCTGTGAATAGTTTTAACCTTTTTCAATTGTAATGACAAACAAAAAACAAGATATGATTATAATCTAACGATTATGGAGTCTCCCAAACCGGCCACTGACAACAGGTTTAAGAAAATAAATCAAAAGCTACCTTTGAAATCGAACAATGTTGAATTTTTGCGGTATTTTTGGTCGCCATTTTGAAAATAGAGACCGGTAGAAATTTTTCGATGTCGTGAATCAATTCAGGACGTTGAAATCGAACAATGTTGAATTTGTGCGGTATTGTGGTGGCCATTTTGAAAATGGCGAATGGTAGAAATTTTTCGATGTCAGGAGTCAATTCGGGACATCATAATCTACCCACATATGAAATGGCATTGAAATCGGACAATGTTGAATTTGTGCGGTATTGTGGCGGCCATTTTGAAAATGGCGACCGGTAGAAATTTTTCAATGTCGGGAATCAATTCGGGACATAATTATCTACCCACATATCAAATTTTGATGATATCGGACAATGTTGAATTTTTATGCCGTGTTTTGGCAGTCATTTTGAAAATGGCAGACATCTCGAAAATTTTGAAAAGGCAGAATTGCTCCTCTAATGGTGACCTATCACTATGTCAAATTTTATGTCTCTATCATTATCCATTTAGAAGTTATCAACATTAATGTACGAAATTTCAACTTTCCCATAGGATTCTATAGTAACCCCCACCCCCTTTGAACCCCTCAAAATATGACTTTGACCCCCTTTACTACAAAGCTGATAACTTGAGGACCAACTAGAAACATATATCTATAACTCCACCAAGTTTCATGAAATTCTGTCCAGTAGTTCCTGAGATCTGCCGTGGACAAGTTCATGGTCCACCGAAAGAAAGAAAGAAAGAGGAGAATAATAATAATAATAATAATAAGAAGAAACGGAGCAAAAACAATAAGTCTCCAAACGTTGTTTGGGAAACTTAATAACCATGGTCATCTGTGAAAGAGATATTCTGGAACAGTTAACCAAGTTATGAAGGTGACCATAAAAGACTTATGCACTAGGAATCCTTGATCAGGTACTTTCTTGTTAACAGCAACCCTCTGTCAAGGAAATGAGGATAAGAACCACAAGATCTGGAATATGGTATCAACTGATAGCTGGAATGTTGATATATACATTTCATGTATAAATGGAAAGTTCACAATGGGAAAATTAACATAATCTCTTGTTGTAGTTTAGTTCCTAACTGGCTCCAACAGTCAATTGTTATGTGTAGGTCAAGGTATGAAGCAGACCTAATTATTATCCCTCACTATCTTTTTTTCCTTTATAAAACATGACAGTAGTTTTGCTATTGCATTCTGAAATCAACTGCATGACAATTCCTCCGGTGGTGCCAGTCAAAAATTGTAGAACTATTCCCCCCCTCATATTAATTTCTTCTTCAACTACACACACATGAAAATGTATTAGTTTAAAAAAACAACACTGATAAAAGAAATCCATCAGAAAAGGGCCTACAATTTAGAATTTTAAATTGCAGTTGTTCAGCATAATAAAACATTCATAGACTTGATATTAGGGTAATAGCACTTTTATTGTCCCCACTGTACCAACTATTTTCCTCAGTGTTGCCTCGGAAAATAGTTGGTACCTTGTGGACAATAAAAGTGCTATTACCCTAATACCCAGTCAATAAATGTATACTGTATCTGTGATATCCTTTATCTCAAGATCAATGCGATATATGTGATCAAGTCAGATTTTGTCATAAATTTAGTGGATTGTCCACTGAATTGGTGAAAAAAACAAAAAAGGATTACCTGGTTACTGGTATATATATAGAGAGATCACTTCTATAGTAAGACTCTCTCCAGTATATAGAGATCACTTCTATAGTAAGACTGTCTCCAGTATATAGAGATCACTTCTATAGTAAGACTCTCTCCAGTATATAGAGATCACTTCTATAGTAAGACCCTCTCCAGTAGAGATCACTTCTATAGTAAGACTCTCTCCAGTATATAGAGATCACTTCTATAGTAAGACTCTCTCCAGTATATAGAGATCACTTCTATAGTAAGACTCTCTCTCCAGTATATAGAGATCACTTCTATAGTAAGACCCTCTCCAGTATATAGAGATCACTTCTATAGCAAGACCCTCTCCAGTATATAGAGATCACTTCTATAGTAAAACTCTCTCCAGTATATAGAGATCACTTCTATAGTAAGACTCTCTCCAGTATATAGAGATCACTTCTATAGTAAGACCCTCTCCAGTAGAGATCACTTCTATAGCAAGACCCTCTCCAGTATATAGAGATCACTTCTATAGTAAGACTCTCTCCAGTATATAGAGATCACTTCTATAGTAAGACCCTCTCCAGTATATAGAGATCACTTCTATAGTAAGACTCTCTCCAGTAGAGATCACTTCTATAGTAAGACTCTCTCCAGTATATAGAGATCACTTCTATAATAAGACCCTCTCCAGTATATAGAGATCACTTCTATAGTAAGACCGTCTCCAGTATATAGAGATCACTTCTATAGTAAGACTCTCTCCAGTATATAGAGATCACTTCTATAGTAAGACCCTCTCCAGTATATAGAGATCACTTCTATAGTAAGACCCTCTCCAGTATATAGAGATCACTTCTATAGTAAGACCCTCTCCAGTATATAGAGATCACTTCTATAGTAAGATTCTCTCCAGTATATAGAGATCACTTCTATAGTAAGACTCTCTCCAGTATATAGAGATCACTTCTATAGTAAGACCCTCTCCAGTAGAGATCACTTCTATAGTAAGACCCTCTCCAGTATATAGAGATCACTTCTATAGTAAGACCCTCTCCAGTATATAGAGATCACTTCTATAGTAAGACCCTCTCCAGTATATAGAGATCACTTCTATAGTAAGACTCTCTCCAGTATATAGAGATCACTTCTATAGCAAGACCCTCTCCAGTATATAGAGATCACTTCTATAGTAAGACTCTCTCCAGTAGAGATCACTTCTATAGTAAGACCCTCTCCAGTAGAGATCACTTCTATAGTAAGACTCTCTCCAGTATATAGAGATCACTTCTATAGTAAGACTCTCTCCAGTAGAGATCACTTCTATAGTAAGACCCTCTCCAGTAGAGATCACTTCTATAGTAAGACCCTCTCCAGTATATAGAGATCACTTCTATAGTAAGACTCTCTCCAGTATATAGAGATCACTTCTATAGTAAGACTCTCCAGTATATAGAGATCACTTCTATAGTAAGACTCTCTCCAGTATATAGAGATCACTTCTATAGTAAGACTCTCTCCAGTAGAGATCACTTCTATAGTAAGACTCTCTCCAGTATATAGAGATCACTTCTATGGTAAGACTCTCTCCAGTATATAGAGATCACTTCAATAGTAAGACTCTCTCCAGTATATAGAGATCACTTCTATAGTAAGACCCTCTCCAGTATATAGAGATCACTTCAATAGTAAGTCTCTCTAGTATATAGAGATCACTTCTATAGTAAGACCCTCTCCAGTAGAGATCACTTCTATAGTAAGACTCTCTCCAGTATATAGAGATCACTTCTATAGTAAGACTCTCTCCAGTATATAGAGATCACTTCTATAGTAAGACTCTCTCCAGTATATAGAGATCACTTCTATAGTAAGACTCTCTCCAGTATATAGAGATCACTTCTATAGTAAGACCCTCTCCAGTAGAGATCACTTCTATAGTTAGACTCTCTCCAGTATATAGAGATCACTTCTATAGTAAGACTCTCTCCAGTATATAGAGATCACTTCTATAGTAAGACTCTCTCCAGTATATAGAGATCACTTCTATAGTAAGACTCTCTCCAGTATATAGAGATCACTTCTATAGTAAGACCCTCTCCAGTATATAGAGATCACTTCTATAGTAAGACTCTCTCCAGTATATAGAGATCACTTCTATAGTAAGACTCTCTCCAGTATATAGAGATCACTTCAATAGTAAGACTCTCTCCAGTATATAGATATCACTTCTATAGTAAGACTCTCTCCAGTATATAGAGATCACTTCTATAGTAAGACCCTCTCCAGTAGAGATCACTTCTATAGTAAGACTCTCTCCAGTAGAGATCACTTCTATAGTAAGACCCTCTCCAGTATATAGAGATCACTTCTATAGTAAGACTCTCTCCAGTATATAGAGATCACTTCTATAGTAAGACCCTCTCCAGTATATAGAGATCACTTCTATAGTAAGACTCTCTCCAGTATATAGAGATCACTTCTATAGTAAGACTCTCTCCAGTATATAGAGATCACTTCTATAGTAAGACTCTCTCCAGTATATAGAGATCACTTCTATAGCAAGACCCTCTCCAGTATATAGAGATCACTTCTATAGTAAGACTCTCTCCAGTATATAGAGATCACTTCTATAGTAAGACCCTCTCCAGTATATAGAGATCACTTCTATAGTAAGACCCTCTCCAGTATATAGAGATCACTTCTATAGTAAGACTCTCTCCAGTATATAGAGATCACTTCAATAGTAAGACTCTCTCCAGTATATAGAGATCACTTCTATAGTAAGACTCTCTCCAGTATATAGAGATCACTTCTATAGTAAGACCCTCTCCAGTAGAGATCACTTCTATAGCAAGACTCTCTCCAGTAGAGATCACTTCTATAGTAAGACCCTCTCCAGTATATAGAGATCACTTCTATAGTAAGATTCTCTCCAGTATATAGAGATCACTTCTATAGTAAGACCCTCTCCAGTATATAGAGATCACTTCTATAGTAAGACTCTCTCCAGTATATAGAGATCACTTCTATAGTAAAACTCTCTCCAGTATATAGAGATCTCTTCTATAGTAAGACTCTCTCAAGTATATAGAGATCACTTCTATAGTAAGACTCTCTCCAGTATATAGAGATCACTTCTATAGTAAGACCCTCTCCAGTATATAGAGATCACTTCTATAGTAAGACTCTCTCCAGTATATAGAGATCACTTCTATAGTAAGACCCTCTCCAGTATATAGAGATCACTTCTATAGTAAGATCCTCTCCAGTATATAGAGATCACTTCTATAGTAAGACCCTCTCCAGTATATAGAGATCACTTCTATAGTAAGACCCTCTCCAGTATATAGAGATCACTTCTATAGTAAGACTCTCTCCAGTATATAGAGATCACTTCTATAGTAAAACTCTCTCCAGTATATAGAGATCACTTATATAGTAAGACCCTCTCCAGTATATAGAGATCACTTCTATAGTAAGACCCTCTCCAGTATATAGAGATCACTTCTATAGTAAGACTCTCTCCAGTATATAGAGATCACTTCTATAGCAAGACCCTCTCCAGTATATAGAGATCACTTCTATAGTAAGACTCTCTCCAGTATATAGAGATCACTTCTATAGTAAGACCCTCTCCAGTATATAGAGATCACTTCTATAGTAAGACTCTCTCCAGTATATAGAGATCACTTCTATAGTAAGACTCTCTCCAGTATATAGAGATCACTTCTATAGCAAGACCCTCTCCAGTATATAGAGATCACTTCTATAGTAAGACTCTCTCCAGTATATAGAGATCACTTCTATAGTAAGACCCTCTCCAGTATATAGAGATCACTTCTATAGCAAGACCCTCTCCAGTATATAGAGATCACTTCTATAGCAAGACTCTCTCCAGTATATAGAGATCACTTCTATATTAAGACCCTCTCCAGTATATAGAGATCACTTCTATAGTAAGACTCTCTCCAGTATATAGAGATCACTTCTATAGTAAGACTCTCTCCAGTATATAGAGATCACTTCTATAGTAAGACTCTCTCCAGTAGAGATCACTTCTATAGTAAGACTCTCTCCAGTATATAGAGATCACTTCTATAGTAAGACTCTCTCCAGTATATAGAGATCACTTCTATAGTAAGACTCTCTCCAGTATATAGAGATCACTTCTATAGTAAGATCCTCTCCAGTATATAGAGATCACTTCTATAGTAAGACCCTCTCCAGTAGAGATCACTTCTATAGCAAGACTCTCTCCAGTATATAGAGATCACTTCTATAGTAAGACTCTCTCCAGTATATAGAGATCACTTCTATAGCAAGATCCTCTCCAGTATATAGAGATCACTTCTATAGTAAGACCCTCTCCAGTAGAGATCACTTCTATAGTAAGACTCTCTCCAGTATATAGAGATCACTTCTATAGTAAGACTCTCTCCAGTAGAGATCACTTCTATAGTAAGACTCTCTCCAGTATATAGAGATCACTTCTATAGTAAGACCCTCTCCAGTATATAGAGATCACTTCTATAGTAAGACTCTCTCCAGTATATAGAGATCACTTCTATAGTAAGACTCTCTCCAGTATATAGAGATCACTTCAATAGTAAGACTCTCTCCAGTATATAGATATCACTTCTATAGTAAGACTCTCTCCAGTATATAGAGATCACTTCTATAGTAAGACCCTCTCCAGTAGAGATCACTTCTATAGTAAGACTCTCTCCAGTAGAGATCACTTCTATAGTAAGACCCTCTCCAGTATATAGAGATCACTTCTATAGTAAGACTCTCTCCAGTATATAGAGATCACTTCTATAGTAAGACCCTCTCCAGTATATAGAGATCACTTCTATAGTAAGACTCTCTCCAGTATATAGAGATCACTTCTATAGTAAGACTCTCTCCAGTATATAGAGATCACTTCTATAGTAAGACTCTCTCCAGTATATAGAGATCACTTCTATAGCAAGACCCTCTCCAGTATATAGAGATCACTTCTATAGTAAGACTCTCTCCAGTATATAGAGATCACTTCTATAGTAAGACCCTCTCCAGTATATAGAGATCACTTCTATAGTAAGACCCTCTCCAGTATATAGAGATCACTTCTATAGTAAGACTCTCTCCAGTATATAGAGATCACTTCAATAGTAAGACTCTCTCCAGTATATAGAGATCACTTCTATAGTAAGACTCTCTCCAGTATATAGAGATCACTTCTATAGTAAGACCCTCTCCAGTAGAGATCACTTCTATAGCAAGACTCTCTCCAGTAGAGATCACTTCTATAGTAAGACCCTCTCCAGTATATAGAGATCACTTCTATAGTAAGATTCTCTCCAGTATATAGAGATCACTTCTATAGTAAGACCCTCTCCAGTATATAGAGATCACTTCTATAGTAAGACTCTCTCCAGTATATAGAGATCACTTCTATAGTAAAACTCTCTCCAGTATATAGAGATCTCTTCTATAGTAAGACTCTCTCAAGTATATAGAGATCACTTCTATAGTAAGACTCTCTCCAGTATATAGAGATCACTTCTATAGTAAGACCCTCTCCAGTATATAGAGATCACTTCTATAGTAAGACTCTCTCCAGTATATAGAGATCACTTCTATAGTAAGACCCTCTCCAGTATATAGAGATCACTTCTATAGTAAGATCCTCTCCAGTATATAGAGATCACTTCTATAGTAAGACCCTCTCCAGTATATAGAGATCACTTCTATAGTAAGACCCTCTCCAGTATATAGAGATCACTTCTATAGTAAGACTCTCTCCAGTATATAGAGATCACTTCTATAGTAAAACTCTCTCCAGTATATAGAGATCACTTCTATAGTAAGACCCTCTCCAGTATATAGAGATCACTTCTATAGTAAGACCCTCTCCAGTATATAGAGATCACTTCTATAGTAAGACTCTCTCCAGTATATAGAGATCACTTCTATAGCAAGACCCTCTCCAGTATATAGAGATCACTTCTATAGTAAGACTCTCTCCAGTATATAGAGATCACTTCTATAGTAAGACCCTCTCCAGTATATAGAGATCACTTCTATAGTAAGACTCTCTCCAGTATATAGAGATCACTTCTATAGTAAGACTCTCTCCAGTATATAGAGATCACTTCTATAGCAAGACCCTCTCCAGTATATAGAGATCACTTCTATAGTAAGACTCTCTCCAGTATATAGAGATCACTTCTATAGTAAGATCCTCTCCAGTATATAGAGATCACTTCTATAGCAAGACCCTCTCCAGTATATAGAGATCACTTCTATAGCAAGACTCTCTCCAGTATATAGAGATCACTTCTATATTAAGACCCTCTCCAGTATATAGAGATCACTTCTATAGTAAGACTCTCTCCAGTATATAGATATCACTTCTATAGTAAGACTCTCTCCAGTATATAGAGATCACTTCTATAGTAAGACTCTCTCCAGTAGAGATCACTTCTATAGTAAGACTCTCTCCAGTATATAGAGATCACTTCTATAGTAAGACTCTCTCCAGTATATAGAGATCACTTCTATAGTAAGACCCTCTCCAGTAGAGATCACTTCTATAGTAAGACTCTCTCCAGTATATAGAGATCACTTCTATAGTAAGATCCTCTCCAGTATATAGAGATCACTTCTATAGTAAGACCCTCTCCAGTAGAGATCACTTCTATAGCAAGACTCTCTCCAGTATATAGAGATCACTTCTATAGTAAGACTCTCTCCAGTATATAGAGATCACTTCTATAGCAAGATCCTCTCCAGTATATAGAGATCACTTCTATAGTAAGACCCTCTCCAGTAGAGATCACTTCTATAGTAAGACTCTCTCCAGTATATAGAGATCACTTCTATAGTAAGACTCTCTCCAGTAGAGATCACTTCTATAGTAAGACTCTCTCCAGTATATAGAGATCACTTCTATAGTAAGACCCTCTCCAGTATATAGAGATCACTTCTATAGTAAGACCCTCTCCAGTAGAGATCACTTCTATAGCAAGACTCTCTCCAGTATATAGAGATCACTTCTATAGTAAGACTCTCTCCAGTATATAGAGATCACTTCTATAGTAAGACTCTCTCCAGTATATAGAGATCACTTCTATAGTAAGACCCTCTCCAGTATATAGAGATCACTTCTATAGTAAGACCCTCTCCAGTAGAGATCACTTCTATAGCAAGACTCTCTCCAGTATATAGAGATCACTTCTATAGTAAGACTCTCTCCAGTATATAGAGATCACTTCTATAGTAAGACCCTCTCCAGTGTATAGAGATTACTTCTATAGCAAGACCCTCTCCAGTATATAGATATCACTTCTATGGTAAGACTCTCTCCAGTATATAGAGATCACTTCAATAGTAAGACTCTCTCCAGTATATAGAGATCACTTCTATAGTAAGACTCTCTCCAGTATATAGAGATCACTTCTATAGTAAGACTCTCTCCAGTATATAGAGATCACTTCTATAGTAAGACTCTCTCCAGTATATAGAGATCACTTCTATAGTAAGACCCTCTCCAGTATATAGAGATCACTTCTATAGTAAGACTCTCTCCAGTATATAGAGATCACTTCTATAGTAAGACTCTCTCCAGTATATAGAGATCACTTCTATAGTAAGACTCTCTCCAGTATATAGAGATCACTTCTATAGTAAGACCCTCTCCAGTATATAGAGATCACTTCTATAGTAAGACTCTCTCCAGTATATAGAGATCACTTCTATAGTAAGACCCTCACCAGTATATAGAGATCACTTCTATAGTAAGACTCTCTCCAGTATATAGAGATCACTTCTATAGTAAGACTCTCTCCAGTATATAGAGATCACTTCTATAGTAAGACCCTCTCCAGTATATAGAGATCACTTCTATAGTAAGACCCTCTCCAGTATATAGAGATCACTTCTATAGTAAGACTCTCTCCAGTATATAGAGATCACTTCAATAGTAAGACTCTCTCCAGTATATAGAGATCACTTCTATAGTAAGACTCTCTCCAGTATATAGAGATCACTTCTATAGTAAGACCCTCTCCAGTAGAGATCACTTCTATAGTAAGACTCTCTCCAGTAGAGATCACTTCTATAGTAAGACCCTCTCCAGTATATAGAGATCACTTCTATAGTAAGATTCTCTCCAGTATATAGAGATCACTTCTATAGTAAGACCCTCTCCAGTATATAGAGATCACTTCTATAGTAAGACTCTCTCCAGTATATAGAGATCACTTCTATAGTAAAACTCTCTCCAGTATATAGAGATCACTTCTATAGTAAGACTCTCTCAAGTATATAGAGATCACTTCTATAGTAAGACTCTCTCCAGTATATAGAGATCACTTCTATAGTAAGACCCTCTCCAGTATATAGAGATCACTTCTATAGTAAGACTCTCTCCAGTATATAGAGATCACTTCTATAGTAAGACCCTCTCCAGTATATAGAGATCACTTCTATAGTAAGATCCTCTCCAGTATATAGAGATCACTTCTATAGTAAGACCCTCTCCAGTATATAGAGATCACTTCTATAGTAAGACCCTCTCCAGTATATAGAGATCACTTCTATAGTAAGACTCTCTCCAGTATATAGAGATCACTTCTATAGTAAAACTCTCTCCAGTATATAGAGATCACTTCAATAGTAAGACCTTCTCCAGTATATAGAGATCACTTCTATAGTAAAGACCCTCTCCAGTATATAGAGATCACTTCTATAGTAAGACTCTCTCCAGTATATAGAGATCACTTCTATAGCAAGACCCTCTCCAGTATATAGAGATCACTTCTATAGTAAGACCCTCTCCAGTATATAGAGATCACTTCTATAGTAAGACCCTCTCCAGTATATAGAGATCACTTCTATAGTAAGACTCTCTCCAGTATATAGAGATCACTTCTATAGTAAGACCCTCTCCAGTATATAGAGATCACTTCTATAGTAAGACTCTCTCCAGTATATAGAGATCACTTCTATAGTAAGACTCTCTCCAGTATATAGAGATCACTTCTATAGCAAGACCCTCTCCAGTATATAGAGATCACTTCTATAGTAAGACTCTCTCCAGTATATAGAGATCACTTCTATAGTAAGACCCTCTCCAGTATATAGAGATCACTTCTATAGCAAGACCCTCTCCAGTATATAGAGATCACTTCTATAGCAAGACTCTCTCCAGTATATAGAGATCACTTCTATATTAAGACCCTCTCCAGTATATAGAGATCACTTCTATAGTAAGACTCTCTCCAGTATATAGAGATCACTTCTATAGTAAGACTCTCTCCAGTATATAGAGATCACTTCTATAGTAAGACTCTCTCCAGTAGAGATCACTTCTATAGTAAGACTCTCTCCAGTATATAGAGATCACTTCTATAGTAAGACTCTCTCCAGTATATAGAGATCACTTCTATAGTAAGACCCTCTCCAGTAGAGATCACTTCTATAGTAAGACTCTCTCCAGTATATAGAGATCACTTCTATAGTAAGATCCTCTCCAGTATATAGAGATCACTTCTATAGTAAGACCCTCTCCAGTAGAGATCACTTCTATAGCAAGACTCTCTCCAGTATATAGAGATCACTTCTATAGTAAGACTCTCTCCAGTATATAGAGATCACTTCTATAGCAAGATCCTCTCCAGTATATAGAGATCACTTCTATAGTAAGACCCTCTCCAGTAGAGATCACTTCTATAGTAAGACTCTCTCCAGTATATAGAGATCACTTCTATAGTAAGACTCTCTCCAGTAGAGATCACTTCTATAGTAAGACTCTCTCCAGTATATAGAGATCACTTCTATAGTAAGACCCTCTCCAGTATATAGAGATCACTTCTATAGTAAGACCCTCTCCAGTAGAGATCACTTCTATAGCAAGACTCTCTCCAGTATATAGAGATCACTTCTATAGTAAGACTCTCTCCAGTATATAGAGATCACTTCTATAGTAAGACTCTCTCCAGTATATAGAGATCACTTCTATAGTAAGACCCTCTCCAGTATATAGAGATCACTTCTATAGTAAGACCCTCTCCAGTAGAGATCACTTCTATAGCAAGACTCTCTCCAGTATATAGAGATCACTTCTATAGTAAGACTCTCTCCAGTATATAGAGATCACTTCTATAGTAAGACCCTCTCCAGTGTATAGAGATTACTTCTATAGCAAGACCCTCTCCAGTATATAGAGATCACTTCTATGGTAAGACTCTCTCCAGTATATAGAGATCACTTCAATAGTAAGACTCTCTCCAGTATATAGAGATCACTTCTATAGCAAGACTCTCTCCAGTATATAGAGATCACTTCTATAGTAAGACTCTCTCCAGTATATAGAGATCACTTCTATAGTAAGACTCTCTCCAGTATATAGAGATCACTTCTATAGTAAGACCCTCTCCAGTATATAGAGATCACTTCTATAGTAAGACTCTCTCCAGTATATAGAGATCACTTCTATAGTAAGACTCTCTCCAGTATATAGAGATCACTTCTATAGTAAGACTCTCTCCAGTATATAGAGATCACTTCTATAGTAAGACCCTCTCCAGTATATAGAGATCACTTCTATAGTAAGACTCTCTCCAGTATATAGAGATCACTTCTATAGTAAGACCCTCACCAGTATATAGAGATCACTTCTATAGTAAGACTCTCTCCAGTATATAGAGATCACTTCTATAGTAAGACTCTCTCCAGTATATAGAGATCACTTCTATAGTAAGACCCTCTCCAGTAGAGATCACTTCTATAGTAAGACTCTCTCCAGTATATAGAGATCACTTCTATAGTAAGACCCTCTCCAGTATATAGAGATCACTTCTATAGTAGGACCCTCTCCAGTAGAGATCACTTCTATAGCAAGACTCTCTCCAGTATATAGAGATCACTTCTATAGTAAGACTCTCTCCAGTATATAGAGATCACTTCTATAGTAAGACTCTCTCCAGTATATAGAGATCACTTCTATAGTAAGACCCTCTCCAGTATATAGAGATCACTTCTATAGTAAGACCCTCTCCAGTAGAGATCACTTCTATAGCAAGACTCTCTCCAGTATATAGAGATCACTTCTATAGTAAGACTCTCTCCAGTATATAGAGATCACTTCTATAGTAAGACCCTCTCCAGTGTATAGAGATTACTTCTATAGCAAGACCCTCTCCAGTATATAGAGATCACTTCTATGGTAAGACTCTCTCCAGTATATAGAGATCACTTCAATAGTAAGACTCTCTCCAGTATATAGAGATCACTTCTATAGTAAGACTCTCTCCAGTATATAGAGATCACTTCTATAGTAAGACTCTCTCCAGTATATAGAGATCACTTCTATAGTAAGACTCTCTCCAGTATATAGAGATCACTTCTATAGTAAGACCCTCTCCAGTATATAGAGATCACTTCTATAGTAAGACTCTCTCCAGTATATAGAGATCACTTCTATAGTAAGACTCTCTCCAGTATATAGAGATCACTTCTATAGTAAGACTCTCTCCAGTATATAGAGATCACTTCTATAGTAAGACCCTCTCCAGTATATAGAGATCACTTCTATAGTAAGACTCTCTCCAGTATATAGAGATCACTTCTATAGCAAGACCCTCACCAGTATATAGAGATCACTTCTATAGTAAGACTCTCTCCAGTATATAGAGATCACTTCTATAGTAAGACTCTCTCCAGTATATAGAGATCACTTCTATAGTAAGACCCTCTCCAGTATATAGAGATCACTTCTATAGTAAGACCCTCTCCAGTATATAGAGATCACTTCTATAGTAAGACCCTCTCCAGTATATAGAGATCACTTCTATAGTAAGACTCTCTCCAGTATATAGAGATCACTTCTATAGTAAGACTCTCTCCAGTATATAGAGATCACTTCTATAGTAAGACCCTCTCCAGTATATAGAGATCACTTCTATAGTAAGACCCTCTCCAGTAGAGATCACTTCTATAGCAAGACTCTCTCCAGTATATAGAGATCACTTCTATAGTAAGACTCTCTCCAGTATATAGAGATCACTTCTATAGTAAGACCCTCTCCAGTGTATAGAGATTACTTCTATAGCAAGACCCTCTCCAGTATATAGAGATCACTTCTATGGTAAGACTCTCTCCAGTATATAGAGATCACTTCAATAGTAAGACTCTCTCCAGTATATAGAGATCACTTCTATAGTAAGACTCTCTCCAGTATATAGAGATCACTTCTATAGTAAGACTCTCTCCAGTATATAGAGATCACTTCTATAGTAAGACTCTCTCCAGTATATAGAGATCACTTCTATAGTAAGACCCTCTCCAGTATATAGAGATCACTTCTATAGTAAGACTCTCTCCAGTATATAGAGATCACTTCTATAGTAAGACTCTCTCCAGTATATAGAGATCACTTCTATAGTAAGACTCTCTCCAGTATATAGAGATCACTTCTATAGTAAGACCCTCTCCAGTATATAGAGATCACTTCTATAGTAAGACTCTCTCCAGTATATAGAGATCACTTCTATAGTAAGACCCTCACCAGTATATAGAGATCACTTCTATAGTAAGACTCTCTCCAGTATATAGAGATCACTTCTATAGTAAGACTCTCTCCAGTATATAGAGATCACTTCTATAGTAAGACCCTCTCCAGTAGAGATCACTTCTATAGTAAGACTCTCTCCAGTATATAGAGATCACTTCTATAGTAAGACCCTCTCCAGTATATAGAGATCACTTCTATAGTAAGACCCTCTCCAGTAGAGATCACTTCTATAGCAAGACTCTCTCCAGTATATAGAGATCACTTCTATAGTAAGACTCTCTCCAGTATATAGAGATCACTTCTATAGTAAGACTCTCTCCAGTATATAGAGATCACTTCTATAGTAAGACCCTCTCCAGTATATAGAGATCACTTCTATAGTAAGACTCTCTCCAGTAGAGATCACTTCTATAGCAAGACTCTCTCCAGTATATAGAGATCACTTCTATAGTAAGACTCTCTCCAGTATATAGAGATCACTTCTATAGTAAGACCCTCTCCAGTGTATAGAGATTACTTCTATAGCAAGACCCTCTCCAGTATATAGAGATCACTTCTATGGTAAGACTCTCTCCAGTATATAGAGATCACTTCAATAGTAAGACTCTCTCCAGTATATAGAGATCACTTCTATAGTAAGACTCTCTCCAGTATATAGAGATCACTTCTATAGTAAGACTCTCTCCAGTATATAGAGATCACTTCTATAGTAAGACTCTCTCCAGTATATAGAGATCACTTCTATAGTAAGACCCTCTCCAGTATATAGAGATCACTTCTATAGTAAGACTCTCTCCAGTATATAGAGATCACTTCTATAGTAAGACTCTCTCCAGTATATAGAGATCACTTCTATAGTAATACTCTCTCCAGTATATAGAGATCACTTCTATAGTAAGACCCTCTCCAGTATATAGAGATCACTTCTATAGTAAGACTCTCTCCAGTATATAGAGATCACTTCTATAGTAAGACCCTCACCAGTATATAGAGATCACTTCTATAGTAAGACTCTCTCCAGTATATAGAGATCACTTCTATAGTAAGACTCTCTCCAGTATATAGAGATCACTTCTATAGTAAGACCCTCTCCAGTATATAGAGATCACTTCTATAGTAAGACCCTCTCCAGTATATAGAGATCACTTCTATAGTAAGACCCTCTCCAGTATATAGAGATCACTTCTATAGTAAGACTCTCTCCAGTATATAGAGATCACTTCTATAGTAAGACTCTCTCCAGTATATAGAGATCACTTCTATAGTAAGACCCTCTCCAGTATATAGAGATCACTTCTATAGTAAGACCCTCTCCAGTATATAGAGATCACTTCTATAGTAAGACCCTCTCCAGTATATAGAGATCACTTCTATAGTAAGACTCTCTCCAGTATATAGAGATCACTTCTATATTAAGACCCTCTCCAGTATATAGAGATCACTTCTATAGTAAGACTCTCTCCAGTATATAGAGATCACTTCTATAGTAAGACTCTCTCCAGTATATAGAGATCACTTCTATAGTAAGACTCTCTCCAGTATATAGAGATCACTTCTATAGCAAGACCCTCTCCAGTATATAGAGATCACTTCTATGGTAAGACTCTCTTCAGTATATAGAGATCACTTCAATAGTAAGACTCTCTCCAGTATATAGAGATCACTTCTATAGTAAGACTCTCTCCAGTATATAGAGATCACTTCTATAGTAAGACTCTCTCCAGTATATAGAGATCACTTCTATAGTAAGACTCTCTCCAGTATATAGAGATCACTTCTATAGTAAGACTCTCTCCAGTATATAGAGATCACTTCTATAGTAAGACTCTCTCCAGTATATAGAGATCACTTCTATAGTAAGACCCTCTCCAGTATATAGAGATCACTTCTATAGTAAGACCCTCTCCAGTATATAGAGATCACTTCTATAGCAAGACTCTCCACTACTTACAACTACCTCCACTAAAATTCGATGGTCAGATATGGTTTAACAAGACATTACTGTGTCTAACAAGAACAAAGATAGAAGCATTGTTTACTTTGTTTCTTTAATATAAATGATAATTTCTATAGACAGGTCTTGACTTATTAATTCAATCATTCTTTGATCTTCATGTTTCAAATGACTGCCATACTTTAGTTGGTTGGTTTATGGTGTTTAATGCCACTTTCAACAATATTTCAGTTATATCGTGGCAGTCAGTTTTATAGGTGGAGGAAACCGGAGCACCCGCCAAAAACCACCGACCTGTCACAAGTTACTGACACTATCATGCAATGTTGCATCGAGTACACCTCACCATGAACGGGGTTCAAACTCACAACTTTAGTGGTGATAGACACTAATTGTAAATCCAACAACCATACGATTACGACTAAGACGACCCCTGACATAGATGAAGTTCCTGTTACAGGAAGGTATGTATTGGGTGTTAATACTGACTGTTGTTTCCTAAAGTCTTATTAAAAGTCAAACATTAAATGAAAACTTTTAATTATAAACAAAACATCCTCAAAAAATATTTTATATACATAGCTTCTGTAATAAATATACAATAATTTCTCAGATATAATAAATATATTTGATATCACCAGTAACAATTCTAAATCACATTTCACTTCATAATGGACATTATATATGCATAAATTCTCTCAAATTGGCATGGTAATAATATGGAATGAAAAACAATTACCTGAGATAGAGATTAGTTTTCTTGGGAATTTCATGGTTTACATTCTCAACAATTTATTTTTATCTCATACAAAATATATTTTTATATATAAATGTATTATTTAAATCATTTTATGGTCTACAAACTTTGTAACTCATAGAACAATTAATCAGATATCAAACAAACTTTGTAATTCATAGAACAATTAATCAGATATCAAACAAACTTTGTAATTCATAGAACAATTAATCAGATATCAAACAAACTTTGTAATTCATTGAACAATTAATCAGATATCAAACAAACTTTGTAATTCATAGAACAATTAATCAGATATCAAACAAACTTTGTAATTCATTGAACAATTAATCAGATATCAAACAAACTTTGTAATTCATAGAACAATTAATCAGATATCAAACAAATTTTGTAATTCATAGAACAATTAATCAGATATCAAACAAATTTTGTAATTCATAGAACAATTAATCAGATATCAAACAAACTTTGTAATTCATAGAACAATTAATCAGATATCAAACAAACTTTGTAATTCATAGAACAATTAATCAGATATCAAACAAACTTTGTAATTCATAGAACAATTAATCAGATATCAAACAAACTTTGTAATTCATAGAACAATTAATCAGATATCAAACAAACTTTGTAATTCATAGAACAATTAATCAGATATCAAACAAACTTTGTAATTCATAGAACAATTAATCAGATATCAAACAAATTTTGTAATTCATAGAACAATTAATCAGATATCAAACAAACTTTGTAATTCATAGAACAATTAATCAGATATCAAACAAACTTTGTAATTCATAGAACAATTAATCAGATATCAAACAAGATGACAATTAGTGTCTTCACATTATGTCAATATAGCACAAGAAAAGTATGACTTGTGGTACAGTCATCTTAGAAAGAGTGACAAATCATTTCTCTTTAACAATTAAGTTTCCATCCAACACAAAGCTATAACAGTCATATAATAGAGTCATTTTGATAAGCATTACTTTATTTTCCAACCACTAGCTATACATCGTCGGAAACCCATGGCCGACCACACTCTGATATCTCGAATCTGATTGGCTCTGCTGAATTAAGAGGACTTATATTACATTCTACTGGACCAGTAAATTATTTTATACTAGTTTGATACCTTATTTGAAAAGTATGCAAAACAACATGGTTTAATATTAAATTTTTATTTTTTATCTATTGACCAATCGAAAATTTGCTTAATGTTCTGTTGATATAATAACTGTTAATGCAGGATCAATAAATGGAGAAATCTGAAATAAATGTAATTGTTTCAATTGACTCACGGGTGACGAGTGAGGAGTATTGGAGCATGATCAGGTGCGAGTTAGACGAGCTACGATACCTGCTCTCACATTTATATTAAAGGACAGTTTTCTGAGGAGTATCGGAGCATGATCAGGTGTGAGTTACAGACGAGCTACGATACCTGCTCTCACATTTATATTAAAGGACAGTTTTCTGAGGAGTATCTGAGCATGATCAGGTGTGAGTTAGACGAGCTACGATACCTGCTCTCACATTTATATTAAAGGACAGTTTTCTGAGGAGTATCTGAGCATGATCAGGTGTGAGTTACAGACGAGCTACGATACCTGCTCTCACATTTATATTAAAGGACAGTTTTCTGAGGAGTATCTGAGCATGATCAGGTGTGAGTTACAGACGAGCTACGATACCTGCTCTCACATTTATATTAAAGGACAGTTTTCTGAGGAGTATTGGAGCGTGATCAGGTGTGAGTTACAGACGAGCTACGATACCTGCTCTCACATTTATATTAAAGGACAGTTTTCTGAGGAGTATCTGAGCATGATCAGGTGTGAGTTACAGACGAGCTACGATACCTGCTCTCACATTTATATTAAAGGACAGTTTTCTGAGGAGTATCTGAGCATGATCAGGTGTGAGTTACAGACGAGCTACGATACCTGCTCTCACATTTATATTAAAGGACAGTTTTCTGAGGAGTATCTGAGCATGATCAGGTGTGAGTTAGACGAGCTACGATACCTGCTCTCACATTTATATTAAAGGACAGTTTTCTGAGGAGTATCGGAGCGTGATCAGGTGTGAGTTACAGACGAGCTACGATACCTGCTCTCACATTTATATTAAAGGACAGTTTTCTGAGGAGTATCGGAGCGTGATCAGGTGTGAGTTACAGACGAGCTACGATACCTGCTCTCACATTTATATTAAAGGACAGTTTTCTGAGGAGTATCGGAGCGTGATCAGGTGTGAGTTACAGACGAGCTACGATACCTGCTCTCACATTTATATTAAAGGACAGTTTTCTGAGGAGTATCTGAGCATGATCAGGTGTGAGTTACAGACGAGCTACGATACCTGCTCTCACATTTATATTAAAGGACAGTTTTCTGAGGAGTATCTGAGCATGATCAGGTGTGAGTTAGACGAGCTACGATACCTGCTCTCACATTTATATTAAAGGACAGTTTTCTGAGGAGTATCGGAGCGTGATCAGGTGTGAGTTAGACGAGCTACGATACCTGCTCTCACATTTATATTAAAGGACAGTTTTCTGAGGAGTATCGGAGCGTGATCAGGTGTGAGTTACAGACGAGCTACGATACCTGCTCTCACATTTATATTAAAGGACAGTTTTCTGAGGAGTATCGGAGCGTGATCAGGTGTGAGTTACAGACGAGCTACGATACCTGCTCTCACATTTATATTAAAGGACAGTTTTCTGAGGAGTATCGGAGCGTGATCAGGTGTGAGTTACAGACGAGCTACGATACCTGCTCTCACATTTATATTAAAGGACAGTTTTCTGAGAGTATCTGAGCATGATCAGGTGTGAGTTACAGACGAGCTACGATACCTGCTCTCACATTTATATTAAAGGACAGTTTTTCTAAGAGTCAAATAGTATATAATTGTCAAAAGCTGCTCAGATTGTATTATGTATATGACAGGGTTGTAGTTATGAGAGTTTAATGTCATTTTCAATAATATTTTATTATTATTGTGGCTGTCAGTTTTATTGGTGAACGTGAAGTAAATCAGAATACCACGGGTAAATCAACCAACCACTGCAAATCACTGACAAACCTAATCACATAAAACTGTATCAAGTTAACCATGTCCGAGTGTTAATCTAATTCCTTAGTGTTACTAGGGACTTGTGGCATAGTTAGATGTAAATCTTACCACCTTACAATAACAAACACTACTGTCTCTTTTTTAACTGGAATATAACATGGAAAAAAAGCATGATTTCACATACTTAAAATTATAAAATAGACAATTATTTATACACATCAGATCACCCCCAGCCTCATCCCACCCTATATTTATACACATCAGATCACTCCAGCCTCATCCCACCCTATATTTATACACATCAGATCACTCCCAGCCTCATCCCACCCTATATTTATATACATCAGATCACCCCCAGCCTCATCCAACCCTATATTTATACACATCAGATCACTCCCAGCCTCATCCAACTCTATATTTATACACATCAGATCACTCCAGCCTCATCCCACTCCATTTTTCCATTAATTAAATTGATTTTTGTTTTTATATTACTCTATTAATCTTGTTTAAGTAAACATTTATTATAATACATAATTGAAACTTTTTAAACATGTGTCTCTCATTGTTTGATTCTTAGAAAAACTGTCACTTAAAAAGTATGGTGAAACAAAAATGTAGAGGCTTACATCACAGTACTTACATACACAGTTATAAACCCTGAAAATACTGAAAAAAAATAGACAAAAACACTCCCTGTGTTTAAAACATTAACAAAAGAAAAGAAAAACTAGAACTAATAACAGGCAAAAAATACTTGAAATTCACAAGACAAAAAGAAAAAATAAATACCTCACAGTATCTGAGACACTTCCTAAATACCCCAGTACCTGAGACACTTCATAAATACCTTACAGTACCTGAGACACTTCATAAATACCCCACAGTACCCGAGACACTTCATAAATACCTTACAGTACCTGAGACACTTCATAAATACCCCACAGTACCTGAGACACTTCATAAATACCTTACAGTACCTGAGACACTTCATAAATACCCCACAGTACCCGAGACACTTCATAAATACCCCACAGTACCTGAGACACTTCATAAATACCCCAGTACCTGAGACACTTCATAAATACCTTACAGTACCTGAGACACTTCATAAATACCTTACAGTACCTGAGACACTTCATAAATACCCCACAGTACCTGAGACACTTCCTAAATACCCCAGTACCTGAGACACTTCATAAATACCTTACAGTACCTGAGACACTTCATAAATACCCCACAGTACCTGAGACACTTCCTAAATACCCCAGTACCTGAGACACTTCATAAATACCTTACAGTACCTGAGACACTTCATAAATACCCCACAGTACCCGAGACACTTCATAAATACCTTACAGTACCTGAGACACTTCATAAATACCCCACAGTACCTGAGACACTTCATAAATACCCCACAGTACCCGAGACACTTCATAAATACCCCACAGTACCTGAGACACTTCATAAATACCCCACAGTACCCGAGACACTTCATAAATACCCCACAGTACCTGAGACACTTCATAAATACCCCACAGTACCTGAGACACTTCATAAACAAAAACAAAACACAACAAATCCTTAATATTTCAGCTTGAAACTTGATGTTTATAATGTTTGCTGAAAGATTATCACACAACAGAATGATTGATTCAGTAGTATGCTAAAAAATGTCTTCTCTCTTTGTTCTGGGACTCACTCGTTTGTTCTGGGACTCACTCGCTTGTTTTGGGACTAACTCATTTGTTCTGGGACTTCCTCGTTTGTTCTGGAACTAAATCATTTGTTCTGGGACTAACTCATTTGTTCTGGGACTAACTCATTTGTTCTGAGACTCACTTGTTTGTTTCGGGCAACTCATTTGTTCTGAGACTCACTTGTTTGTTTCGGGACTAACTCATTTGTTCTTATAATAACTTATCTTTTCTAGGACTATTTGATTGTTCTGAGACTGCTTTTTCATTGGACTAACCTGTTTGTTATGAGACTAACTTATTTGTTCTGAGACTAAAATTGATGGACATTTAATTCATTTAGTGGAAATTATAAAATAATTGAAAAATGTCATATTAACAATGTGACAGCCTACAAAATTCTTACATCTTACAAATAACCATTGATTTGTTAATAACATATGGTACTACTTTCTACCCTGGAACAGCACGACAGCTTGTAGAGCATTCAGCATCCACTAAGAAAAAGTCCCAAATGTAAAAACTATTAAGTTGTTTTTAATGGTAATGTGAATGTCCCCCTTTTTTCTCTTGTATTTATTTCAGCAAACATTATTAACATTGAAAAATTCATGCTGAAATTGGAGTTGATATAGAAAGAAATTGCCCCACAATTTTTTAAGGATTTATTTTTTATTTTTAAAGGAATTTGTGCAATGATATCTCAATCATATTATTTAATCTAAAAATAGCCCATGTTATACAAAAATTATTTAAAAAATTATTTTATTGTATGGGCAATGACTTTTTTATGTATTCTATGATGAATATCAAAACAAGATACACAAGATTCCTATTTAAAGAACATGAGAGAATAATACAAAGTATCATTATAGAGCTTTAAATAATATTAATTAACATCCTAACTATTACTGTCTATTATTTTACAAAGTATCAGTGTAAAGCCTTAACTATTATTACCTTAACATCCCAATTGTTACTGTCAATTATTTCGCTTAATTAATTTGACAGAGGTGAGAAATGTGTTTCTATTTTTTTTTTTTCATTTTAATATGAAAAGATATAATACTGTTTAATGATTTGGATCTGAAAAGAAATTTTGTTCAAAATAAATATTTTTTGTATGAATAACAACAAGGTACAAATAAATTGTGAACATTTCAGTTTTTACACTTAGGAATCTCATTCAAGTTACATTTTCATAAAAGTCTGAATTCTGACCCTACAAAAACAGAAGCAAAAGAAGTACGATTCCAATCTCATATTTATCAGTACATGTATAAAAATAAACTATTTGAAAAGTATTGGAAATGATTATAATAAAATATTTAGATGAAATTTAATGTGAAAACTTAATGACAAAACAGGAAATCTGAGTATACAAGAGAAAATATATTAAAAAAAAATATTATCACCACAAGATACTTTTATATAAAACTACTTTCACATTTAAGATTATTTAAAATGGTGGTTTTCAGCAATTAAAACAAATTATAGTGTAAAATAATCAATCATTTTAAGAAAATGGTTTGTGTTAAGACTTATATGTTAAACTTTATATTAGTACCCTATACATTATTAACATAAACACATCTAAAATAAATGCTGCCTATGTTAGCTCTCATATTCTCACATCTACTCTTGTAGTTATTCTCTCATGTTGTAAAACTGTCCCTTCACCACGATGTCCGACGTCCCACGGTAATCCTGAGGACAGAGCCACACAGTGGACAGTTAGGATAAGTCTTGACATCTTTCTTTGGAATGTGCCAGCAATGACCACATCTCATTCTGTATTTCTTAAACCTACAGAAAAATTGTTGTATTTATTGGTTGTTGTTTAATGTAGTTGTCAAGGAAACAGTATTTCAGTCAAATTTATGATGAGAACAAGTAAACGGGTATGTAATTAGAGGCTCAGTGGGCTAAGCCTGTGTTGCTCACCTGTCATTTTGTTTTGAGGAAACTCTATACAGAACCTTCCATACGTGCTTCCTACCTAATTTCAATAAATTTGGTCAAATGGTTTCAGAGAAGATTTTTTAATTGGCCAATCACAAACAAGAACTGCGTATGGTGGCCATATTAGTTGTATGATTGGCATGAAATATAGAAATTTGTACAGAATCTTCCATACATCATTCCTACAAAGTAACAATTAATTGTGCCTCCTAGTTTCAGATTAGAAGATTTTTTAGATGTCATCCAATCAGAAACAAGAATTGACCATGGCGACAATGTTTTTTGTTCAATCGGGATGAAATTAGAAAATCTTACTGAGGACCTTCCATAGATGCTTCCTGTATAATTTTGCTTTATTTCGCAAAGTGGTTTCAGAGGGGAAGAATTTTAGAAATCGACCAACCAGAAACAAGAATTGCTTATGTTGGCCATGTTTAATAGTGAATAGGGATAAAATTAGCAATCTTTATATAGGATCTACCATAGATGCTTTCTACAAAGATTCGGTTCAATGGCCGAGCAGTTTCAGAGGAGTAGATTTTTAGAAATAGACCAACCAGAAACAAGAATCATCAATGGTGGCCATGTTTGTTAATACAAATCGTGACCGAGTGAGAAATATTTATAGAGGAGCTTACATAGATGTTTCCTACCAAGTTTCGGTTAATTTGGCGAAGTGGTTGCAGAGAAGAAGATTTTTAGAAATAGACCAACTAGAAACAATAATTGCCTATTGTGGCCATGTTTGTTAACGGATAAGTAGTAAAATGAGTTATCTTTACTACCAAGGTTTGGTTCATTTGGTAGAGTGGTTTCAGAGGAGAAGATTCAAATGTGAAAAGTAAACAGAAGATGGACGACAGATGCCAAGTGCTGTCAAAAAAGGAAGCTATCTGGAAGAGCATATGTAAGACATAATTTTTTCTGGTTATCCAGTGGAAAGAATTTAATATTATACATTTATTGCATGCTGGTGAGGGAAATATGAAAATTTATTCACCCAAGAGTATCATATGATACTCGTGGGTGAATACATTTTCATATTTCCTGTACCCGCATGCTATAAATGTTTTATAATACCGAATGAAACCAAGAAAACACATATATGTAAAATACTGCTGGCAAACATATTTTCAGTCCATTGGAACGTTGTCTCAGATATTCATAAACCACATTGTAACGGTCGCCTGCAATTGATGCGTTCCGAGTGCCTCTGACGTTTTCCTGTCAAAGAATGATAGATGATACAAACTGGCCATCAAACATTATATAACCTATTTGGAGCTGGGCTACATGGACGTAATGGCTTAAACCCAAAGATTGCCAAACACATCTGGTCAACTTATGTCATCCTTAGACTTATTTATAGTTTGGAAATTCAACATGTAACAGACACTCAGATTCAGAAATTAAACCAATTTCAAATTAAGTCACTCAAACAGCTACAATGGTTGTCAAGCAGATGTTAGAATGCTGCAATTTATCTACTGCTTGGTGCAGAACCAATACAAGCCACTATAAATAAACGTACGCTGTCCTTATTCGGACAAATTATCAGAGATCAAAACTCCATGGAAAACAAAATAGCCTATAGACAAATTGCCATTTATGACCTAAACAGCAAAAGTTGGTTCTCAAATCTCAAAATGGTACTCATGAAATATGGTTTACCAGAAGCGTTCCATCTTCTTCAGAATCCTCCAAAAAAACTGGAATGGAAAACTATGGTCGACAAGAAAGTGAATCAATTCTGGATAGACTCTCTGGTAGAGGATAAAAATTCCAAAAGCTCATTAAATCTCATGTCTGTAAACACATGCAAAATAGGGCAGTGCCACCCAGTATGGAAAACAGTAAGATCAAATCCATTAGATGTAGAAAAGGCTGCAATCAAAGCAAGAATATTAACCGGCACCTATACATTACAATCCAATCGAGCAAAATTTAACCAGCATGATGTAGACCCAACATGCCTACTCTGCAAAGAAGGTCCTGAGAATCGACAACATTTTATATTAACTTGTAAATTAACTGAACCAGCCAGGAAGAAATTCCTGACAAAAATTATAGATACTGTTCAATCCTCAAAATTAGATGTGGATGTCAGTAATTTGTCCATACTCCTCCAACTGGTGGTGGACTGCAGTGGAATCATCAGTGTCAACCCACAGTATGAAGTCCTCCGTAAAGATATAGACATTTTCAGTAGAGAACTGGTATACAGTATTCATATATGCCACTCAAGGCTGTTAGGGGCAATGCACAAGGCCAGAAGTGGCTAGAGTAATTGTTTAATTTTCCTTTTTTACCTTTTAAACCAATTTCCTGTAAATAGGTAAGGAAACCATAAAATCTCTCGATTACTAATTGAGGGTGTACCGAAACATATAGGTGGGAATTCCAACAAAAGAAGATAGCTCTGGCGGGAAAACCTGTGAGACTTCCAAGGGGGTGGAATATGATTTTTATTTCACGGAATACGATTGTTGTCCTGTGTGATCACGTGTTCTGATTTTTACCCATTGTCCAATCAAATTAATCTATTTATGGTAATTAATATATGAGGTATAATAATAAATGTTATGCTATGGTAAATATTTTATAATAAAATACTTTCCATTGCTATAAAAAAGTATCCTAGTAGTGTACTAAACAGGTACATAATATTATTTCCGACGCTGATTATTAAATCATGAGACCAGGGATTTGTATAGTAGAAATCATCTGTAATATTATTTCCGACAATTAATGATAAATCACCTGAACCATCAAACGAGATAATCCGGATAATATTTTATACTAAGGTATGTAATATTTATGTCCGACGCCGATTATTAAATCATGAGACGCATCTGTAATATTATTTCCGACGCTCATTGATAAATCACCCGATCCATCAAATGAGCTAATCCGGATAATATTTTATACTAAGGTATGTAATATCATTTCCGATGCTGATTAATAAAACAGGTAAATATATATATACGGAAAGTATATTATAAGCCAGAACACTGTCAATTTAAATGACAGATTGAGTAATCTTCAAACCCATTATAAAATCAATAGAGTCATGTAAATTGTAGGTTTAAATATATTAAAAATTTGATTCATTGGTAACAGTCGATATTGAATAATGGAAGAAGATGAGTACAATGATATTGTTACATATATACAAGACCAAAAGTACCCACACAATGCAAATGAAAGCATAAAAAAAAGTGCCAGTTTCAATGTACTGGTATTGTTCATTTTTGATTGCCCCTTCGGTATTCTCTAACGTTTATTTCCTCTATAATATTTTTCCGGTTGAAAGGTTATAATGTCCAATGTTATCCACGGATATATTTTGATATTAAATTTCTTCCATCTTATCTGGAAAATATATAAAGCATTGGAAGAAATTTAATACTGAAATATTTTCCAAGGATAATATTTTATATTAAAAATAATCTGCTGGAAAGAATAGTATGGAGGATAAAATAAAATGTTACACATAATGGTGAAATTTTAGATTGCCATATTGAAAAAAGTAACTAGAACTGTGAGTGACTTTGGAATACAGGTATATTAGTAAGTTACCTATGAAAAAAAATGGATATGGAGTAATGTCAAGGAGACAACATCCCATCTCCAAAATAAACTAACCAAGAACATACATCTAGGGGTCGCCACAAGATCTTCAACAAAGTAGGATTATTTAAAACCAATACGGTTTCATCAGTATGCACAAGGATTACAACATTTCCTAACTTTTTTACAAGAGGATATAGGTCACATCAAATGTTATCGATTCAAAATTAATTATTTATTCTTGAGTAGTTTCTATATTGCAAATATCCAGATGTGAAAAGGTCAATTAAAATCTTATTTCATTCAGGAATAGTTACGTTTACATCACCTTCCAAATTTTTGACAGGAACCATATTCCTTCATACACATCTGCAGGCAGTGTATTACAACTGTGTAAAGTTTCATCTAAATCCAATGAGCTGTTTAGGAGGAGTTGCGCTTTCAAGCCCATCTCTCCATACAGAACATATTTCAGAGTATAAGTTAGATTATCTCCCCTTCGAAATTTTGGACAGCAACCATATTCCTGCATGCACATCTGCAGGTAGTGTATTACAACTGTGTAAAATTTCATAAAAATCCAATAAGCTGCTTAGGAGGAGTTGCACTTACAAGGTACATGCCCTCCTTCTTTTCGTGAAAGTACAAGTTGAATTATCTCTCCTTCCAAATTTTGGACAGCAACCATATTCCTTCATGCACATCTGCAGGTAGTGTACTACAACTGTGTAAAGTTTCACAAAAATCCAAATAGCCATTTAGGAGGAGTTGTGCTTACAAGGTACACGACCCCTCTTTTCGTGAAAGTATAAGTTGAATTATCTCCCCTTCTAAATTTTTGACAGCAACGGTATTCCTTCATGCTTATCTGCAGGCTGTGTACTACAACTGTGTAAAGTTTCATAAAAATTCAATAAGCAGTTTAGTAGGAGTTGCGCTTACAAGGTACATCCCCCCCCCTTTTCGTGAAAGTATAAGTTGAATTATCTCCCCTTTTGATTTTTGGACAGCAACCATATTCCTTCATGCACATCTGCAGGTAGTGTACTACAAATGTGTAAAGTTTCATAAAAATCCAATAAGCCATTTAGGAGGAGTTGCGCTTACAAGGTACATCCCCCCCTCCCCTTTTCGTGAAAGTATAAGTTGAATTATCTCCCCTTTTAAATTTTGGACAGCAACCATATTCCTTCATGCACATCTGCAGGTAGTGTACTACAAATGTGTAAAGTTTCATAAAAATCCAATAAGCCGTTTTGGAGGAGTTGCACTTACAAGGTACATGGATGGACAGACAGACGGACAGGGTGATTTCTATATAATACCCCCCCCAAACTGTGTTTGCGGGGGGTATAAATATAATAAATAGGGTTGGTTAATTTTGCCTTCTAATGGGCCATTAAAAAAACACTTATAACAAACTGGAGGCCGTCGTGGTCGTGATCATATGGCAGTTGGATTTACAACAACCTGTGCAACTTTTCTTTCATACCTTATTCCACAGGCATTACAAAGAGGAGTGCCATCCTCTGCATCTCTCCATAATGGGGTCCGCCTTGTAGAACAGGAAGCACACATTTTTGCTGAAACCCAGATTTAAAAGAGTAGAACAAAAAAGGTAACTTTACCTCTAAAGATTTCATGATAATCAAAATATTATTTAAAGTACAATAATTACTTCCAACTTAAATTGCAATTTTTACCATTTTATCAAGCAAAACAAAATTCTTAAGAGAATTATATCTTCAACTTTTTTTGTAAAATATATTAATAGTTGATCAGCATTTTCTAGAAAATGAAAAAGAAAATAAAAATGAATTGTCAATATAATAGAAATGACAGTCTAACCATAGATATATCTTGTTCTATCCTGTTGTAATTAATATAAAGTGATTCAGAATATCACTAGTGGAGTAATATTCTATAGAATTGTCAGTCTGCTGTCGTAGACTGTACTTTATTATCATCTCTTTATACTGGGTTGGAAATATTTACCAACTGACCAGTTTAATATAGTGAGTGAGTGAGTGATTGTAAATTTGTTTAACTCCAATTCAGCAATTTTTTAGCTACATCATGACAAGAACAAGTTAATTTTCAATGAGATGATCATGAGGTCTGCTTTGTACTTGACCAACACGCTGAGTTGGATTTTTATAGTGCTAGCTCACTGAAACAATAGTATGCGTGTAGACATGTCGCTCCACTCTGACACATTGTTCCGATTGCGAGCCAACCAGTCTTTGCTCAATCTCCTAAATGCTGTGTACTTAGCAGAGAAGCAACAAATACCAATTTTATAGTCTTTGGTTTGACCCGACCGGGGCTTGAACCAACGATCTACCGCACTAGAGGCGAGCAGTTAACTATTATGCCACAGATGCGGTCCAGTTTGATATAGGAATACAAACTGCAGTAAACTTGATTAGCTAATACCTAATCTATGAGGTAAAAAGTTCTTGAACAAGGAAAGTAATACATTGAAACAAACTATCATTGAGCTACTTTATAATTTCCCCAAATTGTCTAGTATAAAACAGGATTAAAACAGACAGATTTTATTTAAACATACATGAACATGGCAGGTAGTAATTGGTGGATTCTGGTAAATCATCCTCAGACCCACTACATGATCCATACAATCCACACACAGATCCACTTCCATGGTTTCTCTTGTGTAACAAGTAATTCAGATTGCTGTAAGTATATACATATTATAAAAATATAAAAATCAGTAATGCACCAAAGTTGCAAACATGTGCATGGACAATATGACCTTGACTTTTGACCTACAAACCTCAATATCAATAGGCTTCCTCCTCTCATCATCAGGCATGTGTGTACCAAGTTTTATTTAGATCCAACATTTCGTTCTTAAGATATCGTGCGGAAACGAAAAAAGTATTGCATTTTTGTTCTATTTTTAGAAGTTGTGACCTTGACCTTTGTCCTACAAACCTCATTATCAATAGGCTTCCTTCTCTCACCATCAGGCATATGTGTACCAAGTTTCATTTAGATCCTACATTTTGTTCTTAAGATATCCTGCGGAAACAAAAAAAGCATCAAATTTTTGTTCTATTTTCAGAAGTTTGACCTTGACCTTTGTCCTACGATCCTCAATATCAATAGGCTTCCTCCTCTCACCACCTGGCATGTGTGTACCAAGTTTCATTTAGATCAGATATTTCATTCTTAAGATATTGTGCGGAAACGATTGCGCCGCCCGGACGCCATTCATCATATCATTTAAGCCGAGTTCGACTTCGTCGCAACTCGGCTAAAAATTATTCCTACATTTAACTTAACAGCAGACTAATTCAAATTTAATTAAATTTGTAATCATTGTACTGCAATATTTCACATAACATAATCAAATTGTAAAATAAATATTTTTTCAATGAGATGATGACGAGGTCCGCTTTGTTCTAGACCAACAGGCTGAGTTGGATTTTTATAGTGCTAGCTCATTGAAACAACAGTCCGCAGGTAGACATGTCGCTCCACTTGGACACATTATTCTGATTCGAGCCAACCAGTCTTTGCTCTTACTCCTTAATGCTGCGTGCTTAGCGGAGAAGCAACAAATACCAATTTTATAGTCTTTGGTTTGACTCGAACGGGGCTCTAACCCACGATCTACCACCCTTGATGCAAGCACGCTAACCATTACACCATTGATGCGGTTCAAGAATAAATGTAATAATACTTTACCTAAAATGTGCACTTATAAAAAGATAACTGTTACCATCTTTGACATGCGTCATTAAAGACACTGTTGCACCCTTGAAGCTTGGATCCAATCTAGCTGCACTTTTAGTTGGTCTATATCCTTTTCTTTTTCTACGAATATTGTATTTTGTGTATGTACAACCTAGAGGTGTTTCGGATGTTGTATCTGTATTGGTAGAGTGCTTGACACTAAGAACAAAAAGAAGAATTTCTTATTACTAGATAATGTGCATGTGCTTCTGAAATATTGATACAAATTGATTGGGAAGTTCACAATTGGAAAGTTGTAGTCATCTATTTCATTCGACATTGATTTTTACAGATCCTCATCTTCAATTTACAAGTAGGACTAATGAATGAAGCAGAATTTTATTTTAGATTGTCTGTAATATCATGTATTATTTGGATTGATAAGTTCCCCCCCCCCCCCCCCCCCCCCCACCAAACCGTGCTATTAGATGGATGTCATTAATAGCAGAATCTCTGGTGAAATTAAATGATTGAATAAAATGTTTTCACTTCACTGTATGAAGTCAGTCTTATACGAATATATGAAAAGGTCGTCTAGAAATGCCAGGGCTAGGGCTATGGTGCGCCGCTTTCAACAATATTTCAGCTATATCGTGGCGGTAAGTTGTATTGGTGAAGGAAACCGAAGTGCCAGTAGAAAACCACTGACCTGTCGCAAGTTACTGCCAAACTTTATCACATAATTTGGTATCGAGTACACCTGGACTGAATGGGATTCAAACTCTCAACTTCCGAGGTGATAGGCACTGATTTGTCTAGCAGGAGAGCTCAATTTGTTTCCATTGGATTGCCAACTGTTTGTTGAAAAACACAAACAAGTAATACAACAAATATGTTGTCTATCAAAATGTCCAGCTTTTTGAAAATGTTAGTTTCATGGCACTCCTTGTTAGACTCAGGGTGGTTATTTCACAAAGTAGGACTTGTCTCTCCTGATTACAGGGGCTCCTTAGGGGTAACATCTCAAGCTTATACTATTAATAACAGCTAGCATATCCTAAACAAAAGAGAGAAAAAAACAATTTGTGTTTCATGCTGGATAGTAACTGCCATTGATAGTATAACCTCAAGATATCACTCTAAAATGAGTCCCTAATATCTATGTTGGCCATATTGATCTGCGTTGATCGCAAACATACAAATTTTAAAAAATAGTTATTTTCCTGTATACCGTCTCCCTTGTTTCTCTTTGGGCCCTTTTATCTCAGAAACAATGAGAGCTATATAAAATTTGTTTGATCAATGCAGGCAGAAAATTTTATAAAGAATCTAAAAAAAAACTCCTATTAGGGAACGACCATTTAACTTGAAGGGGGGGTTATGGTTTTTTTTCTAAAAAAATATTCTGATTCCCAATGTTGCTGAAAAAATATTCTGATTTTGGTGGAGGAAAAAATAAATAATTTGATTCAGAATTTTTGTCATATAACCTAATGTTAAATTCTGGAAAAATTTTTCGCACTTTGCGCGACAAAAAAAATAAATATTCTAACTCTTGTGTCGTCTGAAAAAAAAATTCTGAACAAAACAAAAAACCATAACCCCCCCTTCAAGTTAAATGGTCGGTCCCTTAAACCCAGCCTTTTAAAATAAAATTCAAAATTTTGGGTTGGTCCCATTTTGACCTCCTTATACATTTTTTGTATATTGGAAAAGATAAGAGCCATACAGATTTGTTACTGTGTGTCTTCTGGTACCTTTTACCTTCATGAATACCTATTGACTGATCAGTTTACCAGATTGATGACTACCAGTAAATAGGAACAGTCATACAGTCCCTTTGGTCATTTCCATTTAGCAATTGCTCAAATTTATAATTTCAAATAATGTTAGGTCTTCTAATTGTAAGTTGAAAAAAATCAAAAATCAAATGACTCCCTTCAGCTATTGTCTTCAGTGGATTTACTGATTGGATGACAGAAACTGTGTGTGTACCTTTAATACTTACTTAATACAAGAGGTACTTTCATTATTGACTACTTGCAATTAATTTAGATTGAAGAAAATTTACCTTTAAAAACATTGCATAGCTTCAAAAATCATTTAAAATTTAATTTCACAACACTTATATTTAACAACTGTATAATACAATTAAAAAAAGCAACATAATTGTTTGCAGGGGAGTTAATTCTAAATATCTTACAGGTGAAAGATTTCAAATAACCTCCCTTTCCAAAATTTTCGTTTCCCTAATTTCTTCAAGTCTTGTTATGCATTTTTAAAATTTTCTATTGGAAATCTTTCAATTGATTGAAACAAAGTCATAAAACGGTTTTTTACTATTTTAGGAGATTATAAATATTTGTTATATAAATCTTTTGAACAGAACAAAAAATCATAACACTTGGTTAAACAATATACATTGAAAAGTACTGTCACTTAATTGGTTCTTTAAACCGGTTTATTAGTTCCAGAGAGTATAACCTAATTAAGATATACAAAAAGAAAAAAAGATATAATAAGCATAACTTATTCAACTCTGAACTATTCCAATACCAATTTTATAAATTTAATGACCAAACTGGTAAATTGGTTGAGTAGTTGCAAAACTGGAATGACAATGATCCTATTGCCTGACCAACCTGGTAAACTGGCCAGTAAAATGGGCATTCGTGAAGACAAAAGGTACTGTAATATACTAGAAAAAAAAAATTTTTAAGGAGCATCAACAAAAAAAATTAATTTAAAATAAAAAATAAACGATCAAGATACAATAATAGGAAACGTCAGTTTTGGCACATTGGGGTCTCTTGTTTTAATATGAAATCGTATCATATTGTGTCACTGAATTCGTATCATATTGTGTCACTGAATTCGTATCATATTGTGTCACTGAATTCGTATCATATTGTGTCACTTCATTTAAAAATTGTGCATTATTGAATATTCTGTATTTGTATGCACTTGGATCACGCCTATCATGTAATATTTCAAATAAAAATAATTTGAATTTGAAAGATGTTTATACATATATGCGGTATGTTCGACTTGCAATTAACTAATGCATCTCGATTAAAACATTTATTTAATCAATTCTACCGTTTCATATTTCTTGAGATGATCTTTAATTCTTGCATGGATATAATCTGGTTTATATGTCATATACAGAAGAAGTCAGATGGCCACCGTCATCTCTTGTGTTTTGCGTTCATCTCGTTTTACAATTTACACGTGAAGCTTGTATATTGTACTTCTTATTCTTGTTTGGCATCTACATCTACAACTGTTACTCTTTACGACTTTCGGGACCCATGATTGGAAATAAAATTCGAACATTATCTTATCAAACACCAATCACAAGGGGGACTTGCTCCCGGTCACTGAATTTGCCCGATTGATTTTTTTTTACTGTCAATGTATTATCCACTTTTACCATTGTTAAGTGGGTAATACATTGACGGTAAAAAAAAATCAGTGGGGTAAATCCCTGTGCACCAATTAGCTTCTACTGACCTTTGGTTTTGTTGATTGGGATCACGGCGATCACGTCCGTTGGTAGAAATTGATATGTCTGCAGTATCCATTACACATACACTCCACGAATTTCAATATTTGTTCATTAGATATTTCGCATCTTTTCATTTGCGTACTGAATTTTCTGTGTGACTACTTCAGACCTGTGACCTTGCTCTTAATATGCAAATTAGGATTGACTGGCAGTCTGCTTTTCCCGCACGCTTTTTTGTGAGACGCTTTGTTATGACGTTGGTTCTTGACATTAATAAATCGTAAACTATGTATTAGAGAATACTGTAGAATGGAAAAGTTGGAGTGTATTATCTTATTTAATACATTTCACATCTGTACAAAAGTGTTTTATTGTATATTTTTTACATTTTTAATATCTAGAGAGCCAAATTAGATAACAATTAACAAAAATAGATAGTCCGAAGGTTTGATAGTCCGAAACACAAATAGAAAATTTAATATTTTTAAATTTTTATTCCGACAGTAGCTCGATAAACGGTTTTAAGCATTTTCGGTGAATCGTCTTTGAATATCAAGGTTGATAAAAAAAATAAATAGATTCTCATTGTTAGAAATTGGATATCTAACTTCACGATAGTACAGTAGATTAAAAAACACAATTTAGCTACAATAGGGAATTTTTTGAACCAAAGTGGTGACTGTTACAAATGCATATCGGCTCTGACTACAATTTCATCTAAAATTTCAAGTTGTATCATTTGTGCATGATCTGACAGGTAACATCTCTGCCAAATTTAATTTAATTCATTCTCTTTAGTGCCTCTCCGAGAGATGATAATGAGTTTGCCATTAAGCTACAATGTAAACTTTGACCGTGGCTGATGGCCATTTTAAACTTCTGATTTTCACCAAAACTATCATTGGGACCGCCGTGATCGTATGGTAGTTGGATATATATAACTACTCGTACAACCAGTGCCTATCACCACTAACGTTCGAATCCCGCTCAGATATTATGTGATAAAGTTTGTCAGTGACTTGCTGCAGGTCGGTGGTTTTCTCAACCAGTAAAACTGACCACCACGATATAACTGAAATAGTGGTTGGAAGTGGCGTTAAATACCATAACCCCCTCAATAAACTATCAACTTGTGCACACGATTTTGTTACCCAAATAAATTTCAGTATGACTTTGTTACTTAATTTTTCCAGATATATAACAAAATATATTTTCACACCTCTGTGTTTGCTTCCGTAGTACATTAATACCCGGTAGGGACCCCCTCATTAATAAAAACATGTATTACAAAATTCAATCAAAACCCTTATGATGTTGTTGAGAAAAATATCTTCAAATATTGACCATCAAAATGACTGCTGTGCCACACCTCGTTGGGAAAAATTCTGCCAAATCTGGTTAAAGTCTGTTCAGTGGTTCTAAAGAAGATGAACCTGTTTTCCCATAGATTTTCTATGTAAACCATGACCTCTACTGTCGGTAATTTCCGATCGACATCAAAGTACCAACATAGATAGGAACATAAATACCAAGTTTCATTTCAATCTCTCAATGGTTCCTTCAGAGTAAGTCTCCCTCCCCCTCCCCCTCTCCCCCCCCCCCCCCCCCGGAATTATTCAACAAGAAAACCCTTTCATTGTTCATGTTTGTTGACGAATCAACATAAAATACCATCATATGTACAGTAACTCCTAAACAATATATTTGCTATGTTCAGATTATTTCTTATAATTCTATTCATTGGTTTTTAAGAAGTTTTAAAGGTGAAAGTTAACGGACATACGTAGGACTCCAAGTAATGGCTGTATCTTCAATTCCAATAGTCGGGGCATAGGAACTAAAACTCTTTCTGCTAGTAAAAAGGAAGTATACCATAATGGCATTGGCAATAAGTATTTCCTTGCTAAATGGGGGTGTATACTTTATGTGGTCAATGTGTTTTTTTTAAATCAATATAACAATATTCATTTGTTAGAAAAGCCCGGTGGTCGTCATATTTGTCTGAGTTACCTTTAATTACAAGAAAGCTGTCAGATTCAAAGTCATTCTAAATAAATTAAATTGTAGCTATTAAGCTTTCGGACTATCGGACTTTCGGGCTATTTGGCCTTCGGACTATCGGACCTTCGGACTATTTGGGCCGACACCGTTAAACCGCATCGGTGGCGTAATGGTTAGCGTGCTCGTCTCGAGTGTGGTAGTTCGTGGGTTCGAGCCCCAGTCAGGTCAAACACGTACACGCACACGCACGCACGCACGCACCCACCCACTACACGTTTTTTGGTCGAATCTCGCCAAGCACCTTTTAATCTAATGGTTTGTGAGCAACAAAGATATACATTGTATGTAGACAGACAAGATAGAACTTCAATATTTCTGAAAAAGTCGCCGCCTTTAACCATATCAACTTACTTGTTTTTTCTTTGTCATTTACGGAAGAAATATTTTTTCTTTGATGAAGGGCTCGGTTGTTCTTAGAATATAAAAGAATTGACTTATGTTTTCATTGATGCTTGATGTTGTTAAATTATTCTTTGCAAAAAGTTATCTGGTCAGGAATATTTTGTGGATTTTATCGCACCTGAAATTATAGTTTTACCCAGTTCACAGTTGTACATCATTATTTTTTTTTTATCTTTGTATTTATGTAATTATTTTGTACGAATAACTTGAAGTCTCCCACCACTAATACTATAATAATGGTAGCTACTTAAAACATGTTAATATTTGTTTGAATTTCGCGCTTTTTTACAGTTTGATACTTCGATATGTTTTTAGGTTTTACATGGCTTACAAGTGAAACACAATATAAAACATGCGCAGATGGTTGGTTGTGAAGAACAACAACATGGACGAAGAGAATCCTGTTTTCCCTAAAAATGAATAAAATTATCCGATTTCCTGCAATATGTTGAACTTATTGAGTATTTTCTATGCATAAACAGAAGAGCCATTCAGGTGAATGTTACACAACGTTCCCAAAAGTAAAATCACACTATTAAGTTTTAAGATAATGTTATTTTGAAAAGGGCCCAAAAAGTTTTCAGCATTTTTTTACCACTCGTACTCGTAGTGACATCGCAGACCCTCCTGGTAAATAGCATGTAGAGATTTATAATGCGAACTCAGTTCGGAACTGACCCAACTGCTATTATAAACATCAAGAAACTTTAAATATAGCTTTGATGACATTCCTTTATTATTAAAACGTTCGACCCATTGAAGAATTTAGTATTTTTTGTATTAAAGCAGGTGCGAGGGACAAATAGGTCAGTCGTGCAGTAAGTAAGTAAATTTTATTTGAAGTCGGCACATATATATACATATAACAAATAACATGAGCTACATGAAGCTCTTAAAACAGTACAGTCATATAGCTGTGGAACCGTAGCTCTTATGCCAGTTATGGTCCTTATGATGTGTTTTTGATAGGTCCGCAGATAGCAGTCATAAGATTTCCGTTAAAACTGTATAGCTCTGTCTTATCTATGTAAGATATGAAAACTGAAAGAGAATGGAAATGAGGTATATTATTTAAAAAAATTTACAGAAAGCTTTTACTTAAAGTAATGGTAACAATTTGACACTAACAGAAGCCAGACCTCATGCTCTTGGTAGTCCGAGATTCCTCTGCCGTCTGACGGCTTTTTGTTCGACTTGCTGGAGCCATGGGATGTCGGAGCGCTCTCCATTAGGAAAACAGCGGATTTGCCACTCCAACTCTAGGTTGGCACATTTTAAGGTTCCGTGGCTATCAGATTTTATTTTCTATCCGAAACCCTTATATAAATCGCTTCACCAATCATTTTTCTATTCATTCACAACCATCTTACCCTCAGAAAGTGGTGTTACACTTGATTACAGCACGATTTTGCCTTAGACCCTATCATTTCGCCATTTGGCTTTCATTTTCGAACATTTGTCACGTGATTTCGATAAAACTACGATTACCGCAATGTATCATGGAAGATGATTTGCATGGATCTTACCTTGTCCAAAATGAGAGGGGGGAGAACGTAACACATGCTCTTTCTGAAGCCCGTGGGTAACACTGCCATTGAATTTGTTCTTTCCAACACATTTTGTATTATTTCCTTCTACTCTGATTTGAGCTGTAGATGGAACTGTTTGTCCTGCAGAATACGCTTTACATCATCGCCCATGTGATTTGTATGTTGTTGTTTACGTATGCAAATAATTTGGCACGCTGCATTAAGTAGCTTTCATCATGCAATGCGTTGCTGTCGTCATTCAGTTAGTATCGCGAGATCACGTTTGTAGGTTCGAAAAATGAAAGTCAAATGGCGAAATGATAGGGTCTAAGGCAAAATCGTGCTGTAATCGAGTGTAACACCACTTTCTGAGGGTAAGATGGTTGTGAATGAATAGAAAAATGATTGGTGAAGCGATTTATATAAGGGTTTCGAATAGAAAATAAAATCTGATAGCCACGAAACGTGGAAATGTGCCGACCCAGAGTTGGAGCGGCAAATCTGCTGTTTTCCTTACGGAGAGCGCTCTGACGTCCCATGGCTCCAGTAAGTCGGACAAAAAGCCGTCAGACGGCAGAGGAATCTCGGACTAGCTCTTGGGTGATTCGTGCAAAGAAGTCACCTGGTGAATGTTGACTTCGCTTTCTTCAAAAATGTTGGTAAAAAATTTGGAGTTGATTTTTTTCTTTGTAAATGCTCCGATATTAAAGGTTTAGATATTGCACCCATTCCAAAATACTATCAAGACGCTATACAAGCATGGAACAATTTTTTGGGGTCATGTTCTACGGAGTCTAAAAATGACATTTTAGATAAAAACATATTTGGTAACTCTGAGATCAAATTTAATAGAAATCCACTTTTTTTTCAATCGTTTTTGAGAAATAATATATTTAAAATAAACGATATATGGGATAAAAACAATGGTCAAAAATAAAAAAATCAATACCAGAAAATTTTGTTAAGAAATAAAAATCCGATGATAACGAAAAGATAAAAAAAATCATTAGGTTTAAAAATAGATAGTAATTTGAATATTAGAAATCATAATAATAAAATCATTGTTCCAAAAGAGCTGAAACTGAAGAATATCCAGAAAGAAATACGTAAACCAATTATGCCAAAATGTCAATTCAAATGGGATACAATTTATGAAAAGAAATTTAACTGGATATCAATTTGGTATATACTGAACAAGATTAAATGTAAACAAAGCATTATCCAGTTCCAATGGAAATGTTTGCATAACATTGTCTATTCAGAATATAGATTACAAAAAATGGGAAAATCAAATGGTCAATGTCATTTTTGTAAAAATGAAATAGAGTCCCTTATGCATTTGTTTTACAGGTGTCATAAAATTAAACATGTCTTAGATGAACTAAAACACATTTTTAATAGCATTTTTGAAAAAAATATAGTACTTGTTGAGGAAAACTTAATCATTGGGGTGTATGAGGGAGAAATAACTGAAAACCTACTTTTAATGAATTTAGTAATTTGTATATTAAAATGGGTAATTTGGAAAACAAGAAATTATATAAAATATAATAAAAGTACTTACAGGGAAGCAATAGTTATCACAAATCTCAAAAATGAACTTGGAAGTAATATACAAATGATGATTAAGAACCCAGAAGTTCGAAACTTATATAATATTAGGAAATTACAGCTATTATTGGATACATTATGAATTTACTTGTATTAATAATTCCTTTCATTGTTTACTGTGTAAAAATGTATGTTTATAAATTGAATATGAGAGATAAAAAAAAAAAAAAATGTTGGTACAAAACGAAGTTGCTTTGTATTTTTAAGCTGTCGCCTAAGTATTTTTGCCATGTATCATGTATGAAAATGTTGATATCATTTTTATTGAAATCCATTTTTTTCATTATGTATTTTGATGGTTGTAATATCCTACTATTTATCATTGCAAGATTTGAGTTATCTTTCTTGGTACAGTACTATGTAACTTCATATCTGTTTCTGTATTTGTTTTGTATACTATATATGTAAAAGAAGCATTTTTCCGGAATAAAGAGTATGAAATCCTTTGTCTTCATGTCAACACCTAAAACCTACAGAATATAACATTGGCAACGAGATAAACAAAGAACCCTAAGCAAAAACTGTGGCAGGTAGTTTTCCACCCTACCCAACGTTTGATTACTCCAGTGACAAGTCCAATGCAGGTCCCAGGTGGGAACCATGGGTCTCGAGACTCGAACATTTATTTGTGGTTCTGAAAATTGAAAATGACGATCGTAAACGTGCCCTACTGCTCCACTATGCTGGTGAAAGTGTGTATGACATTTATAATGCAGAGAAAGGTGCAACTGAGGCTACGTACACGGCAACAAAACAGGTGTTGATGACATACTTTGAACCAAAGAAAAACACACAAATGGAGGTATACAAATTCCACTCATACAAACAAAAAGAATGCCAATCACTCGATGAATTTGTAACTGAACTTAGAAAACTAACCAAAACCTGCGAATTTGCAAATGTAGACTATGAAATCTTGTCCCAGGTAATCCAAAACTGTAAATCAAACAGATTGCGCAGGAGAGCTCTGCGAGAGCCTGACAAGACACTCAACGACATTTTAACACTTGGGAGAACTCTAGAAATGGCTGATGCTCAAGCAACTGAAATGGAGAGGGAATCTGTGAATAAAATTACAAACACAAATAAAATAGGACAAATCCAAAAACAAATTTTAAACACCGAAAAGGCAAACAAATGTCCGTCCCAAACTACCCTAGTCGCTTCACTAGACAGACACAATGCAGAAATTGTGGTGGACGATTCCCTCATTGAAATGGGCCGTGTCCAGCAAATGGTAAAACCTGTAACGCATGTCATAAACAGAATCACTTTGCCAAAGTATGTCGTAGCAAGCAAAATAAATACACAAGTAAGCAACACACAAAAGATAGAGGTGTAAATGAAATCCAGAGTGAAACTACTAAAAGAGAGACATGTCATTGACTCGAGCTAGTTTGGACAGTTGACACATGAGGAATATTCATATAGCATAAAAGAGGCAGAGTCAGTTTGTTCTGTGAAGAAATCACCCTTTGCTACAATTGAAGTAAATGCAAAGACATGCACAATGATTGACACTGGTGCAACAGTCAATATCTTAGACGATAAGATGCATAAAAACATTGGTTCTCCAAAACTAAACGGAAATGACACAAAACTTTTGCCTGATGGAGGTGGCAAACCCCTTGAAGTCACAGGAGCATGCGAGCTAGAAGTTGAAACAAAAGACCAATATGGTACTCACAAGCTTTATGTTGTGAAAGGTGGACATGGTGCATTGATTGGCTATCCTACTGCGTCACAACTTGGACTGGTTAAAATCATCCAACCGATCAATATACAAACTCCTGAACTGAGATATCCTGATGTGTTCAGTGATGAAATTGGAAAGTACAATGGAGGGCCAGTTACACAGTGACAATAATGTAAGACCTGTTGCACAGAGAAACAGAAAAACAGCTTTTCACCTGAGGCCCAAGGTGAAAAAAGAGATTCAGAAACTGCTTGATCAGAAAATTATAGAGAAAATAGGGAATACTCCGACACCCTGGGTATCACCCATTGTTACACCACCTAAAAAGAATCCAGAAGATATACGTTTATATGTCGACATGCGAGAAGCCAATAAAGCCATTATAAGAGAAAAACATTTGCTACCAACAGTCGAGGAACTGATTCATGACTTGAATAATGCTTCAGTCTTCAGCAAAATCGACCTGAGAGCAGGGTATCATCAGCTAGAGCTAGACGAACCTTCTAGATATATAACTACATTCACCACTCATTTAGGGTTATTCAGATATAAGAGACTAAATTTTGGTATCTCTTCAGCATCAGAGATTTTTCAAGAGACAATTCGCTGTGTTATCCAAAACGTACAAAACACAAAGAATATTTCTGATGACATTATAATATATATGGAAAGTCTCAAGAGGAGCATGACCAAGTGCTTAACGATACACTACAAGCATTGCAAAGAAATGGCCTGACTGTAAATAAAGTGTGAATTCAACAAGAGCAAAGTTACATTCTTTGGAGTTGTGTTCTCAAAGGAGGGTATTGCACCTGATCCAAACAAGGTACAAGCAATCAAAGATGCTGAACCACCAACAACTGTTTCAGAGCTTCACAGCTTCCTTGGCATGATGAATTACTCATCCCGATTTATCAGAAACTATGCATCTATTTGCGAACCATTACGAAGGTTATCAAGGCACAACATGGATTGGGAATGGACTTCTGAGCAGCAGGAGGCATTTAACCATCTTAAAAATGAGCTATCTAGTGAGACAGTAATGACTTACTTCAACCCCTCTCTACAAATAGACATATTAGTTGATGCTAGTCCAGTGGGACTTGGAGCAACTATCTCACAAAACCAACAAACAATAACATATGCAAGCAGAGTATTGACAGACGTAGAGTCGAGATACAGTCAAACAGAAAGAGAGGCGCTGGCCATAATATGGGCCTGTGAACATTTTGACATTTTCATTCGGGGAACGGAAAATGTAAATGTAGTAACAGATCATAAACCGCTAGAAAGGATCTGGCAGAAGGCCAAAATACCACTGAGAATAGAACGATGGAGTTTTACGGCTGCAACAATATAAACTAACAATTAAATATTAGCCAGGACGCGACAATCCGGCAGATTACATGTCCCGTCATCCCATTGCAATGGGTAGCAAGAAGCGATCACACGCTAAGCGAAGTCAAATATGCAAATATGACTGATAGGACACTGCAAAAAACTATTGAATGGACACGCAATGGAAAGTGGTATGAGCTTAAGAAAGTGCAAGATCCAGATAGAGATACTCAAGAACTTCAAGTGTATCTCAGCATACAAGATGAACTCGTCGTTCATGATGAAAACATTTTGCTCAGAGACAATAGAATTGTAATGCCAACTTCACTTCGTGACTGTGCTGTTAGTCTTGCACATGAGGGACATCAGGGACTAATGAAGATGAAAGCTTTTATCCAATCAAAAATTTGGTTCCCCGGTATTAATGACCGAGTAGATTCACTGATCAAAGACTGCATAGCGTGTCAAGCTATAACACATTCCAAACTAATGGAACCACTAAAGATGTCAGAAATGCCAGGAGAACCGTGGACTTCACTAAGTGCAGATTTCTGTGGTTCACTACCCTCTGGAGACTTCTTATTTGTGATCACTGACGAATACTCCAGGTATCCTGTGGTCAAGATAATCCGATCTGTGTCAGGGCATACTGTTATACCAGCATTAGACAAAGTGCTTGCAGAATATGGAATCCCTAAGGTTATAAAGACCGACAATGGTAGTTCATTCAATTCGTACCAGTTTTGTGAATATGCTGAAAATACAGGATTTGTGCACAGAAGAATCACACCTAGATGGCCACGAGCAAATGCACAAGCAGAATCTCTCAATAAACCGCTAATGAAAAACATTAAAGCAGCAGAAATAGAGAGAAAAAGTTGGAAACAATGTATAAATTTCTGCGACAATACCGTTTCCCCACAGATCTACAGGAGTGACACCATTCAAACTTCTATTTGGAAGAGAGACAAACACAAAACTACCGAGCGTATCAAAAGCAAAGAGACCAGAACTAGATGATTTTGCACGTCAAAATGATGAAAACGCCAAGACACGAATGAAGGAATTAGCCGATCTGCGAAACAAAGCTAAACCGAATGACATTCAAGAAGGAGACAATGTTTTAATTAGAAATGAAGTAAAAAAAAAAAAACTACTCCATCATTTAACCCATCACTGCAAACCGTTAAGAAGAAAGGAACTATGATAACTGTTTCTGATAATAATGGAAAGAATACAACACGTAACGCTTCCTTTTTCAAGAAAGCAAATCACAGTGCGAAATTCTCAGATCAAATGGACGAAGAAGAAGAACTTGATATTAATACCCATTTAAAGGAAAAGAATGAAACTAATACTCCGATTCAAAGCCGTCCGACACGTATTCACAAACCACCATCCTATCTTCAGGATTATGAATGCAAAGTGAGGGGTATAATAATCCCCTAAAATATTCATTCATATAGAATTATGTGTTAAAGAATAGTGTGATGGGGCATAATAATCCCCTAAGATTCATTCATATAGAAAAGGCAGGATAAAATATTCACTCGTATAGAATTATGTGTTTAAGAATAGTGTAATGGGGCATGATAATCCCCTCTTTTAGCGCATAGGTTTTTGTTTATTAGTTTATTAGAAAAAAATAGTGTTAGTTATTCAAAAAATAGATTAGAAATATGTGAGAACAAAACCAGTTTAACATTTCAAATGAAAACAACAGGGAAATACTTGAACAAACGGTACAAATATGAACATGTGATTTTAAACTCTAGTTGACAGTCAATTATTTCAGAAACTACAGATGTAATATTGATAGGCTATCAGTAATTTCAATCTGTTCGATGCATATTTGTTTACATGAACACAATAGACTCAGTTTTATTAGGGAAATATTTGTTCAAAGGAAAATACAAAAGTTCACTCTTTCATATGTTCATTCAATGGTTTTCTGTGAAAAGTAGGACAATCATTTTTCCATTTTTATTTTGTTTAACGATAATCTAGTCAAAGAAAAGATTTTCTAGTCATTTTAATATCTGTTTATATTTTAAGAATTTAAAAAAAATGAATTGAGATTCATTTAATAAATTTAGATTCAAAATTCAATGAGAGGGAGGAATGTAATATCCTACTATTTATCATTGCAAGATTTGAGTTATCTTTCTTGGTACAGTACTATGTAACTTCATATTTGTTTTGTATACTATATATATAAAAGAAGCATGTTTCTGGAATAAAGAGTGAAATCCTTTGTCTTCATGTCAACATCTAAAACCTACAGAATATAACATTGGTGATTTTCTTAAAAAGCAAATCCATTTTTGATCAAAGAAAATTATTTGTATAATAGCAAATAAAAAATGGTGACATTGGAAGGGGACACAATCATGCACAGTGCTATAAATGTTGACCAATGTAAACATTTGATATATTTTTCTCATTATCTATTCCATAAAATCTAAGGGCCCGGGTGGCTCAATGAGTTGGGTAGTTGGATTACCTAACAACTCATACAAATCTATCACCAATACGGTGTGGGTTCACGCCTGCCTTTGTTCATTACAAAAAAGGGTGCACTCGACTCGCAGTCGCAAGTGATAAAGTTACCAGTTGCTTTACCATGGTTGGTGGTTCTTTCCGGGTACTTCGGCTTCTTCCACCACTAAAAGTAGTGAGAGCCCTGAATAGTCGCCCTATGTCACCAGAGTATGTTTTAGTAAGAAATGATATGGATGTAAATGAGCTTGAGATCCATCATTACACTTAAACATAGATAAAAGTAAAGGAACAGGGCTTTTATGCTGTTCTACATTTCACAGTCACAGTAGGGTCTTCAACAATGAGAATTACTCAAACCCTAAAATGAGTGTAAAAAGACCCCTAAAAGACCCCCTAGCCTGTAATTGAGTGATGCTTTTTACCTTCTTCGATAAACGCTACATTCGGGCATCTTTGTCATTCTGGTGTCATTTGGTTTATATCATGTCATTCGGGTGTCATTTGGTTTATATCATGTCATTCTGATGTCATTTGGTTTATATCATGTCATTCTGGTGTCATCTGGTTTATATCATGTCATTCTGGTGTCATTTAGTTTATATCATGTTATTCTGGTGTCATTTGGTTTATATCATGTTATTCTGGTGTCATTTGGTTTATATCATGTTATTCTGGTGTCATTGGGTTTATATCATGTTATTCTGGTGTCATTTGGTTTATATCATGTCATTCTGATGTCATTTGGTTTATATCATGTCATTCTGGTGTCATCTGGTTTATATCATGTCATTCTGGTGTCATTTAGTTTATATCATGTTATTCTGATGTCATTTGGTTTATATCATGTCATTCTGGTGTCATTTGGTTTATATCATGTCATTCCGATGTCATTTGGTTTATATCATGTCATTCTGGTGTCATCTGGTTTATATCATGTCATTCTGGTGTCATTTGGTTTATATCATGTTATTCTGGTGTCATTTGGTTTATATCATGTTATTCTGGTGTCATTTGGTTTATATCATGTTATTCTGGTGTCATCTGGTTTATATCATGTTATTCTGGTGTCATCTGGTTTATATCATGTTATTCTGGTGTCATCTGGTTTATATCATGTTATTCTGGTGTCATTTGGTTTATATCATGTTATTCTGGTGTCATTGGATTTATATCATGTCATTCTGGTGTCATTTGGTTTATATCATGTTATTCTGGTGTCATTTGGTTTATATCATGTTATTCTGGTGTCATTTGGTTTATATCATGTTATTCTGGTGTCATCTGGTTCATATCATGTTATTCTGGTGTCATTTGGTTTATATCATGTTATTCTGGTGTCATTTGGTTTATATCATGTCATTCTGGTGTCATTTGGTTTATATCATGTCATTCTGGTGTCATTTGGTTTATATCATGTTATTCTGGTGTCATTTGATTTATATCATGTTATTCTGGTGTCATTTGGTTTATATCATGTTATTCTGGTGTCATCTGGTTTATATCATGTCATTCTGGTGTCATTTGGTTTATATCATGTTATTCTGGTGTCATTTGGTTTATATCATGTTATTCTGGTGTCATTTGATTTATATCATGTTATTCTGGTGTCATTTGGTTTATATCATGTTATTCTGGTGTCATCTGGTTTATATCATGTTATTCTGGTGTCATCTGGTTTATATCATGTTATTCTGGTGTCATCTGGTTTATATCATGTTATTCTGGTGTCATTTGGTTTATATCATGTTATTCTGGTGTCATTGGGTTTATATCATGTCATTCTGGTGTCATTTGGTTTATATCATGTTATTCTGGTGTCATTTGGTTTATATCATGTTATTCTGGTGTCATCTGGTTCATATCATGTTATTCTGGTGTCATTTGGTTTATATCATGTTATTCTGGTGTCATTTGGTTTATATCATGTCATTCTGGTGTCATTTGATTTATATCATGTTATTCTGGTGTCATCTGGTTTATATCATGTTATTCTGGTGTCATCTGGTTTATATCATGTTATTCTGGTGTCATCTGGTTTATATCATGTTATTCTGGTGTCATCTGGTTTATATCATGTTATTCTGGTGTCATTTGGTTTATATCATGTTATTCTGGTGTCATCTGGTTTATATCATGTTATTCTGGTGTCATTTGGTTTATATCATGTCATTCTGGTGTCATCATTACATCATATTACATGTACGGAATTACAAATACGGACAAAAAAGCAACCATGAAAATGGTGAGATTGTTTTTATTGAAATCCATTTGATTCATTACGTAATTTGATGATGACTTTCTTGTTGTGCAACTCATCAAAAAAAAAATTATTTATTAAAACTTAAGTTTAATATTAAAAAAGATTCAAGATGTTTCTTTTCTTTCAGTTGAATAAAAAAGATGTTTTCAAGAGCCCACCTTTTGATAGAGAGAGAGTATGAAAAACTTCATCAGCACCAACCTTGGGTATGTTATATAATAAGCTAGAGATTTAATGGCTGTCATTAAAATTGTCTGTGGAAGCATTCTTTTATAAAAATGTCCAAGGTTGAAAATATGAAAAGGAAAAATATCTTAGATAATCAATAATGCATTTTCCGTTTGCTGTGTTTAGGCAAAAAAAACCCTGTGTTTCTGCTAATCCTACCGACCCTAATTTTTAGTGCATACCCTAAAGTGTTTATCTCTATTTTTAGACAAGCACTGAAAAGTCAGGTCTTTGTCCTTGTATAACCTTGATTTTTGAAAAAAAATAATTAAAGTTTTGCCTACCTTCCAACCCTGTTTTTTTCAAGAATGCTAGTTTTGTTATTTTTGTTTGGTCTTACACCTGCTACTAGGGATGACAAATTTAGTATTTCCACATTTTTTATTGAATAACATATTTCCTAATCAATGGTTTAAAGGTTAGCACAATGATGTAAGGAAAATTATCTCTTGTGAATTCTATTGTAAATTGTTTAATTAAATTCTTTTTTTTTTTTTTTTAACAACAATATATTTTTATTCAAAATGCTTGTTACATTCTTACTTCAAAAGCCCAAGCTACTTATGAAGTATTTCATATTAATATTTTCTTATATAATTAAAATACTTTCAAATAATATAATATAACTGATGAGTATCAGACTTTAATTAAATATACCTATACATACGCACCTACATCTACACACATACATCTATGCATATACACACATAATTAAATTCTTATAGAATTATTTGAAATGTAAATCAGTAACAAAGTCTGTGCTTCATTGCAGTTATTTTATTTTGCAGAAATGGTGTAATTTCAAATTGTTGTACCATAGATTCTTTCGTCATGGATGTCTAAATTTAAATTATTCGAAATCTAGTAATTTAGGCTAAAAAGATACACAAATGAACATGATTTTTATTATGCTTTTAAAAATGTGTTTCCCCTTAGGACTAGAGTCCTGAGTGACATAAGGCAGAAACAATTTAAGACTGATTGGATTTTTTCTATGCAATAAAGGTTCATTTTTAGAACTAAAAAAGTCTGCTAATGAAAATGGAAATTCCAGATTTAAGCAATAAACTGTTAAAATCACAAAATAACAAATATGAAATAATCCTTAAATAAATAGCACATTGATTAAAGGCTTAATACATTTGTATATACATGTAATGATTTCAGGGAATAGAAGCTGCACCTTTACAAGATGACAGTTTATTTGAATGGGTTGCCAAGATTAAAGGTTTAAAGGATTCTGTATGGGAAGGTACTGTGTATTATAATGCTAATTACTGTCAAATAAATATATATATTTTTTAATATATTCATTTGTTGATGCATGTGCCCTTGGTGTCCCCTTTAAGCAATAAATTCAGTGTTTTCAAATGAATTATATCTTGAAGATTCTTATAAATTAAAAATTTGCTTGAAATTTTACACCACGAATGAAATACGTCACAAACTCAATGAAAAATTCTATAAAAATTAAAGTATATTGGTATGATAATCTCTGTTTGTATAAAGGGGATTAATTTAATAATACTGATTTAGACAGATTTCCTTCTGACACTCTAATGAAGGGAGATAATTAATTACATTAATAAAGTGTGAATAACATTGAAGTAGATGTCATAAACTTCTATTTATAGGAATTAATTTTATGTACATGTACTTGTATGATATTTGTACATTGTATTGATACGATGTAATTTTAGGAGGAATATTTCGAGTTTATTTAAAGTTTGATGAGCATTACAACGTAAGACCACCAGATGTCTGTTTTCATACCATTCCATTTCATCCAAATGGTAAGAAAATATATAATTATTAATTAAAATTGTAAACTGATTTTCTCTACATTAATTTTGTGTCTTAACAATTGAACACTATTCAGTAATAAAGAGATTCCTGAAAAGTAAAAATATCAACCTTGTTTTGGACCAATCAATTAACTTATACTACACTTGTCTACTGGTATATAAGTTGACAAATCAGTTTAGATGGTGGATTTGTTAATTATCAAATAGTCAGTCATTATACACTGTATGATTACTGTATAAAAGGTTATGGTGCAGTCACAGGATTCAATTTTCTTAAAGTGAATGTCGCAAGTAGAATTGAAACATCGTTTTGAAAATTAGTTGGTGTCTTATTTCCATCGGACAGTATGAAAGAGAATCGTATGGTGAAAACAATTGAAGAAATTAAAATCAATTGGAAAGTCAGACTGTGTGAATACTTGGCCATTACAATTGACTTACAGATGCAGATAAAAAAAAATAAAAAAAATAAGGGAACTTGAAATCATTTTGTCTCCCCCATGTAGCCTTCGACATGTCCGTCTGTCTGTCACAACAGTTTGAATGAGCAACTTGTCCCACATTTTAAATGTGAATTCCTTAAAACTTGGCATGCTTACTTATTACAAGATAAAGATTTCCATATCATTATGGCAGTTTGATCTGACCATTTTTTTGAAGGAGTATTTGCTGTTTTTCAATTAAAATATGTCATTAAATGTTTGGATTCACACATCTTCCTACATTTTGAATGGGAATTACAAGATGTCTTCCTCAAAAGATAAAAGACTGTGGAAGGGGAAGGGGGATTTGTTTATGGGTTAAAAATAACCTTTAATTGTTTAAGATTTCAACATATGTTTGTAAGAATATTACATTTGTGGTTATGATTCTGATTTTTGGGAGGTCATAATGAAATATGCTTTACCTATTGTGACATTGTATCTATGTTGTATACAGTGTGTACATACAAGATCTTGTGTCACACACCTTGTATCTATGTTGTATATAGTGTGTACATACAAGATCTTGTGTCACACACCTTGTATCTATGTTGTATACAGTGTGTACATACAAGATCTTGTGTCACACACCTTGTATCTATGTTGTATACAGTGTGTACATACAAGATCTTGTGTCACACACCTTGTATCTATGTTGTATACAGTGTGTACATACAAGATCTTGTGTCACACACCTTGTATCTATGTTGTATACAGTGTGTACATACAAGATCTTGTGTCACACACCTTGTATCTATGTTGTATACAGTGTGTACATACAAGATCTTGTGTCACACACCTTGTATCTATGTTGTATACAGTGTGTACATACAAGATCTTGTGTCACACACCTTGTATCTATGTTGTATACAGTGTGTACATACAAGATCTTGTGTCACACACCTTGTATCTATGTTGTATACAGTGTGTACATACAAGATCTTGTGTCACACACCTTGTATCTATGTTGTATACAGTGTGTACATACAAGATCTTGTGTCACACACCTTGTATCTATGTTGTATACAGTGTGTACATACAAGATCTTGTGTCACACACCTTGTATCTATGTTGTATACAGTGTGTACATACAAGATCTTGTGTCACACACCTTGTATCTATGTTGTATACAGTGTGTACATACAAGATCTTGTGTCACACACCTTGTATCTATGTTGTATACAGTGTGTACATACAAGATCTTGTGTCACACACCTTGTATCTATGTTGTATACAGTGTGTACATACAAGATCTTGTGTCACACACCTTGTATCTATGTTGTATACAGTGTGTACATACAAGATCTTGTGTCACACACCTTGTATCTATGTTGTATACAGTGTGTACATACAAGATCTTGTGTCACACACCTTGTATCTATGTTGTATACAGTGTGTACATACAAGATCTTGTGTCACACACCTTGTATCTATGTTGTATACAGTGTGTACATACAAGATCTTGTGTCACACACCTTGTATCTATGTTGTATACAGTGTGTACATACAAGATCTTGTGTCACACACCTTGTATCTATGTTGTATACAGTGTGTACATACAAGATCTTGTGTCACACACCTTGTATCTATGTTGTATACAGTGTGTACATACAAGATCTTGTGTCACACACCTTGTATCTATGTTGTATACAGTGTGTACATACAAGATCTTGTGTCACACACCTTGTATCTATGTTGTATATAGTGTGTACATACAAGATCTTGTGTCACACACCTTGTATCTATGTTGTATACAGTGTGTACATACAAGATCTTGTGTCACACACCTTGTATCTATGTTGTATACAGTGTGTACATACAAGATCTTGTGTCACACACCTTGTATCTATGTTGTATACAGTGTGTACATACAAGATCTTGTGTCACACACCTTGTATCTATGTTGTATACAGTGTGTACATACAAGATCTTGTGTCACACACCTTGTATCTATGTTGTATACAGTGTGTACATACAAGATCTTGTGTCACACACCTTGTATCTATGTTGTATACAGTGTGTACATACAAGATCTTGTGTCACACACCTTGTATCTATGTTGTATACAGTGTGTACATACAAGATCTTGTGTCACACACCTTGTATCTATGTTGTATACAGTGTGTACATACAAGATCTTGTGTCACACACCTTGTATCTATGTTGTATACAGTGTGTACATACAAGATCTTGTGTCACACACCTTGTATCTATGTTGTATACAGTGTGTACATACAAGATCTTGTGTCACACACCTTGTATCTATGTTGTATACAGTGTGTACATACAAGATCTTGTGTCACACACCTTGTATCTATGTTGTATACAGTGTGTACATACAAGATCTTGTGTCACACACCTTGTATCTATGTTGTATACAGTGTGTACATACAAGATCTTGTGTCACACACCTTGTATCTATGTTGTATACAGTGTGTACATACAAGATCTTGTGTCACACACCTTGTATCTATGTTGTATACAGTGTGTACATACAAGATCTTGTGTCACACACCTTGTATCTATGTTGTATACAGTGTGTACATACAAGATCTTGTGTCACACACCTTGTATCTATGTTGTATACAGTGTGTACATACAAGATCTTGTGTCACACACCTTGTATCTATGTTGTATACAGTGTGTACATACAAGATCTTGTGTCACACACCTTGTATCTATGTTGTATACAGTGTGTACATACAAGATCTTGTGTCACACACCTTGTATCTATGTTGTATACAGTGTGTACATACAAGATCTTGTGTCACACACCTTGTATCTATGTTGTATACAGTGTGTACATACAAGATCTTGTGTCACACACCTTGTATCTATGTTGTATATAGTGTGTACATACAAGATCTTGTGTCACACACCTTGTATCTATGTTGTATACAGTGTGTACATACAAGATCTTGTGTCACACACCTTGTATCTATGTTGTATACAGTGTGTACATACAAGATCTTGTGTCACACACCTTGTATCTATGTTGTATACAGTGTGTACATACAAGATCTTGTGTCACACACCTTGTATCTATGTTGTATACAGTGTGTACATACAAGATCTTGTGTCACACACCTTGTATCTATGTTGTATACAGTGTGTACATACAAGATCTTGTGTCACACACCTTGTATTTATGTTGTATACAGTGTGTACATACAAGATCTTGTGTCACACACCTTGTATCTATGTTGTATACAGTGTGTACATACAAGATCTTGTGTCGCACACCTTGTATCTATGTTGTATACAGTGTGTACATACAAGATCTTGTGTCACACACCTTGTATCTATGTTGTGCAAAGTTTTTTTTATATGAAAGAATAATTAATAGAGAATGCTCTTTCAGTAACAAAAATAAAATTGTTTTTCTACAAATAAGTTTTGAGCGGAATGTACATATCCATTAGTAAAACTTCTTTTGACAACATTTCATTTCATTGTTTCATACATATTAGTGTACAATGATATATTTTCAGTTGATATGATAACAGGCAGACCTTGTATAGATTTTTTAGATGATTATTCCAAGTGGGAGGAGGAGTATAGTCTTTCATTTATACTAGTTACAATACAGGTAAGACAATATTGACAACCTTGGTTCACTTTGACTTTAGTAAGTAGCCTCTTGTAAATTTTAAAAGAACCAATACACTTATTGTTTATATATCTGTAGTTGATTGCTTGGTTCATGGTGTTTAACACCACTTTCAACAATATTTCATTTATACCATGGCGGTCTGTTTTATTGGTGGAGGAAACTAGCATATCCGGAGGAAACCACCGACCTGTCGCATACACTGACAAACTTTATCACATAATGTTGTATCGAGTACACGTCGCAATGAGCGGGATTCGGATTCATAATGTTAGTGGTGATAGGCACTGGTTGCACAGGCCACAACGGTCCCTACATGTTGTTTGTAGAATTAATGAGACTATGCATGAACTTATTGGTTTGAGGGGAGGGGGGGCAGAATAAAGTCCTAATGTGGCAGTCTTACAGTATAAAGACCCAACCAAGTGTGCTGGTATAGAATTATTAGACATCAAACTATATTATTTGTTCTTGTTGTTATACAGATATGTAGATCTTTCTATTACTGACTTTGCATTGACAAACATTCACACATTAGAAATAGAACTTCATATTTTGATACATTAAATAAATATGAAAGTTTAATACCTTTAAAAATGAGGTCGCAGTGCCTTAATTTCACCATGCTAAGAATATATTACTTCTAGACTGTGATTTACATTTGTTTTACAATGTGACTCAAGTCAATGACTTTGGTGCTGTTTTAAATCATCTTTAACCATATTTTTGATTTGAACAGTTAATTGTTCTATCAAATAATGTCATTTTTGATTTTAAGCTGTTTTTGATAATGTCTATTAATAGATTTAAGACATGACCAATTATTAAAAAAAAAGTTGTTTATTGTAGAATTTATTATCAAATCCTAACTTAGAGAGTCCTGTAAATCCAGAAGCTTCTGATATGATCATGCATTCACCACATGCTTACAGACAAATGGTATTAGACTGTGTATCTGCCAGTCAGAGGGTCGAAGGTCAGTATGATAATACATTCACCTCATGCTTACAGACAAATGGTATTAGACTGTGTATCTGCCAGTCAGAGGGTCGAAGGTCAGTATGATAATACATTCACCTCATGCTTACAGAAAAATGGTATTGGACTGTGTATATACCAGTCAGAGGGTCGAAGGTCAGTATGATAATACATTCACCTCATGCTTATAGCAAATGGTATTAGACTGTGTATCTGCCAGTCAGAGGGTTAAAGGTCAGTATGATAATGCATTCACCACATGCTTACAGACAAATGGTATTAGACGGTCAGCTGTTTACCACATAATTTAGTTTTGTTAAAATTGGAAGCATATGGCCTATCAAAAAACTGTCTAAAATTATTGCAAAGTTATCTAGAAAACAGAAAACAAAGTATTAAAATTGGAAGTTATTACAGTGATTGGGATCAAATGTGTAAAGGGATACCTTAAGGTTCAATTCTGGGACCAGTTCTTATCAATGTCTTTATAAATGACATATTTCTTTTTGTTCAAAATAGCATGATTTATAACTACGCCGATGACAATACAGTATCATATTGTGATTATGACCTAAATAAAGTTGTTAATACATTAGAGGCTGATGGTTTAAAATTAATAAACTGGTTTTCAATAAATTTAATGAAAGCAAATCCAGACAAATTTCAGGCTATTGCCATTGGAAAAAAGACAAATAAACATAAATTAACATTAAATTTAAATGGAAATAATATTACTTGTGAAGATAACGTTAAACTCATTGGAGTAGCCATTGACTCAGATTTAAACTTTAACAATCATATTTCTGAAATTTGTAAAAAGGCATCAAGGCAGCTAAATATTTTGAAATGGATTGGCAAAAATTTAGATAGGTGAGGTAGACTAAGAGCTTATTATTCATTCATTCTTTCAAATTTTAATTATTGTCCAGTAATCTGGCACTACTGTAGTGAAAACAATTCTCTTAAAATGGAAAAGATTCAAGAAAGAGCTCTCGGGTTTATTTATGAAGATTATAACAGTTCATATGAAAATTTGCTTGAAAAATCAAAACTACCCTCTTTAAAAATTAGAAGATTAAAAACCATTGCTGTTGAAACATTTAAAATAATACATAAAAACAGTCCAAGTTATCTTCATGACTTAATCAATATTAAACTTCAAAATTACAATTTTAGATCACAGTAAACAGCAGTTTTACCACGAGTCAGAACTACCAGGTATGGCCTGAAATCTTTTCGTTATAATGCTGCACAAATCTGGAATGAGCTGCCTAATCACTGTAGAAGGGAAACATCTTTGGGGCAGTTTAAAAATTTAATACAAACATGGGATCCAATGAACAGCTCATGCCAGTGCAGTGCAGTGCATGCATATAGTGCTTCGTAGCTTAAGCTTTTTATTTTTTTTTCTTGCCATTTTTAGTTGAAATATGGTGCAGTGCTAAACATTTTGTTGTTTTTATTGCTATGCTTATAGACTTTATATTTTTATTTTGTTTTATTTTGCATGTATTATCATTGCTACTTTTAGTGTATGCTTGTTCAAAACTCTGATGCATTATTTTTATTAAATTGGTGTGTTTGTACATGATTGTGGGATGAATGTATGTATTTTGTATGTAGTCGATTTGAAAAGCTCATTAGAGCTTGTGTTGTAATATGTTTAATTGATATCGACTTTAAATAAAACTTTGAATAAGACTGTGTATCTGCCCATCAGAGGGTCGAAGGTCAGTATGATAATACATTCACCTCATGCCTACAGACAAATGATATTAGACATGTGTATCTGTCAGTCAGAGGGTCGAAGGTCAGTATGATAATACATTCACCTCATGCTTATAGACAAATGGTATTGGACTGTCTGCCAGTCAGAGGGTCGAAGGTCAGTATGATAATACATTCACCTCATGCTTACAGACAAATGGTATTAGACTGTGTATCTGTCAGTCAGAGGGTTGAAGGTCAGTATGATAATACATTCACCACATGCCTACAGACAAATGATATTAGACTGTGTATCTGTCAGTCAGAGGGTCGAAGGTCAGTATGATAATACATTCACCTCATGCCTACAGACAAATGGTATTAGACTGTGTATCTGCCAGTCAGAGGGTCGAAGGTCAGTATGATAATACATTCACCTCATGCTTACAGACAAATGGTATTAGACTGTGTATCTGCCAGTCAGAGGGTCGAAGGTCAGTATGATAATACATTCACCTCATGCTTACAGAAAAATGGTATTGGACTGTGTATATACCAGTCAGAGGGTCGAAGGTCAGTATGATAATACATTCACCTCATGCTTATAGCAAATGGTATTAGACTGTATATCTGCCAGTCAGAGGGTTAAAGGTCAGTATGATAATGCATTCACCACATGCTTACAGACAAATGGTATTAGACGGTCAGCTGTTTACCGCATAATTTAGTTTTGTTAAAATTGGAAGCATATGGCCTATCAAAAAACTGTCTAAAATTATTGCAAAGTTATCTAGAAAACAGAAAACAAAGTATTAAAATTGGAAGTTATTACAGTGATTGGGATCAAATGTGTAAAGGGATACCACAAGGTTCAATTCTGGGACCAGTTCTTATCAATGTCTTTATAAATGACATATTTCTTTTTGTTCAAAATAGCATGATTTATAACTACGCCGATGACAATACAGTATCATATTGTTATTATGACCTAAATAAAGTTGTTAATACATTAGAGGCTGATGGTTTAATATTAATAAACTGGTTTTCAATAAATTTAATGAAAGCAAATCCAGACAAATTTCAGGCTATTGCCATTGGAAAAAAGACAAATAAACATAAATTAACATTAAATTTAAATGGAAATAATATTACTTGTGAAGATAACGTTAAACTCATTGGAGTAGCCATTGACTCAGATTTAAACTTTAACAATCATATTTCTGAAATTTGTAAAAAGGCATCAAGGCAGCTAAATATTTTGAAACGGATTGGCAAAAATTTAGATAGGTGAGGTAGACTAAGAGCTTATTATTCATTCATTCTTTCAAATTTTAATTATTGTCCAGTAACCTGGCACTACTGTAGTGAAAACAATTCTCTTAAAATGGAAAAGATTCAAGAAAGAGCTCTCGGGTTTATTTATGAAGATTATAACAGTTCATATGAAAATTTGCTTGAAAAATCAAAACTACCCTCTTTAAAAATTAGAAGATTAAAAACCATTGCTGTTGAAACATTTAAAATAATACATAAAAACAGTCCAAGTTATCTTCATGACTTAATCAATATTAAACTTCAAAATTACAATTTTAGATCACAGTAAACAGCAGTTTTACCACGAGTCAGAACTACCAGGTATGGCCTGAAATCTTTTCGTTATAATGCTGCACAAATCTGGAATGAGCTGCCTAATCACTGTAGAAGGGAAACATCTTTGGGGCAGTTTAAAAATTTAATACAAACATGGGATCCAATGAACAGCTCATGCCAGTGCAGTGCAGTGCATGCATATAGTGCTTCGTAGCTTAAGCTTTTTATTTTTTTTTCTTGCCATTTTTAGTTGAAATATGGTGCAGTGCTAAACATTTTGCTGTTTTTATTGCTATGCTTATAGACTTTATATTTTTATTTTGTTTTATTTTGCATGTATTATCATTGCTACTTTTAGTGTATGCTTGTTCAAAACTCTGATGCATTATTTTTATTAAATTGGTGTGTTTGTACATGATTGTGGGATGAATGTATGTATTTTGTATGTAGTCGATTTGAAAAGCTCATTAGAGCTTGTGTTGTAATATGTTTAATTGATATCGACTTTAAATAAAACTTTGAATAAGACTGTGTATCTGCCCATCAGAGGGTCGAAGGTCAGTATGATAATACATTCACCTCATGCCTACAGACAAATGATATTAGACATGTGTATCTGTCAGTCAGAGGGTCGAAGGTCAGTATGATAATACATTCACCTCATGCTTATAGACAAATGGTATTGGACTGTCTGCCAGTCAGAGGGTCGAAGATCAGTATGATAATACATTCACCTCATGCTTACAGACAAATGGTATTAGACTGTGTATCTGTCAGTCAGAGGGTTGAAGGTCAGTATGATAATACATTCACCACATGCTTACAGACAAATGGTATTAGACTGTGTATCTGCCAGTCAGAGGGTCAAAGGTCAGTATGATAATACATTCACCTAATGCTTACAGACAAATGGTATTAGACTGTATCTGTCAGTCAGAGGGTCGAAGGTCAGTATGATAATACATTCACCTCATGCCTACAGACAAATGATATTAGACTGTGTATCTGTCAGTCAGAGGGTCAAAGGTCAGTATGATAATACATTCACCACATGCTTACAGACAAATGGTATTAGACTGTGTATCTGCCAGTCAGAGGGTCGAAGGTCAATATGATAATACATTCACCTCATGCTTACAGACAAATGGTATTAGACTGTATCTGTCAGTCAGAGTGTCGAAGGTCAGTATGATAATACATTCACCTCATGCTTACAGAAAAATGGTATTGGACTGTGTATATACCAGTCAGAGGGTCGAAGGTCAGTATGATAATACATTCACCTCATGCTTATAGCAAATGGTATTAGACTGTGTATCTGCCAGTCAGAGGGTTAAAGGTCAGTATGATAATGCATTCACCACATGCTTACAGACAAATGGTATTAGACGGTCAGCTGTTTACCACATAATTTAGTTTTGTTAAAATTGGAAGCATATGGCCTATCAAAAAACTCTCTAAAATTATTGCAAAGTTATCTAGAAAACAGAAAACAAAGTATTAAAATTGGAAGTTATTACAGTGATTGGGATCAAATGTGTAAAGGGATACCACAAGGTTCAATTCTGGGACCAGTTCTTATCAATGTCTTTATAAATGACATATTTCTTTTTGTTCAAAATAGCATGATTTATAACTACGCCGATGACAATACAGTATCATATTGTGATTATGACCTAAATAAAGTTGTTAATACATTAGAGGCTGATGGTTTAAAATTAATAAACTGGTTTTCAATAAATTTAATGAAAGCAAATCCAGACAAATTTCAGGCTATTGCCATTGGAAAAAAGACAAATAAACATAAATTAACATTAAATTTAAATGGAAATAATATTACTTGTGAAGATAACGTTAAACTCATTGGAGTAGCCATTGACTCAGATTTAAACTTTAACAATCATATATCTGAAATTTGTAAAAAGGCATCAAGGCAGCTAAATATTTTGAAACGGATTGGCAAAAATTTAGATAGGTGAGGTAGACTAAGAGCTTATTATTCATTCATTCTTTCAAATTTTAATTATTGTCCAGTAATCTGGCACTACTGTAGTGAAAACAATTCTCTTAAAATGGAAAAGATTCAAGAAAGAGCTCTCGGGTTTATTTATGAAGATTATAACAGTTCATATGAAAATTTGTTTGAAAAATCAAAACTACCCTCTTTAAAAATTAGAAGATTAAAAACCATTGTTGTTGAAACATTTAAAATAATACATAAAAACAGTCCAAGTTATCTTCATGACTTAATCAATATTAAACTTCAAAATTACAATTTTAGATCACAGTAAACAGCAGTTTTACCACGAGTCAGAACTACCAGGTATGGCCTGAAATCTTTTCGTTATAATGCTGCACAAATCTGGAATGAGCTGCCTATTCACTGTAGAAGGGAAACATCTTTGGGGCAGTTTAAAAATTTAATACAAACATGGGATCCAATGAACAGCTCATGCCAGTGCAGTGCATGCATATAGTGCTTCGTAGCTTAAGCTTTTTATTTTTTTTTTCTTGCCATTTTTAGTTGAAATATGGTGCAGTGCTAAACATTTTGTTGTTTTTATTGCTATGCTTATAGACTTTTTATTTTTATTTTGTTTTATTTTGCATGTATTATCATTGCTACTTTTAGTGTATGCTTGTTCAAAACTCTGATGCATTATTTTTATTAAATTGGTGTGTTTGTGCATGATTGTGGGATGAATGTATGTATTTTGTATGTAGTCGATTTGAAAAGCTCATTAGAGCTTGTGTTGTAATATGTTTAATTGATATCGACTTTAAATAAAACTTTGAATAAGACTGTGTATCTGCCCATCAGAGGGTCGAAGGTCAGTATGATAATACATTCACCTCATGCCTACAGACAAATGATATTAGACTGTGTATCTGTCAGTCAGAGGGTCGAAGGTCAGTATGATAATACATTCACCACATGCCTACAGACAAATGGTATTAGACTGTGTATCTGTCAGTCAGAGGGTCAAAGATCAGTATGATAATACATTCACCTCATGCCTACAGACAAATGATATTAGACTGTGTATCTGTCAGTCAGAGGGTCGAAGGTCAGTATGATAATACATTCACCACATGCTTACAGACAAATGGTATTAGACTGTGTATCTGCCAGTCAGAGGGTCAAAGGTCAGTATGATAATACATTCACCTCATGCTTACAGACAAATGGTATTAGACTGTATCTGTCAGTCAGAGGGTCGAAGGTCAGTATGATAATACATTCACCTCATGCCTACAGACAAATGATATTAGACTGTGTATCTGTCAGTCAGAGGGTCGAAGGTCAGTATGATAATACATTCACCACATGCTTACAGACAAATGGTATTAGACTGTGTATCTGCCAGTCAGAGGGTCAAAGGTCAGTATGATAATACATTCACCACATGCTTACAGACAAATGGTATTAGACTGTGTATCTGCCAGTCAGAGGGTCGAAGGTCAGTATGATAATACATTCACCTCATGCTTACAGACAAATGGTATTAGACTGTGTATCTGCCAGTCAGAGGGTCGAAGGTCAGTATGATAATACATTCACCTCATGCTTACAGACAAATGGTATTAGACTGTGTATCTGCCAGTCAGAGGGTCGAAGGTCAGTCATGAAAATATAGCAATAATTTTTACCCAAATGAGTTTCAGTCATATAAATTCATTTTACAGGGTTTGATTGATTGGTATTTAATACTATTTAAGTCATATTTCAATTATATTTTGACATGAATTACCTTTTGATTTTTTGTTCACATAATGGTTATACTATCCAGTGATAGCTCTACTGTGACTGAGATGTAAAGCATTAAAGTATGCTGTTATTTACTATATTTTGTTTAAGTGTAAACAATTCTTAGACATGAAGGAATGATACCAAATTTGAAAAAAAGGCATACCAGTGATCACATATAAATCAACTTGTAATATTGAATAAAAGCATAGATATCTAATATACTATAGTGTGCACAACACTAGCCTAATACAGTCAAACTTGTGGTTCCCTCCATTAAGTAGTCGCCTGTATTTAAAGGCTACTTCTTCTTGTCCTGTCATAGAAAATTTCATATGAATTGAAACCCTTTTTTTTTTAGAGCTCACCTGTCTTATAAAGCTACTTTTCTTTGTCCCAAAGGTGACCTCTTAATACTGGTTTGACCATAATTTAAAAATCTTTAAGGGCAATAAAACCAAAGGACCCAAACAGGATAGCCAGAACCAGCTCAGGATATAATTATTATTTACATAGTAATGCAGCTTTGAAGTAGTGAAAAAAGGACATTATCACTCACATTTCTTTTAATGTGAAAAATGAAATAAGAAATTGCAACAATTTAAACACAACCAATAAAACTGACTATATTGTTAATTTCATTCTAAATCTTGGAGATTTTCATGTTCTAAAATTAATTCAAATTCTGTTTTCAGCTGGAGTTACTCCCCATTCTGAAATTGAATCTAGAGTTCGATTTGCAACACCTACTGAAGAGACAAAAACCTTCATAGCAACAGCTAATAAGTCTACTCCAGCAAAGATAACAAGGCTATCATTTGATGACTATCATACAACTTGGAGTGGCATTGCTACCTCAAAACCAGCACATCAAATGAAAAATCCACGTAGGTCTTGTTATTAACTATATTATTGTAGTTTTATATTACTTATTAAAGATTGTACTTAGTTGTGTATCAGAGGCAGTTGAAATATTTTTTGAAATAAACGTCTATTGGAAGGTTTGTTTTAGATAGACAGGTGAAATCTGTCTGGAAATGTCCATTGAATAATTTGTTTTAAATAGACAGGTGAAATCTGTCTGGAAATGTCCATTGAATAATCTGTTTTAAATAGACAGGTGAAATCTGTCTGGAAATGTCCATTGAATAATCTGTTTTAAATAGACAGGTGAAATCTGTCTGGAAATGTCCATTGAATAATCTGTTTTAAATAGACAGGTGAAATCTGTCTGGAAATGTCCATTGAATAATCTGTTTTAAATAGACAGGTGAAATCTGTCTGGAAATGTCCATTGAATAATCTGTTTTAAATAGACAGGTGAAATCTGTCTGGAAATGTCCATTGAATAATCTGTTTTAAATAGACAGGTGAAATCTGTCTGGAAATGTCCATTGAATAATCTGTTTTAAATAGACAGGTGAAATCTGTCTGGAAATGTCCATTGAATAATCTGTTTTAAATAGACAGGTGAAATCTGTCTGGAAATGTCCATTGAATAATCTGTTTTAAATAGATGGGTGAAATCTGTCTGAAACAAATGTCTATAGAGCACCTGTCTAAGACAAGCTTTTATTGGAGCATATGTTTCAGATAGACAGGTTAAAGGTATCACATATAAACGTTTACTGTGTGTTGATGATCATTCATGTTTGTCTAATTTGTGTACATTTTCTTCTGCCACATGAAATCATTTCAAATTTTAATATGACTAATTCTTTACATAATACACTGCATCGGTGGTGTATTGGTTAGTGTGCTTGCCTTGAGTGTGGTAGGTCATGTAATAGAGCCCTAGTCGGGTCAAACCAAAAATTATAAATTTGTAGTTGCTGTTTCACCACTAAGCATGCAGCATTCAGGAGTAAGAACAAAAACTGGTTGACTCGGAATCAGAATAATATATCTGAATGGAGCGACATTTTAACCCGCAGACTGTTGTTTCTGTGAACTAGCACTATAAGTATTCAATTAAGCATGTTGCTGTAATACAAAATGGACATCATCGTCTCATCAAAATGCAACTTATTATTTCCATGATATAACTTATTATTGCCATGATATAACTTATTATTGCCATGATATAGCTTATTATTGCCATGATACAACTTATTATTGCCATGATGCAACTTATTATTGCCATGATATAACTTATTATTGCCATGATATAGCTTATTATTGCCATGATATAGCTTATTATTGTCATGATATAACTTATTATTGCCATGATACAACTTATTATTGCCATGATATAGCTTATTATTGCCATGATATAGCTTATTATTGCCATGATACAACTTATTATTGCCATGATATAGCTTATTATTGTCATGATATAACTTATTATTGCCATGATATAGCTTATTATTGTCATGATACAACTTATTATTGCCATGATATAGCTTATTATTGTCATGATATAACTTATTATTGCCATGATATAACTTATTATTGCCATGATACAACTTATTATTGCCATGATATAACTTATTATTGCCATGATGCAACTTATTATTGCCATGATATAGCTTATTATTGTCATGATATAACTTATTATTGCCATGATACAACTTATTATTGCCATGATATAGCTTATTATTGCCATGATATAACTTATTATTGCCATGATACAACTTATTATTGCCATGATACAACTTATTATTGCCATGATATAACTTATTATTGCCATGATATAACTTATTATTGCCATGATACAACTTATTATTGCCATGATACAACTTATTATTGCCATGATATAACTTATTATTGCCATGATGCAACTTATTATTGCCATGATATAGCTTATTATTGTCATGATATAACTTATTATTGCCATGATACAACTTATTATTGCCATGATATAACTTATTATTGCCATGATACAACTTATTATTGCCATGATACAACTTATTATTGCCATGATACAACTTATTATTGCCATGATACAACTTATTATTGCCATGATATAGCTTATTATTGCCATGATATAACTTATTATTGCCATGATACAACTTATTATTGCCATGATATAGCTTATTATTGTCATGATATAACTTATTATTGCCATGATACAACTTATTATTGCCATGATATAGCTTATTATTGCCATGATACAACTTATTATTGCCATGATATAACTTATTATTGCCATGATATAGCTTATTATTGCCATGATACAACTTATTATTGCCATGATACAACTTATTATTGCCATGATACAACTTATTATTGCCATGATACAACTTATTATTGCCATGATACAACTTATTATTGCCATGATATAGCTTATTATTGCCATGATATAACTTATTATTGCCATGATACAACTTATTATTGCCATGATATAGCTTATTATTGCCATGATATAACTTATTATTGCCATGATACAACTTATTATTGCCATGATACAACTTATTATTGCCATGATATAGCTTATTATTGCCATGATATAGCTTATTATTGCCATGATACAACTTATTATTGCCATGATATAGCTTATTATTGCCATGATACAACTTATTATTGCCATGATACAACTTAGTATTGCCATGATATAACTTATTATTGCCATGATACAACTTATTATTGCCATGATACAACTTATTATTGCCATGATATAGCTTATTATTGCCATGATACAACTTATTATTGCCATGATACAACTTATTATTGCCATGATACAACTTATTATTGCCATGATATAACTTATTATTGCCATGATACAACTTATTATTGCCATGATACAACTTATTATTGCCATGATACAACTTATTATTGCCATGATACAACTTATTATTGCCATGATATAACTTATTATTGCCATGATACAACTTATTATTGCCATGATACAACTTATTATTGCCATGATACAACTTATTATTGCCATGATACAACTTATTATTGCCATGATATAGCTTATTATTGCCATGATATAACTTATTATTGCCATGATATAGCTTATTATTGTCATGATATAACTTATTATTGCCATGATACAACTTATTATTGCCATGATATAGCTTATTATTGCCATGATACAACTTATTATTGCCATGATATAACTTATTATTGCCATGATATAGCTTATTATTGCCATGATACAACTTATTATTGCCATGATACAACTTATTATTGCCATGATACAACTTATTATTGCCATGATACAACTTATTATTGCCATGATACAACTTATTATTGCCATGATACAACTTATTATTGCCATGATATAACTTATTATTGCCATGATACAACTTATTATTGCCATGATACAACTTATTATTGCCATGATACAACTTATTATTGCCATGATACAACTTATTATTGCCATGATACAACTTATTATTGCCATGATACAACTTATTATTGCCATGATACAACTTATTATTGCCATGATACAACTTATTATTGCCATGATACAACTTATTATTGCCATGATATAACTTATTATTGCCATGATACAACTTATTATTGCCATGATATAACTTATTATTGCCATGATATAACTTATTATTGCCATGATATAACTTATTATTGCCATGATATAACTTATTATTGCCATGATGTAACTTATTATTGCCATGATATAGCTGAACAATTACTTACTTGACATAAAACAACAATAACTCACTCACTTTTACATAGTACTAATATTATCAATGAAAACTATGTTTTTTGATAAAACTAGTAAATCCACGTACCACGTGTTAGTCATCTTCCATAACGTTTGTTGACAAAAACCAGTGGTATGCCAGTGTTATCAACAAATTTCACTTTAAGGAAGTTATGTGAAAATATACCAACTTTTTGTTACATAATTATTACTTATTTAAACAATTGTATTTCCAAAGGAGCAAAATATAAAAATGAATTTTAATATCTCTTTAAACTTGATTAATTCAAGTAAGTGTACTCTAAACAGTCATATATGGGTGGATTGACACTCTGTATTAAGGAGTGATTCATATTGTATTAGTTGATAATATTTCAACTATTAGTCTTTAACTTGTATTTTGATTACTTATGTTTTAGTATTAGAGATGATTAAAGACAGTACAGTATTACAGAAAGCCCATTTAGGTTTACCACAGGAAGAAATAGAGGAACAAATGAAAAGACAGATTGAAGAGTAATTAAATATTAATATATAATACAGAAGATACTTACAGTTTTAAACCATATGTTCTCATTCCTGACCTTTTTTAAGGGATTTTGGGTTATTTAAATATAAGTTATTTATCATTGTGTTTTTCTCCTTCTGGGGGAGACATTATTGTTATCGTCCTGTCACTCTGTCCATCACAAACTTTTTACATGCAACTCTAATCTAATTTGAGGAAACTCCAGTCTGGGTCACATGAGATTGATCCTGGGTCACATGAGATTGATCCTATGTACCATTCAATGAAAATGTGACTGTGAAACTATGAAAGTGTTACTAAACTGCTTTGCATGTAACATGCAGTCCGATTGGACGAAAAATATTATAGTTACATTTATTATATAATTATATATTCATGTCATTCGCAATGTGACCCATAATGGGGTTTCTTCAGATCTCCCATGCCACGACATAACACTAAACGGGAAGATTTCCCACGCCATGACATAACACTAAACGGGAGCAAGTGAGAGGTCTGATTTTAATTAGATGGAAGCAACTTCTCCTACATTTTAAAGGAGAATTCCTCCATGCTTACTTATGACCATATGGAGATTTGTATATCCTTACAGAAGTTTGATAGAAATTTAACTTTTATGTATACTTTCAGACATTCTGCATTGATGTATGGTAATTTTAAAACAAAACCAAATGCTATAGATGAAAAAGCTGCCAAGATGGCAAGGTTAAGTAAGATGAAGAAAATATATCTCCCTCCTAGATTATCTCCAAGTAAGTAAACATTTGATTTAGAATTTTTGTTTTTGAAGGATTTCCAGGATGATTTAGGCAATTAAGAATCCTACTAAATTTTACGGCTTTGAATAAAAGTGGTGTAATGGTTATCATTATCTGCACGAAAGCAGAAAATTGTGGGTTTGAATCAAAACAAGGAATATATTAATTGCTGAACCTCTACTAAGTATACAATATTAAGATACGAGAGACTAGTTGGCACTGAGGTCGTTTTAGTGAGTCAGCATTAGAAAGTCTACCTCAGAGTAAAACAAACATCTTTCTCTCAACAGTAATTAAGATGTTCTCACCATGATAAACAAACATCTTCCTCTCAACAGTAATTAAGATGTTCTCACCATGATAAACAAACATCTTCCTCTCAACAGTAATTAAGATGTTCTCACCATAATATTGTAGATCATTACCTTACTCAGCATTTAACAACAATTACATACTCACTGTGTAATGGTTGGAAGCAGGGTGAAACACAAATGACTACTCAAAAGCTAGACAATACAAACAGTGGGTTGATTTATTGTGCCACTCTTTCTTGTGTCTTAGTTATTGTACATTGTAGTAGTTTAGATCAAGCTAGACAATACAAACAGTGGGTTGATTTATTGTGCCACTCTTTCTTGTGTCTTAGTTATTGTACATTGTAGTAGTTTAGATCAAGCTAGACAATACAAACAGTGGGTTGATTTATTGTGGCACTCTTTCTTGTGTCTTAGTTATTGTACATTGTAGTAGTTTAGATCAAGCTAGACAATACAAACAGTGGATTGATTTATTGTGCCACTCTTTCTTGTGTCTTAGTTATTGTACATTGTAGTAGTTTAGATCAAGCTAGACAATACAAACAGTGGATTGATTTATTGTGCCACTCTTTCTTGTGTCTTAGTTATTGTACATTGTAGTAGTTTAGATCAAGCTAGACAATACAAACAGTGGGTTGATTTATTGTGCCACTCTTTCTTGTGTCTTAGTTATTGTACATTGTAGTAGTTTAGATCAAGCTAGACAATACAAACAGTGGGTTGATTTATTGTGCCACTCTTTCTTGTGTCTTAGTTATTGTACATTGTAGTAGTTTAGATCAAGCTAGACAATACAAACAGTGGGTTGATTTATTGTGCCACTCTTTCTTGTGTCTTAGTTATTGTACATTGTAGTAGTTTAGATCAAGCTAGACAATACAAACAGTGGGTTGATTTATTGTGCCACTCTTTCTTGTGTCTTAGTTATCGTACATTGTAGTAGTTTAGATCAAGCTAGACAATACAAACAGTGGGTTGATTTATTGTGCCACTCTTTCTTGTGTCTTAGTTATTGTACATTGTAGTAGTTTACATCAAGCTAGACAATACAAACAGTGGGTTGATTTATTGTGCCACTCTTTCTTGTGTCTTAGTTATTGTACATTGTAGTAGTTTAGATCAAGCTAGACAATACAAACAGTGGGTTGATTTATTGTGCCACTCTTTCTTGTGTCTTAGTTATTGTACATTGTAGTAGTTTAGATCAAGCTAGACAATACAAACAGTGGATTGATTTATTGTGCCACTCTTTCTTGTGTCTTAGTTATTGTACATTGTAGTAGTTTAGATCAAGCTAGACAATACAAACAGTGGGTTGATTTATTGTGCCACTCTTTCTTGTGTCTTAGTTATTGTACATTGTAGTAGTTTAGATCAAGCTAGACAATACAAACAGTGGGTTGATTTATTGTGCCACTCTTTCTTGTGTCTTAGTTATTGTACATTGTAGTAGTTTAGATCAAGCTAGACAATACAAACAGTGGGTTGATTTATTGTGCCACTCTTTCTTGTGTCTTAGTTATTGTACATTGTAGTAGTTTAGATCAAGCTAGACAATACAAACAGTGGGTTGATTTATTGTGCCACTCTTTCTTGTGTCATAGTTATTGTACATTGTAGTAGTTTAGATCAAGCAAGACAATACAAACAGTGGGTTGATTTATTGTGCCACTCTTTCTTGTGTCTTAGTTATTGTACATTGTAGTAGTTTAGATCAAGCTAGACAATACAAACAGTGGGTTGATTTATTGTGCCACTCTTTCTTGTGTCTTAGTTATTGTACATTGTAGTAGTTTAGATCAAGCTAGACAATACAAACAGTGGATTGATTTATTGTGCCACTCTTTCTTGTGTCTTAGTTATTGTACATTGTAGTAGTTTAGATCAAGCTAGACAATACAAACAGTGGGTTGATTTATTGTGGCACTCTTTCTTGTGTCTTAGTTATTGTACATTGTAGTAGTTTAGATCAAGCTAGACAATACAAACAGTGGATTGATTTATTGTGCCACTCTTTCTTGTGTCTTAGTTATTGTACATTGTAGTAGTTTAGATCAAGCTAGACAATACAAACAGTGGGTTGATTTATTGTGCCACTCTTTCTTGTGTCTTAGTTATTGTACATTGTAGTAGTTTAGATCAAGCTAGACAATACAAACAGTGGGTTGATTTATTGTGCCACTCTTTCTTGTGTCTTAGTTATTGTACATTGTAGTAGTTTAGATCAAGCTAGACAATACAAACAGTGGGTTGATTTATTGTGCCACTCTTTCTTGTGTCTTAGTTATTGTACATTGTAGTAGTTTAGATCAAGCTAGACAATACAAACAGTGAGTTGATTTATTGTGCCACTCTTTCTTGTGTCTTAGTTATCGTACATTGTAGTAGTTTAGATCAAGCTAGACAATACAAACAGTGGATTGATTTATTGTGCCACTCTTTCTTGTGTCTTAGTTATTGTACATTGTAGTAGTTTAGATCAAGCTAGACAATACAAACAGTGGGTTGATTTATTGTGCCACTCTTTCTTGTGTCTTAGTTATTGTACATTGTAGTAGTTTAGATCAAGCTAGACAATACAAACAGTGGGTTGATTTATTGTGCCACTCTTTCTTGTGTCTTAGTTATTGTACATTGTAGTAGTTTAGATCAAGCTAGACAATACAAACAGTGGATTGATTTATTGTGCCACTCTTTCTTGTGTCTTAGTTATTGTACATTGTAGTAGTTTAGATCAAGCTAGACAATACAAACAGTGGATTGATTTATTGTGCCACTCTTTCTTGTGTCTTAGTTATTGTACATTGTAGTAGTTTAGATCAAGCTAGACAATACAAACAGTGGATTGATTTATTGTGCCACTCTTTCTTGTGTCTTAGTTATTGTACATTGTAGTAGTTTAGATCAAGCTAGACAATACAAACAGTGGATTGATTTATTGTGCCACTCTTTCTTGTGTCTTAGTTATTGTACATTGTAGTAGTTTAGATCAAGCTAGACAATACAAACAGTGGGTTGATTTATTGTGCCACTCTTTCTTGTGTCTTAGTTATTGTACATTGTAGTAGTTTAGATCAAGCTAGACAATACAAACAGTGGGTTGATTTATTGTGCCACTCTTTCTTGTGTCTTAGTTATTGTACATTGTAGTAGTTTAGATCAAGCTAGACAATACAAACAGTGGATTGATTTATTGTGCCACTCTTTCTTGTGTCTTAGTTATTGTACATTGTAGTAGTTTAGATCAAGCTAGACAATACAAACAGTGGATTGATTTATTGTGCCACTCTTTCTTGTGTCTTAGTTATTGTACATTGTAGTAGTTTAGATCAAGCTAGACAATACAAACAGTGGATTGATTTATTGTGCCACTCTTTCTTGTGTCTTAGTTATTGTACATTGTAGTAGTTTAGATCAAGCTAGACAATACAAACAGTGGATTGATTTATTGTGCCACTCTTTCTTGTGTCTTAGTTATTGTACATTGTAGTAGTTTAGATCAAGCTAGACAATACAAACAGTGGGTTGATTTATTGTGCCACTCTTTCTTGTGTCTTAGTTATTGTACATTGTAGTAGTTTAGATCAAGCTAGACAATACAAACAGTGGGTTGATTTATTGTGCCACTCTTTCTTGTGTCTTAGTTATTGTACATTGTAGTAGTTTAGATCAAGCTAGACAATACAAACAGTGGATTGATTTATTGTGCCACTCTTTCTTGTGTCTTAGTTATTGTACATTGTAGTAGTTTAGATCAAGCTAGACAATACAAACAGTGGATTGATTTATTGTGCCACTCTTTCTTGTGTCTTAGTTATTGTACATTGTAGTAGTTTAGATCAAGCTAGACAATACAAACAGTGGGTTGATTTATTGTGCCACTCTTTCTTGTGTCTTAGTTATCGTACATTGTAGTAGTTTAGATCAAGCTAGACAATACAAACAGTGGGTTGATTTATTGTGCCACTCTTTCTTGTGTCTTAGTTATCGTACATTGTAGTAGTTTAGATCAAGCTAGACAATACAAACAGTGGGTTGATTTATTGTGCCACTCTTTCTTGTGTCTTAGTTATCGTACATTGTAGTAGTTTAGATCAAGCTAGACAATACAAACAGTGGGTTGATTTATTGTGCCACTCTTTCTTGTGTCTTAGTTATCGTACATTGTAGTAGTTTAGATCAAGCTAGACAATACAAACAGTGGGTTGATTTATTGTGCCACTCTTTCTTGTGTCTTAGTTATTGTACATTGTAGTAGTTTAGATCAAGCTAGACAATACAAACAGTGGATTGATTTATTGTGGCACTCTTTCTTGTGTCTTAGTTATTGTACATTGTAGTAGTTTAGATCAAGCTAGACAATACAAACAGTGGGTTGATTTATTGTGCCACTCTTTCTTGTGTCTTAGTTATTGTACATTGTAGTAGTTTAGATCAAGCTAGACAATACAAACAGTGGGTTGATTTATTGTGCCACTCTTTCTTGTGTCTTAGTTATCGTACATTGTAGTAGTTTAGATCAAGCTAGACAATACAAACAGTGGGTTGATTTATTGTGCCACTCTTTCTTGTGTCTTAGTTATCGTACATTGTAGTAGTTTAGATCAAGCTAGACAATACAAACAGTGGGTTGATTTATTGTGCCACTCTTTCTTGTGTCTTAGTTATTGTACATTGTAGTAGTTTAGATCAAGCTAGACAATACAAACAGTGGATTGATTTATTGTGGCACTCTTTCTTGTGTCTTAGTTATTGTACATTGTAGTAGTTTAGATCAAGCTAGACAATACAAACAGTGGGTTGATTTATTGTGCCACTCTTTCTTGTGTCTTAGTTATTGTACATTGTAGTAGTTTAGATCAAGCTAGACAATACAAACAGTGGGTTGATTTATTGTGGCACTCTTTCTTGTGTCTTAGTTATTGTACATTGTAGTAGTTTAGATCAAGCTAGACAATACAAACAGTGAGTTGATTTATTGTGCCACTCTTTCTTGTGTCTTAGTTATTGTACATTGTAGTAGTTTAGATCAAGCTAGACAATACAAACAGTGGGTTGATTTATTGTGCCACTCTTTCTTGTGTCTTAGTTATTGTACATTGTAGTAGTTTAGATCAAGCTAGACAATACAAACAGTGGGTTGATTTATTGTGCCACTCTTTCTTGTGTCTTAGTTATTGTACATTGTAGTAGTTTAGATCAAGCTAGACAATACAAACAGTGGATTGATTTATTGTGGCACTCTTTCTTGTGTCTTAGTTATTGTACATTGTAGTAGTTTAGATCAAGCTAGACAATACAAACAGTGGGTTGATTTATTGTGCCACTCTTTCTTGTGTCTTAGTTATTGTACATTGTAGTAGTTTAGATCAAGCTAGACAATACAAACAGTGGGTTGATTTATTGTGCCACTCTTTCTTGTGTCTTAGTTATTGTACATTGTAGTAGTTTAGATCAAGCTAGACAATACAAACAGTGGGTTGATTTATTGTGCCACTCTTTCTTGTGTCTTAGTTATTGTACATTGTAGTAGTTTAGATCAAGCTAGACAATACAAACAGTGGGTTGATTTATTGTGCCACTCTTTCTTGTGTCTTAGTTATTGTACATTGTAGTAGTTTAGATCAAGCTAGACAATACAAACAGTGGGTTGATTTATTGTGCCACTCTTTCTTGTGTCTTAGTTATCGTACATTGTAGTAGTTTAGATCAAGCTAGACAATACAAACAGTGGATTGATTTATTGTGCCACTCTTTCTTGTGTCTTAGTTATCGTACATTGTAGTAGTTTAGATCAAGCTAGACAATACAAACAGTGGGTTGATTTATTGTGCCACTCTTTCTTGTGTCTTAGTTATTGTACATTGTAGTAGTTTAGATCAAGCTAGACAATACAAACAGTGGGTTGATTTATTGTGCCACTCTTTCTTGTGTCTTAGTTATTGTACATTGTAGTAGTTTAGATCAAGCTAGACAATACAAACAGTGGGTTGATTTATTGTGCCACTCTTTCTTGTGTCTTAGTTATTGTACATTGTAGTAGTTTAGATCAAGCTAGACAATACAAACAGTGGGTTGATTTATTGTGCCACTCTTTCTTGTGTCTTAGTTATTGTACATTGTAGTAGTTTAGATCAAGCTAGACAATACAAACAGTGGGATTGATTTATTGTGCCACTCTTTCTTGTGTCTTAGTTATTGTACATTGTAGTAGTTTAGATCAAGCTAGACAATACAAACAGTGGGTTGATTTATTGTGCCACTCTTTCTTGTGTCTTAGTTATTGTACATTGTAGTAGTTTAGATCAAGCTAGACAATACAAACAGTGGGTTGATTTATTGTGCCACTCTTTCTTGTGTCTTAGTTATTGTACATTGTAGTAGTTTAGATCAAGCTAGACAATACAAACAGTGGGTTGATTTATTGTGCCACTCTTTCTTGTGTCTTAGTTATTGTACATTGTAGTAGTTTAGATCAAGCTAGACAATACAAACAGTGGGTTGATTTATTGTGCCTCTCTTTCTTGTGTCTTAGTTATTGTACATTGTAGTAGTTTAGATCAAGCTAGACAATACAAACAGTGGGTTGATTTATTGTGCCACTCTTTCTTGTGTCTTAGTTATCGTACATTGTAGTAGTTTAGATCAAGCTAGACAATACAAACAGTGGGTTGATTTATTGTGCCACTCTTTCTTGTGTCTTAGTTATTGTACATTGTAGTAGTTTAGATCAAGCTAGACAATACAAACAGTGGGTTGATTTATTGTGGCACTCTTTCTTGTGTCTTAGTTATTGTACATTGTAGTAGTTTAGATCAAGCTAGACAATACAAATCGTCACTAGTGGGTTGATTTATTGTGCCACTCTTTCTTGTGTCTTAGTTATTGTACATTGTAGTAGTTTAGATCAAGCTAGACAATACAAACAGTGGGTTGATTTATTGTGGCACTCTTTCTTGTGTCTTAGTTATTGTACATTGTAGTAGTTTAGATCAAGCTAGACAATACAAACAGTGGGTTGATTTATTGTGCCACTCTTTCTTGTGTCTTAGTTATTGTACATTGTAGTAGTTTAGATCAAGCTAGACAATACAAACAGTGGGTTGATTTATTGTGGCACTCTTTCTTGTGTCTTAGTTATTGTACATGTAGTAGTTTACATCAAGCTAGACAATA